>CM032390.1:12124217-12804217 GCA_019049475.1 Eueides isabella
TAAATTCGGTATATTTTTTTCAACTTTAGAGAGTAGCTATTGTCCCACATGTGGCCCGTGCAGATGAAATTTAGGAACCTAACGTTAAAACATTTCCGGTCTCCCACTCCAGTTCCGCCGCATTGCTTGTTGAGTGGCGGTTAATTTAAACGCTCCGGTGTATGCAAAAAATGTAATGATTTCAAATGTAGATATTTGAATGGATTTGTACTGAGTATTTGTTTGTTTTAAATATTGCTACTATAAGATCAAGTCAAGGTCAAGTAAGCATATTTGCTAAAATTTACATTTTATAACAACCTTAAGTAAAACAAAGGTAAATATTATAAATACTATAGGTACGGTGGCCGTGGCGCAGCGTCCGACTAAGCGTGACGGTTAAGGATTCGATTTCCGCTCAAGGAATTTACACTAGCGATAATTTAAATAATAATGTGGCATTTACTGTTATTTATTAAGTTCATGGCGTCAGTACTATTTTTTTTTAGGTTTTCAAATAACACAAAAATAATGTTAATTTGATGCCTGTCGTGCATGTCGGTGTCAAAAGCGTGTGACTGTAAGCGACAGCTTGTGAGTTCGATCCCCCTCGAAGAAGTGAAATATTTTTTTTTTAATGAAATATTTTATGTTTAAAAGAATATTTATATAGTCAAATTAAATATTTCATATTTTCATTTATTTCTGTCGCTCAACACACAGGGCTGTATTCCCTGAAGCTAAGAAAAACTATGTATTAGAAATATAACGTTCATTTTTAAATTCTTTATATAAGTATCATCATTGTTCGCATCGGTTGGGATACGAAAAAACCTTGATCTGATAAATGTTTTTGGACTTCGATGTAATGGAATACGATTAAAAAGGATTTTTTTGTGGCGTATATTGGTACTCATGTCTCTCACTTATGTTCAATTAATTGTTGACAGCTCTTTCACTTGCAAGTGTTTTGGCCTCACGGATCAAAGAAGCTGTCTCTAATTTTGTGTGAAAAACGAGATTAAGTGGACAAAGCAACATTATCGGTGGTACAAATGTTCTCAGAAGACCGAGAAAACGTGATCAACGAAAAGTGTGCCGGATGCCCCAGCACAAGTAGCACACTGTAAGCAAAACAGTTTTCTAAGATTGCAAGGGCGTAGTGCATCATGAGTATTTGCCACAGAACGGGTAGAACGGTCAATAACAACAAACGTGAAGAACGCCTGGTTTTTGGAAGAACAAAAAATGGCTTTTGCACCACGATAACCTCTGCTCGCGCCATCGTTGCTTATACGACTTTTTGGAAAATAAGACACTGATGATGCCACAGAGACCGTTTGCCCCAGATCTGGCCTCCTGTGACGTTTCTGTTTAGTCATAAAACGACGACGCTACACTGAACAGATAAAAAAAGCAAAAAATGTTTAAGTGCTTCGAAGATTAAAAAAAACGTTGGCACATGTGTATGATATCTCATGAGGATTACTTTGAAGGGGACAAAATAGATGCATGAATAGAGAAATATTTAAAAAAAAAAAAGAAACACGATAAATTCACGATAATTTTTGAACATCCTCATATATTGAATCGCTAAAATATCTGAGAAAAATATCCCGGGAAATCATATGAAAAATATAGGGTTTAAAGCGGACATATTTTTGATATTTTATATATCAATTAATAATACTTCAATGCATCGCTGCGCCATCTACAACAAATTAAGAACTAAATAAAAAAATACTACTAATTTAAAATTGGTGGGACATAAAATACTTAAAAAATTATATTAAACAAATTTGACCAGATTAATCACGTATATTGTTTTTCATTCATTTTCAGAAACCAACCCGACGTTCCAACACTTTGCAGTAGGTACTGCTGCAAAATGTTCGGAACGCATAAAAATCAATATACGCGAATACGCGATAATATTTTAAATTTGTTTCATTTAAATGTGAAATAATCGCGGAAATCAAATATCTTATTAGTTAAGAGTTAAAATAAATTTATATATGATGAGTATTATAAATACCAGTTGGATTTTTTACGTAAAGAAGCCAATAATAAACTAACATTATCTTAATATATAACTATTCTTTGACTACAAAAGACCATTAATGCACAGCAGGACATTGTATTTACAAATAATATCGGTGGTGGCTGGATTCCCAATTGAGTGAATAACTATTGCTTTCACAAAGACAAGGCGCAGTACTGTGTTCTATTACTACACACAAGCGTCACGACAGCCCTCTCTATTTACTAAGAAATAAATTTTTGACACTATTTTTCTATAAAAAACCTATAATTTTATATTACTGTATTATAAATTTTCACTTGATGCCAATTTCATAATTATGGCCACCCTTTTATTGGTTTTGCTCGAAAAAATCCATACTAAATATAGCAAATTGATTTATCTTTTGCAATGCAATAAAATCTTGTTATAAGACATAATATATTATATAATTTCTTCTTGATACCTTTTCGCAAGATAACATAAATAATCTAGACAGACAGATCCGGAAATAATGCTGCAATAGTTCCATTTGTACCTTTTGAAACGGAAGCTATAATAAGGAACATAATTAATGGAGATACACAAAAGGTTGAAAAAATAAAACAACACGAAGTGTAAAATAACATTTACTTAACATTAAATTGCTCTATAAATTATAAATCACGACCAGATCTTACATATACACATACAATTTATGGATGACGGACCAAAATTTCAAGAAACAATTCCATTCATTAGGTAAAACCTATTTTAAAGGACTAATTGATGTATTTAAAAGCAAGTGACGTCACTAATTAAAAATTAAAAATATAACTAAAGCTTCTTCGGCAATTTCAGCGACAACCATAGAAAATTAATACAAAGCTTCGGACTACAACTACTTATTTATTCATTTTCTTTTATTTTAAGTATCTTCATTTGTTTTTATGAAATTGTAAATATAAAATGGCGCCATTCAATGTTCATTACAACTTTTGAGGTTATCTTTCTACTTGACATTACACAAAATGGACACCAGTTGAAGTGCTGTTAAAATTATTCAACAATTCAAGTGTCAATTTTTGTATTTTTTTGCAAAAATATTGTTCACTGAATAAATAATGTTTAAGAAAATGTATAAAAAATATTAACGAAGCTGGACTCGAACCCACGCCCAATGGAAACCGTCTAAGCGCTTTAACCACTAAGCTATATGATATTATCAAGTTACTGATAAAAACATTTAGTCCACGCTTCATTAAATTTCATACATTTCGAAAACATTCTTGTAAACATTGTTTAGAAATGGTCCATTATTAAAAAACACATTTTTTTATATTTCAACTAAATATGGATACATATATATGTTGTATTACTAATGGATATATGCAGGAAGTTATTTACTGAGTAATATTGATTTATCTGTGACTTATTATGAATAGAATTGTGTTTATTAATTATGACAAGGCAATATTACGAATATTTAAAAAATAAAAATATACAATATGATTATAATATATAGATATATATATATATTATATATATATATATCGAATATATATATATATATATATATATAAATATATATATATATTATATAATATATAGATATATATATATATATATTATATATATATATATTATATAGATATATATAAATATCTATATTATATCTATCTATATATAATATATATATATTATAATAATATATATATAATATATATTATATATATATATATATATATATAACAGAAACAATTATTTATTACAAAATACATAAGAAAAAAATATGTTAAAATACTAAACTTAAATTTAAAAAGCGTATAAAAATGTTGAACGAAGCAGGATTTGAACCCGCGCCTCTTGAAAACCGTTCAAGAGGCGCGGGTTCAATCCTGCTTCGTTCAAATTTTTATACGCTTTTTAAATTTAAGTTTAGTATTTACTGTCCTAAGTGTGGAATAACACTTTAAAAAATAGTATAAATTATATGTAAAATAGTTACTTCCGTAGCATTTACATATAAATAGAGTGAAGAATATATTTAAAAGTTTTGTTTATTTCTTTTGGGTACACTACTAGAGGTAGCCAGGCTACCTCTAGTAGTGTACCCAAGGTAAGGTTACCCCTAGTAGTGTTAAGACACTCTGTTCTTTTAAGACAATTTTATTCCTAAAATTCCGCCATATTGTCAAAGCATTACGAATTGAGTGCCGCAACTCGATTAAATTCTAAATTTTCATTTCTTCGCTGTGGTAACAAGGCAAACCGCGGCGTTGAGTTCCGCCGCCCAACACACTGCCTCAAATTTGAGTGCCTTAAATCGAGTATTAACTAACTTCCCTCTGCCAACCCTGCCATCTGCAGGATGCACTGTGAAGCTGAATAATAAAGTTAAATGTATTAATACCTCATTACTAAAAAAAAATAATTATCTCGATAGAGAACGGAGTGCCTTAACATTAGGTTCCTAAGTTCCCTCTACTATGTACAGGATACAACGTTAAGCCAACAAAAGACATGTTAATATATTCAGGTATAATTGCTTATTATTTAAAACAAACACGTTTTGTTTCTTTTCTAATGTAATTTAAAAATTTTTTAGATATAATATATATATATAATATATATATATATATAGATATATATATTATATATATATATATTATATATAGATATATATATATATATATTATATTATATTAATATATATATATATATCTTTATAATATATATATACACATATATATATTATATATATATATCTATATATTAATATATTATATATATTCTAATATAATATATATATATATTATATCATATATATATATATATATATATTATATATAATATATTATATATATATAATATTATATATATATCTATATATATATAATATATATATATATATCTTATTATATATATATATATATATGATATATTAATATATATATATAATATATATTATATATAAATATATATAATATATATATATATATATATATATATATAGATATAATATTATTATATATATATAATTAAGTTTGTAAGGATGGTTGTTTATTTAACTTTCACGCAAAACTACTAAACAAATTTTGGTGAAAATTGACAGTAATATAATAATAGGCATACAATGTATGTAAAAACAATATTGAAGCCGGCGAAGCCGCATTTAAGTCGCTACTATTTCCTATATGACAAAAACCAGACTATTGGCTTATGTTAAACATTTCTCTAATATATAGTAAATATAAAAATGATAACGCCATGGCGCAGTGGTAAGAAGGTTGTGGGGTCGATTCCGGCCAAAAAAAAAAAAATATTTAATACTATCATTCCTCGCTCTGGTAACAAGATAAAGTGTGGCGTTGAATTACGTGAGTAAAAAAACGTACGTAAAGTTGCAAATTAATGAATAATATAATATGAAGGCGTGAAGCCAATTAATATTAATAACTTTGACAATTAACATACATTAAAACACTAGTTTGGACAAATTAGGACGCTATATTTCAAAATCGATTAAAATTTAACTAAAAAAAATCGATTTTATTCTTGACAATCAAAATCAAAAAAATATATAATGGCCTATACGATAATATAAATATTGTACTTCAAATTGAATCGATATTACTACTTACAAACAATGTCTATGAACGCTCCTAAACTTCTACGACTGTTTATATATCATATTAAAAGTAAACTCGTTATGAATTATCAATAATATATTTTTTTAATTTATTCTTGTAAGGAAAGATGGAAACATAAAATTAACTTTGTCGTGTATATGTATAACTTAAATTATACACTTATATATAAACAAACAGTACGTAATTTAATATTACAACAATTGTAACATCCCTATAGTGTTCAGTGGCGTGTGAATACATGGATGTTGTGTGACGCCATTTTAATTACGTCACTAACTAGACAAATGTGGTTCAAATCGTTTATATATAAAATTACACTCGGTGAAATTAGTTATTTATATTTCCAAATCCGGTACAAGACAAACGGCGGGCGTTGAGCTCCGCTACTTAACCAAACTTAATAAAATCTTAAATTTGACATAATTAATACAAATAAAATCCAAATTATTTATTATAACAACCAAAGATTATAGACTTTTTGTTAAATACATAGACATCAAATTGCCACTAATAATTACAATTTAGAAAAAAAAAGCCCAAACAAAAAAAAAAAGGCCTAGATAGTGACGTAACGGAAACACATCGTGCCACAAAATAAACCGAATCATATCGAATATTCAATCGACTAGTAATCGAGAGCCCACTCGTTTTCTTGCAGGAAGGCGTCGACCACTTCCTTCATAGTGAAGTTGGGTATGAGCTGGTCCGCTGTTAACTTCACGCGGGTCACAGGATCGAAGTGGCCTACCCGCTAGAAAATAAAAGAATAAAATTAACTTCCGTTTACTTCAACGTTTCCCGCAAATATTAGGGTACGCATAGGGAAGTTAGTGATGGCAGAGACCAACGCCGAGCTTTGACTCGTTGCCAGAAGCGAGGAAATTAATATAAATATAAATATTCTACAATGCAAGTGGGGAACGGAAGTAGAACGGAGTGTTTTAACACTAGGGTCCCAAGTTTCCTCTGCCTAACCTGCCATGTGCGGGATACAGTGTGAAGCTGAATAGAGTATGAATATTCTATTCCCTCCAGTGAAATCGAACCCACAACCTTTGTGTTCTCAGTGGCCATACCACGTCTCTACGGCGGCATTTATTACACTAGTTATACATACATGTTATATATTTGTTTGTATGTTGTTTTATGGGCCATCAAAGCTCACTATAAATATATAGATAGTTTTTGGCACGTTTCCTACTTCAAGATTTTTTTTCAAATCCTCGATCTGATCAGAAGGTACATTGCAGTGTTAAGCTCCACTTATAGTTTCAAATTTAATTCAGAGATTTTTTTAATTTTTTCTGTCTCTCTCAGCTTCACGCTGAATCTCGCACGTGGCAGGGTAGGCAGAAGGAACTTGGGAACCTAGTGTTTAGATACTCCGTTCCCCATTTCCGCCGAATTTGAGGTATGGCGTGTTAAGTGGTGGAACTCAACGCCGCGTTTTGCCTTGTACCAGAGCGAACAGATGAGAAATCATAAAATATTTAAATTGAAATATTAAATATTTCATTCCTCGACCGGGGATCGAACTCAAAACCTGTCTCGGTTACAGTCACACGCTTGTGCCGCTGCGCCACGACAGGCCTCATTTTTTTTTTGATAACTCTCAATAAATAAACTACAGCTTATTTAAGTATTATATTTTCTAAGTAAATGTATAACAGTATACAATGTTATATTAGAAGCAAGATGAAATAAGAAACCGTATAAAAATCCTAAAAATCACAAACAATACTATAAACTACATGTTATTATCAAATATTTTTTCTTCCTCGCTCCCGCAAGAAGACAAAGCGCGGCGTTGAATTCCGCCACTCAATTACCTTATCACTAGCTTTTTTTTAGCTTCACACTGTATCCCACACTAGCAGGGTAGGCAGAGGGAACCCGGGAACCTAGTGTCAGACACTCCGTTCCACTTCCGTTTCCCCACTTTATCACTAGCTAAATAAGCTAAAAGATAGTCAGTAAAATTTCATAATTTAAATACTTAGGAAACCTCCCTACAGAGATGCTAACAAGACGTAACTAGAAAACGTATGGCTTAGTTGGTCAACCGTCCAAGCGGTTTCCAAGAGGCGCGGGTTCAAAACTCGCTACGTTCAAATTTTCATACGTTTTCTAAAACAAATATTTTACTAATATAAATAATATTATAACTAGTTACCTCAAGATGTTCCTCGATGTCCTTCTTCTCGTATGTGATACCACTTGGCGTTATCACCGGCTCGTTCAATATTTCAAAACTGATCTTGCCACATAAATAGTCTGGTACGTCACGTTTCTGTATGGAATTATATGACATCGATATTATTATTACATAACTAAAAGAGATTTGTCGTGGCCGTTCTTTTTACATAATGTGGGTTAAATCCCAATCGCGGATTTGAAATATTTCATATTTTCATTTGGTAACAGGACAACCCGCCCGCGGCTACAGCCGCTTTAATTGCACTATTTTTATATTATTGCACTATTTTTATATATTGAGGCCTGTCGTGGCGCAGCGGCACAAGAGTGTGACTGTAACCGACAGGTTCTGGGTTCGTTCCCCAGTCGAGGGAAATGAATATTTAATATTTCAATTTAAATATTTAATGTTTCATTTCTTCGCTCTGGTAATAAGGCAAAGCGCGGCGTTGAGCTCCGCCACTCAACACGCAATGCCTCAAAATTCGGCGGAAAGTGGGGAACGGAAGTAGAACGGAGTGTCATAACACTAAGTTCCACTTCCGTACCCTCTGCCTATCCTGCCTAGTGCGGTATACAGCGTGAAGCTGAAATTTTATATTTAAAATGTATTACTTTAAAGTAACATTTCAGTCAAATGAATGAACAAACATGTTGAGTTAAAATATAATAATGAAAACTCCATTTAATCTGGTTAGCTCAGCTATAGTTTTAGGAATAACGCATACAAACGCACAAAAACAAGAAAAAAACAATTTAGGGCCCTATAAAGTCCCCTTTATTTATAGACAGCGATCACTTACAAACTTATTATAATTATAGATATAAGTAACATTAATTTTCCCTTTCTGTAGACAAAGCGCGGCGTTAAACCCCGCAAATGAACATGTAATGTCTCGAAAATTTAAGTTAAGTGTAAAACTTAGAGTCTTTATACTTAATTTCCCTCTGTCATACGTCCTAGGCGAAAAAAGCGTATATCTAACGACTTTACAGGTTAATCAATTTTTTATAACATCATGAAAATTTGACGACAGACTTGACATGTTAAGTAGCAAATCTCAAGCGTAATATGTGATCGATTGCGGCCTAATTTGAATACTTAGTACTTTTAGTTTGGAAAGCTTGAAAACATGTCATTTCCAAATGAGTGTTAACAATTTAAGCAAGCTTTGCTAACAGTTATTTTTGGTAAAATAGATTAAATAGATTAAAATGGTTTGATGATTATTTTTTAATTAATTTTCAAGAGAAAAAGTTGCCAGTATTCACAAATTTTCAATAAATTTCAGGAAATGTGAATTATTTCCATATAAAATAGCTTTTTATTACGACCTATCATTAGGAATGATTTTTGAACAGACATCGCTAATAGTTCGCACCCAGCATTTGGCATTAAATTAATCAATTAGGAGAATCCTATTATAACCTTTTTTTAAATATTTTTGAGGCTTGTCGTGGCGCAAAGGCAAAGCAAGCGTATGACTATGATTTCGATCCCCACTCGGAAAAGTAAATTATTTAACATTTTAATTTCTTCGCTCTAGTAACAAGGCAAACCGCGGCGTAGAGTTCTGACACTCAATACGTAATGCCTCGGAATGATGTCTTAACATTAAGTTCCCAAGTTCCCTCCGTCTACCCTGCCATGTTCGGGATACAGCGTAGCTGATATGAAATGAATAATTCTTGTGAAAAAGTTCAATTGCCTATACATCATCGCGACTTCACATATACATAGAGTCTATTGATATAAAATTGCTATACACACTATACAGTTATTTTATACTATTATTTTTTTTTATTATTACTCCATATTAAAATTCAAACAATAAAATCAATAATATAACAAAACACAGCGTACAAAGTCTATTTCCATAAAAGAAAATATATATAACTTCAATAAATATAGTACTAAGAATGTAGCATAGACAAAAAAAAAAGTGATGAATGAAATCAATGACTACATTCTAGAATACGACAAGCATATGTTATTATATAATGGGATACTACATGTACTTAGTAATCCAGTTATTTGCGCCTCGTACGAGAACGCGTGGGTTAAAACTTACAACAAAAAAAATCTTATTAGGATTCACGCAATCGGACTAAAACACTTGCCGTAACACATTGACGTCAACATAAAATTCTCAAAGCCTTACAAAAATCATAAAAAACACCATAATATAATGTTATGTAAATATGTGTATAATATAAGTCGCTTCTAGTGATGCCATAATAAAAGATATGCGTAAAATGTACTTACTACATGTTTAAAATAATGCTTCTATCTATAGCTGTTACGTCAAACCGCTTTTCAAGTTAAATTTGTTGTTTTTTTTGACGCTGTATACCCTATGTGAACCCTACCCTACCCCTACCCCTAACCCTAGGGAACCTAGTGTTGAGACACTTCTAAGCATTGCTTGTTGAGTGGCGGAACTCAACGCCGCGTTTTGCGTACCAGAACGAAGAAATAATAATATATAATCTAATAGAGCATCCGCACTTGATAAAAAAAAAATAAAAATAAAAGACGTATCAAATAACTTAAAGCATTAAGTATAATCTGGGCGCTGAAGTGAATTGAAGGGCACGCTGGTAGCGTTAAAAAAACTTCGAGTAAAGGCGATTTAATTGACGCCAACGCTTGTTCACGTATCAAGTATCTACGTTCAATTCCCACTAAAGCGAGTGGTTATTATATATTGAAAACTTTTTCTTTTCTTCTCAGCTTCACGCTGTATCTATGGCAATGTAGGCAGAGCACACTTTGGAAGCTAGTGTTAAGAGATTCCGTTACTCAGTCGAGGAAAGGAAATATTTAATATTTTCAATTTAAATATTTAATGTTCATTTCTTCACTCTGGTAATAAGGCAAAGCGCGGGGTTGAGTTCCGCCACTCAACACGCAATACCTCAAATTTGGCGGAAAGTGGGGAACAGAAGTGGAACGGAGTGTCTTAACACTAGGTTCCCGGGTTCCCTCTGCCTACCCTGCTCGTGCGGGATACAGCGTGAAGCTAAGAAAGTAAGGAAAGAAAGGAAATGAACCCACAACCTGTAGTTTATAGTCATACGCTTGTGCCGCTGCAACTACAAATTATTAATTCCTACCAAAATTAATATCTGTAGATCTTCAGGAAGTACCTTACAGATTTTAACTAAACGCGAACCGTAGAATTGAATTTGACAATAACTTTATTATCATACCTCAGTCGCAATTCCGATATAAATGATATTAACAGACAGGCAACAAAGTGATTCTAAATAAGATATCGTATTGTCCCTTTAAAGAACGGAACTCCAAAAAACCAACGTTAAAAAGAACAATTTATGATTGACACACTCACCCTTCTTCTCTCATCCATTTTTGAAAATAAATTATTCAATTCACTACTGTAGTTGTTCTGTAAAAGAAAAGGTTTTTTCTTTAATATTACAAAAATATTTATAAATGTATTTCATAATTTATATTTAAATTAATAAATGAAAAATGAATCGTATCGAATAAATAATAGAATTTTAATGGTACAATCGTTTAAGTAATCGTTGACATATTAATATTCTAAGTACTTACTGTACTTGTACTAAAATCAATATATTATCAGTATCTCAATCAAATGACTTCTTATATAGTTATATTTTTATTATATAAAATGGGTTTTAGTTTCTACTGAGATCACTACTTGTTTGTAAGTAGCGTCCCGCTTGCGGCTTCGCCCGCTTGTATTAAACTGTTTTATTTAATAATCTCAATTACTTTCGTGTTCTAATAACATCAATTTTCAGACAATATCTGTACATTAAAAATTAAATTTTAAAATTTTGAATATGTTTTAGAAATGTTGTCAAACTAAATATTTTAAATTAACATTTTTTTTATTAACTATCCGGATTCAATTGAAATAAACACTAAATGTTCAAGAAAGGTTGCTAGAATATTACAGTGAAAATTGCATTTAAATCTGTCTACTAGCCGTTTTTGAGAAACACGCGTAGAAAAACACAGACAAACAGACAAAAATCTTCAAGAATCACTATTACTTTAATAAACATCTCCTTTAAAACTCTTTTTAATATATCTTCCACGTACAGAAACTGTCTGAACAGTAGTTGACTATTATAGGTATAGATTTACAATATACTATGAGCTTAGTTAGAAAAAGTATTAGAATCGAATTCAATATTAAAACACTATATTAAAAAGCTCCAAAAATGATCTACAAAAATTTATTATTACTTAAAAAAAAAAACAAAAAATTATACTTACACATTCCTCCTCTGCTTTAGCAATCTTACTGCCAGTGTCCTCCTCGCTAATACTCTCTAATTTTATTGATTCTATTCTACGCTGCATATCTTCGTTGATAAGCCTATAAATTATATTGTAGAAAAGAAAATTCTTTACTTCTTTACTTACTAAGAGACATGAAATTCAAGATACGTAACAATTATATAAATATATAAAAAAATGTAAGCATGCGTGTGTATGAGACTGGGTTCTGGGTTCGATTTCCACTCGAAGAAATATTTATTATTTTCTTTTTGCGTCGCTCTAGAAACGAGGCGTTAAGTTCCGTCGATCATCACGCAGTGCTTCGAATCCGGCGGAAAATGGGGAACAGAAGTGTCTAAAAAGTACGTTCCGAAATTCTCTGCCTACCCTGTCATGAAAACAATAGAAAAAAATGCGTTAAATAAAAAAAATGCGTTTAACCCCAAAAAAACAATAGAAAAAAATGCGTTAAATCGTTAAGGCCATCTGAGAGTAGCATGCCAAAACACACTGAAAACCTAAAAAGAGAACATTTAAATCATTATTTTAGGGCTTATAGCAAAAATAAATGTCCCATTTATTAAATTCGCTCACGTACCTTCTATATATATATACAATTATTATGCGTATAAATTACATTTGGTAACAAGGCAAACGCCGGCGTTGAGTTGTGCCGCTCAACAAGCAATGCCTCAAATCAGGCGAAAAGTGGGGAACAAAAGTAGAACAGAGTGTTAACACTTGGTTCCCGAGTTTCCCCTGCCTTCCCTGACATGTGCAGGATACAGAGTGAAGAAGAAAAAACTTCGCCCTCAATATAATGAAGAAGAAAAAACAACGTCGCCAATATTATTAAGAACAGTAAATATAAAATATTTATTATACATCAAACAAAAAAAATATAATAAAAAAATATATAACTTAAAAGATATTCAAAGTAAAATATAAAATTAAAAAAATACCTATTTAAATATGTCTGCAGTTCAATCTCTTGAGATATCCTCTTCTCCTCTTGTACATTCCACCGTTTCTTCCTCGCAACTCGTATTTGAGCAGCTATATCGTCACCGAAATTTAACTTTTGTTCACGGGCCAGATCATTTGCTATAAACAAAAGGATTAATGGTCTGGTTTAGTAAAGTTATTTACGTTTTCGTAGCTTCACGCTGTATCCCGCCTTTAGAGGGATAGGAAGAGGGAATCTAGTGTAAAGGCACTATTTTCTCCACGTATTGCTCTTTCAAAATGTTACAAATTAAAATTCAATGGCATTTTTTGCTTGTTAACAGAAGGGGTAATGAAATATTATATATTGTAAGTCAGATAAATATTACATATTGTAAGTCAGTACAGTCAGACACTATTGTCGCCTTAGCAGCCCCATCTATTTAGTAAGTATTAATTTTTTTATGACCCTTGGGTATCCGTTTAGACACTCCGTTCCGTTCCTTACTTTCCACTGAATTTGAGGTGTTGCATTTGATCTTGAATTCAACCTCAACACCGTGCTTTCCCTAGTTAGCAAAGAAATAACAACATTAAATATTTAATTTTAAAATATTAAATATTTCATTTCATTGAGTGGTGATCGAACTTACAACCTTTCACAGTCACACGTTTTTGCACCACAACAGGCCTCATCAGTAATTGGTTTTACTTAATTGTTTCATAAACAATTAAATAAACTGTAGTAATTAAGTTTCTTGATAAGTAGCACTTAATTGCTTTTCTAATTCTTGTTATAATATCTATTATATATTTTAAAGTATACTTAATATTATGCTATGGCGCAGTGACTGCTACTGATACTAACAAGCACAATGGTTGCTGGTTCAATACCAATTTAGGTGATTAATTTTTTTTATTTCCTTCAACTTATAGTGTGCCATTGAATTTCATTCCTGAACAATGAATAAGCCATATTTAAAATATGGGTGGAATGCACAAAATAGAATATCTTAACACTTTGTAACCTTTACCTTCTCTGCCAAATGTGAAAACAAATTATGCTATAAAAACTCTATGATTCTGTATTTAAATCAAACAAACCTTAGTGTTTTACTAGTGTATCTAGAAAACATTGTTAGATCACCTAGATAAGTTATATCAATGACAGGCCTTACATTACACTAATAGATACAATAAGAATGAATGCACAACCTATATTACTTAGCTCACAATTTAAATACCAACAATTGAGGCCTGTCATGGTGCAGCGGCACAAGTGTGTGACTTTAACTGTTGTAGGTTCGATCCCCACTCGAGGAAATGAAATTTATTAGTTTCAATTTAAATATTTAATGTTTCCATTTCTTTGCTCTGGTTGCAAAGCAAAGCACGGCATTGAGTTCCACTAGTCAATATGCAATGCTTTAAGTTCTATGGAGTACCATAACACTAGGTTCTCCTGCCTATCCTGCCATGTGCGGGATACAGCATGAAGCTAGAAAAAACATCTAGTTTTTAAATCTTCATACAGTATCCTGCACAAAGCAAGAGAAAGTATGTAAAGTTAAGTGAGATAAGACATTCCCTTCCCCACTTTCTACCTAAATTTTCAGACTGTGTATGATAGAATTGGAAAATGAAATAAGTAATTCCCCTAAATGAGAATCAGTTTTGTTTTTTTTTTGTATTTACTCACTTATATTTAATATAAATGATCATTCTTCATTTATTTATTTTTTCATACACATAGCAATATAGGCAAAGGGTATCTGAAAACCTAGATGAACAAAACTTCATTCAAATTTAAACACTCCTCTTCTTTATTTTATTCTTCAAATTCTGCAGGGAATACATGTAAAGTAGACAAATTCAACACCTTTGCCCTGTTACCAGAACAATGAAATGAAAATATTGAATAATTTGTTTCTTCTAGTGGAAGCAAACTACTTGCATCATTCAATTATGGGATTATATAATTGATAAAAAATAATAAGTAAAATTATTATTATCATTTTTATTACTGTGTATTTTAAACATTACTGGAGATTGTATTAGAGTTATAGTACATATTAAAAGTGTAATATGTATATTTGGAAATATATTTTTTTTCATTAAAATTATCTCACCTCTATGCAAATGTTTGATAGACTCATCATAGCATTCCAACTCGATCAATGCTTGTCCTAAGAAGAAATGTCCCTTCACTTGATTATTGTCAATGTCAAGGGCCCTCCTGCAATCTTGACAAGTAGATTCCCATCTCTTCATTTTTAGATGGCATAATGCTCTGTTTGTAAAATATGTGGCCACTGAAGGATTTTTTATCTAAAACAATTTTCGTGTTAAGTAAGAATCACTGATTTGTTTTTATTTACTTATGTCCAGAATAAACAACAAATAATTACCACGATTGTTCACAACGTAACACAACGAAAACAATATAAATATTATATTTTTTTGTCAATCTTCAATGCAAATATTTTTTATTATATTTAGTTAAACTATAATGGAATACTTACAATGGCCTTAGTGTAACAGTTCATAGCATCTTCAAATCTACGTAGACTGAAAAGTCTATTTCCTTGTTCTTTTAGCTCCTTATCGGTCAAGTTAGCAGTGGAATACATATGCTTGCTCATTGTTATCACTTACTTTATTATATGTTTTATTATAATTAATAAAAAGATGTCATCATAACAAGAATCCACCAGATTTCAGTGTCCTCGCTTTTCGCAAGAGAAAAATAAAAAATATTTTGCCCTGAATACGAACGTTCGTGTTAACGTACAGATAAAATAAATCAAGAAATTGACAACTGACAACATCAGAAATTGACTAATTAGCATGTCAATTTTGACGTTTATTGTGTTTCGTTAAACGGAAAAGAGGAATACTTTAATAAATAGTGAATATAATACTATTTTAATAAATAGTCATATTATTTTATCATATAAAAGTTATGTTTACTAGTTCTCATTTGACAACATAAAGAACGTCGTCGTCGTCAAAACGTTCAAACGTAGTCAGGCTGTAATTGCTTTTCTCTCTTACAATTACCGATCGTTAGTTAAAAATAAAAGTTATGTAGTAGGCATTTTTATTTAAATTTTGACTATAAATAACCTTAAATATTTTAAACTGTAAATTAAAAAAATTCAACCATCTAAAACATTATTAAAACTCTAAAAAAATAAATAAGTGTATCTAAAGATTTTTAAAATTAGTGTTATCTTTTTAAAAAAAATAAGGAATTAAAGTATTTTTTTTATAATTCTATTGTCATAGACATTTTATTCACAGCTTCCATATATCCACGTCGGCGGCGCCACGTTTTTCTAACTTCTCATTAAAAACAGTCATATTCCGTACCTGAATTTTAGAAACATCTTTTTATTTTTAAAAGTAACAGAATAAAATATGACATTATTCAAACAAAATCTTAATAATACATACAGTTCTCATGCAAGATTTGTAAGATTTCTTAGCATTTTGTTTAGCACGATATGCTTTTGATATTTTATTACTGCTTTTGCGACTAGACTCACTTTCTTCAAGAGTTACATTTGGACTATTTAACATAGGTGCGCTTATTTCTAGCTTGCTTATGCGATCTGAGCGATTCTCAAATCGGAGTACATTTTCCTGTAATAAAATATACTTAAATAATACTGAATAAAACATAAAAATTAATAACGTACCAAGTTAAAATTGACTATGGGCTCAAATCCTAAAGAATATTTTAAATACAAATTACAATTTTTTACATTTTTCACAACGATCGGTTTCTGGTGCAGAAGTAGTAGCGTGCGATTGAACGCAACGATTTTTTTCAGCTACACTCTGTATTCCGTACATGACAGGGTATTTAGAGGGAACTTAGATACATAGTGTTAAAACACTCCGTGTACCGTTTCCTTTTGAGGCATTGTGTTGAGTGGCGGTCTTATTATCAGAGTGAACACATGAAAAGATTAAATATTATTAACCACGAATTATTTATAAATTAATATTTAAGAAGAAATAAAAAATATTTGCTTACTCGAAGTTTTTCCAAATCAACATTAATTTTCAACCTGGCGGCCATTTCTGTTCGCATTTCGTCAACAAGGTACGCCCAATATTTATTCACGCGAGCACATTCACCCAGTTGAGTTAAAGGTAAATAGGACAAAATACGCTTGCTAGCAACAGATGGAAGCAGTTGTATCTAGAATAATATGATTTTTTTTCTTAATTTATATTATATATATTTAATGACGTTATGAAAATTAAATTAGTAAGTGTTGGGTACCTATCTAATCATGCAAAATTTTTATTCATGTGCATGGGCTATGCGTGAAGGTCCATTCTCCATATCGAGATATTGCTTGTGTAATGATGGAACGTACTTACAGCAAATTAACTTAAATTATTCTAAAGTTAAATAACTAATTAATTTATCTGAGAAGGAATAAGACCCATAAACATGGTATTTACAATCAGACAATTTTCTACAGCGTTAGCCTCTTAACTGTATGCAATTCGATCGATATATAAGAAAAAAAATATAATTTTCAAAATAAATAAATAAATACAGTGCAAAATTAACGATATATTTATATAATTTGAAAAATATAAATATATATTTATCTTAGACATTAATTTGCTATGAAGGTTACCTACATACTCGTAATATAACAAAGTAAAGGAACATCGCGTTTATAATTTACATAATAACATAAAATTACCCAAGGGAATTAAGAGTCTGCGTAAGGAATGTAATAAATAAAGAAACAATCGACACGTTAGACTTGAACACTTATTAAACGTTGTCTCCAAGGTTTTACCTTGACAAAATAGATAAAATTCAAACGCGTCCATTTAATAAACCTATGTAATATTCAATGACTTTTGCATTTAGATAGAAATTCTACTGTAATTGACAATTATATAAGTTAATTTATTTTAAATTTAAGAAATATACTGAAATCTTAATTATTATTTTTAGCTTCAATCACGCTGTAGGATACAGTACATAACGTACCAAAATAGACAGAGTGAACCTTGTGTTAAGACACTCCGTTCCCATTGAGGCAGTTCCGTTCCCCACCTTCCGCCGAATTGTGGAGGCATTGCGTTTTGAGTTATGGAATTCAACGCTGCGTTTGCCTCCTCACCAGAACGAGAAGCTAGTGGAAATTAAACTCAGAACCTGTCACGCTTACAGTCCCTCTCCTACGAGTATAGCCCTATCCTACGAATGGCCTCGATATTTCAATACTAACATAACTTTTAACTCAAATAGTTATAATTTTATATAACTCTCAAAGATAATTAAACCTTGAATATTTTTTATTAAACAAATATTAACGGCTACAAAATTAATTATGCATATTACTTAATATTATCAATCTCGAGAGTATGTTTGGTTAAATGAGGTAATCTCGGCCACCACTCGCTCATATATAAATCTAAGTTACTTTCAATTCACTACAAAGGGGAAGACATATTCTTATATGAAATTGAAATTGTTGTCCTCAAGATAATTATAAATTATATTTATCGATTAAAATAGGTTCTTTAAAAGGATTAACGCAGTAGTGACATAAGGTCACTTAAGAGATTTATTCGAAGTATCCCTATAGTACAGTGCACTAGATCCATCAGCATCGCCTGAAATCGTATCGTTAGGCCACGTTGTGCGTTTTTGCTTTATTATTTTCGTTCCTGAAGTTACACCCCCCCGGATGCCCATAGAGCGATGGCTTGGTGTTGTAATACAGGAAATAAGAGCAAATAGAATTGATATCTTTGATAACCGTGCAAAGTACAATTACCTAGTCCACTCGAGTTAAAAAATAGACCGTTGCAAAAAAGCCTAATCCTAGTAGAAGAAAAAGACTAACAAAGTCTACAGTATCAACAGTTTCCACTTTAGGCTTGCTTGTCTTCCAAAGCCTCCTCTTAGTGCCATCCTTGTATATATAATCCCATTCTTCTAATTTCATACTATCTTTAATTGATTTTACTGTTGATAGCCATAAAGCTAAATTGATCTCTAACTGGAATTTTAAAACAAATAATAAATATAATGCAATTTGTTAACTGAAAATAGAGGGCTGATATAAGTTTGACCTGTCTTTGACACCGTAGGTCCTTAATGAATGAGGCGATTTAAGTGAGGTTTTTTAGGTAGCTCTTAAATATGTCTTATCAAAATCGGACCAGCAGTTTAAAGAGTTACTTACAAGCGCTTTGCCACGATGAGGTAGCAATTTTTTTGGGTCGGTTTTTTTTTATTTTAAACTTTATTTGCCTATTTTAAATTATTTCAACTAACAATTATACGTTTTAAATTTAATTTCTGGGTGAAGGATATTTTATTAAGATAGTTTATTAAAGGATATTTAGTATATATATATTATCATGATGATAGATTTTCATGTATTAAATTTTATTATTATTGTCTTCATGTATCTTTGGCATTCAGTGTTGCGTTCAGGGTTGTTAGAACATACTTCCTAGTTGTTTGTTTATCTATAATTCTAAAGTATTAATATAATCTACATAAATGATGTATCTGGTAATATTACCTCTTTTTGCGCTTGTCCGGGCAAAGGGGGCTGCTTAGACTCAGATGTTTGCGGATTAGAGCTTTTACGGCGGGGAGGTTGATCCTTTTTCGGCTGTGATTTTTTTAATTATTAATATATTTTTAATTAAAACGTATAAATAAAAAAGAAAATATATACTAAGATGCTATTTTATAATTATCGTTCATAAATATAATACTATACAGTATCTTTAACAGTTCCGATCTAAAATTACTTCATGTGTTTTTAACAAAATACTTAGCCTGATTCAGTTTATGTATGAAAAATTTACATACAGTTATATTAAATCTGATTATAAACTGATAATAAAATAATATAAAAAATGATTATCGTACTGGTTCAGATGAAATTATATTTTTTTCTGCCGGTAGTTCATGGACTAATGTGGTTTCTTCTAAGTTTTGTATTTCTTGTTCTTCATTATCTTCATATATAGCTCTTAAATACTCCAGTACTTCCCACATGATAGGACCACCAGCTATAGATAACAGCTCAGTGATGACGAGATAATGTTTTTCCTAAATAAAAAATATAATTTAATTTATATTTAATATAATTTTATCTAAATACAATTTTTTTCCTTAAATATATTTTAATAATAAAATTTATAACCTACAAGGTAACATTAATGTTTTGACCATTTTCTCTTTGTTTACATACATTAACCTAAATATTTAGGTTGTGCTATATAGCAGGGTTATAGAGAGGCAACGGGCAACTTTCGAGAGGCTGGATAAGATCGAAGCTTTGCACGCAAAGCTATATGTTATCATTTTTTTAAATATTTACTTTATTTCATTTTCTTATTTTATTATTATTAATTTACATTTGTTTTGCTATTCTATTATTTAATTAACAATATTAAGCATATTTCTTCATGGTCGAAATTTCAACCATTTCTACTTTGACGGACAAACTGAAATATTTTATAAATAATACAATAATACGAACTGGTCCAAGAGCCTGAAACCACTGTCGATCATTTTCTATAACTTTTTTTAAAAGTGAGCGAGGAAGATCTGTGCGGTCGTGGTCCATAGGGATTTGGTCATAAATACTCCATGGCTTGGATCTAGCAATAGTAAGGTACAGTTATGATATGTATATATAAATTTAACAACAATATTTCTAAAAAGAATAATCATATGTGTGTATAAGTATTTGTTGTAAAATACTTTGTCGTCAAATATTTAATAAATACGTACCTGCACGCTGACATTACAGCATCCTTAGGTCGACAATTCCATATAGCTTTCAGCAATAAACTAACAGTTCGAATATCCACGTGTTCTAATAAGCGTAGTATAAATCGTTTCTTACGTGCCCAAGAAACATGAGAAAACCATTCTTTTGTGTCTGCTAAATGTCTACTAAATTCCGAAAATTGTGATGTACCTTTTTCTAAAGGAAACAATATATAATTTTTATTTTTATATGTATTTATATATGTAACATAACAAAACGCAAAACTGACTGCTTTGTTAATACTTTGTCTGAAATTTTAGTACACCTCCTTAGTTGTAAGTAATATTACGTATTTTAATTACCGTAATTAAAAACGGAGTGTATTGTATCGTCTATTAAATGGACTTGTCTCATTATCTCATCAAAAGAAGCCATTGCATTCCTTTTGATTTTGTATTTAAAAAATTAGCCGTAGATTTATTTAGATAATGACATTTCTTTGTCATTTTCATAATGTATATTTTACAAAAAAATCATAAGCAAAAAGGTACAATTTTTTATTGTTATTTTATCTCATCATCGCTACGTATCCCCTGCGACTACACTAACACATTAGATTATAATTGCGTCCAAGCGACACGCATGATTGCTCACTATTTTCCTACCGCGTATTCTGCTTCCAGGGTCAATATTACAATGGCAGTTATATACGTACTTTATGTACGTTCCAGTTACGAATCTAAGGATTTTCTGACACTGTCAGTCAGACATTGTCATGGCGCGTGTTGACACGCGAATGCAAACAACTTCTGTTAAATCCAAAAGTGCTAATATTTGTAAGTTTCTTTTAATAATCACTTTAACAGCTTTCGTGGCTGCTGCGTATTTTATATCAAAAGGGCCATTAGATGCTTTAGGAGATCCTTCCGATCAATTTATTATAAAAAATATTCCTAAAACGTACCAACGACTAGAAGGAATAGATCCTGAAGAAAGAGAAGTATTTCATGGTTTCCAAACGTCTTTTCTGCCCCCTGAAGAAATAATACTCTCAAGAAGAGAGTCAGACAATAGAGATGAGACATATGAGGGCAATTCAACTAGTGATATTTTTATATGGGGTACTGAAGGAAAGAAACGTAGTGCACCTACTAGAGTGAAACGGAAAAGTCATTTTACTTTCTCCTCTCATGATTACGAGTAAGTTCTTACCAAAAAATCACAGCTTTCAAAATAAACGCTTTTTAATAGTATTAATCATTATAAAACAATATCTTTATTTTTTAGCTTTTGACTTTAAAAGATATAAATTCAAAAAATTTTACATAATAAAAAGCGTATTCAATGAATATTTCAGTGTATGGTATCATTCCAATATAAAATATATATCCTTAGCAAATTTAAGAACTTAATCATAAGCTACTATAATATAACACATGCTTTCCTTATATTAGTGAAAAAGATCTAACTGATAATAAAAGTCCAGAAGAAGAAAAACATATAGAAGAATATGGTACAACAGAGAAAGGAGACTATGAAACTTCTTCTCAAGAAGAGTATGACGAAGAAGGAAATATAGAAAGGTAGCTTTTCGATAAACTTTCAGATAACTTTTAATTTAGTTACCCTATATTAATATTATGATGTATTAATATAATGATGTATTAATATAATGATATATTAATATGCAGTAAATATTTTATATGTACAGTACTTAAATAAATTTGATATTATTCAAGTGTGATTCACCCTGAAATATACGTTGACCGCGGTCCGCTAGATGATGTCGAACAAACCCGCCGTCAACCGGAACTTGAAGAAGCAGAAATGGGTTCAGCCGCCCTCGTTTATAAATCGGTTCGTTCATACACAGGTAATATTAGTATATACATATATTTATAAGAGTTTAATTAAATATAGATATAACTATAGATATAGAACAGAGAAAATGTACAGGTCTGAGGTATCAATATAAGTTATGATGGATTGAAAGTAGATATGTACTTGTAAGTTTTAAAATTTAATTGAATATACTGGGAATGTAATATTTTAATATATTTATATACATTTCTTCCTTTTGTTATGACATTAAAATAAATATATACAAAACGGAAATGAAATATTGAATATTTTCAAATTAAATATTTAATGTTTTAATTTTCTTCGCTCTGGTAACAAGGCAAAGCACGACGTCGAGTTCCGCCACTCAACACGCAATGCCCAAATTTGACGGAAAGTGGGGAACAGTAGTGGTACGGAGTGTCTTAACACTAGGTTCCTAAGTTTCCTCTGCCTACCCTGCCATATGCGGGATACAGTGTAAAGCTGAAAAAAAAATTATTGCAAGTGCTTCTTTTAGGTCACTGTCCACGTGGCCATTATAATTCGCAAACTCGTACACAATTGTATCAAATGGATAAACGTCAAATTTATTATTCAATTGACCACAGACCCGAAATAAGTCAAGTTCATGTGTAAATCACGTTAAAGGATAATTTATATTGTTATTATCCAAAATACTGATACACCAATTTTTCTTTTTCTTTAACCCTTATGGTAAGGGAGTAACGGGGATATCACCTAAAGTAAAAGGTTTTTTTTGCAGGATATAATGAAGATATCTTTATATAATTTAAACTTGATATTACTATTTATAAGCTAACTATTATATATTTATAATTTTAATTTTTTAATTCACTGAGTTAAAAAACGCATAGTACATTTTTGGTTTAGTGGAAAATGTTTAAAAAAAAAAATTAAATCAATTGCACATACATAGATGATTTATTTAGATTAAATCTTACAATGAATAACAATAAGCTTTTTCATTTATCCACCTATAACTTCCTTACTGTGAAGATTAACGCCAAATAATTTGGTGTGTCGCTATTACGGATAGAAAATAAAAAAAATATGAATATATTAAAAATTATTCATTATACGCAGTGAAGCTTAACCATGCTTATCCTTAAGTCTATGAATATAAAACATATATATATATTTTATTCTTTATCCCATACATAACACCTGAAGTAACCTGTTAACCTAGCGTTAACACATTTTCTGTTTCCATTAATACACATTCTCTCCTCTCTTGTCGCTGATTTTCAAAGGAATTTATCATGACAGGCCCGAGCTTTGCCTTAGAAAATGTAAATATTAAATTTCATTGCCTCGAGTAATTATTGAATCCATGTATCTGCATTCGCACGTTGTGTCTGCGCCATAAGTGGCCTTAAATAATTATATTATTAAAATTAATATAATTTATTTATATTTAAAAGTAATAAAGGTAAAATAAAGGTAAAACGTACCTTTTGTGGTGAACACATCTATATAACTCACCTAAACATAAAATACCAGATGAACCTATAATACTTTACATACCCCACACCAAAATCCCAGGTAGCTTTTGTTTTTTATATAATTATTTAGAGCTTATTTTATAATCTCGATTATTGCAGAACTAGAATTATAATTGCTGTCTACAATTTTACATTTTTATTTCCAGGTATTCACGCCTTTTGGAAGGGGCAGGGTGATAAGAAAACTATTAGATTAACACAAGCTAACATAATGAAACAATATATGGACGCAGAAGCTGATCCGTGTCACGATTTCTACCAGTACGCTTGTGGAAATTGGCCCGCGTTAAATCCAATTCCCGCTGACAAAGCTGGGTAAGTCACATTTTATAAAATTAACTTATCGCTTTTATCGATATGTTTTTGTAATATTTACAGTTATGATACATTTGAAATGTTGAGGGAGAATTTGGACACCGTTTTGAAAGATTTGTTAGAGTTCAAGAAACATGAACATGTACAAACTCAATATCCGGGCCCTCGTTTGGATATAAACACTGACATTTTACCGCCAAAGAAAAACTTAGTATGTCACAGTGAATCTCATAATGTTCCTGTCAATATTATAGCAAACAGTTCTAAAGAGAACAATAATCTTACTCAATTCAAGAACGTTCAAGATGTTAATAATGTGAAAGAGAATAAATCAGAAGTAATACACCGCATACGTAGATATTTAGATATGAAATCGAGAGAAATTAAAATGTTAAAGTCAAAAGCAAAAAATAAATTTAAAAAGAAAGATCATATCATAAGTAGAAAAGGCTTTAATGCTTATAAAAAGAATTTATTAATTACTCTCAAAAATAATAATTCAAAAATAAGGAAAAGACGCACTATTTACAACCGAGTAAGAAGCGATAGATTGTCGGAGAGGGTGAAACGAAAAGAGACCCTTGAGAAATTGATACTAAAATTAAAACATTCGCATAATAAGCCTCACAATGATCCAGCACACGGCGATGCTGCTCTAAAAGCGAGATTTTTATTTAAATCATGTATGAATCATGGTATTTTACAAAAACGTGGACATCAACCACTTCTAGATTTATTAGATGTCTTTGGTGGTTGGCCAATTTTGAAACCAAATTGGAATTCAAAAAATTTTGACTGGCTCGAAGTTATGGCTCAATTAAGACTTTATAATAACGACATTCTAATATCCGAATGGGTTGGGCCGGATATAAAAAATTCTGATGAGTTTGTGATTCAATTTGATCAAACCAGCCTTGGTAAGTGATTTATTATTATTTGTCATTTTTTTACATATGTGCTATGAACGAATGTCCTACACATTTTATCCGTGTGATTCCGGCTTAGAATAGGATCGATCACCCTGGTACTGATGGTGTCGTAAGAGGCGACTGAAGTACGAGTAGGAGAGTCACGTTGTCTGCAATGACAATACGCATGGGCATACTCGACCGGCGATTATCACCACCCCGGCATTTAAAACCGCCGTTAAGTAGTGGCGTCACTGCGTTTCGCATTGGGTAATGCCGGGCCCCGGTGCCCATCTACCTTAAAGGCCGGCAACGTTCCTGTAACTCCTCTGGAGTTACACAGGGTAGTGGGCGACGGTGATCACTTACCATCAGGTGACCCATACGCTCGTTTTCCGTGTCTCTTCCATAAAAAAAATCATATCTGTCTCTGCATCGTTATATGTATTACAAAATATAGTACTTTTTAGGTTTACCCACGCGAGATTATTTTCTACAAGACACAAACAAAATATATTTAGATGCTTACAAAGCATACTTAACGAAAATCGCTTTATTGCTTGGTGGAGAACCTGATCATGTGAAAAAGGATGCCGATAAACTTATTGACTTTGAAATTAAGTAAGCAAGAGAAAATTATATAATTTATGCATCACGATATTATATGCCAAAAGGAGACCGTCATTACGTTACAGGCACAAGTGGAACAACTTAAACGCAACAGTTGTGGGTTCGATTCCCAGTTGGGGGAATGAATATTATATTTTTTTATTTTTTCGTTTTGCGTGAAGCGTGGCATTGAAACAGACAATGCCTAAAGAAGAATTCCACCAGTAAATAAGAAACGGAATTTCTTATATCCGCGGTATAGCGTGACGCTTAAACTTAAAATAATTAAAAAAGGCAAAAAATAAAAGAACACAATATCTACAATCGGCAGAATTTTCAATGTTTACTTTTAATATTAATTAATTAATATTTATACTGAAAACTGAAATGAAAGTATTCACTTTCTCCCGTAAGATCAATTCGTTCATTGCAGATTAGCAAAAATAACCTCAGCACCAGAGGACAGACGGAATGTTTCCGAACTGTACCGACGTATGACAATCTCGAAACTAGAAGGCTTAGTACCCGAAGTTAAATGGAGGAGATATTTGTGTATTGTAATGAACAGGACGGTACAGCCTCAGGAGACTGTTGTACTATTCGCACTGAACTACGTGAGGGTAACTAAGGAAGTTCATTATATATTTATTACAAATTAAAATATATTAACGTTTCCTGGGTGTAAACCGACCTTTCAGTCTATATATATAAATAATCATCTCTCATTGCTTACAATCAAGAAGTGTCCCTTCACGCTATAATATCACAAGGCGATCTTAGATATTAAATATTTTATTAGTAGGCAGAGGGAACCCGGGAACCTAGTGTTAAGACACTCCGTTCCACTTCCGTTCCCCACTTTCTGCCGAATTTGAGGCATTGCATGTTGAGTTGCGGAACTCAACACCGCGCTTTGCCTTATTGCCAGAGCGTAGAAATTAGACATTAAATATTTAAATTGAAAATATTGAATATTTCATTTCTACGACTAGGGATCGAACCCAGAACATGTCGATTACAGTCACACGCTTGTGCCGCTGCGCCACGACGGGCCTCAACAATATATTTCATATGTATATATACTCGTATCTAGATTTATATACGTATATATGCAATTTTGGTTCATTGTCATCAGCACTTAGTTCAATTGATAGAGAAGACGGATCCGGACACTTTATCAAATTACCTTCTGTGGAGATTTGTGAGGCACCGCGTGAACAACCTGGATGATCGATTTCAATCTGCAAAGCAACAGTGAGTACGAAGGTCAATAGATAATAATTAAATACTTTATTCCCTCTCTCTCAGCTTCACGCTGTATCCCGCAATTTAGATTTTAAATTTTAAAATATATGTAGGTACATAAATTAAAAAAGATGTATATTTTAAGTAATATAAAAAAATACACTTTGTTAAATACATTTTGTTTTAACGATCTATCACTCACTCAGTTTCACGCTGTATCCCGCACATGGCAGGACAGGCAGAGGGAACTTGGGAACCTAATGTTAAGACCGCCCGCTTCGTTCCCCACTTTCCACCCGATTTGAGGCATTACGTGTTGTGTGGTGGAGCTCAACGCCGCGCATTGCTTCATCATCAGAGCGATGGAATAAAAACATTAAATATTTAATTTAAAAATATTAAATACCTATGCCCCTGCGGGCATATTGTAAAACAAAGTATATACAAAAAAAAATCCTTATCATGATGACGCAAGTTCGCCGCATTCACCCCTTACGTACGCAACATTCACCCCTTCGTTATTGATAACATAATTAGAGTAGTTTTTAGATTTATTATTATAAATTTAAAATTCAAATGTCAAATCGTAACCATTCCAAATTTGGTATAGTTAAGTATTATTAAAAAAATAATTATAAATGTTAAAATTTCTATATGTTACTTTTTAGATTTTATTATATTCTATTTGGCCGCGAGCAAGCACCTTCACGATGGAAGAACTGCATATCCCAAGTAAACTCAAACATGGGCATGGCATTAGGATCTATGTTCGTACGAAGGTACTTCGATGAAATGAGCAAAAACGACACACTAACAATGACGAGAGAAATACAGCAATCATTCAGAGAACTACTACATAAGACCAATTGGATTGATGATGAAACAAAAAAGCTCGCTGGACACAAAGTAGACACAATGATGCTGAGAATTGGCTATCCAGATTTTATTCTAAACAAAAAGGAATTGGATGATCGATACAAGGAAGTCAAAGTACATCCTGACAAATATTTCGAAAATATTCTGAATATATTACAGCATTTAACGAAAATGGAACAGTCGCGGTGGGTAGTAAATTTTGGCAAGTCACTTACAAACTTGATTATTTTGTTAGACGTTAATTACTCAACCAATTATATTAATATTTTCCCAATCATTTCACGTTTTAAGTTCAAAATTAGCCCTAATTATTCATTTATATATTTATATTATACGTTAGTTAGTTATTATTATACGTTAGCTTTTACCTGCGGCTTCCCACGCATTAAGGAGTATTATTATTAATTATTTTGTTATTATTATATTATTTCATGTTTTTTTCATTAACTATATAGTGCCTAACAGTGACTTAAGTCATTAAACAAATGTCTGATAATCTAATAAACAATTGATAATGCTTATTTTTTTCTTTTTTCTTTCTTAGTTTCACGCTGTATCCTGTACGAGGCAGGGTAGGCAGAGGGAACCCGGGAACCTAGTGTTAAGACACTCCGTTCCGCTCGTTCCCCACTTTCCGCCGAATTTGAGTCATTGCGTGTTGAGTGGCGGAACTCAACGCCGCGCTTTGCCTTATTATAAGAGCGAAGAAATGAAACATTTAATTAGATTATTTTTTGCTATACTTATAAAATGTTATTGGTCATTGTACTTAATTAATAGGCCGATTTTTTTTAAATATTTTAGCTTCTTTAAATTTATAAGACCATTTCCAATTTCATTGGAAAAAAATATTTTTCAACCATTTTATTTTTTGTGAATAAATACAATTTTGCATTCTAGTATCGGTCAACCGGTTAACAAAACACTATGGAACACGGCACCAGCTGTTGTAAATGCTTACTACAGTCGCAACAAGAACCAAATAATGTTCCCGGCAGGGATCTTACAACCACCCTTCTATCACAGACATTTTCCCAGATCGCTTAACTTTGGCGGCATAGGAGTAGTAATTGGTAAAATAGTATCTTTTTGTTTGTTTTAATCTCTCTTTTTTTTACTTGATATTAGGTAAAAAAATTGTATTGAGTAATATTATGCAACGAAAATCTGTCTTTTTGCGTTCTCGCTCTTACCTACGAGCTACCAACAAAATTACAGAAATTCCTCAAATATTACGATATAGCGCTTTAATGTGTAGGCAGTTAAGCATTGTGATTTTAGAATAACTAAATATGTATATCGTTTTTAAGATATTATACCTAGTATAAAGAATACTAATCACATTAATAATTTTCATAAGTTGGGAACCACTCCTTAAGAAAGAGTATCAACGATTATGTTAGCGTAACTATACGTTTACATAGTTTTTACTGCATTTTGTATGAAATTCACCCCGTTATATAATCCTATAGGGTACTTCCCGTGGAAATATTAATTTAATTTAGCACAAAGTAAGAACTTACAATGCACATCAAGGAAACAATTCGAAAAGTAAAGATTTGTACATAGTATTTGAAAAATAAACACTGCAAAATTATATTTGTAGATCTTTTCATATAAAATAAAGGCAAACGCCTGTAAATTTAAATTTGTTTACTAGACAGCTTTTATATAATCACTAATTATAGGACATGAAATAACTCATGGATTTGATGATAAGGGTCGTTTGTTCGACTGTGAGGGCAATTTGCATCGGTGGTGGTCGGATACCGCAATAGAAGCATTCCATAGTCGCGCGCAGTGCCTTATAGATCAGTATGGAAAATACGTCGTTCCTGAAGTTAATATGAAACTGGACGGCGTTAACACGCAAGTAAATGAATTTTATTTAGTTTCTTATTTAGAATAGGTATAACAATCTCTAACGGAACAAGCCCTCAGCCATACGCTCTTATCAAGCGTCGAAATTTTAATTATACTATTATTATACTTATTATACACTCTTTTAAAATATTATTTTTTGTGTAAATTATTAAGAAAGTAAATCTATCTTTTATAAATGAAGATAATCAGTACCGGATATTAGCGCGGACAAGCAATAAGTCAGACTAACATTTAAAAATATTTTTGATATTTTACTATAGTTTTGTATTTATAAAATCACTTAAAACAGCTTCACGCTGTATCCCGCACATGGCAGGGTAGGCAATGGGAACTTGGGAACCTAGTGTTAAGATATTCCGTTCCACTTCCGTTCACCACTTTCCGCCAAATTTGAAGTATTGCGTGTTGAGTGGCGGAACTCAACGCCTCGCTTCGCCTTGTTACTAGAGCGAATAAATGAGAATATTAAATATTGAAATTTAAAAAAATATATTAAATAGTTCATCTCCTCGAGTGCGGATCGAACCCACAACCTATCCTTAAGGTTACACATTTGTGCCGTTGCGCCACGACAAGCCTCAAACTGTCTGATTGTAGTTTCAAAATTGTTTTAACTAAAGGATATTGATAGATAACCTATATTATAATATGTATAGATGATTTATAAAAACGATTTTGTTTTCAAGCATTTTACCATTATATATAAATATTTTTAATGCTGAGGCCTGTTGTGGCGCAGCGTTCGCTCTAGTAATAAGGCAAAGCGCGGCGTTGAGTTACGCCACTCAACACGCAATGCCTCTAATTTGGCGGAAAGTGGGGAACGGAGTGGTTTAACACTAGGTTCCCGGGTTCCCTCTGCCTACCCTGCCTCGTGCGGGATACAGCGTGAAGGTAAAAAAAAATTAATGCTATGTATAAATATAACAATGACTGATATTTTCAATCAACATATTCAGCCATTTCAGAGAAAAGAGAATTTTAATCTCGTACCATTTGCAAAATGTTAATTAAATAAAAAGAAATAAAACTTTTGAAATTATTTTCCAAATTTTTATATATCCTTCTTAACCCAATATTTCCGTGCTTTGTTATTCTTTTAAATAATAGATTAGCCCGTGATTATTTAAATCATAATATGACTTAATTAGGAATAAAGCTGAAATTATATAAAAATAATCTAATTATAGATGAAGCGTAGCGTAGCGTTTGGCGCTTCGTTCTCTCTGCCTGCCCCGCTAGGGATATAGTGTGAAGCTAAGTAATTAAAATGTTTTAATGTTAATTTATTAAGCGTTATTATAATTATAAATGTCGACAGGGCGAGAACATAGCAGACAATGGCGGCGTGAAACAAGCTTTCCACGCCTACAAACACTGGCTACAGCACCACGACGCCGCCGATGAAACACTGCCAGGGCTCAATCACACTCACACTCAATTATTTTTCCTTAATTTTGCACAGGTAGGTCCTGTCTTAGTAATCGTTAAGCTAGTCTATTGGGTAAATGTTTTGATAACGTATCATTAGAGCCTAGTTAAAAAAATGTTTAATACATATTAATATGGAAATTGCTCTCCGTGTCTTAAGTACTGGTCTATTATATCGTATAAGCTCTCGATTTCTCTATATGCCTATATTTTATACTAGCGACCTGCCCGCGATTTCGCCTGCTTAAATTAGACTATTTTATTAACTAATTTCAACTATTTCCTTAATTTTATCACTTTTAAGAAAAACTTAAAAAAAAAAACAGCTAAATTAAAAAAAATGTTGTAGCAATTTAGCAATTTTATCGATTTTTATATATATATATATATATATATATATATATATATATATATATATATATATATATATATACCCACATAAATAAAACAAACACTTAAACTTTTGAGAAAAGATGACCAAAATATATTACATATAAAACTGTACTTAAATTTAATTAGCGGTTTTTGAGATTAGCGCGTAAATCATTAATTCGAGCCCCTATTACGTTAATAAATGTCACATATGATATTTTCTTTAATATATCTTCCATGTACAGACAGTGATCGGCTAAATCAAGCATTTTTTTTGGCTAAGTTTAGACTAAGCGAAAAAATTCTATTATTCTGATGCTCTATAGCACTAAAAAGTTTCATCTAAATATGTTCAGTAATTTTTATGTGGAAAACACATCCATCCCCCAGGGTTTTACATTTTTTTTTAATACTAGTAGGACTATTACAACTATATTACTTATCAAGGTTTGGTGCGGCGCCATGCGTCCGGAGGCAATGCGTAATAAACTCAAAACAGCGGTACATTCTCCAGGACGATTTAGAGTTATTGGCACTCTGTCAAACTCCCATGATTTTGCAAGGGAGTTCAAATGCCCACCCGGATCTCCTATGAACCCTATAAACAAATGTAGTGTATGGTGAAGTACAGTACGGCCGATGTGTTGTGGCCACTTTGAAATTAAGTTTTCTGAAAATTAAAACTGAAATGAAATGTGCTAACATCAAGGAGATCATGACTCGTCAATCGTTCTATATATAGCTTATAATTAGCTTATAGTACAGTAAAATATTTTTTTGTACTCGAAATAAGTAAATGTAAATTGTTATTAGACGCTGAGCTAAATATGACTGAAATGTATGATTTAAAAAGTTTTGTGTTTTTTTTTTTATTTGTATTGTTAATGGAATATTAATATAATATATTGCTTTGTAAGTTAGTATACCTAAATAATTTTATACAGCATATTTATTTTTAATAAGTCGAATACGTTGTGAATTGTATTATTGATAAGATTTTCATTGTAAATAAACTTTTAATAGAATACTGTGACTTTTTATTAAAATACAATGATAACGTTTTTATATTTTTTATAATTCAAAAATATTTTTGACAATATAGCTTTAAATACGATTTAGACAGCGCGGCGTTGATTTCCGCCAGTAAACATACTTTTTGAAATTAGTTGATAAGTATATTTTTAATATGCTCTCTCTCTTTATTATTTCATATAGTAGGGTAGGCAGAGGAAACAGTGAATCTAGTGTTAAGACTCTCCGTACTCATCAAGACACTTCCGTTCTTCACTTTCGGAAAATCGGAGAAATTGCTTGTTAAGTGGTAGTACTACGCCGCCCCTTGCCTCGAGTGAGCATCGAACCCACATCCTGTCGCATTTACAAACAGACCCCAAACCATTTAACCTTTTCAGGCTTAGCAAAATGTTGTATAATTTAATTATTGTTAGAGTATATTGTTTTATTATTGTTAGAGTATTGTATTATTGTAGAGATACTTCTTACAAGCAAATAACGTACATTCACATTTTTTTTTACTAATTATTGATAGCTTTTAAATACAGTATTTAAAAAAAAATATAGCAATTTTAAATGTCATTATTTTACTATTATATACTTTTCATGACTCAACAATCTTTATGGGCAAAATATAATACACAATAATAAAGCCATAAAATAGTTTTCCATACACATGCCAACATTGCAATCATTATAATTTTTTATTTCTTACAATTAGCAAGTGTCCCTAAAATGGTAAGAGCAAGAAAATACGTTGTTAAAAAATATTTTTTAGGTATGCCAAAGCGCGAAGACTTTGACATAGTTGAATACGAACTACCACCGCTAAAAGATAAAGAAATTCTCGTCAAAGCTGAGTGGATAAGTGTAGATCCTTATATGCGGGGCATTAATAGTGTATTCACTCCTCCTTATGACCAATTCGGCTATCAAATAGGCTTAGTTCAAGAATCGAGAAATCCTAAATATGCAATTGGTTCACGGGTTATTTCGCACATAGGATGGGTTGATTATGCAATATTAGATGAATCAATCCGCCAGATACATATGTATAAATTACCAAACTTGAAGGGACTTCCAATGGAAATAGGACTTGGTGCAGCAGGAATGCCGGGTGCTACAGCATATTTTGGTTTTCTAGAAATTTGCAAGCCTAAACCTGGTGAAACTGTCGTTGTAACAGGCGCAGCTGGAGCTATTGGATCTATCGTTGGACAGATTGCGAAGATAAAACAGTGTAGGGTAATCGGATTCGCCGGAAGTGACGAAAAAGTAACATGGTTAGAAAAAGAACTAGGATTTGATAAAGCTATCAATTATAAAACTGCTGATATCGAAAGTGAACTAAGACAAGCTGCTCCTCAAGGTATCGATTGTTTTTTTGACAATGTCGGTGGAGAAATTGCTACTACTATCATCAGTCAAATGAATATGTATGGAAGAATATCTATTTGCGGTTGTATCTCCATTTACAATAACTTACCGGAAATACCAAAAACTACTTCTCTTCAATTTTACATTGTGTCAAAGCAATTAAAAATGGTGGGATTTCAAACGATGGAATGGTTTAAACCAGAGGCAAGACTAATGGAAGCTCTTAATACTATTGTCGATTGGATTAATAGCGGTAATATGAAATATGTAAGCCACGTAACAGTGGGTTTCGATAATATTCTAAAATCATTTGTCGGTATGTTGGCAGGAGAAAATTTCGGTAAAGCTGTTGTAAAAGTGTAAATATTACCAATTTCTTTACATTTAATAATATATATATATATATATATATATATATATATATATATATATATATATATATATATATATATATATATATATATATATATATATATATATATATATATATATATATATATATATATATATATATATATATATATATTTTCTTAATTTAGATATATAACTCAATATATTTTTTTGTTTACTAATAAATAAAATTGAAGTGTCTGTCTGTGATTTCAAAATTACGAGGTTTTGTCAAGTGCAATATGTTATATTATCGACACTGATACTAAAACAATTTTTTTTTTTAAATTTCTGTCTGTTTGTCCGGGATAATCTCCGGAACGGCTGGACTGATTTTGATGGAATTTTCATTAAATAAAAATAGAATTAACAGAGCAGGCTATATTTTATTACGGTACGTATCAAAGGAGGTGAGCTGTGATCCAAAATTTAAATGAAGTCATTATTATAAGGCGTCGAATATAAGTACTTATTAATTAAAATAATTTTACCAGCAAGACCGTTAAATGAAGACAAACTTTGTCCTTTAAAATATGTTGTTCTGATACATAGTATACGAAATACTGTGAGATCTGACCGAGCGCGCGCCTTAGCAGTTGAGGTAAAATATAGTCCTTAACTAATAATAATATAAATGTCCTAGACTAAGACCATCTATGCTAATCTTCGGTAAATAGTAGGTACTTTTTGATTCACATGGGTTCGATATGCGATATTCTAATGCGGACAAAGTCGCGGGTAACAGCTAGTAACTAATAAAATTGAATAAATAATTAAAATGATTTTTAACATGATAATAAATAAATAAAAATTAATCGATTTGTTTTATTATTTATATATCAATAAACGTAATTTCTGACTTCAACGCTCTGAACGTCATCGTTGCTCCACAGTGTCTCTACTTCACATAAATCACGTGCTGCATTAAAATGGTCACGCTTTTCCCAGCGAAGTTGTATGACACGGGCTATGTCCAGCCAAAGAAGAGCTTCAAGTACTAAAAGACAGAAAAAAAAATATATTATTACGTGTTTATTAGTTAAATACCAAAATCATCCATAAATTTAGAGCACATAAAATTTAAGAATAACGTAATAAGCACAATATACAAAAGAGTAGATGATGGACGAAAATAAAAAATTGACTTGCTTGTTTATGATTTATTACATTTAAAACGTTTATTTAATTTTATTTCAATACTACCATAAAGAAGATTACCATTCAGCTCAAGACATCACACTCTTGCCAATATTTTTGTAATATTAAATATAATAATAATTTCTCTTTATTTTTACAGCTTCACGCTGTATTCCAAATGGCAGGCAGGCAGGGTCTGAAACTTCATTCTGTCTCCCACTTTCCGCCGAATTTGAAGCATTACTTATTGAGTGATGAAACTCAACGTCGCGCTTTACTAAAATATTTAATTCGAAAATATTAAATATTTATTTTCCTCGAATGGGAATCAAAGCCACAACCTGTCATGCCATTTACAATCACACGCTTGTATCCCTGCGCCATCTTTGTCCGATATATTTTCACTCACTTCGCTTCACGCTGTATCCCGGACATGGCTGGGTATGCATAGAGAAATTTATTGTTAATCTTCCCCACTTTCAGCCGAATTTGAAGCATTGCGTGTTGGTGGAACTCAACGATACGCTTTGCCTTGTAATCATTTTCACAATCTACTAATACTTACTAAATAAAAGGGAAAATGCGATCAGAAAGAGTGGGTTGACGTTTCCGTTTATAACGGCCATTGTGTACAGTAAAGCACCAGTTGTAGGCGCCTGACGGAGAAATATGCCTCTTAGTGTTGCCCCTAGCCAAGGCAAGTAAAGATATTCGCTGAATGGAGACCGCTGGAATATGAGATGTCAATAAATAAAATTTCTTCAATTTTGGTAAACTTTATTTATACAGTCGTTAAATTATTTTAAGAATCTGTTTCCCATATTTAGTTCAATTTTCGAGATATTATTATGATGTAGCAAAACTCAACGACGCTCTTAAGCATTATGGGGATATCAAAATATTTGCTTTCCCTAGAATATAATAGTAATAATTGTAATTGAGGCCTGTTATGGCCCAGCGGCACACGCCTGTGACCCACTCAAGGAAATGAAATATTTAATATTTTCAATTAAAATGTTTTTATTTCTTTGCTCTGGTACAAGGCGAAAACGCGGCGTTGAGTTCCGCCACTCGACACGCAAGTGTCTCAATTTCGACTAAAAGTGGTAAACAGAAGTGGAACGGAGTGTCTTATCTGTGTTTTACATACCTTATTTAAATATTGCAGTATAGTAACAATGATATGTAAATGTACATATATCAAATTGATTACTTATGTCTAATACCTGTATAATATTTTTTATGACACAGTAATAATTTATTATTCTTTATTGCTGTGTCATAAAAAGCTTACAAAAAATTTATAACTTGTTATATATTTAACGACGATTTTTTTACTAAAGTATGGTAACAATGATATGTATGTATGTTATATAAAACATTGCTCGTGCTATCAGTTTTCAGATGACACATCTGCTAGCTGCCAGCAATGAGCCAAATCAAGCCACTGAGTTGCTTCAAACAGATTTTAACAATCTCATATTGTGGTGCCATCACGCAGCATTGGTACTAAATTGCAATAAAACTAAGTCATTAAGTCATTAAATCACCTTAAATTAGACAGTTACCCTTAAAATCTGTTGTCGCTCATAATCATGACTGTTTGCACGTATTAACAAATGGGTCATGTAGTTGTCCCTACATCGATATAGTTCATAAACATACTTACCTCGGGCTTATCATTGACAGTAGGTTCAATTGGATTTATCAAATAGACCACGTATGTAATAAACTTAGACAGTTTTTAGCCGTCGTTAAAATTGTTAAAAATCGTATTCCATTCAAGGTGAAGCGGTTGTTGTACTACTCCTTAGCCCACTCATATATACAATGACTGGACTTGAGTCTTATGGCCGGACGTACCATACACATTTTAAGAAAATTTATCATTTACAAGTTAAAATATTAAAAAATATTGTTTCTAAGAATGTACTACGGAAATATTATAATAACGAAATTGAACTTTTTAAATTCTGTAAAATCCTACCAGTTCACAGCCAAATAAAATTAAACTTACTAAAGAAATACTTATTTTGTGAAGAAATTAAAAATGCCGTTAAACATCCTGTACATACACGTTCTATCACTCAAAACCGGTTACGTACAATACGAGCAAATAACGCTAATGGTGAACGCAAGTCAGCCTACCTCGTACCGAGGTTAATTAACAGTCTTCCTTTAAATTTGAGTAATACTATTAATAGAGAAAATATCAAAATTGTTTTAAAAAAGTATTTACTTAATAATAGTGAATTATTTTGTTAAAACTGTAATATAATGTTAAGAATTATTGTAACATCGTCACAAACCTTCTCGGTTTATTTGATGTTATGTATATTGTACTTTTATAAAAACTGTTAAATGATAATAAATAAAAAAAAATAAAAAAAACTGACCTTCAAATTGATTACTTATGTGTAATACCCGTGTAATATTTTTTATGACACAGTAAAAGTTTATTATTCTTTATTACTGTGTCATAAAAACCTCACGAAAATGTCATAATTTGTTATATATTTAACGCGGATTTTTTTACTGTTTAAAGTAATTTTATGGTATTATTTCATACATAAATTATCTAACATGGGTAAAGCACGTAAATATGTGGTCAAGAACAAATGTCAAGAAATGCCCAAAAGGAGCGATTTTGAAACATTATTTCAAAATCGCGAATATGAATTGCCTCTTGAAAAATGGTGAATTCTTGTCAAAACTGAATGGGTAAGTGTTAATACAGTTCAACGAGTATATAACATGTTTACCCCCATCCCTTATGACCAAATGGGGGCTCAAATAGGAAAAGTTCTAGAAAGTAAAAATATTAAATACCCAATAGGTTCAAGGTTTGTATCTCAAGCTGGATGGTGTGATTATGCCATAGTAAAAGAAACTAAGGAAGATGGGAACTTTATATATAAATTACCAGAATTAGGTGGCCTTCCAATAGAGGCGGGTATTTGTAAAGTCGGAGTACCAGGTAAAAATAAAGCCTAAAAATGGTGAAACAGTAATTGTGACAACTGCTGCTGCACCTATGATTTTAGCGATCTGTCCAACTATGTGCAAGCTACACCGTTACAAAGTTGACAGATCAGTAAAATCAAAGGTTGTAGAGTTATAAGACTCGTTGGGATCCTGAAAAAGACTGGCCGCAAGCATTCTCATTTTTTGCATTTAATTTGTCCACTCTTGATCCATTTAATAATATTATTAAATGGATCAAGAGTGGACAAAGTAAATGCAAAAGACATGTTACTGAAGGATTCGACAAAATATTTGATGCTTTCGTAGGTATGTTAACATGAGAAAACATTGGTAAAGCTTATGTTAAAATTTAATTATTAGTTTGAATTATAAAACCTAAACTTTGAATTATATATTCCATTGAATTTCTGTTTTATTTAAAGACATAAAAATATAATTCAGATATCCAGAAAAGAAGCATTTTTACCATATTAGAAGTATTCCAGATGAGTAGGCTGCTAATAAAAATAACAAGAGCATCAGATGCTTCAATACACCACATTACCCCTGAAAACAGTAAATATAGGAAATATTCATATTAAGAGGTATTTGTCCATATTAAATGCCTATACATAGTTCTTGCTATGTCTCTATAAACAGACTTCTATAAGAAGTAAAAGGCAGTGCCACCCTTCAATCTATTTATTAATAGATCACCCTCTTTGTGTCTTAAAACTATGAGAATTTAATGTAATTTAATATATAAATTATGCATTAAATTAAATTCAATATAACTTATAAAAGCGAAAAGACCCACTCGAAACATCAATATCGTCGATGTAAAGTGTATCATCTTTGCTCATTATCATAAAATGTAAGTCAAGTGGCAAAGGTTCCTCATCGAATGTCACTATTTCTAACTTTATATTGCATATAAAACCCAATATAAAACAAACGGTCGCCATGAAAGAGCCCGATAATGTTTTCTTCGAGGCTACACGATGAAGTTGCACTCCGCGAATAAATGATTTATGTATGATATATTCAATGCTAGTGTATACATAATCTATTAGAGCTCCAATCATAGGTACGTTAGATCTGGAAAAAGTTAAGTGCTTTGGTATGTCTGAACTATCGCCACTAGCCATTTTTTAAAACTTGAGAAGGTTAAATAATTAATTTAAATAAGTATACTTGTAACAAAAAATAATACATAAAATTTGACTTAATATTGACACTTATTACATAAATGAAAGAAAAGGATTTTTATAAAGATATAGAAGCTTTTTTAACTTATCTAACGAAATAGTAATTGTCCTCCTTATTTATAATATTGATTTTTGCGTACTCATAAGCAGGTCCTTGCCCTCTTTTATTTTTTGACATAAAAACTGGGCAAACGATATTATGTGTCACCCTTGTGGTATCTGATCAACAACATCTGCGAGCTCCTGTACACACGAAAAGCACTACAGGTACGTTAACGGCTCCTAAAGTAGAGATATTTAAAAATGTGTCCATGTCATATTTACCTAAAGAAGCCATGCAAAGAAGTTCAAGAAGACATCAAGAAGTTCGATTCCAGTCGACTCAATTATTTTGTTATTTTTTTTTCGGACTAACTAATTAATATTAATGTAAAGCGTTTATTTAAAATTGAAATATATAATTATATTAAGGATTGAATTTCATAAAATCTCCTCTTAGTACGTATGGCCTAAAAGATACTCTCAACTTTTGAGACTCTTAGCACTTGTAGCAACTATAATCATATTTCATAATTTTTATTTTAACAAAAAAGAATCTCTCTCTGTCCCCCCTCTCTCTCTCTCACTCTCTCTCTCTCTCTCTCTCTCTCAGCTTCACGCTGTATCCCTCACGAGGCAGGGTAGGCAGAGGGAACCCAGAAACCTAGTGTTAAGACACTCCGTTCCACTTCTGTTCCCCAGTTTCCGCCGAATTAGAGGCATTGCGTGTTGAGTGGCGGAATTCAACGCCGCGCTTTGCCTTATTGCCAGAGTGAAGAAATGAAACATTAACTATTTAAATTGAAAATATTAAATATTTCATTTTCTCGACTGGGGATCGAACCCAGAACCTGTCGGTTACAGTCACACTCTTGTGCTGCTGCACCACGACTTAATAATTATTATTTTAACAAAAAAGAATCAACAATGACATTCACAGAATTGATTGTGGATTCGAACCTCAACTAATTAAACAATATTTTAGTCACTAATATTTCTTCATGTTAAGAAATTTATTGATAACAAAATTGTCTAATCATGATGACTACTTGATTTAAAGGGCAATAGAGGTTACATGAGTTCTACGCTACTATCTATATATTTATGTAAGTACAGTTTTCCTTATATCGATTTGAAATATTTTATGTAAATATTTATTATTGATCTTTTATTTTTCATCTTCATTTTATTTAAGTGAATTTAGGAAAACTTTGTTGATTATTTTAGTATACTTATATACAGACATACGCGGTGATTCTCGGGGTAAAAAGTTATAAGGAATTGTTGTTGAAAAAAAGAAGAATATATAATAAACAGCATTCTCTTTTACAAAAAGATCTTATATTTCTTTCTAGGTGTGGACAACATTTTAAAAATCGTACAAATACATACAACGTACTTCAGTACGTTACTACGATATTAGAGAAAGTAAGTACAATATTATAAGAAAATCTAATATCAAGACACTCCGTTCGCAGCTTCCACTTAATATGATGGATCTGACAGCCACTCTTGGTTTTATTATTCTATATTTCGTCTATAAACGAAATTGTTATTATGTTCGATATAAAACAAAAATAAATTTGATGGTTTGCCTAAACGTGCTGACTATGAAATACTGGAGTATAAACTAACTTCTTTGAAAGAAGGAGATATTTAGTTAAAGTCGAAATGAGTCAGTGTGGCTCCATAATTGTGGTTACACAGCACTTTCAAGAAAGTTCTACACAATCAATTTGTTTTTCAAGTTGCCGTAGTACAAGAAAGTAAATATGCTAATTAGCAAGTTGGCATTAAGTTGAAACTCATAATGGCTGGTGTGATTACTCCATCTTGCGGAACGTTAAAGACGATGTCACAAGTGATAAAAAGCCATCAGAGATTATTTATAAGTTACCTTTTATGAACGTCTTACCAGAATCCCTTGGTGTGGGTACAGTTGAAATGTCTGGAGCTACTGCTTATTTTGTTTTCCTAGAACTTTGTCAACGTAAAGCCGTTGAAACAGTAATAGTAACGGGCGCTGCCGGCGCAATGGGCTCACTTGTCGGGCAAATAATAGTCAAAATTAAAGGTTGTAGAGTTATCGGTTTCGTGGGATCCGACGAAAAAGTGAAAATGAATTAGGATTTGACAAAATTATTAACTATCAGACCGCAGACGTGCAAATGGCTCCGAAAGCTGCCGCCGCTAATGGCATAGATTGTTACTTTGACAACGTTGGAGGAGAACTTAGTAACATTAATATAGGACAGATTCTCAAATGCCAAAAGCAACAATATTGCCACCAGCCATTTTTTCAATCAATTGAAAATTGAAGGGTTCATCGCGTTGCGTTGGATTAATCAGTGGCCAGAAGCGGTTTGATAAGTTAGTAGGATGGATTAAAAATGGTGAACTTATGTCACCTGAATATGTCACAGTAGGATTCAACAAAACGTTTGATGCCTTTGTTGGCATGTTATTTGGAGATAATGTTGAAAAAGCCGTGGTTGATATTTAAGAAGAATATAGAGTATTATATAGTATCAAATAAACTTATAATTGTATATTAAATACAAATGAAGAATATTAAGCAACTTTCTGTTTTGTAAAGCTTTATCACTTTTTTTAGTAAATAAAGAAATAAAGAAAAAGATGTATTAAATATATTAATTTAAATTTAAATCGGAAGGTTTTTTTTAAAGTTCCTGATTTAAAGTTCCTGCTTGCATAACTAATGATAAAAAAACAACATCTCATAAAGGTTTAATAAAATTATTTTTTAACGTGCTTCACATACTCCATTCTTTTCTCTTGTGATGTTCTTTTTTGAACCTAACATTTACTCACTTACTCAGCTTCACAGTGTATCCCGCACACGGCAGGGTAGGCAGAGGGAACTTGGGAACCAAGTGTTAAGACACTCCGTCCCACTTCCGTTCCCCACTTTCTGCCGAATATGAGGCATTGCGTGTGGAGTGGCGCAACTCAACCCCGAGCTTTGCCTTGTTTTCAGAGCGAAGAAATGAAAACATTAAATATTTAATTAGAAAATATTAAATATTTCATTGCCTCGAACGGGGATCGAACCCACAACCTATCGTTTACAATCACACGCTGCGCCACGACTGGCTTCAACCGGATTAATCCGAAAATTGTGTAACAATCGCGAAAATCAAAGATATTATAATCTCACATACAATCAAAAGTATTTCAGAAGTAAAATCACGAATGCGAACAAAGCAGAAACCGATTGTAAAGTACCAAATAAAATTACAAGTCATGGTGCTTCAGCAATGACTTGAATTTATCACACGGTGATATAGATATAAGGGAGTATTAATATTGAATAATCTGAGCCCAAACGTTTCAGAATACGGGAGAACATCGAGGTGAGTTGACGTATTTTAAAATTAAACTAAACTAATTATATACTGGCGACCTACTCGCAGTTTCGCCCCCTTAAATAACTCTAAGTCATTTATTAATCTCAATTATTTTCGTGCTTTAATAGCACTATCACTTATAATATTATATATATAGGTATCATTGGAAATTTAATTTTCAGCTAAATGAATAAAGATTTTATAGCAATATTTCCGAACTAAATATTTTCAAATTATATTATTTTTTAGTAAGCGATTGTAAAATCAGATACTAGATATTGCCTTTTGTAAGCAGCTTACATAGGTACATAATTATATCGTCTATCTATTTATTATATATTGATGACACAATTTTTTCAACATCTTAATTTAAAATTTATGAAGTTACTTATTGGTTATTTTTCAAGCAGGTAGTGTAATTAAGGAAAATTATATTTTATTCGCATTTATTTTTTACGTAAATATAAATATTCCCACGTGAAAATATGTTATCAAAACAAAATTGCCGTCAATTGCTTTTCCAATTGATATATATGTGATAATAAAACCGTCTTCATTCTTAATATAAATGAAACTATGTATATAAAATGTAATTCATATAGATAATGTAGATTTGATTTATATTAGCTATTTGTGGATGATAACATACTCGTATATATAATAAATATAATAAATCTTTAAAAGGAGACGAGAATAACAAGCGTGTTTTACAGTTTAAAAATAAATTTAACTTTAATTTAAAAGTAAATTTACCATCTGTACATTTTCAAGTAAAAGCTAGAGTCTGAAACAGCGTTTAAGCGCTGTCTTTAGATATATATTTTTTATTATATTATATATTGAACATAATATATAATAATTTCGAATATCAAGATTCGGCCAGCTAAACTGACTTCACATATCCTACAAAGAGACCGCGTCTCCACAGCATTCATCTTTCTTTTACTCCTACAGTAATAAATTAACGTCTTACGCCTTTATACATACACACTTAAAGTATTTCTCAATTGTTTACATTCCTACTTACACATGCTTAAACATAATACCATTAATAATCTTGAATTCCTTTCTTTCTCAGGTTGTTTCAATTACTTTCTTTACCCTTAGTCCTATAAAGATATTTACGTTTGGTTACTACGTGTAAACGTAGTAACCAAACGTAAATATCTTTATAGGAACTTGTAAAGGCAAAAAATATATATTATTAATAAATCATAAACATAAGAAGGATTAAGAAAATAATACTATTAAATTTTCCAATTTTTTAGCAATACAGTCAAGATGGTGAAAGCACGGAAGTATGTTGTCAAGAAATATTTCAATGGACTTCCCAAACGATCTGACTACGAGATAGTAGAATATGAGCTGCCTCCTCTAAAGAACGGTGAATTATTATTAAAGACGTTGTGGATCAGCGTTGACCCATACTTACGGGCTTATAACAACAATTACCAAGTGCCCTACGACCAGTTCAGCTTTCAAGTTGCAGAAGTTAAAGAATCAAAAAACCCAAAATATCCTGTTGGTACCAAAGTAGTTACCCATAACGGCTGGTGCGACTACTCTGTGATTAGGGAAAATGATGAACTACCAGAGGATGTGCCAAAAGTAATGCTTTACAAGTTACCTGAGTTGAAGGGATTGTCTGAATCTCTTGGTGTCGGTGCGGTAGGAATGCCAGGAGCCACCGCTTATTTCGGTTTCCTAGAAATTTGCCAGCCTAAAGCCGGTGAGACAGTCGTAGTGACGGGCGCTGCCGGCGCAGTGGGCTCTCTTGTCGGGAAAATTGCTAAAATCAAAGGTTGTAGAGTCATCGGCTTCGCGGGATCCGATGAAAAAGTACAATGGTTAGAAAAGGAACTTGGATTTGACAAGGCTATCAACTATAAGACTGCAGACGTCCAAGTTGCCCTGAAAGCCGCCGCTCCCAATGGCGTAGATTGTTACTTCGACAACGTTGGAGGAGAACTTAGTAGCATTATTATAGGACAGATGAATCCGAGAGGCAGAGTGTCTGTGTGCGGCAGTATCAGCTCTTATAATGCCGATCCATCTCAAATGCCTAAAGCAACAATTTTGCAACCATCTCTGGTTTTCAAACAATTAAAAATTGAAGGGTTCGTGATATGGCGCTGGGCTGATCGTTGGGATGAAGCGTTTTCCCTATTGGTAGATTGGATCAAGAGTGGCCAGTTGATAGCTAATGAACATGTTACAGAAGGTTTTGAAAATTTGGTCGACGCATTTATTGGTATGTTAAATGGGGAGAACGTCGGTAAAGCCGTGGTTAAAATATAATAAATACTCAAATATAACTATTATATACCCATTGAACAAAATGTTAATGTATAAATCGCATAAGATCGGATTTTTTTTTTAAATAAAATAATTTTATAATTAACTTGTTTCACTACCCATAACCATCAACATTACTTAGAACAACAAACGAAATGCTGCTCTGGTGATGTTTAGAACTAAAAGAAAATTATGATAACTTAGCTAAATTATAAGAAATTATAAAGAGCATGCGCACACATTGCGCTCATTTATTGTATATAAACGTATTAAATGGGTAAAAAATAATCTACATTGTTTAAAATAAGGTCTAAATAGTCTCTTTGTTTTTTGTCATTTTAATCCATTCCTATCGGCCATATCGTAATGAATTTAATCTATAGACTTTCCAATATGAAAAATATATTTTCAATTCAATCCAGTAGTTCCTGAGAACAATAAACATCTTATTAAGATTCATCTGCACAGCTTCGCCCGCTTTCTTTTATTTAATATTAGTTGTTTCGTGCATTAACAAAAAAAACACAAACACTATAACCAATATACTCGTAAGTCCTTTCCTACTCTCGCTCGTCTAAGCAGTGTGTTATTTCATTACAAAAAAAACAGCGATCATTTTAAAATTCATTTAAGTAATATAACATAATAATTAAATTATATATATATATATATATATATATATATATATATATATATATATATATATATATATATATATATATATATATATATATATATATATATATATATTTAGATTCTTCAGCTTCACGTCGTATCCCGCATATAGCAGATTAGGTAGAGGGAACTTGAGAACCTAATGTTAAGACACTTCGTTCTGTTTCCCCTCTTTACGAATGTATCCTTCAATTGATGTTGTACTTCAACAAGTCCAGTCTATTTTATTAGTCATATAATGCAATCGTTCAATGTGGCACACATTGCCTTAACAAAGCGCGTGAACAACTTAGGTTAGGCTGATCGCCAACTAACCTGGCCCAAGACAGCCTGGATGCTCGCGCGAGTTTCTCAGAACGGTTAGTCGAGGATGACCCATGATGATTCTTCACCATAAAAAAGTAAGTCCTAACTAAGCCTGCCGGTGTGAATGAAAATTTATGGCTTTTATTACTTAATGTCTCTTGGTTACAAGTTATTTTATTTGATACTTACCTGTAAATTGTTTAGGAAGCTATATATTTTATGGTTGGTAATTAATTAAGTTCATTAATCAGTCATTAGAGTACAGCTTCCAGCGAGTCTTCGCTTGAACCATCCATCCATCAAAAAAATTATATTGCTTTAATAATGAACTTCAGTCAGAAAACTCGAATATTACTTACTAAAATCAAGAGTTGTAATGCAAAAAACAAAAGCAAACGGGAGTCAAAAGTATATTTTCATTTTGTTGATAAACTACGCGCTCTACTAATGGAAAACGCCAAAGGCGTTGAACATTTTCCACTACACGGTAGTATTTTATTCTTTATTATAGTTTTTTTTTATATATATTATAAATTACAAATTCTTAGCCTGTACCCTTTTTGATCTTATTATTATATATAAATTTTTCTCATCATATATATTAATTACAATATTATTTTTTCTGAACGAGTTTTTATCTATTTAACTAGAGGTCGCTCAGTAGTCGAAATTCGACTATAATAAATTTAAATCATGAGTGAATTTAAATTATGAGTCACATTAACTCTACTGATATTAATGTTACACAGTTAAAGACTAAAGTACTATGACTACAGATGTCGCCAAGGCTGCTATTTAATAAATGATAAAATTAAAAAGAGAGTAAAATAAAGAATATCTATTAAAAAATGTTTATAGATATAAAACATGCAATAAGATGAAGCAAAACCAAATGCGGATTGCATTTGGTTTTGCATCATCTTATTGCATTTAGTTCATTTATAATCGCATATTGCAATAATTTAATTCAACTTCACTCAGCTTCTTGCTGTAAAATATGAAAAAAAAGAAACACTTCTTCGCGTATAGATCGAACCCACAACCTGTCGCTCTTACAGACACGCTTGAACCGATGTGCCACGACTTGCCTCATTAATTTAATTAATGATTTAAAACATCTATAAATACAATGTTTTTTTAACTCTTTTATCGTTTGCTAGTCCTTGTCCTCGGCGTAGATCTAATTCATGATTTACTTTAATAATAAGCAAACAAATATCTTTTTTTGATTTTAGATTCTGTGTAGCTGCAAATAATGATTTGAACTCACCGAAGAGAATGATCTAAATGTAGCAGTTATAAACAGAGTTAAGTGTGTTCATGTGTTGGGTTTATGGAAGAAAGAAACAAGAAGAACCATCTTATACGAGAGTTAAGTTGAAAAAGTGTCCTCCTGTATTTAGTACATCTCTTGACTTATGTAGTTAAGAAATCTGCAGTATTTAAAATATAAACTACTTACGAAGTCAAATGTTATTTAGTAAATATAACCATGAAAACTGCTGAGAAAACGTAAATAAGTGATGTGATGAAACTTCTAAAAATATATTTTTAAGACCTGGATATTAAATTTTAATTTTAGTTTGAAGTAAAGAAAGTTGAAGCAGAGTCTATTCACCACGTAGTATCAAGATAAATGTTCTTGAGAGATGGACAGACGGACAATTAGGGCAAAGCCGCACGGGTGCCACTAGTTTTGAACTAAAATATGATGTAGTATAGATTAATTTTTTTAATTATAAATATAAATTTCAATAATCACAGATACACACATAAATATTAATTTATATTTCTAAATAAAATAGTGATAATAATGAACAAAGTGATTATATATTACAACTTTATATTTCTGAATGTTGTTCTTTAAAAATATGTAGATAACTCTAGAATTGAGTCTATAATTAAGAACATTTATATGATAAGGGTATAATGTATGCAAGCTGTAACGTTATCAGTAACCTTTTGTCTTTTATAAAGTCAAGGGCGTAAATAAATTAGTTATAAACCTGAAAGTGTTTTAAAATTATTTTTTTTGTTTTCAATTATTTTTTTAAAGGGATCAATTGCGTATATTGTTTTTTTAACATTTTTGGAAACCCGAAGTTTCGAACACTTTACAGTAGTCCGTGGTCAGGGGTAGACTGAGGTGGTGATTCGTCTTTCATTTGATATAATTATTATATCAAACTACAGTTTCTTAATTGTTTCGCGTACTGCCCTGGATTTTGCAGAATGAGCTAACTGTATTTGGTCCTCTGGTGTGGTGTGCTTGAGACTTTATTTTTTTTAAGGGTGGGTCCCAGGTGGTGGAAAGTTTCCAACCATCTTCTCTATTGAAGTTAGATTTTTTTTGTATTCCAATAGACTCGCGGATCATTCTAGGGATATACCCTAACACCGATGCTTCTCTTTATTTGACCTATATCTGATAAGCCACAGTCACATTCAAGTTTATATACACCAGCACACTACAAAATAATATTACATTTTACTGTTCTCAAAAGTTGGCTCACTTCCTTGTTAGGCTTTAATATAATTTTAACAGAAGCTCTTCTTAAGATTTTGCCGATCCTGTCTGTAACCCCTTCACAAATGGTAAAAGTGCCGGTTGCCTCTCAACTGCTGTGGGTGGTTTGTTGGTCTTCTGACAACTCTGACTACGCGGGGAACTAGCAGCTTGTTCCGATGAAGGGCAGTCTTCACCTGTCGAAGCTCGTCCCCTAGGTGTTCAGCATCGCAGAGGTGGTGGGCTCTCTGAAACAAGATTAGCCAATGGTAGATATCTATTGGTGTGAGTGGATTTCCTAAATACTGTGAGGCCTATTGTACCATTAGAATTCTTAAAACCAGCGAATGATTATTATGACCATAAATACCAAAAAGTCTCCAGAAATAGATAACATTAGAGCTATGAATATAAATCTAATAAGCCAAAAATTAAATAAATAAATTTTAGCAAATTTAACCAAAGCATCATGATCGACAAATATACTAGTATGCCTAAAACTGGAAGTGTTAGACCGATATCTAAGAAAGAAACCGAGTAAACTATGCTAATTATAGGCCAATAACAAAACTACCTATCATCGGCAAAATAGCAGAGAAATACATAAGTCAACAAATACACAATTTTATGCCGGAATAATATCATAACCCATAATCAATACGGCTTCCACCTCATAAGAGCACAACTCAACTGCTATCCTCGTTCACTGACAGTTTATATAGACATCTAGATAATAAATAACACGTATTAATTCTATTTACTGACAACACAAAATCATTCGATACTCTCAGGCAGACAAGTTGTTGCAATCGCTTTGCGATATCGGAATCAAAAGTAAGCTACTTGCATGGTGTGAATATTATTTGTATAACAGAAGCACAATGTAAGGTTTGGTGATATTGACAGCTGCAATGGGAGTTAAATCTGAGACCTTTTTATCAGTTACTTTAGAAATACTAAGTTGTTTTAAAAGGCTTAGGTTTGCACTGAAATTCTATAACATTGTATTACAAGACAATTATTTTTAAAAATAGAAAATATATTCATTTTTATAAGAAAATTTAAACAACTGAATTGCTTACAAAATTGTGTCAAATTTCATTATTAACAGTGGATTGGGATTTAAAATAAGAGATTAATTTTACAGCAGTATTTTGTTAAATAAACAGCCGATTTAGTAAAGTGTTTTATTTTAATATTTAGATATCTTTCTGGAACATATATACTATAAATACTTACGCATAAATACGTGCCCAAATTTATGCAATATTGTAATTTAGTGTATAATAATTCGTTTTATTTTCAAAGATTAAAACTTATATTTAGAGAGAGAGTGTCTACATTACGGTCCCCTCTACCTTCAAAAAGTGCGTCTACCTACACCTCAAAGACCGGCAACGCACCTGTAGCTCCCCTGGTGTTACACGGGGCCGTGGGCGACGGTAATCACTCACCATCAGGTGACCCGTACGCTCGTTTGCCTTGTCTTTTCCATAAAAAAAATGATAAGATTCCATAATAAAAATGATCCAGTTTCCAATGTTTATGCTATTTATTTATAAAGCTAATTTCATTTTAATATATAAATTTCATTTATTATATTTTCAACACAACTTTACCGGTGTTTTCCCCATTTAACATACCAATAAAAGCGTCAAATAGTTTGTCAAAATCTTCCGTTACGTGTTCGCGTGCTTTCAACTGACCACTCATGATCCAATCTATGAGCTGGGAATGTACTTCATTCAGACGATCATACCAACGCCATATAAGAATCCTTCAATCTTCAATTGTTTGAGAACAAGCTATGGTTACAAAATTGTTGCTTCAGGCATTTAAGACAGATTGGCATCAGTCTGTCCTATAATAATGCTACTAAGTTATCGAAAAAAACTATCTACGCCATCAGGAGCGGCGGTAGCCACAGCTTTCAGGGCAACTTGGGCGTCTGCGGTCTTATAGTTGAAAGCCTTGTCAAATCCAAGTTCCTTTTCTAACCATTGCAACCATTCATTAGAACCTGTGGAACTGATGGCTCAATCACCTACCTTTGATTTCGGGACCCCTTTTGTGTCCAACCAGAGACCCCACTGGCTGTTTACTAAATTTATGAATTAACTTAAACTTCAAATATGGACGTTTACAATTTCTTTAAAGTAAAGAATTAAATTGAAAATATAACTTTGCTTCATAAAAGTTAAAAATGTTAATTCATTATTCATAAACTTCAAGCACCGTGATTCTTCTCGAAAGCAATATATATGAATACACTAGAAGTATTTGGTTTATTCTTTACAAGTTTTTAATTTATTCTCGTACGATAGGCTAGCTTGTACAAAACTCAACTATTTTCCAGAAATATGAGCTTTTGTAATACTACAAAACACAATGATTTTTACAATTTTAATCTGCAACTTCCGATATAACAAATAGCTTCACGCTGTATCCCGCACGAGGCAGGGTAGGCAGAGGGAACCAGGGAACCTAGTGTTAAGACATTCAATTCCACTTCCGTTCCCTACTTTCCGCCGAATTTGAGGCATTGCGTGTTGAGTGGCGGAACTCAACGCTGCGCTTTGCCTTATTACCAGAGCGAAGAAATGAAACATTAAATATTTAAATTGAAAATATTAAATATTTAATTTCCTCGACAGGGGATCGAACCTAGAATCAGTCGGTTACAGTCACACTCTTGTGCCGCTGAATATTAAAAGTAAGAAAAAAAAGAAAAAAACTGTCTGTATTTAATTAGTTGCTCACAGGCTTGATTGGTATTTATCTGTAAAAAAACTAGTTTGGTGGTTTTACTGTAACTTTGATTAAATATCCTAATTGCCTACTATTTATTATAGTTATTTTATTTGGGTTTTGGACAGATTCACGATGTATCGAGCACACGGTAGAGTAGGCAGAGGGAACACGGGAACGTAGTGTTAAGACACTCCGTTCTGTTCCCCACTCTCCACCGTATTTAAGGCCCTTTACGTAATCCGTCTGTGTGTATTTAATACAGTAGATACACATAGAATTTGACTGTTACCTAATGACTAATACAATAAAACACTAATATTAATAAATAAACTTCATATTTTACAAAAATAACTAAAAGATGGCGGGGGAGCCACTAACAGGATCCATTAAAGCAAAGTTTATTTATTGCTTATAATAATTAAAGTAGACTAAATAACAACATTAATTTTATTTCCATTTACTTTGAATACTTAAACTTTAAACAGTTATGCAATTATTTAATATTATGAAACTTGAATAGTCAATACAGTATTTATTATAATATAAAACATTTGTTATTACAAAAGGTTATTCACAATAACAATCTTAAAAGTATAAGATATTTTAGATATTTTTAAAAGCAATAACAACATTACACGTAATTATTTGCGCCCATATACACGTAGGAACGTTGCGGTGAGTTGACGTATTGCTAGACAAGATAAAATTAAAATACTATCAATCATTTATTACACTGTCAATAGTTAATAAAAACTTAAATAGTTGACTCAATTTATATTATCTATCATATTTATATTAGCTATCATATATTAATTATAATATGTTTCTGTAGAATTTCTTACAAAACAATTAAGATGGTGAAAGCACGAAAATATGTTGTCAAGAACTATTTCAGTGGACCACCCAAACGGTCAGACTACGAGATAGTAGAGTACGATCTGCCTCCTCTGAAGGACGGAGAATTGTTATTAAAAACGTTGTGGGTCAGCGTTGACCCTTACTTACGGGCATATAACAGTGGTAGCAAAGTGCCTTACGACCAGTTCAGCTTCCAAGTTGCAGAAGTTAAAGAATCAAAAAAATTTAAAATATCCTGTTGGTACCAAAGTTGTTACCAATAATGGTTGGTGTGACTACTTTGTGGCAAAGGAGAGTAATGATTCAGGGGGTGCGTCGATGGTAATGCTTAATAAGTTACCCGAGTTAAAAGGATTGCCTGAGTCTCTTGGTGTGGGTGCAGTGGGAATGCCAGGAGCCACCGCTTATTTCGGTTTGCTAGAACTTTGTCAGCCTAAAGCCGGTGAGACAGTCGTAGTGACGGACGCTACCGGCGCTGTAGGGTCGCTGGTGGGACAAATCGCAAAAATCAAAAGTTGTAGAGTCATCGGCTTTGCGGGTTCTGATGAAAAAGTGCAATGGTTAGAAAAGGAACTTGGATTTGACAAAGCTATCAACTATAAGACCGCAGATGCCCAAGTTGCCCTGAAAGCAGCCGCTCCCAATGGCGTAGATTGTTACTTCGACAACGTTGGAGGAGAACTTAGTAGCATTATTATAGGACAGATGAATCCGAGAGGCAGAGTGTCTGTGTGCGGCAGTATCAGCTCTTATAATGCCGATCCAGCTCAAATGCCTAAAGCAGTAATTTTGCAACCATCGCTTGTTTTCAAACAATTAAAGATTGAAGGATTTCTTATTTGGCGTTGGAATGCTCGTCTGAATGAAGCATATTCCCAGCTCACAGATTGGATCAAAAGTGGTCAGTTGAAAGCGCGCGAACACGTAACGGAAGGTTTCGACGAACTATTTAACGCTTTTATTGGTATGTTAAATGGGGAAAACACTGGTAAAGCTGTGGTGAAAGTATAATAAATGAAATGTATTTATTAAAATCAAGTTTGCTGTATAAATAAATAGCGTAAATAATGGAAAGTGGATCAATAATAAACAATATTTATAAATATAAATTCTTTCTAGTGACACCTCTGTACAATGAATGTAATAATGGTCTTTTTAATAACTATTACTTTTAAGCTTTACACTGTATAGTGCCGAAGGCAGAGTAGACCTGATGTAGACACTCTCTCTCTAAATATAATTTTTAATCTTTGAAAATAAAACGTTTGGTGAGACACTAAATTACAATATTGTAAAAATTTCGGCACGTACTTATAAGTACATATACGTATATATGTGCTTATAAATACGTAAAAACACATAACTTCCAGAAAGATATTTAAATATTAAAATAAAATACTTTACTTAATCAACTGTTTATTATACAAACTATACTTCTGTAAAAATAATCTTTTATTTTAATCCTAGTCTACGAATAACTTTAATTATAAATTAAATACTAATACACTGTTAATAGTGTAATTTGACACAATTTTATAAGCAATTCATTTGTTTAAATTTTTATATAAAAAATGAATATATTATTTATTTTTGAAAATAATTGTGTCTTGTAATACAATGTTATAGACTTTCAGTACAGACATGTCTTTTAAAATAACTTTGTATTTCTAAAGCAGCTGATATATTAATATTAATCATAGCTTTATTAACCTGAGAATATTCACTAATATTATAAATGGGAATTTGTAAGGGTGTGTTAGGTTTCAAGTTAAAATAGAGTTTAAGAATGAAAATTGAGGCCTGCCGTGGCGCAACGGCACATGCGTGGGACTGTAACCGACAGGTTCTGGGTTCGATCCCCAGTCGAAGAAATGAAATATTTAATATTTTCAATTTAAATATTTAATGTTTCATTTCTTCGCTCTGGTAATAAGGCAAAGCGCGGCGTTGAGTTCCGCCACTCAACACGCAAAATCGGCGGAAAGTGGGGAACGAAAATGGAACAGAGTGTCTTAACACTAGGTTCCCGGGTTCCCTCTGCCTACCCTACCTCGTGCGGGATATAGCGAGAAGCTAAAAAAAATAAATAAAGAAAATCTGATGGATACTGGTAATTAACGTAATATAGCGTTTATCATCACATATTACAAATAATTATTTTTTACATATCAATGGACAGCAGTCGTGTGTAGTTTATAAATATATCCTTAAATTGAAGTATTTTAACAAGATTTTGTTTACATATCTAGAGATATGTGAAAGAGTTCTTGTTAAAGTTTGAACTTCAGTATCAAATAATGTACTTCAGTAGTTAATTTGGTCCAGTTCACTTTGAACGATTGTATTCTATGACTAATAAGTCATAGAATACAATCGTTCAATGTGTGCGTAAAGAGAGTGAACTATGTAGAAGAACTTAGGTTAGGCTGCTCGTCAATTAACCTGGCCCAAGACATGTTAATTGACGGGTTGCTCGCGCGAATTCGTCAATGCGGTTAGTCGAGAATGATCCATGATGATTCGTCACCATAAAAAAAGTTGTAAGTCCCAAGCCTGCCAGTGTGAAAGAAAATCTATGGTCTTTATTACTTAATGTTTCTTGATTACAAGTTATTTTATTTGATACTTACCCGTAAAGTGTTTTGGAAGTTACACATTTTATAGTTGGTTATTAATTAAGTTCATTAATCAGCTATTAGAGTATAATTTTCAGCGAGTCTTCACTTGAACCAGCTAATCAGAGAAAACGGCCTAAGCGTGTACCATAGTAATAGATTACTTAGAAATAATATGTATAATTTAAGCAAAAAGATATTTAAATTAACGCTTGCAAATAAATGTCAATTTATCGAAAAGCATTAAATTTTACATTAAATCCTTGGTATTATACAAAATAATTATAATTTTGCTAAATAATTTTAATTCAATATATAAATTATTGCATTTTTTTTATTAATGTGTTACACGTTATAGACAACTACTAATTGTCACCGTTATTTGTCAGCGATATTTATCACTGTTACTTTATAGTAACTTGATATTTCAATAGCGTTAAATTGTCACATCCAAATGTTGAGATAGTGTAAGTCACTATCTCAACATTTGGATGTGTCAAATTGAAGAGAAAAAAAAACTAAATAAATTAGTTTTTTTTTACCATTTGTTAAATAATTTAAAGTTAATAATGTCTTTGATTTTCGCGATTGTTAATTTAAAGTTATTATATTTAAATTGAAAATATTAAATATTTCATTTCCTCGACTGGGGATCGAACCCAAAACCTGTCGATTACAGTCACACGCTTGTGCCGCTGAGCCACGACAGGCCTCACAAATCAATGTTATTTTTTTTTCAATGAATATTAAAAAATGGGGTTGTTTTAATACATTAGCTACATATTTAAAATATTATTCTTTGACAAAATTAAAACTACCGAACCGGACATGGCTTAGCAGGCGCATAGCGACTGTAAATATGAAACTAAAAGGACAAATAAATGCCACCTCAGTCTCAGTCTACCCGTGACCACGGACTACTGTAAAGTGTTCGAAACGTCGAGTTTCCCAAAAATGTTTACCATTCAATATACGCGATTAATCCGGTTAAAAGTGTTTCATTTAAAATCTAAAAGGTACTTATTTTATCAGTTTTCAATCTCATTGGGGAGAAAGAAATATTTTCATTCCCTTTCACGTAACAAGACAAAGTGCGCCGTTAAGTTCCACCACTCAGCACCTAATGTCTCTAACTAGGTTTCCACTTCCTAACCTTTTTATTCGGAAAACATATGGGCAGACCAAGTAAAGCTTGAAAAAATTATCAAACTTAACATTACATTATGTTTACATACTCGTATTGTTGAATTTGATTATTTTCTCGGATGTGGTTTTAAATATAGTCATACATATTTTGACTGATTATTTTAGCAATCTAGATCTCTGTCTTTAGTTTAGACAATTAAAAATACACATATTTTTTTTAGCTTCACGGTGTATCCCGCACGAGGCAGGGTAGGCAGAGGGAACCCGGGAACCTAGTGTTAAAAGTTCAGGTGGAAATAGAAAAAAAATATATTTACAAAAATAGCTTGTTATTGATCCACTTTCCAATATTTACTCTCCTATTTATGAAGCAGATTTGATTTTAAAATATAACTTTAACTTATTATATTTTGACCACAGCTTTACCGGTGTTTTCCCCACTTAACATACCAATAAAAGCGTCAAATAGTTCGTCGAAACCTTCCGTTACGTGTTCGCGTGCTTTCAACTGACCACTTTTGATCCAATCTGTGAGCTGGGAATATGCTTCATTCAGACGAGCATTCCAACGCCAAATAAGAAATCCTTCAATCTTTAATTGTTTGAAAACAAGCGATGGTTGCAAAATTATTGCTTTAGGCATTTGAGCTGGATCGGCATTATAAGAGCTGATACTGCCGCACACAGACACTCTGCCTCTTTGATTCATCTGTCCTATAACAATGCTACTCAGTTCTCCTCCAACGTTATCGAAGTAACAATCTACGCCATCAGGAGCGGCGGCTTTCAGGGCAACTTGGGCGTCTGCGGTCTTATAGTTGATAGCCTTGTCAAATCCAAGTTCCTTTTCTAACCATTGCACTTTTTCATCAGAACCCGCAAAGCCGATGACTCTACAACCTTTGATTTTCGCGATTTGTCCCACCAGGGACCCTACAGCGCCCGCAGCGCCCGTCACTACTACTGTTTCACCGGCTTTAGGCTGGCAAAGTTCTAGGAAACCGAAATAAGCGGTGGCTCCTGGCATTCCTACTGCACCCACACCAAGAGACTCAGGCAATCCTTTTAACTCGGGTAACTTGTAAAGCATTACTATTGACGCACCTCCTGATTCATCACTCTCCTTTGCCACAGAGTAGTCGCACCAACCATTATGGGTAACAACTTTGGTACCAACAGGATATTTTGAGTTTTTTGATTCTTTAACTTCTGCAACTTGGAAGCTGAACTGGTCGTAAGGTACTTTGTTACTACTGTTATAAGCCCGTAAGTAAGGGTCAACGCTGACCCACAACGTCTTTAATAACAATTCTCCGTCCTTCAGAGGAGGCAGATCGTATTCTACTATCTCGTAGTCTGACCGTTTCGGTGGTCCACTGAAATAGTTCTTGACAACGTATTTTCGTGCTTTCTCCATCTTAATTGTTTTGTAAGAAATTCTGCAAAAACATTATATTAGATATACTTACATATGATAGGATAATATAAATTGAGTCAATTAATTAAGTTTTTATTAACTATCCACGGTATAATTATTTATAGTACATACATTATTTTTTTTCTAATCATAGAGCATATCAAATACTACAATATTCTTTTAAACTGGCCTGCGTACTTTTAAAATTATTTTAATTAATTAATCTTATATAGTTTTACAAAAGTATTACTTTTGTATTGTGTCGTCAACTCTTTTTTTTTTTTTTTATGGAAAAGACAAGGCAAACGAGCGTACGGGTCACCTGATGGTGAGTGATCACCGTCGCCCACGGACCCGTGTAACACCAGGGGAGCTACAAGGGCGTTGCCGGCCTTTAAGGTGGAGGTAGACGCGCTTTTTGAAGGTACCCATGTCGTATCGACCTGGAAATACTGCCGCGGGTAGGTCGTTCCACAGATGTGTGGCGCGTGGAAGAAAATTCCTACGAAACCGCACAGTAGTCGAATGCCACGTGTCCAGATGATGTGGATGGTACTTTAGTTTGTGACGTACTGTGCGGTTGGAAAATTCGGCGGCAGGTACCAAATCAAACAGTTCTCCAGAACACTCCCCGTGATAAATGCGGTAGAGAACGCACAGGGAGGATACGTCTCTACGCAAAGCCAAAGTATCAAGCCCTACACAGATCACTGGGTTCCCAACGATTCGAATGGCTCTACGTTGTATGCGATCAAATGGTTCAAGCTGATACTGGGGTGCACCAGCCCAAAGGTGAGAACAGTATTCCATATGAGGCCGCACCTGGGCCCTATACAGGGCTAAACGGTGTTTTGGCGTGAAATACTGTCTCGCTCTGCTGATGACCCCCAGTTTCTTCGAGGCCTTGCTTTCCAGATGATCACGATACTGGCAGTCGTTCGAAAAGCTGAGACCCAATATACTGATACAGGGCGCGGCTTTAAGGGGAGTGTTCTCGAAAACTGGTGATACGACAAATGGGGTTTTTTTAGCGGTTAACGCGCAGACTTGTGTCTTCTGGGGGTTGAAGTGAACAAGGTTCTTTTCACCCCATGCGGAAACATTCTCGAGGGATGCCTCAACGTAGGACACAAGTTGATTTCGGCACTGGTCGACGTTTTCCCGAGAAAGACTTGCATGGCCGGAGTATACAGCGTCCACAGTGCTATCATCTGCATAACAATGTATGTTAGAGTCCTCTAACATATCATTGATATGCAGAAGAAATAGCGTAGGGGACAGCACGCAGCCTTGGGGGACGCCGGCGTTCACGGGCATGTATTTGGAGCAAAAACCGTCGACAGCGACCTTGATGCTGCGCCCAGTGAGAAAGCTAGCAATCCACTTGCATAAATTCTCGGGAAGCCCGTAAGATGGAAGTTTCGCAAGGAGCGCTCCGTGCCACACACGATCGAAGGCCTTTGCCATGTCCAAACTAACTGCCAGGCCCTCTCCTTTGCTATCAATAGCCGCAGCCCAGCGGTGGGTTAGGTAAACCAGAAGATCACCGGTTGAGCGACCCCGACAAACTCCGTACTCCGACTCACCTCAACGTTCCTCCGTATACTAGATAATAGAATCGTCAGATTATTCAATAACAAAAGTCCTTATATATGTATGTAGTATGGAATCTACATAGTCGTTTCATTCGATAATGTGTATACATTTTATATTTACGATTCAGTCAAGTCATTTTAATTTTGTTAGTAAATAAAGATGAGAATCAGATTATTAAAAGAAGTTGTAATATATATAATATTGATTCGGATCAATCTTCTGTAATACATTAAAACAGAAAAAAAGTTGTGTCTTTACATTTAATATATTTAAGAACAAACAATGTAGTTGGCCTTAATAACTTTATTGCTTGATAAATAAATACACATTAATTCGGTACAAATTTATAATTTTCGTCTGTCTATTGGTACATCTTCTACAGTACTGGACCGATTTGAATGGAGCTTTTGGTATTAATAATGGTGTTGATAACAAGGCTAGCCATTATATGCCGTAGGATCTATCTAGGCTACATTTGAATGTGAAACGATTACCTCTGTTGCAGAACTGTAGGGGGGCAGCTTAACTATAAGATATAAGTAAATGCATCCATAACAAAAGTTGTAGAATGTGATGAGCATTTTCCAATTCGTTAGAACAATTGAAGAATTGGAACATTTGATGAAAAAACATAACAATCATGCTAAAGCGTTAGGCATAAAAAATTAAAGATTAATGTAATTTATGATTATGACTGCCATTTCTCAGCTAAATTATAAGAAACTACCGCGTAAATTACATTATTATTTATAAAAAAAATAATCTAAAATTAGCGGCTTCGCCCGCTTGAATCACACTATTTTATTTACTAATCTCAATTATTTTCTTGTGCTAATAAAATTTTTAAGACAAGTTTTAGCTTAAAATATTTTATAATTGGTATGTTTGAAGCTAACGGTATTTAAATAAATTAAACACTAAATGTTGAAGGAATGTGGCTAAATATAACAGGGAAACTGCATTTTAATCTGGTAAGCTGTTTCACGCACGGACTAACATACTGGGCCCTATTACATTAATAATGATCCCCTATAAGATTTTAATACAACTTCCATGTACAGAGACAGGTACTGATGGTGTCGTAAGAGGCGACTAAAGTGCGTGTAGTACGTAAGTGTGGTTGAGTCACGTTGCCAGCATTGGCAACACGCATGGGCAGACGACCGGATTGTTACCACCCCCGGCATTTAAGACCGGCGTTAAGTAGTGGCTTTGGCCACTGCGTTTCGCATTAAGTAATGCCGGGCCACGGTGCCCATTCACCTTAAAAGACGGCAACGCTCCTGTAGCTCCTCTGGAGTTACACGGGGCCGTGTGCGACGGTGATTACTTACCATCAGGTGACCCGTATGCTCGTTTGCCGTCTATACCATAAAAAAAAAACAGAGAGCGACCAGTAACAGACTTGCTATAAGTATAGATTTCTTTCTTATTTTCTTAGCTTCACGCTGTATCCTGCACGAGGCAGGGTAGGAATAGGGAATCTGGGAACCTAATGTTAAGACACTCTGTTCCACTTGCATTCACTTTCCGCCGAATTTGAGGCATTGCGTGTTAAGTGGCGGAACTCAACGCCGCGCTTTGCCTTATTACCAGAGCGAAGAAATGAAACATTAAATATTTAAATTGAAAATATTAAATATTTCATTTCCTCGACTGGGGATTGAACCCAGAACCTGTCAGTAACAGTCACATGCTTGTGGCGCTGCGCCACTACTGGCGTCATAAGTATAGATAATATTAGCAAAAATGTCAACTGTATTATATATCTTGTACTATATATAACGATTGAGTTTTTAGATAAATGCACTTGTAAAACACAGTAGTAGTTATTGTTCAACGTTGTCAGTTTGTAAAAAATAATGTAATAATACTTTATTTTTTTATTGATCTGTTTTACATGTTTTTTTATACATTTTTATTCAATATTTGTAACATCAATATTACAATTTTATTTATTACATTTTTACTACAGCTTTACCTATGTTTTTCCCATTTAAAATACCAACAAATGCATCAAATAATTTGTCAAAACCTTCCGTTACGTGTTCGCATCCGTTCAACTGACCACTCTTGAAGCAATCTATGAGCTGCGAATATGTTTCATTCAGACAATCATTCCAACTCCATATAAGGAATCCTTCAATATTCAATCGTTTGTTACCACAACACACACACTCGACGCTGATGCATACCGTCTTTAGCGACTTAAAAATCGTCCTATTCGGTTCATAATTTAACTTACGCAAGTATGTGGCCATGTATCCGATTTTCGTTCAAAGCTCAAGTGGCTTCCAATCTGTAGACGCCAGAATCTACGTATAAATTATACATAGATTCTTCTTCTTCTCTTCTGTAGGTACTGCGTGTTATTTACTCTGTATTTAAGGGAGACGTTTGAATATTAAGGCATATTGACAAATAGGTTAATATCCTCTGCAAATATAACTTTATGAATACCAGTATATGCAAGCTAATTTTATAAGCACTCCTTTGCGGTACAAGCAACAAATCTGTGGAATGACCTACCACTTCCTATAAGAAGTTCAAAATCTTTAGATATATTCACTCTACTTCACGCTGTATGACGCACATGGCAGGGTAGGCAGAGGTAACATGGGAACCTAGTGCTAAGACACTCCGTTCCACTTCCGCTCCCCACTTTCCGCCGGATATTGCGGGATATTGAATTCCGCTATCAACACGCAATGTCTTGAGAGTTAATCAAAAAATGGGAAACAGAAGTGCGTTAACGTAAACGAAATGTAACGTGAGGTTCCCAGGTGCCCTCTGTCTACTCCGTTATGTGTACCCCGTTGGATATAATGTGAACCGAAATAAAATATTAATTTTTTTCGAACATTTTCAGGTTATTAACTGATTTATTTACGTCCTTGATTACAGCTTGCATTTATTGTACCCTTATCAAATTATACTCAATAGATAGACTTAATTTTAGAGTTATATACATATAAAAATAAATTTGTAATATATATTCACATTTTTTTATATAATATTCATATTTATGTGAGTTCCAAAAAATAAATTTATACTACATCATATTTTATTTCAGAGCTAGTTAGTGGCTTCCGCGTGACTTTGTCCCCTTCTTTTTTATTTGTACCTCAAAAGGCAAGAACGGAATCCTAATTATTTATTAACTTTATTGTCCGTATGTCCATCTGTCAAAAACACTTATCTTGATACTGCGTGGTGTCTTCAGGCTGCTTCAACTTGATTTACTATAAGCTGAAATTAATATCTTATATCCACGTCTACCGTCGCTTTTGGCACAATAGAAATCAAGCTTCTAAGTGAACATAAACAATCGCCACGAGGTATTAATATTGGCCAGACGACGATATGGTGCGGGGAAGACAAACACTTGGGCAAGACCATTTCAAACCTTTGTGTAATCTCGGGTCAATTTTCAGAAAAGCTGCCATTTGAAATAAATATTGTTACATGAAGCGAGCGTAGCTAGCGCGGGTCAGCTAGTAACATTAATTATGATACCAACAGTAAAAATGTTGAGTCTCTTTATATTGAACATATTTGCGAAAAAGCAATTGGATGAAGACTGTAATCATTATTACTGTCATAATATAATGCACTAAGATTCAACAGAGCGTGCGGTGTTCGTCTTGATCGAGCAGTGCTTATTCGAACATTTTCCAGCCTTCTTTCCCGTAGTTCAGTTGTCTCTGAAGAACGATTATGATCAGTACGTATACGATCAGTTTCGGCGAGTTACATCTATGAACATGTCATATTCATCTCCTCTATGTAAAAATACATAGTCATACAGATTTTCATGACAACCGGTTAAACGGGCCAGAAGTTGCTACACTGTAGCGCCACCTGGTGGCAAGTGGCATCAATGAGCATATTATACAAACCTTCCCCGTAAAAACATACTCCTATATAATTACCAATTTTCATAATAATCGGTCCAGTGGTTTTTGAGTTCGATCGACATATCGATGACATACAGACAAACATTCATTTTTATATAAGAGAAGAAGAGATTATTGCAAACATTACTTCTTTATTATTTTTTCGTACCTAACTATTGGAAATAACAAATACGTAGGTCGTTTAAGGTACCTATGTTAAAGTATATAGAAATAATAAAAAATAAAAAGCGAATATAAAATCCGTGACAGTGACAATACCGCGACATAAAAATTACGAACAATATTTTCTTTTCGAGAGACGAAGATAATATTGTCGCGTTGCTGATAATAAGTCAAGGCCAGACTCGTCTGTATGTTAAACAAAAGTGTGAGATCCGTGAGTTTATAAAATATAATTTTATCTCTCACGTGAATGATTTATTTTATTTTTACTTAATTTTCTAAAAGCAAAAGCAACAGTGAAATGCTTTAAAATGGTTAACTTAATGTACCTGTTATGACTAAGTTTCACTGTTGTAAGAAGTAGGTACTTTTTATTTTATTTTGTTAACTTCATGTTGAATCCCTTATATAGCAGTGTTGGCAGATTATACTTGGGAAACTTATGTCAAAACTCTCCATCCTACGTCCTTGTAATAATGTTTTGAAACGGAAAGTACAAAATAAAAAAGATATGAAAATATAAAAAAAAATCTAACTAAATTAAAGTAAATATTAAAAAAAATAGCTGTTAGTTTTTCAGGATTAGAAACAGTGACTATTTTCACTAAAAAATATTTTCTTTAGAGAAAAAGATCACTTGTCAAGGTGACATTTTCTTTTTAGTTCTTAGGCAGTCAATTTTTTTTTATTTATTATGAACCAACACTTACAATAATGGAAATCGTCTTATATCTTTTAATAATATAAATTAAAACTTTATGTAAAGTTTGTTGACCTAAATATTTATCACTGATAACATTGCTTTATAATTAATCCATAAAAGAAGACAGCTATAACCGTTTAAAGCATGGTTTTAGAGTTCCAAATCGCAAAAATAAAAAGAAACACTTGGGTATCTATTTCTAACAAGATCACGTGAAATTATCAAACTAAAATTCTCGTCTACAGTCCCTTGAAACAGAGAAAAAAGTAAAGCTTCTAAATTAACGCAATTAAAATGTTAAAATAATTAAACTTGATTAAAACACATTGACACAACAACAAATATTACTAAGAAAATTTCTTTACGAACTCCTATTTGTTGTTTGTTTCATACAGATAAAGGCATACGCACGTGAATTTAAGTAGAAATTAGATTATTAAATATTGAACTTGAAAATATTAATATTTCATTTCCTCAAGTGACGATCGAACCCACAACCTATCGTTTACAGTCACACGCTTAATTAGTTAGAGTTCTTATTAAACAGGACTTCGCTTCTCGCATACAAAAATATACAAACGTTTTACGGACGTTCAATACATAAATACGGATGTTAAAATTTAATATGCACTTTGATTAGATAAAATTTATATAATAGCGAATATAACATATTATTAAAAGATCATAAGCACTTCAAGAATTATACACTTCAAGAATAGCAGAAATAAATATGATATTTTTATCCGAGTCTTTTGTAAAACAATAAAATTGGTGAAAACACGAAAATGTGTTGTCAAGAACCATTTCCATAGACCTCCCAAACGTTCTGATTTCGAGATAGTAGATTACGATCTGCGTTCTTTGAAAGACGGAGAATTATTCTTAAACACGTTGTAGGTCAGCGTTAACCTTTAACTTACGGGCTTATAATGGTAATATCTAAGTGTCTAATGATCAGTTAACCTATTAAGTTGCAGAAGTTCAAGAATAAAAAAAAAAAAAATATCCTGTTGGCGCCAAAGTATTTAAACAAAATGGTTGATGCGACTACTCTGTGATAATGGAGAGTAATGATGGTTCAGAGAGAGATCCAAACGTAACGATTCATACATAACTTATCTAATTTGTTGGAATGTCAGGACCACCGCTTATTTCGGTTTGCTAGAACTTTGTCAGCCTAAAGCCGGTGTAGGGTCGCTTGTTTTCATAAAATTAACGATTGAAGGATTACAATATATGGCAATGGAATAATCGTCTGAATGAAGCATATTCCCACTGGAAATATGCTTCTACTACTAGATGGAAATTTCCCAGCTCGTAGATGAGATCAAGAGTGGTCAGTTGAAAGCACACGAACATGTAGCGGAAGGTATTGACAAATTATTTTATGCATATCTATTGTGGTATATTAAATGAGGAAAACATGGATAAAGCTGGATATTGATATTAAAAATCTATACATATAATAAATCTGTAGAAAAGTAATTTTTGTACATTGAAGAAATTGAAAAAAAAAATTTTTGTCTGTTTGTATGTTTGTTTGTGCGCGCATCACGTAAAATCTACGAATTCAATGCAGACAATGTTTATATACAAAAAATATACGCAACTTGAGGTATAACTTAGTTTTTGTTTCATCAAAATCGGTTCACTCTATCAAAAGATATGATTAATTTAGTGAGTTCAAGAAGTAAAATATTACGTTGAGCAATTCAGTATAGTACTTGCAACGACATCTACATATACTAATATTATAAAGCTGAAGAGTTGTTTGTTTGCTTGAACGCGCTAATCTCAGAAACTACTGGTCCGATTTGAAAAATTCTTTCAGTATTAGATAGCTCATTTATAGAGGAAGGCTATAGACTATATATCATCACGATAAGACCAATAGGACCGGAGCACCAATTAAGAATGTTTCTAAATCGGGGGATTTTTTCCTAATTGAGAGTTTCCGCTGCGTGCGTTGCGTAAACGGTTAAGGTTTCGCAAAAATCATGTATGATGGAATTGTTCTCCTTTTGAAGTTTTTATAAAAAGTCCGTGACAGGATATATCTATCTTCTTAGGTTAGCTTTTTATGCTAACCAATTTGTTCTAAAATAATACATTATTTGCGAAGGTGTTTTTATAAACAATTCTTAACTTTCTCAAACCCCTAAGTGATAAGGGTTGAACAAACCTAACATGTTTCCCTTTTTATAGCAAAACAGCGTTTGCCGGGACTGCTAGTATTGAATAAAATTATATAAAAAAACAGATTAATAAAAAAATAAAGTATAATTACATAATTTTTTACATACTGACAACATTGAACAATAACTATTGTCCACATTATTAGCATACATATACATAAATAACATTGAAGTATTTGTCTGTGATTTCAATTAAACTGTTTTTACCAAGCATTTATCTATTTGATTTTTTTTTCCTTGTGTGTAAGTAACTACCTACTTACACGGTAAATTCTAATTCCAACTTTCAAATCTTAATAGTATATTCGAGTCAAATGTAACAAGTTTCATTTATTGAACGTTAAACAATTTATCACCGATTCACAAAAGTCACCGGTGCGGTGTACTAAGTGTCTTAGACCAGAGCAGAACCGTGGCAAGGAGCTGAACATCACATGTCTTTTTTTTTTTTTTATAATAAAAAACGTATAGGGTACGTTTATTTTTTATTTTAAAATCGGAATAAAGGATCGGAAATTTTGCGTCTGTCGTACATCTACTACCCTAGATTGTAGATAGATGTGAAATAATTCAACATTTTTGTATTAAATTTGACAACTTTTTAAGCAAAATCTAACAAATTCCTAAAAGATCTAATTTAAAAATTGAGAACTTAATTGTAAAGTATCTGCGAATTTTGAATATGCCGTGTGATTCCGGCTTAGAATAGAATCACCCTGGTACTGATGGTGTCGTAAGAGGCGAATAAAGTGCGTGTGGTAGAGTCACGTTGCCAGTAATGGCAACACGCATGGGCAGACTCGACCGGATTATTATCACCCCCGGCATTTAAGACCGGCGTTAAGTAGTGGCTTTGGCCACTGCGTTTCGCATATCCGGTGCCCTTCCACCTAAAAGGACGGCAACGTAGCTCCTGAGATCCTGTAGCTCCTCTGGAGTTACTCGAGGCCGTGGGCGACGGTGGTCACTTACCATCAGGTGACCCGTACGCTCGTTTGCCATCTTTTCCATAAACTAAACTAGCCGTGTTTTTCCTTTTTTTGTCTGTCTGTCTATGTGGTAGTACGGGCTAACCCCTGGAACAGCTGAACCGATGTTTATGGAACTTACACTGCAAGAAAAGATATAAATTACGATTTATTAACTATTTAATATAAAACTATAATAGTAAAGGTAACGTTACTAAAAATTAAATTTTCTCTAAATATATATTTAAAGAATATCAAATAAATATTTCTATACTACTTGATGAAGTATTAGGAGAAACCGCGAGCCAGCTAGTATTATTATAATAATCACTTTAAATTCAATTGCTTATACTTAATTATAATAATACAAAATATATAATACAGTTAACATATTTGCTAATATAAAAAAGTCTCTAGGTGATTATCTATACTTATAACAAGTCTGTTTCTGATTACTGTCTGTACATAGAAGTTATATTAAAATCTTATAGGGGATCATTATTAATAGGGCCCAGTCTGTTAGTCCGTGCGTTAAACAGCTCACCAGATTATAATGCAGCTTTCACTATCATAATTAGCCACCTTCCTTCAACATTTAGTGTTTAATTTATTTGACTGCTGTCATTTTAAAAGCCTGACGGTAGTTAAATAAATGCCTGTTTGTCGTGGTCTGTCGTGGAACAAACGGCACTAGTGTGGGACTGTAATCGAGAGGTTCTGGGTTCGATCCCCACTCGAGGAAATGAAATATTTAATATTTTCAATTTAAATATTTAATGTTTTCATTTCTTCGCTCTGGTAATAAGGCAAAGCAAATAAGGCAAAGCCACTCAAGACGCCATGCCTCAAATTCGGCGGAAAGTGGGGAACGGAAGTGGAATGGAGTGTCTTAACACTAGGTTCCCGAGTTCCCTCTGTCTACCCTGCTACGTGCAGGATACAGCGTGAAGCTGAGATTAAAATATTTAGTATCGTCTTAATTTTTTTATTAGAACAAGAAAATAATTGAGATTAGTAAAACATTGTGAGCGGGCGAAGCCGCTAGTTTTACATTGGAAAATTAATATATTAAATAAAAAGACAGTTTTAATATATTACAAAAGACTATTCCGAATCACTTATATGTATATTACAACTTCTTTTAATAATTCGATTGATCCGTCTTTATTTGTTAACAAAATTAGAATGGCTTGAATGAATCACAAATACAAAATGTATATACAAACAGACTAAAACCTAGTGGTTAGCTATCGAATTAAACGGCAAGTCATGTAGCTTCCATGCTATATATATGTATGACGACTAATGTTATTGAATAATCTGCACTGAACGACTCTACTATCTATCTAGTAAACGTAGGAACGTTGAGGTGAGTTGACGTATTTCGGACCGGCTAAGCAAATGTATATGCATACATATATATATATATATATATATATATATATATATATATATATATATATATATATATATATATATATATATACATATATACATATATACATATATATTTGTTTAGCCGGTCCGGAAGTTAATCATTGTGCGTGATGTATAATTTTGTCATATTGTGTTTTTAATTTCATTCCTTAGTTAGCATAAATTTCAAAACGTCCATATTTAAAGTTGAAGTGCTAATACATTTAGTAAACAGTCAGTTACGTGTTATTATATTATCACCAATTACGCCACCATTGTGTGCATATATAAAAAGATATCTACGTTAAAAAATCTTATCTAAACAAAGTTGTGTCAAATTATGTTGTTCAATCTACATTACAGTTGATTGTGTAATAATAAAACCGTCCTCGCTCTTACTGCTCCTATAAATGTAACTTTATACGCACGTAACGTAGAGCTTGAGGAAATAATTATATTTAAGATAACATTGCCATAGTTCATTCTTAAAAAATCAATAATCGTCATACAAACGTGTTCTTTATTTAGTAGATACGTTTTTAAAAATTGTCAAATTTATTATATAGAATTAAAATAATTATATATAAGCTAGAACGCAAAGCTTGAATAATTAACAAGTTTTTTAAAAGCACTGAGGTCAGTTCAAAAAATGTCGTGGTATTTGATATGCGTTATGATTAGATAAAATTAATATAGTATGAATAATTATACTGCCGATAATTCATAAATACTTTAATAGTTGACTCAATTTATATTATCCAATCATATGTTAAGTATAATATAATGGTTTGCAGAATTTCTTACAAAACAAGATGGTGAAAGCACGAAAATACGTTGTCAAGAACTATTTCAGTGGACCACCCAAACGGTCAGACTACGAGATAGTAGAGTACGATCTGCCTCCTCTGAAGGACGGAGAATTGTTATTAAAAACGTTGTGGGTCAGCGTTGACCCTTACTTACGGGCATATAACAGTAGTAACAAAGTACCTTACGACCAGTTCAGCTTCCAAGTTGCAGAAGTTAAAGAATCAAAAAACTCAAAATATCCTGTTGGTACTAAAGTTGTTACCCATAATGGTTGGTGCGACTACTCTGTGGCAAAGGAGAGTGATGAATCAGGAGGTGCGTCAATAGTAATGCTTTACAAGTTACCCGAGTTAAAAGGATTGCCTGAGTCTCTTGGTGTGGGTGCAGTAGGAATGCCAGGAGCCACCGCTTATTTCGGTTTTCTAGAACTTTGCCAGCCTAAAGCCGGTGAAACAGTAGTAGTGACGGGCGCTGCGGGCGCTGTAGGGTCCCTGGTGGGACAAATCGCGAAAATCAAAGGTTGTAGAGTCATCGGCTTCGCGGGATCCGATGAAAAAGTGCAATGGTTAGAAAAGGAACTTGGATTTGACAAGGCTATCAACTATAAGACCGCAGATGCCCAAGTTGCCCTGAAAGCCGCCGCTCCCAATGGCGTAGATTGTTACTTCGACAACGTTGGAGGAGAACTTAGTAGCATTATTATAGGACAGATGAATCCGAGAGGTAGAGTGTCTGTGTGCGGCAGTATCAGCTCTTATAATGCCGATCCAGCTCAAATGCCTAAAGCAACAATTTTGCAACCATCGCTTGTTTTCAAACAATTAAAGATTGAAGGATTCCTCGTATGGCGTTGGATTGATCGTTGGAATGAAGCACATTCCCAGCTCGTAGATTGGATCAAGAGTGGTCAGTTAAAAACCAACGAACACCTAACGGAAGGTTTCGACAAACTATTTGACGCTTTTATTGGTATGTTAAATGGGGAAAACACGGGTAAAGCCGTGGTGAAAATCTAGATCAATAATAAATATATATTTTTTTTAATATATTTTTTTTCTACTAACAACCCTCAAAACATTGATTGCAGTGATGGTCCTTTTAATAACTATTAACTCAACTCAGCTTCGCCCTGTATCCGGCACTTGGCAGGTATGGCAGAGGGAACTCGGGGGCCCAGTGCTAAAACACTCCATTCCACTTCCGTTCGCCATTAATGACTATTTTAAGCTTTACACTTTGTAGCGCCGAAGACAGAGGGGGCCTGATGTAGACACTGTCCCTCTAAATATAATCCTTAATCTTTAGGAATAAAACGAATTGCTAGATACTAAGTTATAATATTGTATAAGTATTTATACGTATTTATATGTAAGTACGTGTTGAGCTCCGCCACACACTAAAATTCGGCGGAAAATGGGGAACGGAAGTGGAACGAAGTGTCTTAACACTAGGTTCCCGGGTTCCCTCTGCCTACCTTGCCTCGTGCAGGATACAGCGTGAAGCTGAGTATATGAAAGTACATTTGAAGGTACACGTGACTTTTCCAGAAAGGTATCTCAAAATTAAAATAAAACACTTATTACTAAATCAGCTGTTTATTTAACAAAATACTTCTGTAAAATTAATCTCTTATTTTAATCTTAGCCTATGATTAACTTTAATTATAAATTAAATACTAATACACTGTTAATAATGTAATTTGACAAAGTTTTATAAGCAATTCAGTTGTTCAAATTTTCATACAAAAATGAATATAATTTTTATTTTTGAAACGAATTGTGTCTTGTAATATAATGTTATAGAATTTCAATGCTCATCTAAATCTTTTAAAACAACTTAGTATTTTTAATGTAGCTGATAAACACGTCTCAGATTCAACCCACATTACAATAATTAAATATAAGAAAAATAACTGAACAACAATCATTCTCTGAATACAAATATTTATTCTATTGCAAAATATTGATGTGAATTGACTAAATAAATTCATGGTTTTTAACGCACTCTTATAAAAAGAAACAAAACCTGTTAACAACGTTAAGTAAACGGCAGTAAAAAAAAGGTAACCATTTTTTTAATAATTTAAAATTAGTTCAGAAATATTTTTACCAAATAGAGACAATTATTATCAAAAATAGCACTGATTCCTTTCTTACTGCGGCACATCACTGTGTTTTGGTAATCAAACTAATATTATTACTTCTCTCTCTCTTCTTCACTGTCTTTAAAAAAGAAATTAAAAAATAACTCACAATATTTTTCACTCTGTAATATGGAAACATTTTAAAAAAAAATCTTTTGAGATCGCTTTTTTGTCTTTTTTTGTCTAAAAGCTATAAAGGTCGGTCAGTCGAAACAATATAAATCATATTCTTAATAATCTGAGATTATTCACTAATATTATAAGTGGGAATTTGTAAGGGAGTATATTTAGTCTATTTACACACACAAAACTACTGAACGGATTTCGATGAAACTTTACAGTAATATAGCTTATGCATAAAACATTTTCTATTATTGAGGCCTGTCGTGGCGCAGCGGCACAAGCGTGTGACTGTAACCGACAGGCTGTGGGTTCGATCCCCAATCGAGGAAATGAAATATTTAATATTTTCAATTTAAATATTTAATGTTTCATTTCTTCGCTCTGGTAATAAGGCAAAGCGCGGCGTTGAGTTCCGCCACTCAACACGCAATGCTTCAAATTCGGCGGAAAGTGGGGAACGGAAGTGGAACGGAGTGTCTTAACACTAGGTTCCCGGGTTCCCTCTGCCTACCCTGCTTCGTGCGGGATACAGCGTGAAGCTAAGAAAGAAAGACGTGTAGTTATAAGTTAAAACTACTTTAATGTTATAATTTATCTTTTTCACACAATGGTCTAACTGTTAGAGAATGACAGCTACTGTGAAATTGTGTATCTTATTCCAAATTTCTATAGTTATTTAAAAATAACAATTACCACTTAATAAAAGTATTTAATATAGAGATTTTTAATATCAAATTTCTTTCAATTAAGTAATAACTATAGCGTCTCAGAATAATTTCAAATTTCAGTAAACGAAATAGAAATACAAAAAAAAAAATATTTATGCAGTCTTTTGTAACGGTTTATACTTTGCTTTATTTTCAGTACAAAAACATTAATTTTATTTGTTATTATTTAATATTACTTTGATCGATTACTAAAATAATCACTATATTTTTAAGTACTTTTTATTATTCACTTGTTTATTCAAAAAACACTACATAAAAATAAATCAAAGTTGTATATTTCTATAAAAGACTCTTTGCCCCTTTTGTTTTTGGGTAAATTAGTTTTATTGCTGTAAAACAATGGAGTCGGTGGTCAATTTGATAAAAAATAAACACCAATTAGAAGTTTATTTAACTGCTTCAATGTTACTAACTTCACTTAGCTTTAAATTATTTAACAAATTATAACTAATTTATTTTATCTTTATTTTGTCTCTCCAATTTAGCTGTTTTCATAAAAAAAATATTTGACACATCCAAATGATAAGTCAGTGTAAGTAACTGTTATTGAAATAACAAGTAACTGTTAAATAACGGTGACAATTAATAGTTGTCTGTAACGTAATAAAAAGAATTGCTATCTTTATGTTCTGAATTTGAATTATTAAGCAAAATTATCATTATTTTATATATATAATACCAATGGGTTTAATTAATTAAAAATGTAATTATTAAAAAGTGGGAAACAGAAGTGGAACGGAGTATTTTAATACTAGGTTCCCGGGTTCCCTCTGCCTACCCTGCCTCGTGCGGGATACAGCGTGAAGCTAAAAAAAATATGTTTTTCGATAAATTTAAATTTATTTGCATTCGTATGTTTTTACTTAAATTATACATATTAATTGTAAGTTAAATATTACTATGTTACACGCTTAGGCCGATCGTGCATCTCTATCGCCTGTTCTGCGCTCTCACTTGCACGCTCGCGAGGCGGAACGTGACAATAAATCATGATTTTTCGTGCGTGCAGCCGGCGTTAATCACTATAAATAACGTTATCACGTCAAAAATAACTTAACAAAAAGAAGAATTTTAAATCAGTTATTGTTATTTTTTTATATAACTAAAAGAAGAGATAAATTATTTGTAGAATATTTTTCATCTATTGTTGAATTATTAACTTTCTTTATAAAAAAAAAATATAACTTAGCCAACCATTATTATTAAATAACGGTGTCAAAAAGAGTAACAAACATAAATTACCATCTAAATACGTACTATAATTTAAAAAAAAACGTATTTTTTTGTGTTTTTACAGATAATTAAATATATGTAGCCTCTGAGTTCACGTGTTGATTCTTTTAGACGCCGGCGTGTCGTCGTCACTGTTTTTCCGCTTTCTTTTAATTAAATGGGAAATGTCTGCTGCGGGTTTTGTTTCGGGCTTCGAACTGGCACTAGATGAGGCTTGGGATCCTTCGCCATTGGAAGGGCAAAGGGTTTCACGTACCCTTTTTATCATCTGTAATAGAATGTTTTGTTTTATATGGAACAAATTTAGACAATTATGCAGTGTAAATATATAGTATAGTAATTAATGTCTTTTTCTCAGTCTGGTAGGCAGTGGGGCAGTTGAGAACCTAACGTTAAGACACTGAACATGAGGCGTTCAGTGGCGGAACTCAACGCCGCGCTTTGCCCTGCTACCTGAGTGAAGAAGGGAAAATAATAACTATTTAATTTTTTCGAATCTACTATCTGTCGCCTATAGAAAAATTTACCATAGAAAAATTCGGAAATCCTAACTTCGGGTCGACCACGACTTTGAATTACACTATATTTTTTTTACTTATTCCAACTATACTACTTTCTTGTTTTGATGACATTATCACTTTATAGACAATATCTATACATTAAAAACTAAAATTTCAACCAAATTAATAAAAAAACTTGTAACAATTTCGCCGACATTAACATTCTGAATTGAACTTGTTTATTTACTAACCCATTTAAGTACAACAAATACTAAATTTAAAATTGAGGTTACTAAGATATAATAGTATTTTTTTTATTATTTAAATCGTTTACCGTTTAGCCGTTTCTAAGATTAACGCGTACAAACGCACAGACAAAAAGACAAAGACTCTAATTTGTGCCCTATTACATTAATAAACGTCCCCTTTAAGCTTTTTAAATTCATCTTCCATGTACAGCCTTTGGCGGGTTCCACATTTAGACGAGACGTACATATTCTAGACGAGCAAGGACGCACGTATCCATCACGCTCACAACTCAACAAGCTTTGCGCTGCGTCACCCGCACATTGTACAGACTGACTGATTGACAGAGGGAACTTGGGAACCTAGTATTAAGACACTCCGTTCCACTGCCGATCCCCACTTTTGAGGCATAGCGTGTTGAATGGTGGAAATCAAAGTCGCACTTTGCCTCGTTACCAGAGCGGAGAAATGAAAACATTGAATCTTCAATTTGGAAATACTAAATATTTCATTTCCTCGGGTGGGGATCGAACCCACAACCTGTCGTTTACAGTCACATCACACAAAACATCAATGGCCACAACTACAATAAATATCTACCACATGACCATTAATGTACACATAATTAACAAGGACATGTGAAATAACACACAAAATGTTTAATTTCGATTCATTTATTTGAAAATAAAAATCGTGTAAAAAGCGATACAAAAATGGCCTTGTGGTAAAAACACGCTTAACTAACAATACAATGTACTTACTAAGCTAAAACCTAAATGCAAATTGAGATTCTAAGGCACTTATTTCTAATTTAAAAAATATATATATTATGCAGATTTTTAAAAATGGTAAATAAATAAATATATATAATAATAATTAAATATTCTGTAAAACATTTTTTTAAGACACTCGTTTTTTCCTCACATTTTTACCTTTAGTTTCATGACAGTAAGTGTTACGTAGCGGAACTCAACGCCGCGCTTTGTTTGTAAAGAAGAGAAATTGTGGCTCTGGAGGCAATAAATGAAAATGATTCTTTTCGTCGGTGTTGGAATCGAACCCACACCCAACGCGTTCACACTTTTTCTATTAACTAAATTACTTAAAGTCAAATAAGAGATCAGTTTTTATAATTTTAATCAATAAAATGGTACAAAAAAGAAGACCATCAAAACTATTAATTATTTAAAATGTGTAAAAAAAAAAAAGTAATAATTAAAAATTCTCCTTACTATTTAAAAATCTGCATAACATCAAATCAATACTGATAACAGCAGTCAAATTTATCACAAAAATTGTCACATTTGGCGTTTCTTTTTTTTTTTAATTTAGGAACTAATTTTCAACACATATTTTCTAACTTTAACTTTTCTTTTGTAATTACCTCTAGGTGACGTTTAAAAAACATTAAAAGTAAAAAAAAATCAAATAAATGTTTTTAAAAATTACTTCAATATAATAACATAATTATGTGATGTGATAAAAAAATCGATGTTTCATAAGAGATTAAGTAATATTAAAATCGATATTGTTAAGAGTCAATTCGATATTTAAAAAATCCTAAACAGAACGTAAACTACGAAAATACTACTTATTATAAAAAAGTATATGATATTTTACAATTTAATTTCCAATATATGTAAAAAAAAGATCACATATACAAAAAAAAAATATATAATATACACACAGAGTATGTACACAAGAATGTAAGCAACATATTGGAAATAAAAAAATATAATAACCATTATCAAACTTTATATATACATATATACCTAACATGGCTGTCTTTTGTGTCAATAATAAAAAAAGATTATAAAAAAAAATTAAACTTGTATATATTGGAGAAGTGATTCTGGTGCACTCGGAACGCCATAATTAAAGAACTGAACTAACTCAGCTTGAATACATACAAATTGAGTATGAACAGATTCAAATATGTATATACACTTAAAATAGATGTTTCATTAGAAACATACAAGAGACCTTTTTAAAAAAAACTTATTACCTAGGAGAATGTCTAAAAATTGAGTATATATATATTTATATGTATACCTAAAAAAAATTATGTCATAATAAATTGATAATTAGAAAGCTGAGCTTGAAAAATAAAAAACAAAAATGAATGCCTACAAAATAACTTTTATCCTACATAATCATATTACTGATCATGTCCTAACCTCAAGACTTTGAAAACAACATATCAATCTAGGATTTTCTATTGAAATTAAAATAAAGAAATCATCAAAAATTTCAAAAAAAACTAAGCTTGAACGCCTACACAATGAGTTTTCTCCTTAATAATCATTTGCCTGAGCATGTTTCGGGTTGCCTCAATACAATCACACGGCCTTACCTCAGACTTGTAATCCATCATATCCTGGATTTTCTCTTGTATTTCCGGCAGCAAGTCCTTCAATTCTTTCAATTCACTCTCAACTGAGTAAAACGGGTCCGCGGTGGAATATTTCTTGACTGTAGCATCTTCCGCCACTGAAACTGGATTTTCTAAGGTTTTGATACGAGATTCTAGAATGTTCGCCGCGTTTTTAAAGTGAGTTATGGCGTCCTCGAAGTTGGATGCTAAGGAATTGGCCAGACCTGGAAGTAGTCATAAATTATATTTAAGGGCATATCTTTTTTTGTATGTTTGCATTTTTTATTCCAATCAATGTAAGCTACACACTATTGTCCGCACATGGCATGGTAGACAGAGGGAACTTGGGAACCTAGTTAGGAACTAGTAGGAACCTAGTTTACTTACCGCCGAATTTGAAGGCATTACGTTTTGAGTAGCGGAACCCAATGCCGCGCTTTGCCTTGTTACAGGAGCGAAGAAATGATCATTATAAATATTTCATTTCAAAATATTTAATATTTTATTTCCTAAAGTTGGGATCGATCCCGCGATCTATCGTGTTGTTTAATATATAAATAACGTGATAAGCAAAAAAAAACTTGTACACTGATAAATAACGTAAATAAAACAAGTATATCTGAAATATCAGTAAAATTTATAAATGTTTTGCAATAACAGTAATTAAATAAATTTAGTATCTATATAACAGAGCATAGACAATCTATAATCTATCATCACAATTTCAGTCAGTTTTTTTAGCTTTACATAATAATAACAAATAATAAATTAATATTGTTAGAAATCTGTACCATAGACTACACCAAGGGTATATAAGGACGCTTCAAACTGCCCTCATCTGCCCTCTTTCACCATCAACTACCGTCGAGGAAACATCGCCAACGTCACTGTCCGATTATTAACTTTATTTTTGAATTGTGATTAGACTGCTAAATAAATCTCTTACTTATTATTTGTTAATTATCATTTCCAGTAATAATAATCATTTGAAATCCTTCTATTGCTATTTCTCTTTCCTTAATTTTAAACCCTACTTAAAATCAGAATAAAGCATGTAAATATGTACCAATTTGATAGTGCGTCTCAGCAATCCGCCTATCATCACTCCGGTACAACTCCTTCTGGATGTCCAAACAGCTCACTGTGAAATGAAATATAAAACATAAACGATTAATTAACACTGAAAGTTGCTTTATACAAAATTTGTAAAAATCTTCCCTACAGAGATACTAACAACATACATAAGTTGTAACAAGTGTATAAGAATTTCGATGAAGCTTAATGAGACCATATAGATTAGTTGGTCAGTGCTATTACAGATTCCAAAAGGCATGGGTTCAAATCCCACTACATTATTTCTTTTTGTTTTAAAAATTTATATTTGTTGTAACTAAATGTGGATGACCACATTAAAAAATGTAAAAACCATTAGAAGTGTTACAGTTTAGTTTTAATTTAGAACATTTTCTTTTAAACCAACTTCAATAAAGAAGGAGGATCTCAATTTGACTATATGTTTTCAAATCAATGTACTAAAAACACATTAAATAAATAAAATACACACATAATTTATGTGTATTAATTAATTTTATATCATATTTTGTATAACACATACATATACACCATAAAAAATATATATGAAGCCATTATCATTCACGCAAATTAATTATTAATATTTCCATTTCCTCGTTCCGGTGATAAGAAACATTACATCTGTTCAAAGTTGAAACAAGTGATCTCAAGATATATTATATATAAAAAAAAGGAAAAACAAGAAACGTGACTTAACACTATGTTCACTCTACGTACCCTGGTTCATATAAAATAAAGTATACAATACCCATATCAACGACAGCCTTGTCATATGTCTCGCTCTCCAGAGCGACCTCCCCCAGCGCGAGGTGCACGTCCGCTAGCAGAGCGCGCGCCGCGGACGCACCGCCCTCCGCGCGCTTCTGTAATATACCTCTGGATAGTTCTAGAAAAAGAAAAAAAAACTATAATTATACAACTTCTACATATCTATGCTTATAATAAAATCATTGATCAATGTTTGACATAGAGAATATATGAGAAAAATGGTGTTGTGACAATGATTTTTTTAAGGTTTTGTTTGTTAGTCTGTTTAATTCAGCGTTTGTTCACGCTAATGTTTGAAACGGTTTAATCGACTAAAATCCAATTTACATAATTGTATTTAAAACAAAACGCGGCGTTGAGTTCCGCCACTAAACAGGAATACCTCAATATCAGCAGAAAGTGGGGAACGGAAGTGAAACGGAGTGTCTTAACACTAGATTCCCAGGATCTCTCTGTCTACCCTGCCATGTGCGGGATACAGCGTGAAGCTGAGTGGTGATTCATTCACATAACTTAATTATTTATGGGCAGTTGAGTGAGTGAGTGAGTAATTTTCAAATAATACAAACCTAACATTTCCCAAGCAAGTTGTAAATTGTCAACATCGTCTTCAGTGTCCATGTTGACTGTCGAGTCATCGTTAGCATCACCATTGGATGGTCCCTAAAAAAAATTTTTCATATAAATGTGGTGAAATTTGCTATATTAACAAAAATTAATAAAATATATAATTGACTATTCAGTATGGTAAATCTTAAAGTACTATGCCTTATTATTTTAGAAGAAAAGTTGAAATCTTTGAATTACTGGTCTTTTTTTGGCTCCACACTGTATACCCGCATGTGGCATAAAGTAGGCAGTGGGCAACTGGGAAGTTAGTGATATAATACTGCTTAAGAATTTATTTATTACATAAGATTACTGGAAGCCATCCTGCATAAGATTCAATTAATATATATGCCATACATTTTTACCTTTTAAAAACTTCTACATAGTGTACTCTAGCTTTACTTGTAACTTTATTTTATATTTACTTTAATATTATTATATTAACCTTAAATCTTAAAAACATAACCAAATAATAACAAAAAAGTGATATATTAAGAAAAGTTTGAAGATTTTAAATTAAAAAAAATATCACAACCTATTATATATAACTTTTACTATTTTAAAATTGTTATACCACACTTGGGAAAGAAAATACTAAATTTAGAAAGTATAACATTTTTAAATGTGTACAACTAAGCCATACATACATTGTTATAAAGCAGCACTTTTCAATCTACTATTTTAATTAAGCCTATTGAGATCTATACCTACATATAATAATAATATAACTGTCTATATTTGGCATATATCTTTAAAAGAACACTTTAAAGAAATAAACAATAATATTTAATATTTGATGGATTGTCTATGTGTTTGTGCACACTAACCTCAGAATGTTTGCAGCCATTATATCTTACCATTTAATGTTTGTTTTATTCTTAACAATATATTTATTTGACAAAAATATAATACTTACTGGTACTTCTTCAGAACTTTCTGCCTTACTTGGGCCTGGTTCATCATCTTTAGTTGTTGATTGAGCTTCAGTCTTTTCCACTTTTTTAGCGCTTTCACCATTTTCAGTCTTGGCCTCTTTTTTGTCTTCTTCATTTCCTCCATTATCAGCATTATCCTCATTTTCCCCATTTTCACCATTTTCTTCTTTAATAAGTTGTAAGAATAATATAAAGAAAAATTTGTATAAATAAAATAAGCACAATTTTTTCAATCTGCCAATCTATATAGATAAATTATACTAAGGCCTGTCGCACAGTAGCACATACATGCGACTTTGTCATGTTTGATATAAAAGTAAAAACATTCTAAAATATTTGATTTCAATTTATTCAAATCAATATTATTGTTATAATTTAAAAAAAAACACATATTTTATAGTGACAAACTACCTTTATTCACATACCTAAATAGGAGCAGTGCATAGTATTGTAACAGGATTTGATGGGTGTGGATTCAATTCTGACTTAGGGGAATGTATTACTTTCATGTCCTCAATTTGGCAAAACAAAGGGCAACTTTAATTCCACATTTAAAATGAGCTGTTTCAATTTGGGACTGTAGAAACTGTGTTTTCCATCTAACAGACTGTGGTCTGTCTATCTTGATATATGGTTGTCTAAAACAACCTAATAATTCAACAAATTTTAAGCAGACTAAAATCTTCTTAAAACACTATTGAGTATTTGTGATTTATGAGGTTTTAATAATTTCCGAATTTAAAGTGTATTTTCTACTATTTGAAATAAAAAAAATTATTTTTTTTCTTGCACTTTAAAATGATATAAATATGGATAATTAACAAATGATATGTGGAGTGAAGCTCGAAACAAAAAAAATCTGTACCTTCATTGTCATCTTCTTCCTCATTGTTATCCCCAGGCACAGCTTCCCCTAAAACACCACTTTCTTCCCTTGATAAACCTAATAAAGCCTTGCCATACCTATAGTACAAGAGTACAAAACTGAAATTAATATTTCGTTTTTACGTGAAAATAAACCATGATACAATAAGAAAGTCTTAAAAGATTTATTTTCATGTTTTTATATTTATATAATGTTTCAATATCAAAAAAGAAAAAGATTTAAATAAATAAAAGAAACATATACTTTCATATCAAATTCTTCCCCTTACATTTTCAATATAAACTATTCAAATTATTTGCTAATACGCTTTAATAATATTTTTAAAAATAAGTTCTTACCACAAATAAGCTTCAGCACATTCATCAGCCATATCACCGTGGGCTTTTGCTAATAATTCACAAGCCTTGGCCAATGATTCAGTAGCTGCATTATAATCTCTTACAGCTAAATGCCGTCTGCCTGAGGCTAATAGTTCTTCTGAAGATGTTGTGCTTACTTCTACATCTGCCATCTTTAGACAAAAGAATATATTATTACCGTCTATATTACATTTATTTGGGCTTTAAAATTAAATATAGAATTCAAGCAATTGCAAATAAACTATTATTTAATAAGTAATTCGGTAAATTATAAAGTATATTATATTTTTGAGCCACCGGCAAAATTATAACGGTCACTTTGACATTCATATAAATACAACAATATGAAGCCACGTGCACAATACTAAAGAAAGCTTTTGTTTAATAATAAAAAGAAATTAATCTTTACTTTAGTATTACGAATAAACAGAAATACATTATAATATACGTAAAAACCTTACACATATAATACGTTGTGAATGTGATGGTCAATATTAGACGTTTAATAACAAAACTACTTACTTTTGGTTATATTTGAAGGCCTGTCAAAGAGTAATTAGTTGAATTTTATATCTTGAGTGGCTAGAAGATTTTAATTGTCGCAAAACTTGTGGAAATATGTTCGTATAGTAAGATCAATTACACCAGACAGTAGTAATGTGCGTCTTGCGTTAAACTTAACTCGGATTTTGAAGTTGAAATTGAAAGAGTTGATTCACGAAGCAGTGTTGCCAGCTTCTGGGTTCTCTATAATAAAATTAATTTATGTTTAAGTCGAGTTATGAAATCGATATAACTTGAGTTGGAGTTAGCTTAAATAAGTTTGAGTTAAATACTTTCGTAATATACCACTGTCACTATAAAATTAATTGAATTAGAATGATTTCACGAATACTGTAAAATGGTTTACACATTTATATATACAGAAATTGTGCCATATTTGCTAAATCTAGATAATAAATTCAAATTATTTTTTTACCTCGAGTTATAAAAATATTGAGCTGAATTAAATTTTTGGTATGAACTCGAGATCAATAGATAGTTTTTTTTTTTTCGAAATTGATTAATTTATTTTGAAAAAATCAAGCTATTAGGAAATACATATTTATATTTTTTAGTACTTAACATTTAATATTTAATGAGTGATATTATATGATAGATGTTGTATTGTTTATTACTTATACTTACAGTGAAATTGTAATTGCTCACTGTCTGTACATAGGAAATATAGAAAAAAAATATCTATCAATATATTACAACCGAAAACGATGGCTTTTAAACTTAATTACTTACTTAGCTTCACACTGTATCCCGCACATGGCAAAGTAGACAAAGAAAACCTGGGATCCTGGTGTTAAGACAATTCGTTCCGTTCCCTAAATTCCGCTGAATTAGAAATGACTTTTAAAGATTTTGTTTATTTTTCAGTTTGCCTATTAGTCGGTTTGTCTGGTTGTCTCTACGTTGACGGTAATCTTAGAAAAATCTTTATCGATTTAAATACAGTTTTGACTATTTATTTTGGCAAACTTTCCTTAACACTTAGTAAATTCATACGTTGGTAATTCAGATTGGTAAATAAATAATTTTGTAGTTAAACAGCCACGATCAGATCGCTAGTACAATCATTTCTTTGTAATTTACAACAGTTTAGGAAAAAAATAATTGCAATTTAAATCAATAATGACTACATAACATAAGCAATAAATTATATATATACTCGTATGTATATTAATTTTATTCTTTAGTTTCATGCCGTATCCTGCATATACTAGGGTAGCCAGAGAAAAATTTAGAGACTAAGACACTCCGTTCACAATTTGCCGCTGAATCGTTGAAACATTGCGTGACAAACGGCTCAACACGCAAAAGGCAACATAGCGCGGCACTTTGACTCGATAAGTGAGGCAATCAAAATTTAAAATATTTCGAACTCACAACGCACACGTTTACAGTCACAGTAATACTGAGCCACAATCGCCTTATTAAAAAATAATTGTAAATTGCAATTAAAATTTGTCCAAGCCTCATTAATACACAGTTGAAATATTTTGAAGAAATAATGACATAATATATATATATATATATATATATATATATATATATATATATATATATATATATATATATATATATATATATATATATATATATATATATATATATATATATATATATATTATATATATATATATATATATATATATATATATAATTTAAAAGAAATTAAAGCTATGTTCTAATGATCACATTAGAATATAACTTGAGTCCTGTCGTGGCGCACGGGGCACTAGCGTGCGACTGTCACGGAAAGGTTGTGCGGGTGGTGGGTTGGTTCCCTCGTGGAAATTAAATATTATTTTCTTTACTTCGCTCTGGTAACAAAGCAATGCGCGGCGATTGTGTCTTAAATTCGGTGAAAGGTGGAGACGGATCGGATGGGAACGGCGTGTCTTATCAATAAGTATGTGCGGAATATAGTGTGAAGCTAAACGAAAACAATACAATTTAAATTATTATCTAGTACAAAATAAAATATTTTAGTTAATAAAATTTTAGTTTTAGTTACGAGTTATCATTCACTTGTTTTGTTTCTTTATGTCATCTCGTTGAGTTCCTCTGATATTATGATTAATTAGCAATGCTTTTTACCAGATGCTGTCTATGAGGAAAAAGATGAAGATGAGGTTTGATAATTTCGTTCGTTAAAAAAGTGCTAGTACGTAGAAGTATAGAAAATTATAACCTTCAATTCTTAAAGTCACCACTAAAATTAGGCCATGTTAAAAAAATGCTTTCTCGAAGATACTACCTACGTTTCATGTCCGGTTAGCGTGTTTGGTGCTATTAAGATTCGAATACTACCACCCCAAGAATTACTATGGCCTTGTGCTGGGTAATCCAATATCACTGTTATATTGATAATGTTTAACTTTTATTGTAAATTTAATTTAATTAGTTAATTTATTACAATATAAAAATAAGTATTTTAAAATTATCTATTTCAACTACACTTTACATCCATCACATTTCTGGGTAGATAGAGGAAACTTGGGAACCTAGTGTTAAGACTCTCCATTCTCATTAAGACGTTAACCCCACCTTCCGCCGAATAAGACATTGCATAATGAATAGTGAAACTAACCGACGCGCTTTGCCCTGTTATCAAAGTAAATAAATGTGTCAAAAGAGGCGATCGAACCCACAATAACATGCTTGTTCCCTATGAAAGGCTTCACTAGTTCTTAACTATACAATTTTCAAGGAATACCGATGAAAGGAACTATAGCATTGCGTGACGCATAATAATCTCGTTAGCTTAAAAGCATTTAATAAAGTTTATTTCTATTAATATTAATTATTGTGCAGCTTGCATCGTGTAATGACACGAGTGGATATCGACTTTTCCCCCGCCCCAGCGATTGCCCGCCCAATATTTTACTAGTGAAGATCCATTTAGCTACAAACACTATCGACAAATATTAATGTTTTTATTATTAATTATTAGTTCATTATTTTAAGTTTTTTTATAAATACTTTGATTTCTTTGGTACCGAACCGCAACAAAATCAAAATTTAATTTACATCAAAAGACAGTTTACGGCTGCCATGTCATCTAACGCACCATTTTTCCTAGAAATGTGGAGCATAAAGTTATGTGTGTATATAACATAATTTTCTCTATTTTTTTTTTTGGGATTTAAAAGGAAAACCTTTGTAATTTTCCGTATATTTCAAAACTTATCGATACCAAAACAATACATTAGTTTTTCCACAATGGTCCGCACTACCGATTGCTTCATTTTCTCGTTTTCCTTGCCAGTTTGTTTCTAACTGGCGACTGAAACAGGCGTTTTGCGGCGTTTCATGTTGCATCGCGAATAAATTACACAAACCTTTCATAACACGCGACGTTCTTTCAAATAGTTATCTAATAAAAATATATGAATTATAAGAAAATGTGACACACGAGCAAGGTTTTCTGTGATCCGGCACAAAAACGAATGAAATTGTAAGCAAATTCATAATAGTTATTGTATACAATTTACCAATACTAATACGTCGTTCGACTAATTATTAGGATTAAGTACGCCTTAATGATTTTTGTGTTTTATGGATTTTTAGTATGGTAACACTTGTAAGTTTATAATTTAAGTTTTATTACACAACCAATTATTTTTTTATATATAAGCAAATATAGGAAATAACAAAAGTATCAGTAAATATTATAATCAGTAGTACACTAAAACATTCAAAAGAACCAAGATTAATGGATTAATGTTCGCAACATACTATTATAATTATTTGGGGAAAAGTTTCACCTTTTCACCTGGTTAAAGTAAGGTTTTTTTATACTCTTACATAAATACTTATCCTGATATTATTTTATAAATACATAATTGTCTATATTACTTTGTCTATATTAAAAAATTAAAAGAATAAATAAATTATTTAAGTAATAATCGTAAAGACGTAAAACATAATATTTCAAACAGAATTTTAACTTCTAATAAAACAATATTTCTTCGTGTCGTAATGGTCGTTTGTTTTTTGCTCTATTTAGGTTTCAAATGTATAAGCGAGCAATCAATCCTGTAATTGATAGGCACGCGGTTGAAAAGATAATTCTTATCACGTCATTTATTATAGGACATAGACACCTATAGGTTTTATTTTACTACTTTGACTGTCTATTTTGACGTAACTTTTTTCATATTTATAACAATGAATTCTACATATACAAAATAAACTATCTATTGTTGTTTGTAAATAATTTTGAATTTGTAAATAAAATTCATGTGATTGCTTTTCTCAATTCTTTACATAATACCTTAAAAATATCTCAATCACATTGTGAATAAATATATATATTTGGGTCTATAGCGTTAAATACCCACAACCATCAAGGAGGTTGATAAAATATATAGATTGTTTACTTCGTTACTTCGGATTTTCATAGATGGAGAATGTAAAATATGTAAATAATTTGCTCATTCAATCGAATTTTCTTTCTTATCTCTTACAAATGATACGAAACTAAAAGTATAAACATAAAAATAAAAGCACCACGCTCGTAAAAAGAACGCAGCGTAATCTAAAAGCGCTAAAGTAAATACAAGCGTAATGGCAACTCTTCACATTTTTTATACGAAAACGTCTATAAAACATGCAGATTTTACAAATGAAGTAATTCAGCAACGAATGTAGGTTTGAAAATGGTGCAGTTTTTAAAAGAAACTTTTTGCTGGAAATATATATCTTATATAGAATATAAGTACACATAATTATAGAGATGAGGAGAAAATGCTGAAAATGTTGATATTTTATTTGTATATATAACCTCACATTATACCGTAAATATCAGTAGTTATATACATTTTAAAATTAAACTAGAAATAGTAGCATTTAATTAACTTGAATAGTATAACAATGAATCACTTTTGTCCACCTGACGTTATGGAACGTGGACATATGCTGTATCAAATATACTCAAATATATTCATAATTATCTTCGAATGCTTGCCAGTTGATCTATATACACAAAAAAACATATATATTATTGTTATCACTGAAACGTAGGCGCGTAAAAGTAACACGATAAAAGGGAAAATAAAAATATATATATATATATATATATATATATATATATATATATATATATATATATATATATATATATATATATATATATATATATATATATATATATATATATATATATATATCTATATATATATATATATATATATATATATATATATATATATATATATATATATATATATATATATTTTTTTACTACCGTAGCGTTTCTCTCTTTATTCTCTTTTCGCTACGTAGTAAAGAGTAAATTTTAAAAAAGATACTCTAATAACCTTTTCTTTCGTTGGCAGGTAAGCGACTGGGTCGTAGCGACCAGATGAGCATATTCAATAGGCGCAGTGAACTACAGCCACAAAAATTGCTCCACACGGAAGTCCGGCGCGAGCTTACATCGCCTACCACAAGCTGGGAGCGGGCATGGAGGCACAGACTGAGACGCAGTCGGAGTGCGAGTGCGGCGTGCATCCATCGGTATTCTACTTACTGGCCACTTTGTTACTTACCAGGTAAGTGGCTTGATTTAGAAAAAATGATTTCGCCATTTTCATTCGCCACTGTCTCATTATATACATAACTACACTTAGCTACATGCTGTATCCTGCAGGTAGGCAAAGCGAACTTGAGAACCTAGTGTTAAGACACTCCGTTCCGTTCTCCACTCTCCGCCGAATTTGAAACCTTTACCAATAAAATAACTTTTAATCCTTATAAACTTTTAACTATAGAAAATGCACAAGTGTGTTTGTTAATGTTGCATGGTGCGGAAAACATGATATATCAGATATATATCTTAGAAAAAAAAATACTCAGCAGATGCAATATTATATATTGCATCTGCATTTTATATATTGCATCTTGCAATATTATATATTGCATCTGCTTAGTCTTTTTTTCAATCAGCATTCAAGCCACCTGTTGTAAAATTAAGAAATGAATTGGGAAACTCAGAATAATTTTATAATCGCGAGTTCTAAAATGTTCTAAATAATTATATTTTATATAAAGTATTATATACCCTATTTTTTTAAGCTTCATGGTAGAGGGAACTTGGGAAGACAAGACACCCCGTTAGGTTCCCCACTTTCACCGAATTTGAAGCATTGCGTGTGACCCTTTTTACCATAACAAATAAAAAGAAACAATTTATTTGTTACGATAAAAAGGATGGTTATTGAATATTTAATTTGAAAATTAAATTAGAATGGGATCGAAGCCACAAACTGTGGTGCTTATAATCACACGCGTGTGCCCCCTGCTACAGTTTTCAATGGTTTTAAAATTATTGAATTAGTTTTAAAATTATTTTATTAATAACAATATATAGTATTCTTTAACGTTTAAATTTTTAAAATTTTAAACATTTTTATTTTTCAAAATATAAGCTGAGCTATAATTAAAACACGGCTATGTGAGATAATATACTGATATAATTGTACTAGGTACACTTTATATACATTTATGTAAAACATATAGATTAAGTATATATCAAAATTTTTTACTTATAATAAATATGACTGATCACTGTCTGAACATGAGGATATTAAAAAAATCTTATAAAGGACGCTTCTTTAATCTGTCCCTTTATGCGTTTATCTTTGCTTTTGGCTAACCAGATTTAAATGCAGTTTTCACTATTATATTTTGACAACATTTAGAGTTTATCTTATTTCTATCGATTTGTAAATAAAAAAAGTTACGTAAATTTAAAATATATATTCTTAATTTAGCTAATATTTAAATTTTCAATGAATAGATATTGTCTTTAAAGTTATACTGTTATTAGAACATGGAAAGTGATTGAGATTAGTGATAATAAAATCGTGTAACTCAAGCCGACAAAGCTATGATCGGATCGCTAGTAGTATTTTAGGATCACTAAATACCATTATATTACGAGGCGAAGCGCCATATTGAGTTCCACCCCTCAACACGCAATGCATCAAAAATTCGACAATAAACAGGAAACGAAAATGTATTTACGGAAAGGTACTTCCTTTTGCATTAAAGTATTTCCGTTTTCCCTAGGTTAAATACTGGGTTCCCAACTTTCCTCTGTTTACTCTGCTATGTACAGGAAACAATATAAAATTAAACAAAACAAAACAATATAAAAATAACTAGATGATTTCCACAATTCTGAACATTACGAGCATATCTAATGCCTACCGCAGTAGTATGCGGTGTCGTACATTTATATGCTAGTGTCTCTGTCGGATTTAGGTAATGTAGCGCACACCAGCAATGCGGTAAACACTGATAAGCTGTAATAACCTACTTAAACGCTGAGAGCTTTAAAGAGAATTTTTATTGAATGTTGTTTCCAAATTTAATGATATATACACTACTAATATTGTCATGTTGTTGTAGATTCAATTTTGTCTAATGAGCTTTCAGCAGCAGTCTGTCCAAAAGGATCCACTTATTTATATGTTATATCTGAATGGTCAGTGTAGAAACAGACTCATGTATAAAACTCAATTTTGTATGTCCTTATATTATATCAATATAAAATTAAGTTAACATTTCAGTTGATCCGTGAAAATTGATATAGAAACAATATTATTACTGTATTTTATTCAATTTGTTAATATTACTGAGATGCTAACAACATATATAAGTTTTAACTTGGCGTATTAGAATTTCGACCTATGCTCATGATAATATGTTTTAGCAGGTAGATTTGCTTTCTAAAAGATGCCAGTTCAAACGCCGCTACATACAATCATTTATACGTTTTAAAAAAATATATCACTCTATTAAAAACTTATATCCAATAGAACATTTAATATGTATTCGTAAAAATCTAAAAAAAAACTAAATAAAAATAAATCTATTTAGGGGTTTTTTAGCTTCACGCTGTATCCCGCATGAGGCAGGGTAGGCAGAGGGCCGCGCTTTGCCTTTTTACTAATATATATATATATATATATATATATATATATATATATATATATATATATATATATATATATATATATATATATATATATATATATATATATATATATATATATATATATATATATATATATATATATATATATATATATATATATATATATATATATATATATATATATATATATATATATAATGTATAATGTATATATATTATAGAGCATCCGTGTATTACAGAGATTACACGATGTCCACGCTTCTTTAAATCTTAATCATATATGGCTTAACTATACGATACGTACTTTGAGTAGGGATTTACCAAAGAATCTAGCGGAATTATTTCGCGACCTAAAAAAATCATAAAAGATATATAAATATTGTTCCATTGTTGATAATAATTTTCGAGATTAGTTAACTTTCCCTTTCAAAGTGTCTTCTAATCAATTTTTCTCTATAAAGTTACGAAGAAAGATTACACCTATAGTACTATAATAATATCAGTAAATGAACCTGAAGCGTTCAAAATTTTACAAATCCTTACTGCGATTCAGAGAATTTGTGAAATTTCGCATTCAATATTAGGTAACTTGTAAGATTTTATTAGTATGTAGAGTTCGGTTTCAGTAGCGGAATCACGTAGCGCTGCGGATTCTAACATCATATATAAGTTGTAACAAGCGTATAAGAATGTAGCTTGATAAGAACACATGGCTTAGTTAGTCAGAGCGCTTAGACGGATTCCAAGTGACGCGGGTTGAAATCACGCTACGTTCAAATTTTATTACGTTTTCTAAATAAGTATTAGTAAATTTATGATCTTTCTAATAACATATATTTCTGTATTTTATATGAGACATTGTTATATTGCTTCACTATTCGGAAGGCGTTTTGGGCTACAGAGGCCAGATATAAAATATACCTACCTCCTAAAAAATAAAATTACTTTCAATAAGATTTCAATCTAGCGTTAAATTAAATCTTCAAAAGAAATAAAACTTTTAAATCACAATAAAACATAAGCTAAAATTTATGTATTATTTATTCTCTATAATATAACAAAACTATTAATCTGGCGAATTCGTTTTTCAGTCACTATATACATTCACTTATTAAATCTTTTTACTATTATTTAAGTATTATTCCACACTTAGAAAAGAAAATATTAAATTTAAAAGAAACTAACGAATTGTCTTTGGGTAGCGGAAATTTGTAAAAATCGCCCTACAGTAATGCTAACAACGTGCTAAGTTGTAACTAGTGACCGTATTGCTTAGTCGGTCACAGCGCTAGGACAGTTTTCAAGAGGCACGGGTTCAAATTGTGTTAATTACATTTTTTTATACGCCTTTAAATTTAGTATTAATAAATCATTTTGAGTTTAATTTCCCAAAAGATAAGTACTAAAGTCTACTCTGTGTCTCACGAGAACTATATTTTATGTAGAACAAGATTAAACTACGACTTTAAATATTCAACTATAATGTTAGTGAGAATAAATTAAGCTTACCTTAACGTACAAAGATATTAAAGGCACTTATGAAATGTTGTGCCAAGTTCTATCTGGCTCCATGCCATTGATGTTTTATAATTCTTTATTCATATCTAAATATCCTCGTGAATGGTTTTTTTCATATATAGTTGTTCTAGTTTTTGAATAGAATGTAATATTTCGACGTTAAAATTTTATTACTTTTTTTTTCAGTAGCTGTATGTCGCACATAGTAGGGTAGGCAGAAGGAGCTTTGGAATCTAGTTTTAGGACACACCGTTCCGTTACCAACTTTCCATTACCGTTACCAATTTGAGACATTGCGTGTTGAGTGGCGGAACTCGAAGTTAGGGGGGATCGCACCAAAAACCTGTCGCCTTTACAGTTGCACACTTCTGCACCTGTACTATGACAGGACTAAAAAAACTTAAAATGATATTTGTATATTAATAGAATTAAATATTTACCAGAGTTGAATTTTCTACTTACAATAGTGTAATAAATGAAAAAATTATGATAAAGTTTATTTCATATAAATCATCTGTTTATATATTGTCAGCAATCGTGTTCATTTGGCATTAACTGAGATTTTCTTTCATGGATAAAAATCAACCTACATGTATTAAAACCCGTTGTCAAATTTTAACTTCCGGTACTTTTTCGCAATGAAAATTAAAGACAATCAATTTGCAAATTTATAAGTCTTTTTTACATATTTCCTCCTCAGCTTCACGCTGTATCCCGCACATAGCAGGGTAGACAGAGGGAACTTGTGAACCTAATCTTAAGGCACTCCATTCCGCATCCGTTCCCCACTTTTCGCCAAATTTGAGGCATTGCGTGTTGATTAGCGGAACTCAACGCCGCGTTTTGCCTTGTACCAGAGTGAAGAAATGAAAACATTTAATATTTAAATTAAAAATATTAAATATTCCATTTCTTCGAATGTAGATCAAACCCACAACCTGTCGGTTACAGTCACACGCTTGTGCCGCTACGCCACGATAGACCTCGATCTTGTATATATGCATTTGTATATATGTCTTTTGTATATGAGTTTATATACATTTATGAGTCCTAAAGACCGTTATATAGGCATAATGTTTTAAAATTTCTAACAAGAACACGTACTCAACTACAACACATTCACATTTTCTAATCTCTAGCCAGCATTATGAGTAAGCAAATATAATTCTTGAACCCCACCCTTTATTGTGTGCTCTGGCCAAACAAACTAATGCCTTGTTGACAGTTTTGTATGGAGAAAATTAATGTTACACCGCTAACTAGAGCAACTATAATGAAATAACGTCCAAAACAAACAAAAGTAAACAGTAACAATGAAAAGTTCTCATTAAATATGCAAGGGCTTTATATTAAAATGTAAATGTGAAAGGTTACTGTTAATGATACTTATACTAACTATATTTATTTAATCAATAAGTGGGCTGAAATGAAGATTTTTAAAAGAACGAACGTAGATTTTTGAAGGAACTAAGTGTTTCCCAGGTTCCCTCAGGTACCGAGGTTCCCTCTGGTTACCCTACTATGTAAATAGTATGCGTGATACAATGTAAATTTTAAAATAATATGAATATAGAGACTATGTGTCCTAATACGCCATGCAATAAAATGGTGATGAAAGTTGTAAATTCGATTGGCAATCGGGGGATAGTTACGTATATTTAAATTCTTTTTAATTTTCCTAATCTATTTAGAGCACGGCATTACAGCCATTCTGAACAAAGTGGTTATTGATAAAACAATGTATAAAAATGTAATATTACTACAAAAGTACTATTTCTGCATAAAGGGCACAAGCGTGCGATTGTAAATGCGAAAAGTTTATTCCCACTCGCGACAGAGAAATATTGAATATTTATTATCATTTCTTCTTTTTAGTAACGAGGTAAAACGCGGTGTTGAGTTCCGCCGCTTAACACGCAACGCCTCAAATTTGGAAAATGGGAAACGCAAGCGTATTATGGGAACATAATGTTTTAATACTAGGTTCCTAAGTTCCCTGTGGCCTATGTGGAACATAAAAAAGAAAAAAGTTTTTTTTTTTTTTTTCAGCTTCACGCTGTATCCCGCACTAGGCAGGGTAGGCAGAGGGAACGGAAGTGGAACCTAGTGTTATGACACTCCGTTCCCCTTCCTTTCCCCACTTTCCGCCGAATTTGAGGCATTGCGTGTTGAGGGGCGGAACTCAACGCCGCGCTTTGCCTTATTACCAGAGCGAAGAAATGAAACATTAAATATTTTAAATTGAAAATATTAAATATTTCATTTCCTCGACTGGGGATCGAACCCAGAACCTGTCGGTTACAGTCACACTCTTGTGCCGCTGCGCCACGACAGGCCTCAAAGAAAAAAGTGTTAGTCTTTTAACATTGATGATGAGTCATCGCCATAATAGTCACTCACCGACCCCGTAAACAATATTGTTCGATAACACAAAGGTCGACAATTCTGAAAACAATCAAAGTCCGACACGCAAGTATCTAATTGCTTTCCAAGAACCATTAGTGTAGATAATGTATATTATTATAAGTAAACTACAACGAGGTGTAGTGGGCCAACGTTCTGGTAAACGTGAATGGTAAGAACTTGATTTCCACTCGCAGGAATCAATCATTTTATTTCCTTACTTCGGTTTGATAAGCCGCAGCGTTAAGTTACGAGTACACCTCGCACTAAGACGCAATGTCTTGAATTTGGGACTGAAAGCTAAGTTAAATATATAAAAGAGAAAAAAGAAAGCTAAGTTATGTATAAAATGATATGTGAGATTAGGCGTTGAACTGAAATTCATACGAAGCTACTATGTTTATTTTGAAGAATTTCTTTACAAAATTTCATAACATGGTTGAGTACACCTCTTGACTTGATTTATTATCCAGTCAGAGTTTTATGGCTTCTCGTCTCTGTAATATATTGAAATTCTGAATGAAATTTCATACTAAGCAACATTTAAAGATTTTATTGAAAGCTTTTGTAAAGGTGAAGCTTACTAGCTAGCATGACTAAAGTAAAGTTAATACATTGAATGTGTTATACACCCAGAAGTGTTCAATATTGAAATATTGAACTGTCCTATCACTCAAAAAAAAGTCTTTAGATCTCCCCATATATTCTGCTGCATTTGTAAGGTAGGGTAATTAGGGAGTTGAGGAGGACTTTACCTCTTCACTAGAGCAAAGAAATGAAAATATTAAATATTTGATTTCCTCGAGTACAAATTGAACACCTGTCACACTAAAGGTACAGTCGCAGGCTTGCTTGATTTTCCACCTCGACTAGCCTCAGTTTAAACTTGATAATCTTTAAAAAGGGTAAATTTTATAAATAATTAAATAAAATTATAAATATATTCAGCTTCACGCTGTATCTCGCACATGGCAGGGTAGGCAGAGCGAACTTGGGAACCTTTTGTTAAGACACTCCGTTCCACTTCCGTTTCGCACTCTTCGCCAAATTCGAGGCATTGCGTATTGAGAGGCGGAATTCAATGCCGCGTTTTGACTTGTACCAGAGCGGAAAAATGAAAGCAATAAATATTTAAATTGAAAATATTAAATATTTCATTTCCTCCAGTGGGAATCGAACCCACTACCTGCCGATAACAATCACACGCTTGTGCCGCTGCGCCACGACATACCTCTATAATATTGCTTCACGCTGTATCCCGCACGAGGCAGGGTAGGCAGAGGGAATCCGGGAACCTAGTGTCAAGACACTCCGTTCCCCATTTCTTCATTTCCGTTCTCTATAATATAAAATTATTTAAATAATATAAACTATATAAATATAAAATTATATCAATAATTAAAATAAAAACATAAATACTTGTTTGTTTTTATATACAGTTGTATGCTTATTTCTGATAGAACTCGTACATTATAACATAAGTGATTTTACTAAACTTAAATTTAAAATATATTTCTGTCCTAAGTGTGGAATAACACTTTAAAACATAGTAAACATAAGTGATTTTATTTTAACAAAAGAAAAAAAACAGAAACTGAAACTACACACATATGTATATCAAAGCTCTCTTAACTATATATATATAAAATTTCACATGTGCTTGGACAAGCTTTTTGTTGACCGTCAAAAGCTTTTAAAGGGCAAAAGGAATGTGTTGTTTATGTGCATTAAGAAGTACTTTCCATTTTGGTACGTTTTTTACTTTACACGTATATTTTGAAGTACAATATTTAACATGCTTAACATTTTTTATTAAGATTTTATAAAACAAAATACCGCGATTTCATTTTTTTTTTATATTTTTGTGTATAATATTTATCTATTTTCGGTCATTGCAAATTGGCAAATATCAGTAAACGTGCTAATTGTGAGTTGAACTCCTACTAATTACCATGTTCTTGTTTTGGGAACAAGACAAAACGGGGCCGAGTACCGCATGTCAGCCCACAATATCTCGAAAATGGGGTACAAAATGTCTTAACACTAGGTTTCCTCAGTCTACCCTGATATATGTAATGTATAAAAATAGTACATTTACAGGCAGGTGAGCCATAAAAAAATATTTTCAGCACAATAGCACTTAAGGTGGTGTTTCGCCTCACTTACTTCTTGAGATATTAAAGAGGGTCGTGTTTTGTTCCAATTTACGTTTATTTTTATGGTCGTTAAAACACCGACAGGTTCTGGGTTCGATCCCCAGTCGAGGAAATAAAATATTTAATATTTTCAATTTAAATATTTATATTTCATTTCATCGCTCTGGTAATAAGGCAAAGCACGGCGTTGAGTTCCGCCACTCATCACGCAATGCCTCGAATTCGGCGGAAAGTGGGGAACGGAAGTGGAACGGAGTGTCTTAACACTAGGTTCCCAGGTTCCCTCTGCCTGCCCTGCCTCGTGCGGGATACAGCTAAGAAAGAAAGAAAGTTAAAACAGCACTTTGATTTGAATTGCTTCAGAATAAGTAATCGGGTATACCCACGTGAACAAAATAAATTTAACGGATACATGACAAAAATTGTATTCATATAATTTGTAGCATCTTTCAGTTATCTTTTAATGCCGGACTTGGCAAAATAGGCAGAGGTAACTTGGGAACCTGGTGTTAAGACACTCCGATCCACTTCCGTTCCGCACTTTCTGCCGAATTTGGGGCATTGCGTGTTGAGTAGTGGAACTCAACGCCGCGTTTTAACTTGTACCAGAGCGAAGAAATGAAAACATTAAATATTTAAATTGAAAATATTAAATATTTCAAATTGCTGCAAGTTATACTTATTTATCAATGTTTTTAATGTTGTCGAGTTCTAAATAATATTTTCAGCTTGTAACGTACTTGTTTTTTCTTTTCATTCAGCTTCACGTTCTATCCCGCATATCATAGCAGAGTAAGGTTAGAGAAACCAGGGAAGTTAATATTTACACTTTTCCACCTTTCTTGTCTAGTCAGTGAGCCATTATGCCTTAAGTGGCAAAATTCTACGCCATACTTTACTTGAGAGAACAAGCCCTGTACCAGTGAGAACGAAAAACAAATAATACGTAAACATTTTCTTATTTACGCTTATTTTCCACATTATGTGTTTAATGTTAAAAAACTGAACGGAAAATAATAAATTATTACCAATTTATTTATAATATTACGAGTAAAACTGAATGCAGAATTGTCGCTTATACAATTAATTGTTTCCTGTGCTACGACGACATCACGTATATTGTTTCTTTAATGGCTTATCTTAAATTCTAAGCATAACTTTGCCTAAAACCTAAGAGCTTTATAACTTTAGAAACATTCTGCTCAATATGTCAAGTTTACTTGTCGTTTAAGGTTTTAGCTTTATTGTACTTAAAATGGAGGAATTAAATAACATTACATTACTCCTTACAATTTTTTTAAATATTTCGTTAATGCAAAAAATATCGTTTTAATTATATCTAGACCGTTTTTCTAATTTTGAGAGTCCCTACTTAGTCTACGGAATATAGTCACTATAATTTTCACTTTTCTACTGTATATTAAAAAGTAGTGATGTAACACTTCGTTATTTACTGTTCGATACACATTATATTTTACAATTGTACAATCGTCCAAGTCTTCCATTTAATTAAGCAAATATAATATGTATACTCGTTTGTTATTATTTTAACAAATAATAAAAAAAAATGTCGTTAACAAATACGTATTGAATTTCCGTGATCCTCATAACCTGTATCTATTATATTTCGTAGAATGTGAATATTAGGAAATAAATAAAAAAAAAAGGAAATATTTTAGAAAAAGAGGATAATAATCAAAAAAAAATATGATTTGAAAAGGTCTAAGAGTTTCGGGTACAAATCTTGCTTCGTTCAGTTCTTATACATTTTCCAAGAAACTAATGTGTCCTTAACGCTGCATAAATATTATATAAAGAAATATGAATATATATTTAAATTCAGGCCAAGTTTCAACATTGAGTAAAGTTCTATATGCTCATAATAAAGTTGCTTTCAGATTTAAGCCACTTACCGTACTTGAACATAACTCAATATCTTTATTAGACGTCACGTCTTCATAGCTGACACTTGCTTAGTGCGCGACAGTTGCCTTGTAAACGTAGCTCAGAGATAAATTAAACTATATAATATAATATAATTTGTATTAAAATACATAAATAACACATATATGAAAATGTATGTATTATTATATATACGTAATAAAAACGTTTTTTTTCTTTCAGTTAACGCTGTATCCTGCACATGGCAGGGTAGGCAGAAGGAACTTGGAAACCTAGTGTTAAGGAACTCCGTTCAATTCCCCACTTTCCTCCTAATTTGAGGCATTGCGTGTCGAGATGCGAATGTCAACGCCACGCTTTGCCTTGTTACCAGAGTGAAGAATTGAAAATATTAAATATTTGCTTAAAAATATTAAATATTTCATTTCCTCGAGTGGGTATCGACCCCACAACCCCTTTCGTTTACAGTCACACGCTTATGCCGGTCAATAATGTATTAAAAGATCATGTTATAAAAGATTATTCGGTTTTTTTTTAAATGAAGAGACTATAACAGTAATATGTATGAACGCATCTTTTCCATGTTTTTCTATTTGGCCACAGAACATTTTATATAAAATCTTAAATAAAAACTCCTAGGTAAAGGGTGCCTAGGGATGCGATGGTTATAAACATTCTTGAACAGGGAGTTTCTTTGCTTAGAGAGAAACGTTATATATTTTTATTTTATTATTTTCCTTATTTCGTTTAGAATAAATTTGATATAGTAACTTACGGCGCTTTATAGCGGGTTATATTTGTTCAGTATTACGGAATTGTCTTGTTACTTTTTTTTCATACTTATAGCAGTCGCTTCCCTACGATGTAGACTTAAACCTTTTTACGTGGCAAGTTTGATTTTTATGCCAAAGAGGTTTATTGTATAAAAATATGTACATACATTTGATTCAAAATATAAATAAATAGCCTAGAATATACCCGCCCGTGGCTTCGCCTGCTTAAATTAAACTATTTTATTTTCTACTCTCAATTTATTTCTTTTTCAAATAAAAGTGTCAATTTTAAGACTATATCTCCGTCATCTAAATGAATAAACATTTGTAGCGATATTGTCGAGTTTCATATGTTAAATTTACGTACCTTTTGTATTTACTAACTGAAATAAGAACTAAAAATTGAGAGAAACTGGCCAAATTTAATCTGGTTAGCCGCAAACGCAATGACAAATAAGCCGTAGTGGAATAAAAACGTCCCCTATTATATTTTTTTAAATATATCTTTGATGTACAGACAGTGATCAGTTACAGATTTATTCTAAATATAGATTTTGATATTGTATCAAAAAATATATAAAGGAAGATAAGAAATAATAAAATAACTAACTAATCTACTACTATTTTAATTTATCTAAAATTAGCAAATAACTCTTAAATATAATTTGTAAAGAGAGTGAGCATTGTTTAAGTGTATGTGAAACAACAATATTTTTTCAGCTTCACGCTGTATCCCACGCATACGTTCCCTAGGCAGAGGAAACTTAGCAATTCAGTGTTAAGGCACTCCATTTTGTTCCCCACTTTCCGCTGAATATGAGACATTGCGTGTTGTAGTAGCGGTACTTAACGCTCAATAATATTTAGAATTGATGAACGTAGTGACTTGACTCTAGGTTCTGTTTATTTCCCCTGCTATACGAAATGAAAAACGCAATTATATTATTAATTGCAAAATAAAAAATAAGACTTTTATGTCTTAAAATAAGTAGAAAGTTTGAAAAAGAAAAAATAGTAAAGTAAGTATCGATACTACGACAATATGTGAATAACCTAGAAACTTTGTCAAGCCCAGCTGTCTTCCCGATCATATAAAATGAGATCACGTTTGACCCCAATCAGGTTTCATTCACATACCGATGACAGATGCTACAGAAATTATTGATTTATTATAATTTACTTACTTTCACGCTGTGCCCCGCACATAGCAGGGTCGAACGTACGAACCTAGTGTTGAGACACTCCATTCTCCTTTCTACAGCAAGAAAATGAATTATATATTTTATTCCTTCAAGTGGAAATCGAACCAACTTATCTTGTTTACCGTTGTACTCATGAGACTACCGACAGCCATATTAAATATTAAATATTTTTCAATAATTTGATTCATGTAGTTTGAGCCTACGGTGATAGAAAATTTACAAAATTAGCCCACTAATGCTCCATGGGCTACTAGATAACACTCTTGGTAAGGCGTGTAACACTATTGAGTTATGAAGACTAATTTAATATGTGATACATGAAACGAGAACGATTTATGACGCAATTACAAAGTACTTTTTTATGATATTGTAATCGTATTGAACTACTTCAAGATATCGTAATAAGAAATTTCGTTTATAAAATGCTTTTCTTACTCTTTATTCGAACATAATCAACGGTTAATTTAGGTTTAAAGTCAGCAAGTATTTAGATAAAGTACAAAAGAAAATATTATTCTCGAACTCTAAAAAATATTTTTTTTATAACATTCGAAAAATTTCCTCAGTTCAAAAGCCAGTATTTATTCGTAACCACAAGGGAAGAAAATATGTCGAGGCGGCTTTCCACTTTGCAAATGAGATTTCCATTGAAATAAAACACCATTATGAAAGGAATAATAAATCGTGAGGCACTGGCCTGTTGCGACAAGACGTGCCGGCGCCGACACTATTGATGTTCCATGAAATGAATGGTTACATCTTTTTGTGACTCATACTTTGACAATTTTATCATATTGTAAGTTGTATAGCTATTTTACACTAAGGGATCGCACTGGTACACTGTCTGACATTTAACTGAGTTTGACACCTGTTTGGGGGAAAGATATCATTTACCCTAACCACTCCACAGGCTTCCATTTTAAATTAATGATAATAAAAAGGATAAATTCCTTTAATTTGTTGTTCTTATTATTTTTAATTGCAAACGGGTGTTAAAAATACTGTGTAATATGAAAATAGTCAGTGTACAGTATGAGTACGTATAAGTCCAGCAGAAATAAATATAAATAAGCCCAGCACTAACGTAAATTGTTAATTTATTAATTTAAATTTCAGGTACTTACGAGTAAACTTTAATATTAGTTTACTTACTATTAATTTGCCTGACAAAACTTTATGATTGCTCCGTGATACTTGTAAAATAAACCGGCATACTTAAAATCATTTACAACATTTGATAAATTTAAATTTATCAACATAAACGAAATGTAAATATTTATTCAAGAAATGAGATGCTTAAATTACGTAAAGCATCTGCAGGATAAATATTTGGCCAATTTGTTTCACCATTTTCCATTATACCTCGTAGCTAAAATGAAATTTACGAAGAATTTATTGTAGATATTTCGTAGACCGTCTACGTTGGTTTACAATGTGCTACGAAGTTGTTGAAAAGAATAAAATGTTTCGCTGTTATTTTATAATAGAGCTTGAACGTTGGACTATGGATGTTCATTTGATGATATCTTTTATATATTTTTTGTTTTCACTTTAAGAAATCTGAGAATAGTATGTTTATAGAAGTTATATAATACATTGCTAACTTTTCCTCATTCTTATATCTTGAGTATACACCCTTAGTAAGGTATTTAATATAAACAGAACAGAAGATAAGATATTACTCTCTTTATAAATTAAATTGTGATAAAAACATGCATACAACAAGCTGCGCTAAGTTATATCACATGTAATGGCTCTAGACTTGAGCAGAATGTGGGAAACGGAAAAATATTAAGGGAGAACGTTTTGTCTAACATAACATTTCCTACTCTGCTATGTGCGAGATATAGCGTGAAGCTAAAAAAGTAAGTAAATCATAGTTTTGTAATAACATTAGGAGGCAGTAAATTAAAATATTTTATGTTAGTCTATAAAGATTTATTGTTACTTTGATAAAATTTGGTAACTAACAAATATATTGTATTTTACCTAAATATATATATATATATATATACATACAAATGTGGTTATATTTAAAATATCAATACCAATAATGTGTCAAATTATTTTTTTTCTTATATTGTAAAAAATCTTCACGCGCAAAGGCAGTGGAAGACGTGTAGATAACGAGGTTTAGTTCTACCAAAGAGAATTTATTCTTATAAATATATATTTTATATTTATAAGAATATGTATACAATACATTTTTATATTAAATTTTATGCTTCTAGAAAACCTTTTACAATAAACCTACATTTTTACTAGTGTTGCATTATATCTGTCTCAGCTCGTTGTGCTAACGCCACATCATCTCGTACATTAAGAATTGCATATTACATAGAGTTTATGTTTATTTTTATATTTTTAAAATTGAACATTATTATTAAAATAAATATGATTGAACAAAGGTTTTGTGGTTAATTGAGGGTTGGGAGTTAAATTAAAATCGGGATGGACATGAATTAAAACTCTACACGGGGACTCTACTAAATGAATTATTTTCATTTTCTACCACAGCAGCAATATCATCATATCAAATTACTCGCTTCTCTTATTCTGAAAAGACATAGTGAAGTCAATATTTTGATACTAGGTTCTTTTAACCGCCCTGTGATATGTCGAAAATATATTTATTATTGATAAAATAATAGATAATACTCTTATGGACTAAAGAAAATTGCCGAACTGGGGACATCTCCATCTCATGTTTGTCAGTGTATTTAATTTCTTTTAATTATAAATAGTATGTATTTTACATTTAAATATATTTTTAAACGTAATGTTACATCTCGATATTTACTAGTGGCGATGCTACCCTACCCATAGCATTACTCTAAGATGAATTTCATACATTTTAAACACTCTTCTTTACATTATTCGACGCAGTACACTCTTGGAAGTATAAATATTGTAAATTCCAGCATTCGATTCCATTTATAGATATTTCATTTATATTCAGGCCCACAGAGAAATTTAATATCCATGATGTTTCACAAAGCACATTTCAATCTTTTTGCAATATTGCTATTTTTATGAGCTTCTACGTGTTACGAGTGTATACTGGCTGAAAATAATAAATGTACAGTCGTACAATACGAACATTGGAAAACAAAAATAATATTAGATTTTACTAACAACACCCCTTTTTTAAAATAACGAGTCCATTGTGTATATTAAAATAGAATATTTTTTTTATGCTAGTAGGCAGAGGGAACTTGGGAACCTAGTGTTAAGACACTCTTTTCTCTCTCACGTTTCCCACTTACCGCCGAGTTTGTGGCATGGCGTGTTGAGTGACAAAACTCAACGCTGCGTTTTGCCTTGTACCAGAACGAAGAAATGAAAACGTTAAATATTTAAAATTGAAAAAGAAGTATTTAAATATTTCATTTCCTCGAGTGGGGATTGAACCCAGAACCTGTCGGTTACAGTCACACGTTTATGCCGCTGCGCTACAACAGGCCTCAAATAGAATATGTTTTTTTCTTTTTTTAAAGTGTTATTCCACACTTGGGAAAGGAAAATACATACTTACGTATAAGAACCTCAACGTAGCTTGATGAGAATATATGGTTTAGTTAGATAGAGCCCTTACACGGTATTCACGAGGCGCAGCTTCAAATTCTGCTAAGTTATTTTTTATACGTTTTGGAACGAAATTAATATAAGAATATGTTTTATTTATTTTTAGGTATTTCTCGACCTTAAATGTCTCAAACATTTTAACACTATTTTCTTAATAATAACATTATATTAAATTTATATCTTTATGATGATTTTTACTAACAATCTTCGCTCTAATAGCACTTAGACAATTCAGTGGTGGGGAACAAAAGTGTATAATGGGAACGGAGTGCTTTCAATAAAAAATTTGAATGTTTTATTTTTGTCACTCTGGTAACAAGGCAAAGCGCGGCGTTGAGTTCCTCTACTCAACACGCAATGCCTTAAAATCGGCGGAAAATAACTAACGGAACGAAGTGTCTTAACAGGAGTTTTCCAAGTTTTCTATGCTAAACCTGCCATGTACGGGATATAACGTGAAGGTAAAAAAAATCATGTTCTTTCTACATATAGCAAGGTGTACTTAGTGTGAAAAAACATATTGCATAGTTACTTAAAATGAAGACATTTAATTTTCTAACTACTCGCTCAATTTTCGACACATTGAATGTTTTTTTTTTGTCTTGTTACCAGAGCGAAGATATTATATAATTCCAAGAAGAAATTGAGCCCACAGCTGTCGCATTAAAATCAAACCTTAATCACTGCACCTCGACATAAACATAGATAGTTTATTGTAAAATTTGTTACAGCTGTTCCACCGCAATGCTCTGCGCCGCCATCATGACAGAACATTGGGAGCACGTGTCATGGGAGAAGGCCGCGCTTGCCGCCCTCGCAAACGCCTCGAATACAGCCTTACAGTGGCTGCTTGATGAAAAAGTCGTTAAGGTACCTTACACTACTAGTTACCCTACTGCATTCTTTTTTTTAGCTTCTCGGTCATAAAAGAGTAGAGAAGGAATTTAGGAAGCTAATATTAAGACAGTTTGTTCCATTCCTTATTTTACGCTGTGGAACTTGATGCTGCGCTCTGCTTCGTCGCGAAATGTATGTATATATATATATTTATATATATATATATATATATATATATATATATGTATATATATATATATATATATATATATATATATATATATATATATATATATATATATATATATATATATATATATATATATATATATATATATATATATATATATATATATATATATATATATATATATATATATATATATATATATATATATATATATATATATATATATATATATATATATATATATATATATATATATATATATATATATATATATATATATATATATATATATATATATATATATATATATATATATATATATATATATATATATATATATATATATATATATATATATATATATATATATAATATATATATATATATATATATATATATATATATATATATATATATATATATATATATATATATATATATATATATATGTTTAAGTTAGGTAAAAACTTATGAAAAAAAATCATACCGGATTTGCGCGCTAATATATTTACTCTTTTATTATTAACTAAATATGTATATTTTATAAAAAAAAAAACTTTGTTATGTAAAAAATATATATATTCAATCAATAAGGCCATCACTAGACAAATTGGGGCGGGTATTAAAGTACAGTGTATATTGACACTAGTTTCTCTAAGACTACCCTACGCTGAATTAAATTGCATTTTACCAATTAAATGAACCGTAACGAAATCCAACAAAAAAAAATAATTTAATATATTCAAAACAAATTAAAAGAAAGATGACTCCCAAGGTAACACGAAAGAATGAAAAAAAATAAGTTTTTTTTTATCTAAGCTTTAAAGTTACGCTACCAACGAGATATTTTATTTAGTACATAGAGCTATAAATTTAACTTAAATATATGAACAATAGATTGTGACCTTTAATTTGGTGCCTTGTTCGCATTTGTTAATCCCACCGCTACTCCCGCGAGGGTTAATCCGGCGTAACAAAATAATTACTTTACTAATTGGACAAACATACCTACGTACATACACTGTGAAAGACTCGCTAAAGTATAAAAATATTTCATGCAATTACTTTGAAAAACACCACTCATGAATATTTTAATGAAATATAATGACTCTACACAAGCGGCTCCAGTTGTATTTTTCGTAAATGGAAATAGTAAAAAAATACGTTTACAAAATAATCTCGTATCATAAACATATATTTTTTTTTTATATCGTATATGCTTATCGTAAACATATATAAGGTTGGTAATAGTTCTATATATATATATGTTTGTGTGGACTATATATTCTTTATGGTCATTAGAATATGTTCATGTTGATAGTTCTTATGTAAGCACTATTTTAATATAGAGGAATTTCAGATCCTTAATATATACGAGTATATTACAGCGTAAATATTACTAAGAAATAATAGATATACTCGTATAAGAATACAAATTTAATTGAAATTCATATTATAATTTTTACTGCAAAAACGAATAACAGAAAAATATCTACATTTTTTTTGAAGTGAAAACTTCTTTAGGCGCGTTGAGCGTTTTGGTAAAAGGTAAAATCCTCGGTACGCGTCACCGACATGCTAATGATAATAGTATATCTATCGCTATGGAGAGTTGGAGACCCAGACTAGCGCACGCGCAGTAGCCTGTGTACACGTATACACTAATACATCGACTATTTCTGACTGTATTATGTGCGCGTTGGACGCTTTTTGGATAAGTATAATTTTGTGAGTCACGACAATGATGTAAATAATGAAAATAATGTTCAAACTTGAATTCATTGAAATTCGTGTAAATATAAATACTATGTATAATTAAGATAATTGTATATTAATTATTTTTTCAACCTCTTTGTATTTATATTTTGTTCGTGATTTGTTTAACCCATCATATGTAACTAATAAATAAAACATAAAAAAAATCATATAATTTTTGCATATAGTTTTAATTACTCTCAACTTAATAGTTCCGTTTTCACTTCTATCGGCAGTCCCACGACTGCTATTAGTTTTTTATTTTTCAGCTTCACGCTGTATCTGGCAGGGCAGGAACTTGGGAACCTATTGTTGATGCACTCCGACCCGTTTCCCAATATTCGCCGAATGGAAGGCACAGTCTTTTGAGTGGCGCAACTCAACACCGCTTTGCTTTGATATTAGGACGAATAAATAATATTTTTATATTATATAAAAATATCATTTTCTCAAGTAGGGATGGATAAATGTAATATTCCATATTTTTAAAAGAAACATTAATTATTTCTTCGCTTATCTTTGCGCTCTGACAACAAGACAAAGCATGGCGTTGAATTCCGCCTCCCAACACGAAAAATCTCTAATTCTGCGGAATATGGGGTGTGGAACAGAGTATCCTAATGATTGATTCCCAAGCTCCCTCTGACTACTCTGCCACGTGCAGTATAAAGCGTGAACTATGACTTTCCTTCTAAAGTATTGTCACTGTCACAAAATTTTTGTCAAAGAAACTGTTCTGATATGATGTACTTTTTATTATATATATATATATATATATATATATATATATATATATATATATATATATATATATATATATATATATATATATATATATATATTTATATATATACGTATATATTTATATATATATATATATATATATATATATATATATATATATATATATATATATATATAAATATATATATATATATATATATATATATATATATATATATATATATATATATATATATATATATATATATATATATATATATATATATATATATATATATATATATATATATTGTTATAATCATTTTCTGTATCATTATATTGTATTTGATTTTTTTCATTTGTCTTGCTTTTCAACTAGCGGGCGGTTGGCAAATTTAGTAAAATTAGAAAATAAGATAAGGTAATTAGACCTTTTCATATAGTTACAAATCATTTATTTATTTTTAATATAATATATTTTTATTATATTATATTATATTATTTATATTTTATATACATACATTTTTCTTTATTATCAACAAAGTTTACACATATAAATTTATATTTTTTTTCTTATTACATATTATTATGTCAAATAGAAATAACTTAACTAATGATACTTTCCTCTCCCCTCCGTCTACTTCTGATGAATTGAACAGTGATGACAGCCTTTCCAATGTTCCGACATTAAGTGAAACACTAGATTCTACTTTCTCAAATGTTTTGAAAAATTTTAATATAATTCATTTGAACGCGCAGAGTATTCCTGCACACTTTCCTGATTTCATATCTTCACTCAATAATAAAAATATCCATGCTATTTTAGTGTCGGAGTCTTGGCTAAAACCATGCTTGCCTTCGACATCCTACTCTCTTCCCGGGTTTCATTTGATCCGTAACGATCGTATTGGCCGAGCTGGTGGTGGTGTTGCCATTTATCTACGCTCACACATTCCTTTTAGTTTAATTGATTTTTCCATACACGAGCCTAACGCTGGACCTGAGCATCTCTTTATCGAGGTGTATTTTCTACATACTAAAGTCCTCCTTGGCGTCTACTACAACCCTAGTCTAACGATCGATTACTTTTTATCATTTGAGACCCTACTTGAGCACTACAAGCCTTCCTATGATCATACAATTATAATGGGGGACTTTAACACCTGCATTTTAAAAGTCAATTATCGCTCTTCCCGTTTAAAATCTTTGATAAGTGGAGCTAACTTAAATTTACTTCCTCTATCCGCTACTCATAATTTTCCTAATTGTGTTCCGTCATTACTTGATCTTATGATTGTTTCTTCTATTGACCATGTTGAAAAGCATGGTCAATATCCTGCCTTAGCATTTTCATACCATGACCTCATATATTTATCTTATAAAATTAAGCCCCCTAAAGCTAAATCAAGAATCCTTCTGCAACGAAGTTTCAGTGGAATGGACCTGAATCGCTTGCGTGAGGATGCGTTTGCTATTGACTGGTCCAATGTATTAAATTGTATCACAACTGATGAACAGCTTACTATTTTTAACTCTTTATTAATTAAACTATATGATCATCATGCGCCAATGCGCCCTGTGCGAATAAAACATCTTCCCGCTCCATGGTTAACAGATGATGTTAAAAAATTGCAACATAAAAAGGTTATTGCCAAAATGAAATTCAAAGCGAATCCCAACAGTACGAATCGACAAAACTACACAAAAGCTCGAAATCGATGCAATATGGTTTGTAGAGATAACCAACGACGCCATATATACAAATCTGTTTCTGAAGAAAAAGACTCCCTCAAAATTTGGAACTTCTTAAGATCTATTGGAGTTGGTAAAGCGCAACAAAATATAAATCCTCAAAGTATTAATTTAAATGAACTCAATCAACATTTCTCATCTTCCAGTTTTATTGATGACACAACGAAATTATCTACAATTAATAGTCTCAATGCTTCATCCACTCCTAGTTCTCAATTGTTTTTCTTTAGTCAATTTGCAGAATGTGATGTTAAGGAGACCATTCTAGATATTACCTCTGATGCTGTTGGTGCCGATGGCATAAGTCGTAAGATGATTATTCCCATCCTGGACATTGTACTACCTTTGATCACTAATATATTTAACCACTCTATAGCTTCCAACAAATTTCCTTCTACCTGGAAAGATGCTCAGATAATTCCTTTACCTAAAAAGCTTAATCCTGTTGATAATTCTGATTTCCGCCCTATTGCTATCCTTCCTTTCCTGTCTAAAGTCCTTGAGCGCCTAGTTCAAAACCAACTCACACAGTTCCTTTATTCTCATAATCTTTTGGATCCCTTACAATCCGGCTTTCGTCCTAGTCATAGTACAACAACAGCTTTAGTTAAAATTACAGATGATATTCGTAAAGGTATGGACATGCAACAAATCACGGTCCTAGCCTTGCTGGACTTCAGCAATGCCTTTGGTTCTGTAGATTTTGATGTCATGCTTGCTATTCTAAGGTCTCTTAACATATCTCCTAATGCAATTGACTGGTTTCGTGAATACCTGTATGGGCGCCGGCAACGTTTACGTATCCAAGATTCGTACTCTGACTGGTCTCCTGTCATTGCTGGTGTTCCGCAGGGTGGCGTGTTGTCTCCCTTGTTATTTTCCATGTTTATTAATACAATTTCCAACTCAATTTCTTCTCTCTACCATCTATATGCAGACGATCTTCAGATCTACAATCAAGCGAATGTATCAGATTTAGATGATGCCATTAATAAATTAAACAGTAGCTTGGAAAGTATAAGCATCTGGAGTAATTCATTTGGTTTGCAGCTCAATTCAAATAAAACTCAACTCATTTTAATTGGCAGTAATAAGCTTATATCGAAAATCGATGTAATTTCTTTGCCACCAGTATTTTTAAATGGTGATATTTTGCCTTATAGTAAAACTGTAAAAGACCTAGGAATCACTCTGGACAATAATATGACATGGAGTTCACAGGTAAGTGAGGTGAGTAGAAAAGTCTTTGCATCTCTAGGATCCCTCAAGCGCCTACGTAATTTTCTCCCTATTCCTACTAAATTTCGCTAGCAAATTCTCTCCTTCTACCGATTCTTGATTATGCTGACATTTGCTATCTAGACTTAAGAGAGGAGCAGTTAAATAAGCTTGAGCGCCTTCAAAATTTATCTATTCGATTTATATTTGGTTTACGTAAATTTGATCACATATCCGACTATCGTAAAAAACTCAAGTGGCTCCCGATCCGCCTTCGCAGAAATACTCACATACTTCACCTTCTTTACTGTATCCTGTTCAAACCTACTTCTCCTTTCTACCTCAAGGAACGTTTCGAGTTTTTGGGCGGGTCACATCCTCGATCTCTTCGCTCAGAACGTAACCTTCTCTTAAAAATTCCTTCCCACACGACTTCTTTTTACAGTGACTCATTTACCGTAACGGCGTGTCGTTTGTGGAATTCCCTACCTTTGCACATCAGAAAAGCTAAAACATTGAGCTCCTTTAAGCGTAGCTTAAAGAAACATTTCTTGTCACTTTAAGCTCTTATTTTGTTATACTACATTTCCTACTATCTAATCTATGTATGTATTCATGTATGTATGTATGTACTTTGTAAGATGAATATTATTATAGTAATTATCATTATTATTTTATATGTATATATGTGTGTATGTATGTGTGTATATATGTATGTATATGTATGTATGTATGTATGTATACGATGTGTATATGTGTATATATATTTGTTATGTGTATGTGTGTGTGTGTGTGTATATATATATTTTTACTATTTAAATTTTGTTATTTTAATACACCCTGCCTATTTATGTTTTCTATTCCTTCTGCCCTACGGTTGCCTGGCAGAGATCGCTACTTAAGCAATAAGGCCGCCTTTTGTACATTTGCTTATTCTGTATTGTAGTTTATACTTACTGATCTTTGGGTGTACAATAAAGAGTATTTATTATTATTATTATTATTATCTCAATGGAGCCTATATTTACGTAATTATAATACTGGATGAAGTAACACAATTATTATATCACTACTACGTGGAATAACACTAACGGCATTGCTATAAGATTATTATAAATCAGCTTAACAGTACATACACATATAATTACACATATAATTTTATTGATTTCTATTAATATTGGACACATGTTATAAATTATCAAGAGCCTGTCGTGGCGCAGCGGAACAAGCGTGTGACTGTAAACGATAGGCTGTGGGTTCGATCCCCACTCGAGGAAATTAAATATTTAATATTTTAGAATTAAATATTTAACGTTTTCATTTTTTCTATCTGGTTTCAAAGCAAAGCGCGGCGTTGAGCTCCTCCACTCAACACGCAGTACCTCAAATTTGGCGAAAAGTGAGGAACGATAGTGGAACGGAGTGTCTTAACAATAGGTTCCCAAGTTTCCTCTGGCTACCCTGCCGAGTATGAGATACAGTGTGAAGCAGAAAATAAAATAAACCAATAAAATAATAATTACTATATATGTATATAATAACAATAACTTTTGAGGCCTTTCGTGGCGCAGCGGCACAAGCGTGTGACTGTAAACGATAGGTTGTGGGTTCGATCCCCACTTGAGGAAATGAAAAATTTAATATTTTCAATTTAAATATTTATTTTTTTCATTTCTGCTCTCTGGTAACAAGACAAAGCGCGACGTGGAAATCCGCCATTCAACACGCAATGCCTAAATTCGGTGGAAAGTGGATAACGGAAGTGGAACGAAGTATCTTAACACTACCCTGCCGTTACGGGATACAACGTGAAGCTGTTTGTTAACACAGTCCGTTGAGGCAGTACATGATGAGTAGTGCAACTAAACGCCGCAAGCAAACAAACTATGTGTCAAAAATGCCGATATAATTATTTATTTATTATATTTAAGAAAGATTCCTATATCTAAATAATGTACAATGTGTATCTTTCTTTCTCTAATTCTAAATAAATATTTATGGTTCAACTCAAAAAGAAATAAAATGAGTTACCTTTAATCCCAGATAGAAAAATTAATAGAAGAAAATAAGTGGTATCAACCACAGACATTTCAATTATTTGAATCCATTCCGCTGTTTCAAGTTGTGACAAGTGCTGAAACAAAAGAAAAAATATAAAAGATGAAACTGAATTGAAACTTCAATGAATCTTTTCATATCCAGTTGGTACTCAACACTATAAGTTGGGTAATATGACAATTGAAAATGAAAAATGTTCTGCAAATTAATTAATTTCTACGTCAGAATTTCTCGAGGAACGTCGTTGCGCAGCTGCACAAGCGTGTGACTGTAAACGATAGGTTGTAGGTTCGATCCCCACTCGAGGAAACGAAATATTTAGTTTAGTTTTAATATTTTAAAACTAAATATTTAATGTTTTCATTTCTTCGCTCTGGTATCAAGGCAAAGCACAGCGTTAATTTCCGCCACTCAACACGCAATGACTGGAATTCAGCGAAAAGTGGGCAACAGAACGGAGTATCTTAAGACTGGGTTCCCAAGTTCCCTCTGCCTACTCTGCCATGTGCGGGTTTAATAAAATAAATTATCAGCTTCACGCTGTATCCGCAAAATATTATATATTTAATTTCTTCGAGTACGGATCGTACCCACAGCCTATCGCGATTAAAGCCATATCTGAGCCATTGCGCCACGACAAACCTCAAAAAATAAAATCTACTATATTATAATATTTTTAGTTATACAACATTTAAAGTTGTAGAGTTTGTTTGTCTCATTAATTGTACGCGCTAATTTAAGGAACAACTGGTTCAAATTGAGGAGTGGAGGAAGAACAAAAAATCAATAATCACATCGTATAGAAGTTGACAAATTTAAGCTTGCACTCATTTTGTTTGAAATAACTACAAATATAATGTTGTAATAGTTTTTTAATAAATGACTTTTAAATGTTCGCTTTACAAATTGTTTTCTTTACTTGTATTGTCATTTGTCTTTCGTGCTAAATAAATAATGTAATGAACAATGCAACATCTGTGTACAACCAATTTACCTTCAGATCATTTTTACTCTCTGGTAATAAGGCAAAGCGCAGCGTTGAGTTCCGCTCAAAGCGCAAATTCTGCGGAAAGTGGGGAACGGAAGTGGAACGGAGTGTTTTAACACTAGGTTTCCCACTGCCTACCCTGTGTCGTGCGGGATACAGCGTGAAGCTGAGAGAGAGAGAGATCATTTTCACTCAGATAGCTTTTAATTATTTATCATCAGAATTCATAATATATTAGAATTACTAAGCAATACATTTTATTATGTAATTCTATATAAATTGCGGTATAGACGTCCAATTCTTGGCTACTTGTAGAAAACATCACGAAAATCCGCCGATAACATACCTGACGTCGGTTAATTTTTTGCATATTATTAATATTATAATAGTACCAGCCAAATTACTTTCATAAGGCAACCTTGACGTCCACGGCACGCGATGTGACGACGTAATAAAATGGTAGACTATGAAAAATTATATTTTGCTTTAATTAAACGATATTTTTAACGGCGTGGAACGTTACAAACTGGGGCTTGTGTTTTTGAAGAATATTAATGAGAATAATATTAAGGACAGAATGGCTTACTAAATTAAAATTGTAAATGGCCTAATGGCCTTTTTCCTTTTTTGGAGAACTCGATATTTATTTGTATATATATGTATATATATACAAACAACGTATTATGAATTCTGATGATAAATAATTAAAAGCTAGCTTCTTAGCTTCACGCTGTATCCCGCACAAGGCAGGGTAGGCAGAGGGAACCCGGGAACCTAGTGTTAAGACACTCCGTTCCACTTCAGTTCCCCACTTTCCGCCGAATTTAAGGTATTTCGTGTTGAGTGGCGGAACTCAAGGCCGGCTTTGCCTTATTACCAGAGCGAAGAAATGAAACATTAAATATTTAAACTGAAAATATTAAATATTTCATTTCCTCGACTGGGATCGAACCCAGAACCTGTCGGTTACAGTCACACTATTGTGCCGCTGCGCCACGACAGGCCTCATATTGTTATTATTGTGTCATGCTACATACATATATAAAACTATAGGACTAGGTGAATGTTATTGGTAAATTTTCTACTTTTATAATGTAAAACTCGACTTTACATAATATTAAAGCCATAAACAAAAATGAAAACTGAAAAACATTCAATGAATTTCTATTTACTCGTAACTCAGTAAAGCAATTTAAGACCGGCAAAAAACATTTGATCTAACTAATTTGAGGCCTGAGTAACTTCTTATCTTCATTTTCCTTTCAACTTCAGTAATAGGTACGCAAATTGAGGTCAAATTTCATAAAATTCTACGAAATATTGTGAAAGATTTAACTTTCGAGCCATAGTTAGGTTTTGCATAAAAGTTTGATGAATTAAATTTGTCGCCTCAAAGCACCAGTAAACGAATTTGAAAGCCACTACGGCACTGCCTTGACCCTCGCCGTTTCTCTACTAAGCTTTAGAATAAAGTCATTCTATTTAAGTTAAGCTATTACACTTAATGGTAAGTCATAACAAAATGTTGTTTTTATTTATATTTACCTATAATAAAGTAACTGGGACAGAATCTGGATACGATTCTCACTTGAAAATGAAATATTTATTGTTTCATTTCCTCGCTATGTTGACAAGGAAAAGCACGGCGTTGAGTTCCGCCACCCAACGTGAAAAGTCTCAAGAAGCCGGAAAGTGAGGTTCGGAAGTGCCTTAATAGGAAAAAAGTATTTGTATAGATTATGTTTCCAACTTCCTACGTTGGTACGTGCGGGATATTGAGTGAGCCTAAAAAAACCAATTAAATAAAGAGGAGCTTAAACGTTACAAGGAAAAGTTTATATTAAACATTTTAATTCGCATTTTGAAATAAAAATATTTGTTGTCAATGGTTTTATCTTTATATACCACTTCTAAAGAATACTTCCTTTTTAAAATAAATATTTTTATTTTAAAAAGAGCTGGCTACTACCAGTATTCGTTGTGCAAATAATTTATAAGTATTTACAAAACTTTCAGAAGTATAGTAAGGCATTTTTTCGTTTAATATTGATATTTACTATAATAAAGTAAATTCTCTACGCACCGGCAGTCGAGACAATGACAAAAAGCTTACATTTCTATATAATGTTATACTATATCATTATGATATCAAGGCGCAGGAGAATACAACATTATATCGATCGATCGATTCTACTCAGGGAAATGATATTTAAGTTATTTTTATTTTCACATTTTAAAAAATTAAACACGTTATTTAGTAGCTAGCCATTTAGTACAGAATCTTTCTATTTTTAACGAAAGTAGAGGAGACGCTTGACACTATATTTTTTCTGCCTATTCAACTGTGTATACAAAAACTTGAAACATATTTTCAACATCATATAAAAAAACCAAAGCCATCCAAACTAGTCATAACACGAGTAGCTAACAAAAAAATAGAGGCAAAAGGCTGACATTTTAGTTTTCCCATGGGATTCCGATCACGTGCGAATAGGGTCGGCAATGAGGCTTTTCATTGCAATAGAAATATATACGTTTATTCAACTTAGTAATTTTTTACGCGCGTGGAATTAATTAAAATAGATTAAGGAGTTTTCTATGTTATTCTGCAGAATATATAATGTGTCTAAATCATATAACTTTTAATGTAAAAAAAAAATGAATATTAAAAAAAAATATAAATCTACATATATTATATGATTTCTGTCTTCTCTTCTCTTAGCTTCACGCTGTATCCCGCACGAGGCAGGGTAGGCAGAGGGAACCCGGGAACCTAGTGTTAAGACACTCCGTTCCACTTCCGTTCACCACTTTCTGCCGGATTTGAGGGCATTGCATGTTCAGTGGCGGAACTCAACGCCTCGCTTTGCCTTATTATCATATTATATGATTATTGTAATTGTAGTTATATGATTTATATAAATATTATTTATATTCGAAACTATATTGTTTTTTTAATAATTTGAATCATTACAATTCATATGCAGCAACCCTGTACGTTACATTTTTGTATTGAACTTTACAAAAAGTCGAAACACAAATTAATGAAATACCAGTATATATACATATATTTACGCAGTATTTTTTCTTTTACAACACAGCGTATAGAAGAAATGATGCATAAATTCTTTTTATTTATTTTATACAAGCCATAAGCAGCGTTACTGTTTTTGTAAGATACCCTATTTGTATGACATACAGTGTATCAAGCAATTTTTCTTGAGTGTCCTAAATAAAAAGAAGCCTATTGTAGTGCAAGCATTAGGCTTTAAATAACAGGTTGTGAATATGTTCCCCACATTAAGAAATTAAAATATTTTAATTCCTCTTTCTGATAACGAGGCATTAATTTCCTCGTTCTGATAACGAGGCAAAGTGGGGAACTGAAACGTCTTAAAAAGAACGGAGTGTCTCAACACTAGGTTCTCGAATCGTCTCTGCCTACCCTGGCTTGTGCCCTATAAAGCGTGAAATTAAAAAAAATCTACATTAAATTACTTATGACATAAAATTGTAAAAAAATATATAGAAATATGTCTTAATAGGTAATATATAGAAATATGTCTTTCTATTATTGAAATTAAAATGTTTCATATGTATGATCTTTATAATTTATATTAGCTGTGTACTGTAAATAAATAAGTACGTTAATGAAACTAAGAAAGCGGGATTTGCATATAATATGTTTATTTATTATAAATATACCAACTATTTATTTTTATTCTAAGTGACTGTGAACTGGCCACGATCGTGTTAAGTCAGACACGAACCTATCTAACGTATCTTTACATCGACACCATCAATCAATATCCAATATTTCTCAAGATGAAAGCCGGCCTTGCAAAATTAATTTTGTACAATCTGTTATCTCATTTAATTGTATTGATTGATTGATTATATTATAATACAATAAGTGGCGGTATAATTTTCTTCGATTCCATTCGTATGGTTTTAGATCTTTATTATATAGTGCCTCAAGATCTGCTAAGTGGATTATACAATTAAGGTATCATTAGACTTTGCCTAGCAGCCCAAGTGTTCTTACTCTTGATGACTTGGAAATAACACCACCGTCCTTGATTAAATGCGAGCACACTATGCGTGACCTTCGCATATTGTTATCACTGCCTTACTATCTAAAGCGATGGAGCGCATGATAACCACCCAGCTCTTCATTAACTTGAGAAAAACCAGTTTATTAACGTCTGACAATACGGCTTTCGCCGATCGTAGCGCTAGTGACCTCTTGGTGTACCTATCTCACCGCTGGGCAACTGCAATTCAGAGTAAGGGGAAAACTAGACGTCAGCGTAGACGTCGCAAAGTCCTTTGATCGGGTTTGGCACAAAGCTCTTTCATCAAAGTTACCGTCTTATGGACTTTCCAGGAGAATATGCAACTGGGTTAGCAGTTTTCTTGATGGATGTTGCAAGAAGATTGTTATCGATAGTGTATGCTTGAAAACCAAGTCCACTAATGCTGGAGTACAGCAAGGTTCGGTAATATACCCCACACTGATTATTCAGCATATCAATGGCATGTTACATTCCAGCAGCATTCATTCTTATGCTGATGACAGCACGGGCGATGGCTTTTATACAGGCCGGGCTTATATCTCTCTCGCTGAAGTAGAAGAACGAAGAATACACTTGTGTCCGATATTGAATCTACCTTGGAGCTTGTCTCAGAAGGGTGTAGACGTAACCTTGTTGAGCTTAATTCTTCAAAGACTCAATTTCACTGCAAAAACGACCTCTTTCATTCTGTCGCCAAAATTCCAGAGTGTTACCCTATGCACTGGTTGCTGCACTGCACTATGCAATGGATTCTTGCAGGTGACATATCGAATAAAGTCTAGCTAAGTGTCATTTGAAGAGCAAAGCCAAATTGGCTTCAAAAAAGCTCAGAGTACTAAATATAGCGAAGCAGTATTTCACATCAGAGCATCGCCTTAAGCTTGACTAGGCTCAGGTTCGTCCTCATCTTGAATACTGCTCCCACCTATAGGCAGGCGCCCCTCAGTATCAACTGCAACCTCTTCACTCTATTCAACGGCGGGCACTTCGAATTGTCCATGATCCCAAACTAACATACGGCTTAGAACCTTTAAGTATACGGAGAAACGTTGGTTCTATCTCAGTGCCACCATCCCCTTTTTACTATCGTGCCTTCCGCCTCAGGAGTAAATATCATTCGCACTACCTAGATGCATTTTTGGCATCCAACGTGCATTCCCGCGTACTTGTAGGCTGTAGAATGATCTTCCTCCTGAGGTGTTCTCCGAGCGTTACGATTGAAGTGCTTTCAAGCGTCGTGTATACAGACACTCTAAAGGCCGGCAACGCACCTACAACCTCCTCAAGATGTATATGTTCATGGACGAAGGCTCTGCTTACCATCAGGTGGACCTTCAGCTCGTTTGCCTCCTCTTGAAATAAAAAAAACGTAACGTTAAAAAAACATGACGGCTGTATTGCCTTGTACTTCATAAAACATTTTTTTAAGTACTACATATGGATACTAATTCAAAAGACACAAGAAATTCAAAAAAGCAGATATTCACTATATTTACAGTACTACAATGACAAAATTGTAAAATATACCTTTTGCTCCTTTACTTCGCTGTCTGAATCCGGTGGGATAACAATGTGACAGCAAGGGAAATTTACGTACGTGTTGTTGGTCCTCGACAGAGCTTAACTAAACTCCTTGTACCAAACACGCAACTGATTTAAATTTGGTTTCCATCGTTATTTAATGAATTCACAGAAAAATGTAAAGCAAAGACCGGCCATTAGTAAGGTAGATGGTATATAATATATACAATACCTACAATACGCACAATACCTACAATACAGATCGTAAACAAACATGTTTTAAGTATTTATATTTTAGACTAGGTAAGTTATTGTATATCGGCACTATGTTCAATAATATAGTGCCGATAGCATTTAAAGTAGAAGTATAAAAAACAATTTGATTATGTTTTAACAAATTTTCTTGCTATTTATTTTACTTGTTTTCACATTTGTAAATTGAATATTACATAAGTCTTACTTTCCGCGTAAACGCGACAGGTTGTGACTGATCCCTGCTCAAGAAGTACCGCTGTATCCCGCACGAGGCAGGGTAGGCAGAGGGAACCCGGGAACCTAGTGTTAAGACACTCCGTTCCACTCCCGTTCCCCACTTTCTTATTATTATCTCAAACGAAATATTAAATGAAGAGATCTGTCGTGGCGCAACGGCACAAGAGTGTGACTGTAATCGACAGGTCGTGGGTTCGAATTCCACTCGAAAAAGTGAAACATTTAATGTTTTCAATTTAAATATTTAATGTTTTCATTTCTTCGCTCTGGTAAAAAGGTAAAATGCGGCGTTGAGTTCGCCACTCAACACGCACTGCCTCAAATTCGGCGGAAAGTGGGGAACGGAAGTGGAACGGAATGTCCTAACAATAGTTTCCCAAGTTCCTTCTGCCTACCCCGCCATGTACAAGGATACAGCGTGAAATGTGAGAAATAAAAAAATATTCCAAACACCATTGCAGGGGTGTTTTTAAGATAATGGCAAGTCATTATACTTATGGGCAATTTGTTTTAAATTACAGAACATAACAGTACATATCGCAGGTTAAACGAACATAAAACGATTTAAACGAAGGCCAAACAAATAATGTTTCAGTGGCAATACGAATAAAACCTTGAAAGAGCACGCGGCATCATAACTATGACATCACGGACGACTTTTATTTCTATTTTATTTTAATTATCTGAGTTTGGTCTTCAAGGGGAAGCTGAATGGTTATTTGTCACTCGCTTTAGTTATAAAAGAGTTTCTATTTCAGACATGAAATCTAGCTTTTTTTAGAGTAGTATGATTAAAAAGCTTTTTCAATTTAATTCTTGAAAATTTAGTAATGAAAGATTTTTTAAACGTAATTTATATATATATTTTTCTAGCTTGACACTGTATCCTGCTCATTGTAGGGTTGGCAGAGGGAACCGGGGATCCTAGTGTCATAAAGATACTTCCGTTCCTCTTCTTCCGCCGAATTTTAGAAATGTATTAAGTGATGGTTCGACTTATTATCCAAGCATGGAAATGAATATACCACATTTTCTAGAGGGGGAATCGAATCCACAGCCTATGACATCTACAGTCACACGTTTATACCACTGCACCGTGACTTTGGCTCTTTTTGCCTTTGGCCTCAAATGCCTAACTAGAACATGTGCGGGCGGACGTTTTAAAAAAAATATTGTTGTAAAAAAGGACTAACTAAAAAAAACTAAAAAAAAAAAATTCAAATGAAATATAAAATACAATGGAAGATTCGTCAAGAAGCCCTATCTTTGTAGGGATTACAAAGAAACCTGGTTGTTCTTACGCACTCAAACACGTACGTAATTAAGATAACACCTTCTTTGCCTGTATACGAGTATATTATATTTTATAAAACGTTGTTGTGATAAACTAAATAACTAGTTCATGAGGCGAATCGTGACGACGTGGCCTCAATATTAGGTTCCCAAGTTCCCTCTGCCCACTACTTGCTGTGTCTAGCGTAAAGCAAAATTTAGTCATCATACATACCGCTGTCGTTTACCAAACGAGTAGACAAAGCTGAATTCAAAAAATTGATAATTAAAAGTGAAAAGTGAAATATTGTGTGATTTTTTGGTATAGTAAGTAGATTACATAGAAAAAAATAATATATATACGAAACGATCGTTTTTCAGATTGAAGATTCAAACACTCGGAAAGGTGGAGGCACATTTTTAGTGCCAATGAACGGGGGCATTTGGACCATGTGCGTGTCATTAGAAGGTATTATCAATTACTTATTAATAATAAACTTAACAATATAACAAATTATATATTAATATTCAAATATATAACGAAATCTTATATAATTGTGTGTTAAGTCGTTACTTGTTACGTAAACTATATGTTGTTATGTATACTTATTTAGTTTTTAACAAAAAAAAAACACTTTAACATTAGTAAAGCAATAATAATTAGTAAGTATTATAATTTTAGAAGAAGAGGTGTCCATATTGTCGAGGGCAGGCTTTCCAACAGAACCTCTGTGCACAAATTATTTGGCTGATGAAGAGAATGAAGAGCAAAGAGGTGATTGGCAACACCGTAAGTTTATAAGGAAACCATTTCTTACATTTATTTATAAACAAATTCGAAAACGCAATTGATTTCCAATTCAGTTAAAAATAAATAATTTTTATTATTTAAAAATATTTTTTTTGTAAATGAAATATTTTATATTTTCAATTTAAATATTTAATGTTTTCATTTCTTAGACCGGAACGGAGTGTCTTAACACTGGATTCCAAAGTGCCCTCTGTCTACCCCGCCATGTGCGGGATACAGCTTAAAGCCGAGTAAAAATATTTTTAATCAATCAATCAATTTTTCAAATATTAACAATACCTTGAGTGTTTTATCTTTATATAAGTATAAAATATTTTGTATAAGATTTATAATGCAAAACCTTTCTTTACATTTCACTTTATTTTAGGTATGCAGAATTTATCCATATCGTGCGCTCTGGTGTGTCTCATAGTGCTCGGAAGCGCGGCACTTGTGGGCGCATTCGGAGTTTGCAAACATCAAATTAGCGCGGTACTCGTTACTGGCGTCATGTATCTTTTGGCTGGTGAGAACTACAGAATTTTTTTATGACATTTCTTAAAAACAACGGCATTTTCGTTTTAATCCAATAATACTTTGTTAATATTTAAGAAAACTTGACATTTCAATTTTCACATGTATGAACTAAACCCGCATTAGGTTAAATAAACAGAGAAAAGTAAATAAAAAAGCTTTTCATATATTTTGGAAATTCAACGTGTTTATATAATCATTAATCAATCTAAGGAATTGAAGATATATTTAAAATAAAAAAAAACATATAAAAAATATGAATTACAGGTCTGTTCGCGATGTTCACGCTAATGATAATACACTTCAAGCGCGTACAGAGGGTGTCGACGCGCGGCTCCGGCCACGACGCGTCGGCGGACGGCGTGCTCGGGCCGCGCCTGCCCGCGCTGCCCGTGCTCTCCGCCAGGGACTTCACCACCTCCTGGTCGCTGGAGCTGGGCTGGGGCGGCGTGGTGCTGGCCACCACCACCTCCTTGCTGTGGATCTTGCTATCCAAAATTATGAGATATAATCCCATATTATCCATTCTGTTGTGAATTTGATTGTTTGCACGGGGTGGTTGTTTTCTTTATCAATATGGTTTTTTTTTTTAATTTTAAATATAATAAGATTAGATCGTTAAGTATGGAACGTTTAGCTACAAAGCTCGCTTAAGCTCCAATATTTTAATTAATTAAATAAAATAAATAAATAACGAGGTAATTATTTTAGGTAAAAAAAACTATTAAGCCCCGTGTGCGTTCGCGATATCAAGTCAATTACCTTTATCCCAATATTGTAAGTAGCTACTAAATTTCTACATCGACGCTATTTAATGCGTCCAAAGCGTTATTCAAGTAACATTATTTATTATCTAGTTGAGCCGCCATGTTTAAAAACGTCAAATACAATCAACCCGGTAATTTATTAAATATATATCTTCTTTAATTTTTTTTTTAGTTTATAAAGCTTTCATAATTATTAGCTTAGGCAGTCAGTCGCCAAGCTTGTTGCCGTCCATTATAAAATTATAAATTCATATATTATAATCATTTATAGAGCATTCCATTCTGCCTCGCATATGTATTGCATTAGATATTTTAATATGTACTTTAAGAATTATGACATAATGACATTAATTTTCCTTATCGCTCAGTAAAATTTAACTTCACTAAACTATTTTTGCAATCAGCATTTTCATTCTTACTATAGCACTTTATTTGCCTACGCCCATTTGAATTATATCAAGAGGCGGCTTAAATATAATCTTCATTATTAGTCCAAGTGCACTCTTTGCCACTATTGAGCTTATAAAATTAAACGTTTTTAAATTGCAATTCATATTTTTATATTTTGCAATTTTATTACTCCAGTAAGTACCTTTTTATCCAATTATATACTAGTTTAAGGCGAAGACAACGTTTATTAAAACTTACGATAATTTTTATCAATTAGTACTCTGTGGAAAGAGCGGTAATATAGAGTTAGAGTGAAAACTTCTTTAGGCGCGTTGAGCGTTTTGGTAGAGGGTAAAATCCTCGGTTCGCGTCACCGACATGCTAATGATAATAGCAGTCGTGGGACTGCCGATAGAAGTGAAAACGGAACTATTAAGTTGAGAGTAATTAAAACTATATGCAAAAAATATATGATTTTTTTATTAGTTATATTAATCATTAATACAATATAATTTAATGTTACACAAATATCTAATTATATCCTATGAATTTTACAAATTACACTTTTAATACCTGCCACACTCTTCCGACGCTTTACATCTCCCTATTACGTAATTTCTAGTTACTGAAATAAAAATGTAAATATATTTTCCAATATATCTTTAGATTCAAATTGAGAACTTTACGCAAATTACTCTGAAGTGTAATAAAAAAGTAGTGACACTAAATTACTTAAAAACGAAGCAGATGTTTTACAAAGTAGTTGCTTACCTTATGAACAAGTCAAACGAAGTCTTTCACAAGTTTCCCCTTACGAGTAGCTTCGCAAGCCTTTAAGATACAAGTAGGTGCACTATAAATATTTACGTAGCGAAATAACAAACTATAGTTGTTTGAAAGTTGGTGCTGTGAGGTAAATATTAGATTAGTTGTTCATAGTATTTTTTTTTTGTTAGTGTATAGAAAATGTAATAGTTTAATGAAATTGTTATTTAGTCGTGGCGTTATTAAATTAGTTAAAAATGGACAGACGCAATTGCATCTTAATGTAATTTACTTACTTTAGGTATATTTTATGCCTTTTCGTTATTGAAAGTGAGTTCTAGAGTTTATTATAGAAATATCAAATTAATTTATTATATACGGGTGATGTAGTATATTTTTTTTAAAAGTGTATATTTAAGTTAGTGTCGAGAACAATAATAAAATACAACGATTGTTATTTATAAATGAAAAACTTATTTGATGTTAAAAAAATACCTAAATACTTACATAAAATTTTGATATAAATTTTATGATTTAAAAGAAAAATTGTTAATACATGTGTGCTTGCGCAAAAGGTAACTAATATTATCATGTATCTATCATATTTATGCCACACTGTATATGATACCGCACATGGCAGAGTAGGATAGGGAACTTGGGAACCTAATGTTAGGACACTCCGTTCCGTTTCCTACTTTGCGTCGACTTTGATGCTTCAAAGTCGAGTTCAGCCAATCATCACGCAATGCTTTGCGTGATGATTGGCTGAACTCAACGCCGCGCTTTTTTTTTAGAATAATGAAAATATTAATTATTTGAAAATATGTATTAAATATTCAATTTCCTCGAGTGGGAATCGAACCCACAAACTATCGCGTTTATGTGTAATTTTATAGTATAATAATCTTTATACTATAAAAATTAAAAAAATATATATTGTACACAATAAAAAAGTTGATACAAATAATATAAACATCCATATAAATTGTAAATAATCCTGAAAAAAATTTTCCTTCATCAAGAGCAACCAAAATAACATTTTTATTAATATAAATATGGCAGATAATTGTTTACTATTTTGATTATCGACTAAAAAGCAAATTGTAACATTTATTTAAACTTAAAAAAGATTTATATAAAAAAAAAACCTTAAACTTGCTGAAAATAAAACATTAAAATATATTAATCTGTGAAAGATTGTGTGTATGTTATGTTATAAAAATATTGCACAATAATATAATAAGAATGTTAAAACAAAAAGTAATCAGCGTATAAATATGAATCATATACCTAGAGAATGTTACTTCATTTAAAAATAATTATTTTAGTGTTGTACTAAAATTAAAAAAAATGTATAATATCAATAGTTTTAATTCACATTTGAAAAATTACTGTAAAATCACAACACTAATTGCAAAATCTTTTTTTATAAATTTCTCTCATCTACACTAATTTAGCTATATTAATAATAGCTTGTATGCACTTTCCAACGTATTGTTTATATCGTCATGTATAATAGTTTATTTGCATGTTAATGAGTTAAATAATTTTGTAATGCATAAAGCAATATTATTTTGTTTAATGTGTTTCATTTCGCACTCCTCGACACGAACTTTATGTCGTATTATTGGGTTATTTTTAGCCTTATGTGGTAAAAACGAATAAAATAAATGTTTATTATTAAGTATATTTGAATTAATAATATATACATTTAAAAAAAAACTATTGTTAATATGTCTACATTAATAGGTTTCTCAAACCTTGGCTTGTATGTTATAAAATAAGATTTTTCTAATAAAAGCGTAAAATAGGAATTTACATGACATATGTGTTACGTTCGCTAAGAATTGTACGTTGAATTTTGCAAAAAAAAAACAAAAACAAAATAATTAACAAAATATTTATTTACAAATAGCAACATTACAATTAATATGTACAGATATATAGTTGTAATACCAAGAGCAGGTATTTTTATAAAAAAACTTAAATTTACTTAATTCAGACTGTCAGTAAGATAATATAAAACTCTACATTACTTTCAACTTTATATATATGGCCGTAGTCAGAAATGTGCTTATAGTGCTCATAGCGCGCCAACGTGCGGTCCGTATTGTGCTTTTCACGCTCACTGTTAGCGCTGTGAATAGTATGACGTCACTTGTGACGTCGTTGCGTAATGCTTATAGTAGTGACGGGTTCGGAGCGTTGGAACCGTGACCATTGTCGTTATTTTAGGTCGTTTAATTGTTTTCCTTCACGTCGTTGTCACTATCGTCACTTTCCTCAATTGCGGAAATAGCATTTTATAATCTTTATCGGCTACACCACATATTCCACTCATATTTATAAAAAAAATGCTCTGTTAGGTATTTACGAATGTGGCAAGTTAAATACATTAACTTATCAAATTCGCAAGCACGCTCACAAGCGGTCCGAATTATTAGTACTGCTAAAAGACGTTGGCGCACTTACTTATATCGGACCGCATGTTAGCAGTGTAAGCGTCGTAAGCACTGTAAGCACAATTCGGACCACGGCCTGTATGTATATACCGACAGGTCCCATCAATCATCTTTTAACAATTCATCTTCAATATCAATGTCTTCTGCTTTCCGTTTCTTAGCTCTTGGTCGTTTGCCGTGTAACATTTCCAATTTAATTTTCTTTGCCTTTTTCTTCTTTTCTTTGAGTTGAAGTTTCCTTTTAGCTGCTTTCTCCGGATTATTTACTTTCTCTTGAAGTATAACCTGCAATTGTCAAATTAAATATTAATATTAATAAAGGCTGAGTGACATTAGAAAAAAAACATTATAAATTGTTTTTTTTTTATAACATTCAAGACAAGTCAATATCAAATTTAAAAATAATTTAAAAGGATATATTACATTTTTAACCCCAGACGCAAAAACCACCACGTTATACAATTTAACCTGTTTATCTATCTGTGGCACCGTAACTCCTTATGAAAGCCATGTTCATGCATTTTGCCAATATTAGGTAGAAATTCTAGGGATAACATAGTGGTCGGGGAGTTTTTTTTTGGAAGCGTTTTCTTTCATTTGGCTATATTTATATATGTATAACACAAAAACAACAATCGGACTAAGCCGCGTTCGGGTCAGTAGTATCAATAGTCCAAAATTAGTCAAAAGGAATAGCCCATAGGAACATAAATTAACAATCATTTCAAAACTCAGCTTCAGCCCACTTTGTACCTAAGTTGAGGCATCTCTAATTACCAAAGAAAGCGCAGTAAATGAGTATATGAAATATTTAAATTGAAAAAAAATAAATATTTAATTTCTTCAAGTGGACATGGAACCCACAGCCTATCGTTTTTACAGATCTCAAAAGCAATTTGCAAATATAATAATAGAAAAATATATAACAACCTTCTTTCTTTCAGCTCTCCTAACATTCAAGCGAGTCTGAGCGTCGGCCGCCATTTTGCTGTACTCAATATCGCCAATTTTCCTTCTTAATTTCTTTCCTAATCTACCCGCTAATTGTTTCACTATGGACGACGGGCCCTCACCCGTGGAAAGTTCTCGAACGATCGCCGGTAGAAATATGTCGACTACAGTATTAATATCTTCAGTGTCTAAAAAGCTTATCAGGTGAATCCACATTGTGAATATTGCTGTTCTCTGTGAAATAATATTAATTTTTCTTATTAGAGAAATGAAGTCTTCTTAAATAAATAGTTATAAGATAACTCACTCTTCCGTTTCCGCGTTGAGTGGCGGAATTCAACGCCCCGTTTTACCTTATACCAGAGCGACGAAATGAAAACATTAAATATTTAATTGAAAATATTAAATATTTAATTTCCTCGAGTGCGGATCGAACCCACAACCCATCGGTGACAGTCACACGCCTGTGCCGCTGCCCCACGACGGGCTTTTTTTTACAAAATAACATACATATTAAAAGTCTACGAAACATTCTTGTAAAAAGTAACAAAAGATAATACGATATATTAGAAAATACAGTGTATAAGAATACAAAGGACAATAAGTAGTTTCTTATTTGTCTTAACACGAGGTTCCCAAGTTCCCTTTGCCTACCCTGCCAAGTGCGGGATACAGCGTGAAGCTAAAATAAAAACTATATTTACATTACAGTGAAACAAAAACACTAACAAACTATCATAAAAATGTAAACTGTCTGTTCGTTTATCCGAGCTAATCTCCAGAACAGTTAAACCAACCATTTTTTCTTAAATTTTGACATAAATACCCTTAACATAAATTTTGACATAATCCTTGGTTCGGGATTTAAGCGGGAAAAAGCGTGAAACGAAAGAGCTTAAGAGAAGAGAAAAGAAATGCATCACTCACAATGTTCATACAAGTTGGTGCTCTAGCGACTTCCACGTTGACCGCCTTCCTCAGCTTGAACAGTATCCAGCGTATGTTTACTTTGGCATTGAGCTCGGTGTCGCCTTCGTCCGCTTGTACTTTGCTTGTTATTTTGAAACAAGGCATTGCGTGAACGATTTTTAATATTTGAAATAAAACTGCTGTTACCTAAAAAAAATATATATTTTTTAATCAAGTATTTAATTTAAAAAAGAAGAGTATTTTAAGAAAAAAGAAGAGTATTTTAAGAATGTAGAGAGTGAAAGTAGGAAACGGAGTGTCTAGACACTACATCGCTAGATAAACTACATAAAATAAGACAATACGAGGCAATATGACGTAAAATAAAAAAAAATATATACGTAATAAACAATTGTTTATATATTATTTAATTTTGCTGGAAGGACCATTTAAACATTTATTACTAATTTCAATACATCTACACGTAACTTCAAGCCATGATATTTCGCTTAGTTTACCACAAAATTAAGTATAAAGACAACGAGAACTTGTATATATTTTTATATATTATTTCACTAAAAATCAAATGAAGCATTTAATATTTTAATTTCTTTGCCCTGTTAAGGCAAAACGCGAGGTTGAGTTGCGCCATTACACACACAACGCCTCCAACATTTGGCAGTATGTGTTAAATGTAATGAATTAACATTTTGATTCCCTCTGCTTACCCTCCGATACGCGTGTTAGAGCGTGAAAAAACAAAACAATACCTGTTCAGCCATTTCTTTGGACACGGTAGGCGTGTACTGCGCACACAAATCCAAAACGAGACTTCTCAAGAAATCCTCCGTACTATCAAATATAAAGCCCCTTTCACACTCATCCTTACTATCAACATTTAGTTCACTCGGATCAATTGCTTCTAACAGCGCGCTTAGTATTTTAACTGATTTCAATCTAACCCACGCGTGTGGATACGCCAGAAGAGCTTTACATTGCTGGCCGATTTCATCGTAATCGTTTATATACTTTTTGTTCTTCAAACTGGGCGAGCAATGTACAGTTATTTTGTCTATCAGATTCAAAATTTGTATTAAACTGTGATCTTTTTCTTTTTGTTTGTTCTCGTCGGTGTTTTCGTCGTCCAGGCTGAGTTTCATTTTGACGAACCTGCCTTCTGTAATGTCGTTGCTGAGTAATAATATTTTGCCTATAACCAGCGGTAGTATGGATGTGAGGCGGTTTTGGAACTTCTCTTGTTCGATATTCACAAAGCGAATGCTTAGCTGGGCAGCTAATTCAAAATGTATTGGCTGTAAATAACGAAATTATTACATATAATTCTGTTAATACATTTCAATATAGAAAAATGGGTATTACATAAAAGACGTAAATTATAATATCGAAATCAAATATTTTGGGTTGGATAGATAATAAAAAAAATACTATAAATGAGGCTCCACGCGACGCTCTCCCTACCACGCGGGATACAGCGTTGAACGCAAGTAATTACAGAACTCTCAGCGAGTCTTGGCCAGAATTAGATGTACGTTTATTAGCTTCACGCTAATTCCCCCACAAAGCCGGAGCTGCCGGACAGGCAGAAACATTCAGTTCTCGTTATTACACTTCCGTTGCCTACTTCCTTTCTTCCGTTCGATCAAAATTAGGAAAAATTAGCAATTTTAGGGCATTGTATGTTGGGTGACGAATAAAATTTGACTCGTTACCAGAGCAAAGAAAATAAAAATATAAAAAAAAACTTTTTCTTATCTGTTAGCCTAAACTATAGACAGTAGGACTGATATTATTGATTTTAAGATTATTCATACAATAAACAATGCAGAAAAAAATCATATTTTTAATAATTTTCTATCCCATAAAGCTGAAAAGTTCAAAACTTCAAAGCGGCCACAATTCATCAACCATACTATACAAACTCATACACACCTGATTATCCTTAAAGAATGCCAAAAGCAATTCAAACAGTTTATTTCTCCCGGTCAATGGCAGTTTATTTAGAATGGCCTCAATGCAGGTTGCAGCTGCGGCCCTGCACTCGGGTGCGCTGTCGTTGAGCATGCACGCGCCGAGCGATAGAAACATGAAGTCACCATGGTTTTTCAGTTGGTCCTGTAAGGTAAATGTTTTATATAGCTTTCACTAGAAGCCAATCGTTATCCAAATTTCGCCTGTTTCGTGATACTATGTTGAATCGGATCTCAACGCCGCGATTTGTTCACTAGACCAAGAGTTAGACACGTCACGTACCAAATAGGAATAAACTAAAGGTGAAAACAAAACAGTATCTACTTCATCCAGTTATCAAACATTGTGTGGAGTATCAAAATTCAATGTCGCAATTCGTTTCTTTAACAAATGGAGACAATAAAAACAAGTCACTCTCCAAAATCAGACTCGAACACACAACCGTTACATAATACAATTTTTTTTCAGCTTCACGCTGTATCTCGCACGAGGCACGGTAGGCAGAGGGAACCCAGGAACCTAGTGTTAAGACACTCCGTTCCACTTCTGTTCCCCACTTTCCGCCGAATTTGAGGCATTGCGTGTTAAGTGGCGGAACTCAACGCCGCGCTTTTCCTTATTACCACAGCGAAGAAATGAAACATTAAATATTTAAATTGAAAATATTACATATTTCATTTCCTCGACTGAGGATCGAACCCAGAACCTGTTGGTTACAGTCACACGCTTGTGCCGCTGCGCCACGACAGGCCTCAACACAATTTATTAATTTTATATTTTCCACATTACCATATGATACCTACCTTAAAATCACATATAATTTTAAATGCAAATAAGTCATTAACTCAAATATATATTACAGATGAAACAGTAAATTGTTCGATCTCCACTAGGAGAAACATAAAATATTGTTTATTTTCCGGTAATAATCAAAACAAAACGGCGGCGGCGAAGTTCCAAAAATTGGGGAAATGTATCAATAAGAACGCCGTGTCTTAACACTAGGTTCCCAAGTTCCCTCTGCTTACCCTTCCGTGTACGGGATACAACGTGAAGATGGCAAAATCCATAGATAATAAAACAAATATCAACTCCATATTTGTTTTATTATCTATGGATTTTGCCATCCATAGATAATAAAACAAACAAAAATCAAATCCGTAGATAATAAAACAAACAAAAATCAAACATATTTACCGCATTCAGCTTAGCGATGATCATTTCTAGGAACTTTAAGGAAGATTCTCTACCATGTTGCAATTCATAATTAAGTTGAGTTACAAAGAACTGTATGTACTTCTCCAGTCTTTTCCCGGGTGAATAATGCGTTAAATAATTAACAAATATTATACGAGCTTCTTCTCTGAAAATATATAAATTTAATATTAATATTTAAAAGTTTCTCATTAGGTCCTTGTGTGTAAATATCTTATTTCAAAATAAATATGTATTTTTATTTTTTATTCCAAATATGCAAAGAAATTCATTCTAAAAATGTTTCCACTGTGATTTTACTATCTCTCAAGGCAAAGTAACTTGTTTGTATGACTTTATAAAACACAAAGTTACCATAATTTTTAACCACCGATAAAAAAGAGAGGTGTTATAAGTTTGTCTGTTTGTGACACCGTAGCTCCTGAATCAATTTCAGTACGGTTTTTTCTAATAGAACTGAAAATAGCGTTTCAAAATCGGACTAAGAGTTGAGGAGCTACAAGCATTTTGTCAAAACGAGATAGTGTTTTTTTTTTCACTCACTTATACACAAATATTGTTTATCGTATAAGAATGGTTGCGTGGAGGTGACTGTGAAATTTCATCACTTTTCATTCCCTCTTAAGATAGATCTATCGAATAAATCTATCATACTAAACTAAGTGGAAACTTGTAAAGGGGTATTATTATTAACAAAATTTTCTTCGGAATTTTCGCCTTAACAAATTTCTGTAGTAAAAATATGTATATGTATAAACTATCAATTAATCAATCAAGTCTAATAAATTTGTTCAATGTTTCAATTCAATAAAATTTGTATGATAATGCTAATTGCTATCTGTGTAAAATGTGGGAAATATTCGTGGATTTTACATTTGGTAGATTTCAAATTTGGTGGCATGGCACATAAAAAGGGAAAGGGGGCCTCTTGAGCAAGAGGGCCCCCTTTCCCCCACAATAACTAAATCAATGATAATAGCTAAAATATGTATTATTATTTTAAAATAAATATTAAACTTCGAGAGTAAAATATAATTTTAAAAAATAATGTATAAATATATTTCTACCTTGACTTAGCTGATTCACTCAAAATACATATCTTAGAGACTTTCTCCATGACTTCATGTAATTCACTCGAAACAAGCTTAGCTTCCAATATGGCTTTTAATAGAGAAAACGAATGCGCTTGTTTCTCATCACTCTGACAATCCTCCTCCGCGTAAAGTAAAAGTGTTTTCAATTGTTCTGCTTCTAGAGTGAAATATTTTACGTTTCTTATTAGAACTGTTACAGCCTGAAATCAATCATTTATTGTTATCAAGATAAAAAGTGTTTACTAAGTATTCTTTATTTTTGTTCTTTTTTTTTAGATAAGGGTTAAAACACTGTATTCTGTTCTCCACTCTTCACCAAATGATGGAGGTATTAAGACACTTCTGTTCTCCAATCTTCACCAAATGATGGAGGTGTAACGTGTTGAGCGGAACTCAACGCCGCGCTTTTGAATTTCATATTCTCGAATGGGAATCAACCTTACAATCTACCGTGCTTACAGTCGCACGCTTGTGCCTCTGCGACACGACTGAATTTTCATGACTTTCCTACGTAAATTCATAATAAGACTTTAAACTATAATATTCATAAATAAAATTTTATGTACAAACGTCTACGGCTGCGGGGAATTCATTATTTAAAAAAAATAATTCCTCACTCTGACTCAAAGCGCGGCGTTAAGCTCCGCCACTAAACACGCAATGCCTCAAATTCAATGGAAAGTTGGGAACGGAACGGAATGTTTTAACGATAGGTTCCCAAGTTCCCTCTGCCTACCCTGCCACGTGCGGGATACAGCGTGAAGCAGATAAAAAATAATAAATTAACACTACTACAATACCATACCTTAAAAGCATTCCTTACTAAGTGATAATTATCATTTTGCTTGCTGATTTCAAAAGTCGCGTATTTGTGTAAAATAGAAAATATTGTTTTGACAATATCTTTTACCATCTCCTCAAGAGTTGGCGTACTTATTCTGATCGTCCACAACGTCGCTATACATTTCATCGCGATCGTAGTCACTTTAACGTGATCACTATTCAAGGCGTCTACCAATAAAGGAATCAAAGGATCCACAAACGCCTTACAATCAATTCTGGGCACTTTCTCCCTTTTAAGTATTACATACAATATGTTCAAGCTGAACTCTATAAGGACGTGCGCGTTTGTTTTAGACGATGTCCTAACGTTTCTAGCTTGTGATTCTTTATTGCGTTTCGGGATTTCCGGAACTATGAAGCAATCTGGTTTGACTCTTAGCATTTGTTCTCTTTGAGCTTCAGTCAGTTCACGTTTTGGTGCATTTAGAACGAATTCCGGTATACTTTCTGATGCTAAGCCGTGCAGAAATACGAAAAGAGATTCGATATCTATAAATTTATTCGTCACTAATCCACTTGTTATATGCATCAGTGCTTCTTGAACTTTTACCACAATTTTCTTAGAATGATGGTTTTGTAACACCTCTTTGAAGGGCAATAGAAGATTTATCAAACATTTCTCACTTATATTCTGAGCGACTATCGTTAGAGTGACGTAACTTTTCTTGCTTGGCTTGGCTTCAGGTGTTTTATAATGTAACTTGTCAACTTCTTTCTCTTCGGACAGCGCTCCAAAAAGATCGTTTGTACAAACATCGATTATATAATCGAGATTTTCATCGATATCGCCATTTTTAAAATCAGTTTTCAATGCATCAAGTACTGTATGTATTGTAGCGACGAGCACGTGGACTTGAAAACCTCTAGTCAACAGTAAAGTGAGGTGCTGTAAGAGTACGCCCAAGTATCGCGTACCGACAGTCAACATGATCTTCTTAACGATATCTCTCGCAGGTATTCTTACTTGTTTCAATGGGGATTTTAGAAATGAACACAGCTTTATTATAATCCTAAAATAAATAATCATATTAATATACAACACGAATTGTTGTACATGCTTAAAAAAAAATTACATTTTAGATAATATTTCTAGAATACATTTTTACACTTAAAAAATTGTTAAAAATATTATTTTTTTTGTTTTTGATTGTAGAAATTTGTATAGAAAAGTTAATAATATAAGAAAATATAACCTGTAACAAATGTTTAAGAATTTCGATGTAGCTTGATAAGAACTTATGCGCCTAATGCGCTCTTAAGGATAATGCCCTGTAAGAGCCGGATTCGATTCAGCTACGTTGAATTTTGTTAGTAATTAATTTACTTTAGTTGGTTAATAATGTTTTGTAAAAATATTTTTCTAATATTCGTGCAAAAACTAATCATACAATAAAACTGATTTGGATTAAATTTTAGTAGAGGCTATAATATAAGAACCACTATATATTTTTTTTTTATGGATAAGACAGGGCAAACGAGCATACGGGTCACCTGATGGTAAGTGATCACCGTCGCCCACGGCCCTGAGTAACTCCAGAGGAGCTACAGGAGCGTTGCTCGCCTTTAAGGTGGATGGGCACCGGGGCCCGGCATTACCTAATGCGAAACGCAGTGGCCGAAGCCACAACTTAACGCCGGTTTCAAATGCCGGGGGTGGTAATGGTCCGATCGAGTCTGCCCATGCGTGTTGCCATTGCTGACAACGTGGCTCTCCCACAAGTACTTTAGTCGCCTCTTACGACACCATCAGTACCAGGGTGATCCTATTCTAAGCCGGAATCACACGGCTATACTATAAGCCGGCGAAGCCGCACTTAATATATATAAAAACAAATACGTACCCAGGCAATTGATGTCTTAATATGTCTCCAGGAAGTCTTTGCAATAGTTTAACTAACGCAAGCGCGATGGGCACCCGCAACATGTCCTCTTCAACACGCGCCATTCCCATACGACGTCTGTTCACTTTGTGAGATTCCTCGTGCTCCGTTAATTTACCGATTGCGCTAAATTTGTTATAACATAAAGCATGTAAGTAAATATTAATGGAAATATCTAATATTATATCTAAAAAGTATTATTTTCTTGGTTTTTTTTATTAGATATTGTGCCTGACTAGAATAAAATATTGTTTACTTATGTATGTTATATATATTCAAAAAATGTACTAACGCTATTTTTGCGCGAGCCAGCCATGGTGTGGTAAAACAGTAACAGGGAAGATGACAGTTGAGAGTTAATTCTCCAATTGGAGAAATGAATTACTTAAGTCACCGACTAGGTAAACAAAGTGGGGAAGTAAGTGGAGAACTAACTAAGTGGTGAAAGTGGACAGAAAGTTCTTTCGCTAACATACTTAAGGCGAAGGCGTCACATAAAAAAAATACCAAGTACACTCAGACGAATTTTAACTTAGCTACCATATCGCACATTTGTGTTATTTAGAAAAATACTTTTTTTTCTTCACAAAAAATATAATATATTGCAATTAAATAATATATTTTGTTGTTTTAGCCTTATGATGTATCCCACATATGACAAGGTACGCAGAGGGAATTTGGGTACCTAGTGATAAGACACTCCGTTTCCCACTTTCTTTAAGGCGTGTTGAATGGTGGAACCAATCAGCAATTAAAAACAACGCTTTACTTTACTATCAGAATGAAGAAATGAAAATATTAAATATTTCATTTCCAATAATAATATTTTTTTATTCATTATTTAATATTTTATTTAAATGGTCTAGTTCTCTTACCGATTTAGTTGTGGCAGCAATCCGCTGGATAACGATTTAATGATTCTGTTTGCAACAGATGGCGATACGTTGGTGATTCTCTCATAAGCGGGAATGTTATGTAGTTCTTTATTAGTCTGATTATCATCGTCCTTCTCATCTTCTGTCAGTAAATTATTCTCCAGTTCTTCAATTTTTTCTTCGTTCCCTTCATGTTTTTCTTCTTCATTCTCAGAATCATTTTCTTCATTGTCTTCTTTCTTGTCGTCATTAGATTTATCAACTTTCTTAGTTTTCATATTTTTCGTTCCAATATTCATCGTCAAAGCTTTTGGAAGTTCAATATTTTTTACTTTCGAGAAATCAAAGTGAAAAGCGTCTAATATACCGATTAATATACGTGTTAATTGTTTTTGATGTTCTGTCGTATGACGCATTTTGTTCAAGTACAATTTAAGTATAACTTCATAGTGATACCAGGGCAATAACCTACAGCATGTCGATATTACTTCTATACACGCATCTATAAGACTGTTCTTGTCGTTAAATTTATCGTCACAAATGTACATCGAAGCTAGGGGCAGAATGAAGTTTGTTAGAGTCCTCGGTGTTGGGCATTTAACTTGTTTCTTAGCGACTTTACTAAACTTCAATAACGCTCTAACTTTTCTATGTAATTGTAAGTGACATGAGTTTTCGAAGAAATCAACTTCTACGTCATCTTTACTGGCCAATGGTGCTAAGTCCGATAGTACAACGTCCACTTCGGGACATTCTCTAACTAATTCACCGAGTAGAGTAATACTCTCGTTTCGTAAAATATCATTCTTTTTATCTCTGATACCAGTTGATATAAGAGAAAGCACGGTGTCGCGAACTAAAAATTGTCCATCGGTCGCCGAACGGTACTTAGTAAGAAGTTTTGGTAGAATTTTTTTCAAACACAACCCAGCGCTATCGCGTAAACCAATATCTTTTTCAGTACGGATGAAATAAAAACAATTATTAACTATCAATATTGTTAGATCAACACTGATTTCGTTCGCGTCTAACATCTTATAAATTAGTTTGTACGCGTCGAGCCTTCTATCAAAATCAGGCTGTTCAATCCATCTCTTATTGAAAGCATTTATTTCCGTTATAACATGAGCTATTTTCGATAAGCCATCTTTGTTAGCAGTCGCGTTTTGAGAAATCGACGAAAGTAATTTAATAAGAAGTTTTCTTACTTCAACTGGACCAACCTTGTTGAATAAAATGGCTATGTTCTTTATATATTGCTCTGGGTTTGTACTGTGTCCGAGTAAATTTATAATTGTATTGACAGCGTGTTCCATGTTCTCTTCAGCCATATTCATACATACTTTCTTCACTAATATAGGTAAAAGTAAACTCAATAATTCATCGCACATTTCCGGAGTAGTCACCATTTCTGTTACTCTTGACAATATCAATAGATCTCTTTTGTTTACTGTATTAGATTTTGCTGAATTGGCTATTCGTCGTTTCATTACTTCCAAAATACTTGGCAGATGTGGAATTAATATTCTACTTCCAAAATTTATATCAATTTTATCATCAGCGTCCACTTCCAAAGTACAAAATGTCTCTAAATTTGGGATAGCCTTATCTTCTTCGTCTTCTGTTAGCGTCAATAACTTTTCTATCATGTCCAATATCAAATTGACCACTCCGGGTGTAGTTTTAGGGGCTAATAAAAGTTTAAATATGGCTGGCAGGACACTTATTGTAGAATCTTTCTCAGAGCAAGTAACAAACAATATATAATATCTAGGATTTTGACACCATACGTTAAACAGTTTGAGTAACGCTGTTGGACTATGGATACCCTCAATTTGTAAACGAGGAACAAGCGGCCATATTAAAGTTTCGAACACAACAAACAGTTCATCTTTATTCCATAAATATTTTTCAAATTGATCAAACAACTTCCTTAATGTGCCTAAAGATAAAGTTCTCAAGTTTTTCATCACTTTAACGTAACCAATGTGAACTTTATCAACATTTGCTAAAACACTAGCTATATTAGACGATATCGCGTAAAATATCTTAAAGAAATCAGACAGTAACTGGTCTTTCATATAACCACCAAAATATTCTCGCACCACGTCGAATAAATTCAAAATACTATTTAATTTGCCTGGACTTGTGACAGATTTTAAATTGGTGTTTTCTAATATACTGCTGTATATTTCTTTTGGATTCATCGCCATGTACTGTTTGAGATAGGAGAATGCCATTTCTATGAACATTCTCAACTCACTTTCGTTACAGCCGCTCAAATATCGCATTATCAAAGATCTTCTTGCCTGACCTCCACCTTTTTTGTCAGCGGCTAATTTAGAAGTCATTTTACCATAAAGTATTCTCAATATTAAAGGTATCACATGTTCTCTGTGTTCAGGTTGAATTGCCTGAGAATCTTCTGTTATTTTAAACTGTGTTAGCTCATCTTTGAATTTCTTTTCATCTACTAAATTGTACAAATTGGTTTTGTACGGCGTAACACTTTTATTTTTATAGTTCAATATACAATCCAAAGCATATTTCTGTAGACCGGGGTTTTTGTGCTTTAAAAATTCTAAAAACAGTTCCCAAAACACAGGCTCTTTGTGAAGAGCTCTTGGATTTTTGAATTGTGACAAAACTTGCATTATATTTATAAGGGTTTTAAAAACTATTTTGCCGGACACTGAATCGTGGACGTTATCTTCTGGTATTTCGATATTTTCTTCTTCTTCATCGTCATTAGAAATGTCATCTGTGTCCATTTTTTCTTTGTTATGTATTTCAATATCAATTTTAAGAGCATTCATTGTGTCACTTCTTCTATATTCTTCGTCAATGAACTTTAAAAATAAAACCACTACATCTCTATTCTTTGCTTCACAGACTTGAACAATGTTAGTCATTATTTTTAATATTAAATTTCTATAGTTATATAAATCGGGTCTTTCAGATATATTTGTATAATCTGAATAAATATTGGCCACTAGTTCATTATTAATATTTAAATCATCTTCAAAAATGAATACTTTTAAGTTACTTTTAGCATTAGCAAAAGAACATTCCAGTGCTTTATAGAAAGTAGGCCAAAAATCATCTGCATTTAATGCATTTCCATAGCCAGCAATAAATTCAGCTACGGGCTCCCACAGCAGTTTGAAATTAATGTACAACACTCCTAACATATAATTTAATGGAAAATGATGAAAATCTGTCTCTTTAGCAATTTCATACTGTGTTGTATTAAACACCATTTTTTGTAGCAAATTCAGTTGAGTTCTGTAGTCTTGAATAGTTGGTGATATAGATTCGACAGTGAAACAGTTGGTGAAAATTGAAAATCTTTCAGTATCACCAGCGATTTGAACAGTTTTATTTAATTCTTGAACATTTTCAAACAATTTATATATGTGAGTGGTCAATAAGCGCACCTGTAAATTTGAAGAACAGTAATAAGCATACTATATCATTAATTACATTTTATAATAATGAGAAAAAAAATAGCTTACATTAAAATAAAAAAAATAATAAATATCTAATTTTTTTTTTCTCCTATACAACATGCACATTTATATAATTATGTTAATATATTCAACTCAATTAAATATGTCTTAATTAAATAAAAGAAGCTGTTGTGTACGAGCATAAGATTATGATTGTAAATGTGACATATGTGAGTTCAATTCTTAATCGGAAAAATGAAATATTTAACATTTCATTTCTCCGATTAATTAATTTTCGTTTATTCATTCTAGTAAAAAAAAGTACGGCGATGAATTCCGCCACTCGACATGCAATACTGTGATATATTAATGGGGCTGAAGTGCCTTAACTCTAGGTTACTGCCTACTTTGCTCTGGGCAGGATACTGTGAGAAGTTAAAAAAATAAAAAAAAATATTCAAAATAATACTTACTATATGAAACGGAGACGACACATTTGACCTTAAATACGAATCAACTAATGATAAAAATGGATAAGTTAAACCATTCTCACTTTCATACGCACTCAAATATAAATCCACTAAATGAAGTGCCACTAAATAATTCGGATCCGCAGCACAAGGTAGTAATATCGGCAACAGAGTATCAATATTACATATTTTCTTTATATTTTTACAATTTGATATATGAATTGAGCATTCCATAGCGCTCGCCAGCAAAAATATGACTTTTCTGGCTGAATTAGATTTAGGTGTGGTGTCACAGTGAAATTTGTTCTCCTCGGTTTGTCCTTCGAGATTGTAACTTGTCAAAAGTTCTAGAAATTTCGAAATAATATCACCGAGCAACTTGATACACATTTCAACATCGATCTTTTCAATATGTGGAAGGCAGTATAGAACATTTAATAGCTGCTTGGGATTTTCAATAAAACTTTCAACATCTTGAGTCAGTATATTTTTAACATGATCCAAAAACATGGGGCGTCCTTTACCAAAATCCAAAGGATATTTCACCCATTCAAATAATTTCATGCCATTTATAGACAATGGTGACTTTTTAAGGCAAATCTTAGCCAAAGTGGTCATGGCGTCATCATCAAAACTTGATTGAATCACAAATTTAATAAATGGTGGTAGTATATGCATATCAAATTGTGAATATTGAATAACATTTTGTACGAAATTTATCAGAATTTTCGGATACGGCAATGGCAATAACACTTTAATAATGATACCAGCATGCTCTTGTGAAAGGGAAACGTTAGAAGAAAGTAACATGAGGGTTCCAATTTGCGAACATACTTCTAGAACATTCTCCGATGATTCACTGCATATAATTTTAACTAAAAGCAAAGTAAACTGTTTTGGGTTTAACAAATATTTTCCATTTTGATGTTCTATTATTTGACCAGTTAACCTTAAAATATATTCCAATCCCATTTTTTCATTTTTCTTTTTCAAAATATCTTCTAAATTTCTATGAACATTTTCCCAAACTATGTTAAATTCTTTAGGTGATATATTTTGTAAGCTATCTTCAATTGTTTGTGTCAACACTTTAAACAAAACCTTATGATGTTCCTCTTTTTCTTTGAAATGTTCCAATAAAAGAGGAAGAAAGCTTTCAATGCAACTGTGAAATTTGTTTCCCACGCCTCTCACTATTTCAAACAATAAATGTCCACAACCTGATATGGCCTGTAACAATTTTTTTAATATCCAAATATAAAAGAGATAGTCAAAAATCATGGTGAGAAAACTTAATATTTTGAATAACAGTTGTTAGTTTCAAGATTGTTTAAGGTTAGGGGGTTTCAAAATTTCAAAAAAACATTTTTATTTATTTAGAATATTCTCTCAAAATTTTAAAATGATCTGAGTAATATTCTAAGGTGTGCATCTACTGACAGAAAAACGTTGGTTTATTTTTACACTTCAGATAAATCTGTCATGAGACAGGATAACTGTCTATGCCGAGAGAACTTTTTTTGAGGGGCCAGAGGAGGCTATGTGTCAATGCCTTAATTTTCAATATTTTTCTATGAAAATTTCACAAACTACTCATGAAATATATATCTTTTGAATGGTAAATAGATGAATTAAAATATCATGTTGGATAAATTAAAAAAAATCGCTTCCCTTAAATAATCAATAATTTACTGTTATTTTTAGACCTACACTGTTTCTTGTAAAGAGTCAAATATTAGTCAGAAAGTAGGAAAGTAAGCTTAACCTAAGTTCCTCTAACCTGCTTGTTACACAAACAGCATGAATTTGATATATATGAATAAAAGAAAATATACTTACATCTTCATTGGTTTGTAAATAATTAAGTAGAAGGTCTATAAATTTTTTCTTATCTCTTATATCTCTTGCAACAAATGCAAAACTTTCTGCTGCAAAGTTATTGATGTACTGTGGCTTAGTTTCACTCAATAAAGGTATGATTCTAGTCATAACAACTCCAATATCCTTCTTTAGATAAGGTTTTAGTGTTTTAAACAGAAATGCCAAGCACACTAAAGTCCATTCCAGTTTTTCAGCATCTTTTGTATTCAATAAATTTATGAGAATGTCAAGAAATTTGGGAAAGTGTGGGTAGAAATCACTTCTTAAATCTTTTGCTATGGATACTAAAATTCTGCAAAAAAAGTACTGTTAGTGTTTACTTTTTTTTTAATAAACCATAATTTAAATGTTCCTTATACTTACTCTAACAATGGTTGAAGACATAACTCGTCATCCAATTGCAAATATTTTTCCAACAATTCTAAAACATCATCTTTCTTGTGAATTAATTGTGGTACAGTGATTATACCATAAACTTCTTTTTTAAATTTTTTGAACTTTTCAGTCAAGTTTAGGCCATGCCATTTTTGTAATGCCAAATGAAAATGAGTGTCGCTTTCACTAGGTTGGCTGGCATTAGCATGTTCAATATGATATAGGGCTGCATGACGGATGTCTATAGAATTTATCCGCTCAGCAAATGGAACAAACTAAAAGAAGTATATATAAGTATTAATCAATATTCAAAAAATATATTATTTACCAGCTCGCCAAAATAACCTGCAAGCATTTGTATGATTCCAGTTATTTAACGTAAATTTGCTCACCCGGAAAGTGTTTGTAGTTTTATGTTTCACAGGTTTACTCTTCATGATTAAAAAATATCAATATTCATAAATATAACATAGCTACAACGATATTCCTATTTATTTTAAAATATTTCAAATATATTAGACAGTAGAGTAAACTAAACACCGATATAAACACGTGTGTTTGACAGCTAAAACGTCAAATTGTCAGAGTGACTTACCTTCTGGTAAGTACGGTACGGCACGATATAAAAAATATAATAAAATAAAAATTCTGTACGTAGATAATTGTAGATTTTCTTTATAAATGTTTTTTGAATGTATTGCTTATATTTACTGATGTTTTAAATATAAAACAATGCTTATGTATATTTATTTATATGTTAATTTTTTATACTAATTTATTAATGAACGATATACTTATTTGATGTTCAAGAACCAAAACATTGAATTTGTCCTTTTGTCTTACTTGTTTCTCATTTTGTACATTGTAATCATACCTAATTTATAATAAAATAAGGAATACTAAAGTATAAACATTCGATTTTATATTTAGAAATATTTCTATCCTCGATTGCCTTAAGGTATTCTAGGAAGTAGTATTTACTTATTTTCTTATTTCTTTTGTTCAATGCTTGCTAGATTTGTAAATTCACTGCCATTTGGGCTATCGCAGCGAATAACTAAGTTGTATTTCCAAGGTAAATACTTACGAATCATTTATTTTATAAAGTAATCGTGGGTGTATATATTGTAAAAAGCATGGTGATAGTGAATATTAACATTGGAATAATTATTTTACTATTAACCGGCATTTCATTTTTAGCTTTAGTTTGGAATCAGCGTCACTCACATAGTGTACAAGAAGTTCACGAATACAAAGCTATGGATATAAGAATATTACCGGCTTTACAAGACAACTATATGTATCTGATAATTGATAAGGCTACTAAAGAAGCTGCTATTGTAGACCCTGTTGAACCACAGACAGTGATGAAAGCTATAAATGATCAAGGAATAAAATTAACTACTGTATTGACTACTCATCATCATTGGTAGGTAATTTTAAATTAATATTAACCTTACCCTTTAGTCTTATTTTAGTCTTATCAGAAAAGTTTACTTTGTTATCAGTATATTATATAAATACAATTCAACATCTATATTGAAGAAATTTATAAAATTAACACCTCTCATTTTAGTTAAAGAAGATTATATAAATATTGTTTTCCAGCTTCAAGCTTTATCTAGCAAATAATAGAATATATACAGAGAATTTAAGTTGCAAAGAATTATTGTAATTTTGCTCTAAACTCAATATAATTTGTGTAGAGTGATGAAAAGGTATAAAGCAACTGGTCTACACATTTACCTTACTGGAAATTGTACCCACAACTATTATATTTACAATAACATGTTGTCCCATTGTGCCACAATAACCTTTAGATATATATCTAAAGGTTATTATCTTTGAGGCCTGTCGTGGCGCAGTGGTACAAGCGTGTAACTGTAACCAACAGGTTGTATTTAATATTTTCAATTTCATAATAATATTTCATAATATTCTTAATATTTCATTTCTTCGCTCTGGTAATAAGGCAAAACGCAGTGTTGAGTTCCGCCACTCAACACACAATGCCTCAAATTCGGTGGAAAGTGGGGAACGGAAGTGGAACAGAGTGTCTGAACACTAGGTTCCCGGGTTCCCTCTGCCTACCCTGCCTCGTGCGGGATACAGCGTGAAGCTAAGAAAGAAAGAAAGGTTATTATCTTTTAATGCTGTATTTTTCTTTGAAATTATAGGGATCATGCAGGAGGGAATGAAGATTTGGTAAAATTACAACCAGGCTTAAAAGTTTACGGTGGGGATGATAGAATTGGGGCTCTGACAAAGAAAGTTCAACATGAAGAACAATTTAATGTTGGAGAACTAAATGTGCAGTGTCTCTTCACACCTTGCCATACTTCAGGACATATTTGTTATTTTGTTTCACCCAAAGATGGTAGTGAGTCAGCAGTTTTTACTGGTAAGTACAGATTGGAGAGAGAGGAGAATTACAGTGGGAAAGTAAATATGATTCCTTTTCTGATTAGGGATTTAACATGAAACCATAACATTTATAGACTCTATATATTAATGGAGCCTTGTATATATTAACTAAATATGTGTCATTATTATTTTTTTTTTTTTTTTCAGCTTCACGCTGTATCCCGCACAGGGCAGGGTAGGCAGAGGGAAAGGAAGTGAAACCTAGTATTATGACACTCCGTTCCACTTCCGTTCCCCACTTTCCGCCGAATTTGAGGCATTGCGTGTTGAGTGGCGGAACTCAACGCCGCGCTTTGCCTTTTTACCAGAGCGAAGAAATGAAACATTAAATATTTAAATTGAAAACATTAAATATTTCATTTCCTCGACTGGGGATCGAACCCAGAACCTGTCGGTTACAGTCACACTCTTGTGCCGCTGCGCCACGACAGGCCTCATTATAATCGTCAGATCTGCATCAAATGACCAAACTACAACATATTACAATTATATTCAAAAATTTTAGGTGACACTCTATTTTTGGGTGGTTGTGGAAGATTTTTTGAAGGTACAGCTGAACAAATGCACAAAGCACTTATACAAGTTTTGGGCTCTTTACCTAATGATACTAAAGTTTTCTGCGGTCATGAATATAGTTTGCAAAACTTAAAATTTGCGGCCCATGTTGAACCAGAAAATGAAGAAATTAAAAAGAAAATATCCTGGTCAAAGAGGCAACGGGAGGAAAATAAGCCTACTGTAAGTTATATATACAAAATGTTGTGCAAAGTAATGGAACTTGACTCTATGCCTTGTCTTTACCGGAGTAAAGAAGAGAATATGTTTCATATCCCTGAATGACAATCAAATTTAACAAACTAATATCATTAGTTTATGTTAGGTTCCATAGTAAAGAAAAACCATTTTGCAACAAAAATCCAATATTTAACATAAAAATTTTAGCACACAGCTACATTGTTATGCTTAAATTTAATGTAATTACAATTGGTATCAAATTCTTTAGTATGTTACAGTAAACAGGTTATAAGTTTGCTACCTACTCTAAAACAAATCAAATATTTAATTTTTTAATTTTTTTTTAGGTACCTTCCACTATTTATGAGGAAAAACTTTACAATCCTTTTATGAGAGTGACAGAATCATCAGTTATGCAACATGCCAAGAAAAATGATGCTATAGAAACAATGAGAGCTATCCGCCTTGAGAAAGATCATTTTAAAGGTTGATAGAAATATGTTAAATACAATCGCAGTGCACACTTTTTTCTTTTTATATGTTATTGAATTAATATTCATGGGTTTTATTGTTAACAATAAATTATATCAAAAATGGGAATTTTCTTTATCATTTTCCTTTTTGACGTACAACTTTGGGTTAATTTTGAATGGAATGAACAAGAGATATAAGTTTATAAGGTTTTTTTTTGTAATATCAATTTAAACATCCCTTTTGCGAATGTTTTCCTTTATACTGGTATATAATTCACACGCCAAATTGTTTGATAGGTAAATTACAAATATAAATTTGTAATTTTGTTTTTTTGTGAAATATGAATAGTATATATAATATTTAAACGATTTTGTGTAATTTCCTTTATTTGTATTGGATGTTCGATATTTCTTATGAGGTTAAACAACTAAACTAATCACAATTATAAATATATTTAACAAGTAAAAAAAAAATATAACATTAAAATATTATTGTTCTATAATTAATCCAATGTTTTAATAATTACTGTTAAATTAAATTTATTATTATTCGTAAATGATGTATAAATAGTGATTTATTTGACTCCTTTCATGTAATTATTGCCCAACTGTGCTGCAGCCCATTTTGGTTACAGTCACTTATCACAAATGAACGGTTTTATGCAATATGTACATTTATCGTAGATAAAATCATAATTGAAGCCTATCGTAACGCAACTGGTTGTGCGTTCTTTCCCCATTTGAGGAAATAAAATATTAAATATTTTCAATTTAAATATTTAATGTCTTCATTTCTTCTCTCTGGTAACAACGAAAAACGCAGCGTTCACCATTCTGCCACTCAATATGAAATACCTCAAATTCGGCAGAAAATATGTAATGGCACATATACAGCGTGAAATTCAAGGAGAACTCAAGGGGAATTATACAAATAATGTATATAAAAAATCTCTATTTTATTATAATAATAACTTAGTATTAAAGCTGAAGATCACAAAGGAATTAACTGCTAGTGTTTAAAGTCTCTGAATGTCATTGTTCTTTCTTAATGTACGCTGACATTTCTTCTGCATATTTTTCCTTTGATCTCTCAAACATTGCAACATAAACCTATAAAAGAAAAAAGATTAATTATATTAAATAATGTTTTATGCCTAGCACTGTGCACAGTGGCACAAATGTGCGACTGTAAACGCGACAGTTTGTGGGTTTGATCCCCACTTAAGAGATGTGTATGTATGATATGTCAAATATTATTAAAATTGTTAGTATTCTACATTCAGTTAAGAAAAATATCAATTTATTATTATTTTTAATAAAGAAATATTATACTATCTCTTTTGTCTAATGAGTTCTATATATGCATATAAGAAATTTGACTCAGCATGATTAGAATGTATGGCTTAGTTGGTCAGAGTGCTTGGATTGTTTCCAAGATATCATATCCTGCTACATTCAAAATTTTTATATATGTTTTTAAAGTTAGAAATCAAAAAAGTCATACAAGTACAAAAATTAGTTGTATATATAGAACCTATTAACTATGATAAATATACAATTAATTTTAATACTGGTTTTTTCATTTTGGCTGAACACAGAAAATGAAATCAGAGAGTTTCAATATTATGTTTATGTAATCTACCATTAAAATATCTTTTCACACCACAAAATACTCCAAAACTGCTGGTTAAAATTTTGTACTTGTGTAATGTACTCCAATAACTTTTATAAAGAATGAACAACTTATGTTGTTTGCTAAAGCAATTATTAAGTCACAGGCATGTGTTAAGTTACTATAATTAATTTAAGTACATTACACATAGTAAGGTCACTTAAATTACTGTAATAGCTTATTTTATTTATTTATATTTATCTATTTTATTATTAAGTGAATGATTTACTCAACAATAGTAAAAATACTTTAAATCAAACTAAAATTGTAGCGTAAAAAATTACCCTTTTTTCTTCATTTGTAAGTGCTCTCCATCTTGAAGCAAGTTGTCTCGTGACTTCTTGTTTTGATGGCTCTGAACCCATTTCTGTAGTAGTTTCAGCCACAACTACTGGCCTTTGTTCTTGGCAAAATTGGAAAAATGCATTGCAAGGTTTTTTAGGTGCATTAGGATCTCTTTCTGGCTGTAAATAATACATTGATAACAGAAAATATTAAATAGTTCCCTATAAAAAATAAAACAATTCTCAAGGACGAAATCGACGAAATAATTTATCACTTCCTTTTACCTTATCAGCTTTACTCTTTCTCTTAGGTGCTGGTTTTTTACCGCCTGAAGCATTTTGTTTGTCTGTTTGTTTTGCCCCAGCTTGAGTTTTGGCCCCCGCCCGAGGTGTTCGGGGAGGAACTTCAGGCTTCACTTCTACTTCTACTGTAGCCGTTCTGAAGGGATCGCCATGCTTATCTAGTCTTTCCACCAATAACTTAATGTCTTTTTTATATCGTTTAGTTATTTTTTTTACTTCATGTATCCTGCATCAAATTTAAAGTCGATTATCACAATGAAATTACATTTGAACGAAAATTCTAATATATTATCAAACCTATTCACAATTCGCTCATTATCCTGCTGCAACACTTCACATCGTTCCAATAACAACTGATATTTTCGCCTATAAATCTCTTCTTCTGATGGTAAACTAACCATATCATCTGAGTCGTCAGAAATATTCGAGTTGAGTTGCTGTACTGTCATTTTAATTTATTTCACGACTTCAAAGTTCAACACAGGCAAATTTCTTTTTATTTAGTTGTCGGTTGTCATACAACTGTTTTCGTTAGAATTGTTATGTTGGTAGTAAAAATCGAAACTTGTATTAAATAAATTTAAGTTCTACACTTAAAAATAAAAAATAAAATTAAGATTTTTTTTTTAAAGTTAAATTATATTATAAATTGTTAACAGATTGTTCTTATTTTTGATATCGTATTTATAATTTTCGAAGATAAAATTACAATTTACTTTTTGTACAAAAATGCTGTTGGTTCAAGAATCCGATTTACACTATATCCGAAAAATGACAAACAACTGCGCGCGCAAATGCCGATTTATATTTGGCGCGAAATTGAAGGTGTCCTTTTGCTAGGTATTGCTTAGTTCACAGTTTTCGCATTACCGTCCTCCCGTCCTCCTCTCACGTCTGTACTCCGACGCGATTGCGCAGTGCGTTTACTTATGCAGATCAGGTGTGCAGTATATTTCCTTCAAAAGAACCGCGTGGTGCTCTCACGTGATCGCAAACGTGTTTATTTATACTGAATTTTAATTAATTATGTACTACGTCAATTGATTCAGTGATATTATTTTATACTTTCAGGCGCATATCACTTATTTGTGATATTTTAATTTATAATCAGTGGTAAACAGTAATATTTATGATATACTATACAAACAATTTTGATAAGAAATTGCTTTGTCCAAATGAATTCTAAAACCAGCAATGAGATGGATACCGGCTTTTTCGAAGCGAACTATGTTTACTTATTTCATATTGTTATTTCTATTATATTTATTTTATTTTTTGAATACTTGTTTAGTTGACGAAAAAAAGGTTTGTTAATAAAACATTTTATATATTTTATATATAAGCAAATCCAATATTATAATATTATATTTACTAAATAATTGAATGGTTCCCCCTGCTACTGTAATGTGCGGGATACAGCGTGAAGCAAAAAATAAATAAAATAATAGTATCATTTATTTATATTATACTCATTCTGTTTAAGTCAATTCCACTATTTAGATGCACAGTACTTTAATAAAAAAAATGCTAATATTTAAATAAAAAATTTGCAGTTCACCTTTAAATATTTCTCTATAAAACATCACGTTTCAAACTATAAGAGAGTAACGGGACGATTTGCCGCGCTGTTAGGTTACGATTTTGATAATAAATACATGAGACTAAAAACAACGAACGTGGTACCAACGAAGAGACTGCCGGATGCCTTGATTATAGGGGTTAAGAAATGTGGAACGCGAGCACTTCTAGAGTTTTTAAGGTAATCCTGTTATTTTATTTTTGCTGCACGTTTTATAACAGAGTAAAATTTAGGAACCTCGTCGCTTAGTGATAAGGCACTTTGTTATCCATTAAGCTATTTCCGTTTTCCACTTTCTGCCAAATTGATAAAGGCATTGCATGTTGAGTGACGCAATTCAACGCCGCGCTTTTCTTAATTACTTGCGACTCGGTTGTGGCTTTGCTCGTTTGAATTATATTTTTTTATTTACGAATTTCAACTTCTTTCTTGTTCTTATAGGATTATCACTTTTACGACAACATCTATACATTGAAAAATAAAATTTCAGCCAAAAAATTGTAGTAATTTTGTCTACCATATTTTAAATTGGCGTGACTTCTGTATTCTTCAACCGATTTAAATAAAACAAACACTAAATGTTAAAGGAAGCTTTTCAAAATATATAAGTGAAATTCATATTTAAATCTGATTAGTCGTTTCTGAGATTAGCGGGTATAATGCATAAAAATGACTATGCTGGGCCCTATTGCATTAACAAAGATCCTCTATAATATTTTAATAGCTTTTTATGTTTAATAGCTGTTCAATAGTCGATGATTACATTCACACAGAACTTCAAAACCTCATACTGAAAGTCGATCATTTTTCATATACGATTTTGTTCTTTGGACCCGTCGATATCTTTCATGTACAGACACTGATGTGTTACAGATTTATTATTAGTATTAGATATCGATTCAATTCCGCTGCACGGAATTTGAAAACACAACCGTTTAGCATGCCCCTGTGTCACGAACCATTACGCTTCTAACAATTTTAAACGACTAACGACAAAATATAAATGTTTAAATATGTTAAATTTAATAGTAACTCGGGAGGATATATTGTTTAATACGATTACTTTTTTCATATTCTATTTTCACTGTCTTCTTCAGAAGAGGAAAAGTTCATGGTTGACTGCAGTCAACACGCAATGCAATATTAGTTTTAACTTAATAAATTCTTAATATGTTACATTTACATTATAACATAATTGAAACGTATATTTGCACAAAAATGTGGTATTTCGAAATTTTCATTACATATCTTGTGGCAAAACTTTGTGTTTAGTTTTAAATGACATTATCTTACTGTCGGAAAACGTACGAATGAATTGGATCGAGACAAAAAAGGCAAAGAAAAAAATTATTTTCTCTTAGAATCGAACCTATTGTTTATCGTATTTTGTAAACAATATATAAGTTTGTCTTTCCTAACATTTCTTATATAATGGTAAGGTGCTTTCGTTACTACAATAAAAAATAGTGACACTAATAATTATATTATCAATGAAAAAAAGGCCTGTCGTGGCGCAGCGGCACAAGAGTGTGACTGGAACCGACAGGTTCTGGGTTCGATTCCCGGTCGAGGAAATGAAATATTTAATATTTTCAATTTAAATATTTAATGTTTCATTTCGTCGCTCTGGTAACAAGGCAAAGCGCGGCGTTGAGTTCCGCCACTCAACACGCAATGCCTCAAATTCGGCGGAAAGTGGGGAACGGAAGTGGAATGGAGTGTCATAACACTAGGTTTCACTTCCCTCTGCCAACCCTGCCTAGTGCGGCGGATACAGCGTGAAGCTGAAAAAAAAAAGTCAATGATTTTAAATTCACCTTTTAATTAATTTTCAATCAATTATTACTAGTAATTGGTACCTTTACCTTACCTTTACTTTACCTTTATTAATTCCCGATGTCTTTTAAGACATGCGAAAATCGGGACAGTCTATTTACGTTGGGTATTTTTCTTATATACTCATCTACTATATACAAGATTTATTAAATTATGCTTACATATATGTTGAGGGCCGTCGTGGCACAGGGTCTCAAGGGTGTGACTGTAAGTGGGACAGGCAGTGGGTTCGACCGCCACCCGAGGAAATAAAAAAATATTTAACGTTTTCATTTCTTCGTTTTGGTAACAAGGCAATGCGCGGCGTTGAGTTATGCATTCAACACTCAAATTTGGCACAAAATAGGAACGGAACGGAGTGTCTGAACACTACATTCCCAAGTTCCCTCTACCTACACTGTCATGTGCACGGGAGCTAAAAACTATATGTGTATAACCACAATATGTTATAAAAAAAAACATCAAAACCAAAAAGATTTTTCATCAAATATTCTTTCTTATCTTTTTTGCCTACTTCTAAGCCTGGTTTTTACATTTTTATAAATGGAAAAGCTATTTTTAATGAAACTCATTTTGGCGGAAACTATACTTTACAAAATTTAAGCCTTAAATAATTGTGTGAGATTTTGTTCTTCAAAGTTTTATAATTTTTTTCTTTACTTTATTTGGTTATTAATGTTTGGGGATCTGAGGAACCTAACGTTAAGACAATCTGTTCTATTCCAAAATTTGGTTTCATAATAATTATTGAAGGAACGTCAAACACATTGCCTAATGCATTTTTTATTTAAAGTAGCATATCATGAAAATATTTTTAATATACATTTTTTAGATAAAAAGCCGTCGAAGCGTAGGGGCACAAAGGTATGACTGTAATCGGGACTGCTGTAGATTCGATTCTCACTCGTGTGGATTAATTATTTAATACGTTTACTTTTTCATATTCTATTTTCATTTTCTTCCTCTGGTAAAGAGGAAAAGCTCAGCGTTGACTTTTGCCACTCAAACGTAATGCCCCTAAAATTCAAAGAAGATTGGGAAACAGCTGTGAACGGTGTATCGTAACCTTAGGTTCCTACGTTCCCTCTACTTACCCTAGCATGTGGCATCTATTGTAAAACTATAAGAAAATTATTAAAAGTTTATTATATTTCAGGTTACATCCAGATGTGAGAGCAGCTGGTTCGGAAGTACATTTTTTTGATAAATATTACCATAAGGGTTTTGAATGGTATAGGTAAGTCTGGATTATTTTTATTTATATGTATTTTTTAAGTTTTATAGGTAAATGGGAAACAGAAATGCGTTAATTGCAACCGACCCTTTATTATTGTTATAGGGCTTCACTCTTCTATGCGCGAGATACAGTGATAAACTAAATAAAATTTATAATATACCTAAAATTTTGTAATGGAGGAAAAGAATTTTATTATCTTTACTATTTTTAGAGGCATGTCGTGGCGCAGCGGCACAAGCATGTGACTGTAACCGACAGGTACTGGGTTCGATCCCCAGTCGAAGAAATGAAATATTTAATATTTTCATATGTAATGTTTTATTTCTTCGCTCTGGTAATAAGACAAAGCGCGGCGTTGAGTTTCGCCACTCAACACGCAATGCCTCAAATTCGGCGGAAAGTGGGAAACGGAAGTGTCTTAACACTAGGTTCCCGGGTTCCCTCTGCCTTCCCTGCCTCGTGCGGGATACAGTGTGAAGCTAAGAACTATTTTTAAAGTGTTATTCCATACTTAAGAAAGATAAATACTAAATTTTAAATGCGTATAAAAATTTGAACAAAGCAGGACTTGAACCCGCGCCTCTTGGAAACCGTCCAAGCGCTCTGACCAACTAAGCCATCCGTTGCTTGGACGGTTTTCAAAAGACGCGTTCGTACAATTTTTTATGTTTTTAAATTTTGTAAGTTTTGTTATCGTTTATAACAATTATTAGCTATACTCATACATATGTAATTCATCATTGTATGGAAGATGTGTATATTAAAAAAAAACGACCCATTAATATTGTAATATGGCCTAAAATAGTGACATTTAAATATTTTGTCTGTTCTGTTTCTTCTGTGTAAGTGCCAATCTCAGGAAAGGTCAGATCCAAATGCAATTTTTACTATTGTAGCGACAGTCCTTCAAAATGTAGTGTTTTTTTTTAAATCCGTTAAAAAATAAAAAATAACGTTTATAAATCAAATTTAGCTTAATTTTTTCGTATTCAATGTATAGTTATTATCTTAAAAGTGTTTTGTTGTTTTTACAACAAGAAAGTAAGTAGTTGAAATTGGTAAAAAAAAAAATATAATTAAAGCGGATGAAGCCGTGGATAGTACTCAGCTTCACACTGTATCCCGCACATGGTAGAGTAGGTAGAGGGAACTTGGGAACCTAGTGTAAAGACACTCCGTTCTACTTCTGTTCACCGCTTTCCGACGAATTTGAGGCATTGCGTGTTGAGTAGCGGAACTCAACGCCACGTTCTACCTTAAAAAATTAAAACATTAAATATTCATCTCCTCGAGTGGGGACCGAATCCACAACCTGTCGGTTACAGTCACACACGTGGATAGTACGTTAGTAGAAATTTACTATATACGTACAAATGCCCCCAAAAAAATTAAATTACGAGCGCACACTCTACATTCTCTTAGAATTCACTTTAAGTAATATTTGGATAAAAGAATTTTGTATACTGCCTTTGTAAAACTCGCGAAGTTCTACAAAAGCACAACAAATTATGAGAATACACAATGCACTAGCAATCTAACTCGTAGAGATTGTTAACAACTTATTCATAAGCGACCCGTTTTATTTCCATTAAAACTTTTCAATCGTTGCTGTTTTAGTGTTGGTATTTATTTATATTCTAATAAAAACCATTCTCTCTTACTTCATGGTTATGGGCTATGTAAGCAAGCACGATAAGGCTTAGTGGTCAGAACGCTTGGACGGTTTCCAAGAGGTGCGGGTTTAGATTTAAATACGTTTTCTTAAATGTATTGAATTTTCCTGTTAGACATTTGGAATGAAAGGTTATACAAAAAAAAATATTTGAAAAAAAAATCGACAGATACGTTTTTTTTAGCTTCACGCTGTATCCCGCACATGAGGCAGGGCAACCAGAGGTAACCCGGGAACCTAGTGTTAAGACACTCCATTCCACTTCCGTTAGCCACTTTACGCGGAATTTGGGGCATTGCGTGTTGAGTGACGGAACTCGGCGCCGCGCTTTGCCTTATTGTAAGAGCGAAGAGATGAAACATTAAATATTTAAATTGAAAATATTAAATATTTCATTTCCTCGAGTGGGGATCGAACCCACAACCTGTCGGTTACAGTACACGCTTGTGCCGCTGCGCCACGACAGGCCTCAAAGACATAGATACATATATTTAAGTAATTTGTTTCCATCTAACAAAATATAAAAAAATATTTCCATCAATATTTTTATTAATTGTCTAAATTCGGATATTTAATTTATTTATATATTTTTTTTATATAAATAATTAAAATTATATTTTAATAATTCTCAACAATTTTATAAAATACTTATTATAAAGTCAGAAATATTTTGAAATTGGAATTGTGCTCGAGCGTTCCAGTTAGTTGAAGCACCATACTTGTAATATCTGCGGCCCCGTAAATAAAGCTACTCACAAATATATACTATATAATCTACGTCACATAGAAAGATTTCAGATTTTAATATTTCAATAGATCAAAATAGCGTTAAATACTACCAATTAATTAAAATAATTTTATATCTATATATATATGTTATCTCTCTCACTCTCAGCTTCACGCTGTATCCCGCACATGGCAGGGCAGGCAGAAGGAACTTGGGAACCTAGTGTTAAGACACTCCGTTCCACTTCCTTTTCCCACTTACCGCCGAATTTGAAGCAATGCGTGTTGAGTGGCGGAGCTCAACGCCGCATTTGGCCTTGCACCAAATCGAAGAAATGGAAATATTCAATATTTCAATTGAAACTATTAAATATTTAATTTTCTTGATTAGGGATCGAACCCATAATCTGTCGGTTACAGTCACACGCTTGTGCCGCTGCGCCACGACAGGCCTCAATATTATCTGAATTTCGGAAATTACTCCTACCGATTTCCATAAAGTCTAGATATTTCGGGGGCGATAACTCGATCTAGATAGATATCATTCTTAGACAATGACGTTTCCTCCGTGTTTTTAGGCAATGAAAAATTCCTACGAATTGCAACAATGATTTCGTGACACAGTATGGTAGAGCAACTTATACATTGTTATTTCCTGCACATTGAGGCGCAGCGGCACAAGCGTGTGACTGTAACCGACAGGGTCTGGGTTCGATCCTCAGTCGAGGAAATGAAATATTTAATATTATCAATTTAAAATATTTCATGTTTCATTTCTTCGCTCTGGTAATAAGGCAAAGCGCGGCTTTGAGTTCCGCCACTCAACACGCAATGTCTCAAATTTGGCAGAAGTTGGGAACAGAAGTGTAACGGAGTGTCCTAACACTAACTTCCCGGGTTCCCTCTGCCTACTTCGTGCGGGATACATTGTGAAGCTGGAATAATAAGAATTTTCTGCACATTTCTGTATAGGTGACATGTTTTCATACCAATTTTTATTAAATGCAATTTTCCTTTATATAACTTCGTCATGTTCTAAACAATTGTGCAGATTATGTTAATTATTAATAAAATATTATTTACCAACCATTTGTAATAGTTATTTATAGCGATAAACACAATACTGCTTTTTATCTAACTAGGTTGAAGGAAATGCAAATATTTCAAAATTAATTTCCTTCTTCATTATTTGACCATTTTTTTATTATTCAGTTATTTACAGACATTTTATTTAAAACGATGCGTTCAGTGTGAATTAATATGTAAATATTAACTCTAAATTAATTTGTAATTAAGAAAATCATTATTTTATATAATTAAATCTTGAAGTCAACAATATCAGTTGAATATAATTTCATATTTAATGTAAACAACTCATATAATAATTTGATGGGTTATCTTCTTCTTATAATAAATCTGTAACCGATCACTGTCTGTACATATAATCTTATACAGAGATATTGAACATATTTTGGTATGTTCGTTCTGTACGTTTGTACGCGCTAATCTTCTAAACGGCTAACCAGATTTAAATGAGTTTTTACTAATATATTTGGGCAACTTTCCCTAAGCATTTAGAATTAGTTTTATTTTAATCGGTTTTTATTTATATAACTGTTACATTAATTTAAAATAATTAGTTCAGCAAAATTACTACAATATTTTTACCCTTTTGGTTGAATTGTTAGTTTTCAATGTACAGATATAATCTTAAAAATGGTAATATTATTAGGACATAAAAGTAAATTTTGCTGCAAATGTAAGTTTATAATATTTTTTTTCTATAAAATATATATAAATTTGTACTTTTTATCATTACTCATTTATATTGTCAGATATTTTGATTGCTTTGTGTCACTACGTGCCACTTGATAGTTTCACAGGAAATACTATAAGTACTTTAATGCTGTAAAACGATACATAAATGCTCTAATTTTTTTATGAACATTTCTACCGTTCATATCGTTTTGCGTTAATTTAGAACGTTGATTTTTTTACTACGCTAAGGGACTGAACACCTTAATACTTGATATTATTTATAAATTATCTTTACAAACAGACAAACGGACAACAAAAAAATCCCATAAGCGTGTGATATTTTCCTTTTAAGATACATACTATATTATAAAGAAAAACGGATGAAAATTAAATTTCCAGGGAGAAAATGCCTCCAACACTCGAGGGTCAGATCACAATGGAGAAAACACCTTCGTACTGGGTCACGAGATCCGCGCCAAAACGCGTATACGCTATGAACCCAGCTGTGAAATTAATAGCTGTTGTACGCGATCCTGTCACCAGAGCGATTAGCGATTATACTCAGTCTGCCAGGTATGGACAGATTTGTTTCTATTTTTATCAGCTTCACGCTGCATCCCGCGCATGGTAGGGTAGGCAGAAGGAACTTAGGAACCTAGTGTTAAGACACTCCGTTCCGCTCCTCACTTTCTTATTGAATGACAGATGGACGCCGCTTTACCTTGTTATTAAAGCGTAGAAATGAAAATATTAATATATTTAATTTGAATGGCAAACAGTAAAATATATTTTTTTTGTGCCGTGTGATTCGGCTTAGAATAGAATCACCCTGGTACTGTGGTGTCGTAAGAGGCGACTAAAGTACGTGTGGGAGAGTCACGTTATCAGCAATGACAACACGCATGGGCAGGCTCGAACGGATTGTTACCACCCCCGGCATTTAAAACCGGCGTTTAGTGGCTTCGGCCACTGCGTTTCGCATTGGGTAATGCCGGGCCACGGTGCCCATACATCTTAAAGACGAGCAACGCTCCTGTAGCTCCTCTGGTGCTACACGGAGTCGTGGGCGACGGTGATCACTTACCATCAGGTGACCCGTACGCTCGTTTGCCCTGTCTTATCCATAAAAAAAAGTCCACTCCAAGAAGCAAAATATTTAATATTTTCACTTATTCGCCTTAGTAACAAAACAAAGCACTGCGTTAAGTACCTACCTACTAGAAGTAAGTATATAATTTTTTTTTGCGTAAAGCCAAAAATGTATTTATGTACTTAGTTTAAATATATGAATTGTTTGTTATTACCTATTATATATACATATCTACAAATAAAATTTAACTTTAAGTACCAAGTATTATTTCTATTCTATCGCTTTTACTCCTTCCGTTTTTAAGAGTTTGAATTTTAAAATAAAGTTTACTGCTTTACATGTGACAAATGTAGAGTACCTACATACTTATTTATTAAATTTTCACCACTCACGATGTTCTTGTAGCGTTACTATGGCATAGTTCAAATATAAAGCGGTTTATTGTAAATGTCTCTACAATTTAATTTGAAAATTCATAATATAATGTCACTTTTAATTACTAATTTCTAAGGGCTTTGTCTATAACTTTCATGTTTATAATAAAACATATTTAACCAAATTTCTTTGGAACTTTTCTATACTTATTCAAGTGGGCAAAATTAGGTACTTTACATAGAAAAAGATAACATTCAATTTAAAATCAATATATGCCCGATATATCGATGTTTGCATTTGTAGAATGTCGTATTAGCCATTTAAGATCAAATTTACGTACAAAATGAGGTTGAAATAATCCTAAAACGGGTAAAAGATTTATATTTCGCAAACCATTAGTAAAATTGTTAGTGATGTGACCTAGTTTTTGTTACTTTTGCTGTTATTATGAAATGTACTTTACTTTTTTTTTTAGTATGTACTGAATAGAAAACCGTAAAACCGAATTTGACTGCTAGAAAAAAAATGATGGCTGCAAATTTAAATTTAAGTTTATCTGTTGAGTTGGTTACAAGATTATAGCTAAATACTATTGCTTTAAACACTTAATTTTAAATGTGAGCGTCATTTTTAAACATAAATTTCACCTGGTTCTACAGGGTATGGGACTTTACATTTCTAGCTCTGTAGTGCAAATCGGTGGCAAGTCACAGCCTTGGTTTGATACGTCTTGCAAGCTTGCTGTTTCCGGCAAGGGCGAGGCATATCGAATCTGGGCCGAGGCACTTGCCACTAAGGATCCGAAGGCACTTGCCACTAAGGATCCGAAGGTGAAGGATCCGAAGGTAAAAAGAAAGTACAACCGTGCCTCTAGGTACTTTAAGTGGTAAATTGCCAGAGCAAGTTCCGAGCACGAGAGCTATCCGTCCGGAAGTCGCCAGTTTTGGGCCCTCTCAAAGACTGCGCTTGGCAACTTGAGCCAGCCTTCGCTTCCGCCGCTACGCACAGAAAATGACATCCTGGCCCATACGGCGTAAGATAAATCCGATCTACTGGGGGCTCTTGCCTCAAACTCGACTATGGATGACCGAGGAACAACGCCGCCGACCATCCCACGATGTCAGAGCTTAATGCCTGACGTTAAATTTAGTCAGAAAGCTGTTAAGTGAGCTCTGTCTTCCTTGGACATCTACATGGCACTGGCATTTCTGCTCTTGTGCTCCGTTCATGTGCTCCTGAGCTGACACTGGTGCTAACGCGTCTATTTCGGCACTCTTACTCAGTAGGTATAGTCCCAGATTCGTGGAACAGAGCTCTTATCCACCCGATTCCGAAAAAGGCGATGGTTACAATCCAACTAACTACAGGCCTATTGCTATCAACTGCTCTCAAAAGTTATGGAGAGCATAATAAATAGCCAGCTCTTAGTGTATTTGGAGGATCAACGATTGATTAACGATCGCCAATATGACTTTCGTCAGGGTTGCTCAACCGGTGATCTTCTGATTTTCCTAACCCACCGCTGGGCTGCGGCTATTGATAGCAAGGGAGAGGGCCTGGCAGTTAGTCTGGACATGGCAAAGGCCTTCGATCGTATGTGACACAGGGCGCTCCTTGCGAAACTTCCATCCTACGAGCTTCCCGAGAATTTGTGCATGTGGTTCGCTAGCTTCCTCTCTGGGCATCAAGGTCGCTGTCGACGGTTTTTGCTCTTAATATATGTCCATGAACGACGGCGTACCGGCCTGCCTGCCTGCTGTCTCCTACACTGTTTCTTCTGCATATCAATGATATGTTGGAGGACTCTAACATACATTGTTATGCAGACGATAGCACTGTGGACGCTATATACTCCGACCATGCAAGTCTGTCTCGGGAAAACGTCGACTAGTGCCGAAATCAACTTGTGTCTTCCGTTGAGGTATCCCTCCAGAATGTCTCCGTATGGGGTGAAAAGAACCTGGTAAAATTCAACCCCTAGAAGGCCAATTTGGCCTTGCTTTCCAGATGATCGACTTGTGGCGCGTTAACCGCTAAAAAACCCCATTTGTCGTATCACCAGTTTTCAAGCCTCACCAGTTTTCAGGCCTCAGCTTTTCGAACGACTGCCAGTATCGCGATCATCTGGAAAGCAAGACCAAATTGGCCTCGAAGAAACTGGGGGTCATCATCAGAGCAAGATAGTATTTCACGCCAAAACACCGCTTGGCCCTGTATTAGGGACAAGGTTCGGCCTCATATGGAATACTGTTCTCACCTCTTGGCTGGTGCACCCCAGTATCAGCGTTCGAATCGTTGGGCACCCAGTGATCTGTGTGGGGCTTGATACTTTGGCTTTGCGTAGAGACGTATCCACCCTGTGCGTTCTCTACCGTATTTATCACGGGGAGTGTTCTGAGGAGCTGTTTGACTTGGTTCCTGCCGCCGAATTTTCATCCGCACAGTACGTCACAAACTACAGTACCATCCACACCACCTGGACACGTGGCACTCGACAACTGTGCGGTTTCGTAGGAGCTTTCTTCCTCGCGCCACGCTTCTGTGGGACGGCCTACCCGCGGCAGTATTTCCAGGTCGATACGACATGGGTACCTTCAAAAAGCGCGTCTACCTTCACTTCAAAGGCCGGCAACGCACCTGTAGCTTCCCTGGTGTTACACGGGGCCGTGGGCGACGGTGATCATTCACCATCTGGTGACCCGTACGTTCGTTTACCTTGTCTTTTCCATAAAAAAAAACCTAACTAAGATCAGATTAAAAATCTTGAACGTATCCGGGAAATTCTCGTACAATTTTTACATTTAAAAAAAGATATTATATACCTTTAGGAAGATAATTATTTACCTAAAAGGTAAACAATTATATTTATAGAAAAAGCGTGCCGACATTTGTGTACTAGTGGGTAATATAGTATTTACTATAATTATTCGTTGATAAGTGACACCAATGTTACATCCGAGTGTTCTTCTCTCTCGACCCCCTAGGGGGGAGAGGGGTGACGGCATCAAGGCTGGAGCCCTCTTGCCGTAGGTGTCATTCGGCGCCTATCAATATAGGCGCGGCTTTGGGGTTGGACTTTTGGGGGTCCTTATGGTATATTACCTCGATGGTGCAGGTTGGGAGTCAGGGTATCAGGGAAAATGGTTACATGCGTGTTTTAGATTATTAAATACATAACCTATATCCTAAAGCACTTTTTATTCTGTTATCATTTTCACTTTATTAATAATTAATGCAACTCTATGTATAATTTTATATTTGTACTATATGAAAAAAAGTAAATATATATCTCACGTTTCTAGGATAATTCTAGGATCCTAGTCCTGATAAACGGTAGTGTTGTCCGTAGTCGATGACCATTTAAAAATAATATTTGGCAATTCTACACTTCAATACTATATTTAAGCTGTCGTCCAAATTATTACATAGAAAATGTTCATTTTTTATAGTAAAAGGCCATCGCTACCGCGTTTCGAGGACTTAGCTTTAATAAACAGCACCGCGGTGTGGGGCGCGTGGGGCGGCGCGTGGGCGGCGGTGGACGCGTCGTGGCCGCCCGTGCGGCTCGGCGTGTACGCGCGCCCGCTGCGGCGGTGGCTGCGCCGCTTCCCGCGCTCCAGGATGTTGCTGGTTAGCGGAGAACGATTGGTTGTCGATCCAGCGGCGGAAATTGCGAGAGTTCAGGTTGATACTTGGCTTCTTTTTCATATATTTATTAGTTAGTGCTATTGTCTAATTTATGTGATAACTTTGGTTGATATAAAGCTTGTTGGTGAAGCTGTTAAAAATCCTTCCCCGCATCTGGTCATATAAAGTTTTCTGCTAAGCACCCAAGTACATGCGTATCTTCTGAATATATCGCAATTATCTAACGTTTAAACATGAACGTATCACTAGAATCTTTTATTGTATTTTTCAAAATATGACGCAATTGAAATTAATTGCAGTAATAAATAACAATTATGTTCAAATTTGAAAAGCTCGTGAAATTTGCTAACATTTCTTTCAGGACTTTTTAGGCTTGAAACAGTTGATAACAGAAAAACACTTCTACTTCAACTCCACAAAAGGTTTCCCTTGTCTCCTCAAGTCGGAGAGTCGGTCAACACCGCACTGCCTAGGTAAGAACAAAGGTAGGAGCCACCCGTACATAGACCCGGTAGCTGTAGAGCGTCTCAGGGAGTTCTATAGGCCGTACAATGAGAAATTTTATGAACTGTCCGGCATTCATTTTGGATGGCCGTGATGTTTTTATATCGAAATTCGAAAAAATATCTCTTCAAATAGATGTTCTAAACAATAGTTAATTGAGTAATATTTTCTTATTTTTTTTGTGTGAAAATTTATGTTTGTTTTGCAATTTGTATACGTGTTATGTATATATTAGTGATGTGACGAATCGATAACAAAGTATATCCGCGGATCTGTATTAGAGATGTCACGAATAGTTGGCTATTCGGTATTCGGCCGAATAACGTGCAGTATTCGATCGATTACCGAATAATTAATTATAATAAAAAAAAAACATATTATTCAAAAATATATATTATTTCCATTACAAATGGTTAATTAATAATATAATTTATCAAAGGTAAGTTATTATGAATCAAAACAAGTTTTTCAGTATTTGTTGATAGCAAACGATTGAATACCCTTTCACTGTATACACTACTGCCAGAATGAATGCCATACATAAGTGTTAGAAAATTTTGTCCATATTAGATTACTAACCACCATTATTGAGAATATTCGGCCGCCGAATATTGGGTGCTTCGGCCAAGTACGTAGCCGAATGTTCGGTATTCGGCCAAATCGCTATTCGTGGCATCTCTAATCTATATATATATATATATATATATATATATATATATTTATATATATATATATATATATATATATATATATATATATATATGTATATATATTATATTTATATATATATATATATATATATATATATATATATATATATATATATATATATATATATATATATATATATATATATATATATATATATATATATATATATATATATATATATATATAAATTCAAATACATGAACTAATTACAACGCCACTGATATTTCTCCTTCTAATATTCGCGGATACAGACACGGGTATTCGCCACATCACTAATACTTATATAGTTGAAGAAAATAAATAACACGAAAATGTATGAAAAATAAATCAAGTAGTTGTCTAGTTACGGTTCTTAGAAAATCTATAGGGTGCACAATGAGAATTATATACATTATGCGGAAGTAATTACCAATGACCGTTAATGGGGATTACTTGAATTAAATGTAAATTAAAAAAAAAATTGTTAAGTATAAAAAATATTTTTTTATTTTAATATAATTTTACATATTAAAATTAAATTTTCCTTTATTATTTTTCTTAACAATATTTATATCTATCTATGTATATATATATATATATATATATATATATATATATATATATATATATATATATATATATATATATATATATATATATATATATATTATATATATAATTATCTAGTTAAATATCAACAAGTGTAAGAGTCAAGTGAAATATGAAAGTACTTACTTGCCAAGTATTAATAGCATAGACTGAAACATGCCATATTTAGAACATAGGAATGTTAGTAAACGCTAAACTTAATACCGCTATTTCTAGACATAGAATGTTAGTTGGAACATGTTTGTCTAATAATTTTTAGAAATAGAATATTTATTGATAAATAATCTTTAATTTTAAAATGAAATACGATTTTCTAATTGTAATCAATCAAATAAATAACAATTATATACGTAGGGTAATTAGTTTAGTAATGACTGTCAATACATATGTCACATTTACGTAAATTACACAATACATATCTATGTAAATGCCATTATTATACGTTAAAGTTGTATAGTTCCTAATAACTAGTAGATACGTAGAAAATAGGTATATTTAAATATGTTGCTTTTTTTAGCCTATCAAAGGCACACATCGAAGTGTTTAACGGTTATTTTAAAATAAGCCGGTATTTCTTTTAATATAAAACAGCAACAAAAATTCAATTTTAACCAGTTTCAAAAAAGGAGGAGGGTTTTTAACATCAATTTAAATACACATATATAGATAGACAGTATGTTTTTTTTTATATAGGTAGATATAATATTTATAGATTTACTATATACTTTTTTACATTGCACTAATAATGTTACACATTTTTAATTGAAATTGATTTTAATTGAAACATTTTTAACCGGATTCATCGCGTATATTGATTAGTAAACATATTTGGAAACCCGATGTTTCCAACAATTTACAGTAGACCGTGGTAACCACCGACTACTGTAAATTGTTGGAAACGTCGGGTTTCCAAATATGTTTACTAATCAATATACGCGATTAATCCGGTTAAAAGTGTGTCAATTATTTTTAAATGCCTGTCATGGCGCAGCGGCGCAAGCGTGTGGCTGTAACCGACAGCTTCTGGGTTCGATCCTCAAATTCGGCGGAAAGTGGGGAGCGGAAGTGGAACGGAGTGTCTTAACACTAGGTTCCCGGGTTCCCTCTGCCTACCCTGCCTGGTGCGGGATACAGCGTGAAGCTGAGATTTTTAAATGTCTTCGTAAAATCGAGTATACTATAAACTATTTTATATAGACAGATCTCATCATCTTAAAGAAGTTTAATGAAATGAAGGCGAAAACAAACAGATAAATATAATTTTTATTACGAGTATTGTGCCAAAATATTTTAATTGTAACACAGTTAATGAAAGTTATTTTTAATCTATATTAAGTATATCTGAATACTATAATATCTATATTAGGTATAGTATTTCCGTTGTATTCTTTTATTATGTATATTTTAATTTTTATATTAAAAAAAATTATCAAGTATTTTTTATAATAATAACATTAATATTGTAAATTTTTTCGATGTTTCTGTTTTATACCATAGTATTGTTTTATAAAGGAGCATTTTCATATTGAACATAAGTACTTACAGTCAATTAAAAGTTCTATGAATAAATTTATCTCAAATATCTAATCACACAAGAAACCCTTAGAGAAAAAAAATAATACTTAATTTATTGTTTTATTAAATAATTACATCAAATTAATTTTAAAATATATAGAAATTTCTTTTTACAAACTTAACTTTGGCTTAACTAATACATATTATTTGATCGTCTCTAAATCACATTTTAGGATTTTTTAAAAAGAATATGCTCAATATTAAGTACCTAAAAAGTTATATATTTAAATCCCTATATTATAAGTGAAAATATATATATATATATATATATATATATATATATATATATATATATATATATATATATATATATATATATATATATATATATATATATATATATATATATATATATATATATATATATATATATATATATATATATATATATATATATATATATATATATATATATATATATATATATATGTGATTACATTTAATAGGCTGTTACTTTTAACTACAATTATTATTTCATAATAAATATTTTATTAATGTCTAATATATTGCACATTGCGCAACAGTTACGTAATTGAACTTTTTTTAGAATAAAAGTTACATATTTGCAATAAATTTAAGTTTATTGATATATTTTTTTGCGGGAGAACATGTGTGTGTAAACGACAGAATGTGATCCCCATTCGAAGAAAGGAAATATTAATATTTTCTGAATTAGAAATATTTTTTATTTTTTTTCTTCAACAAGGCAAAGCGCGGTGTTCTGCACCTCAACATGCAATACCTCAAATTTGAAGAAGAAAGTGGGGTTTATGTGGACCCCACTTTTTTCTCCAAATTTGAGGTCATGCACAAGCTGTCATTTTCATACAAATTTCAATCTTAATCTCCTCTATGCCCTTCCAAAGGTAGATTGATGTCAAAAATTGAAAATGCAATCTTTCGGTTGATTATTGGGAAGCTTTACTCAAAAAAATGGATTTCTAATCAATCTATGGTTGCAGTTTATGGATTGAGTTTGATTATTAACATCGGGCATTAGTAGTTTAATAGAGTGTCTTAACACTAGATTCCTCAGTTTAATTTGCTTACCTTGGTAAGTGCAGGGTAGGTACAGTGTAAAGCTACAAAACAAATACGTCAGTTTTGCATCAAACGAGTGAAAAATTATAAGATAATTATATATTTAACTATCGTTATCTTAATTCGTATATCAGTTACTTTACCTGAGCGATCTTTACAAGGTACGCGGATAACTTTATGTTGCGTTGTATTTTTTATGTCATATATTAAAAAACTAGCGAGCTGGCGGCTTCGCCCGCTTGCGTTACACTATTTTATATATTAATCTGAATTTAATTCTGGTTTCGGGAACGAATATTTTTAAATGACATACCTTTTTGTGTCGCTTAGCCAAATCAAATACAAAAAACATTAAATGTTGAGGGAAAGTTGCTATAATATAATAGCAAAAACTGCATTTAAATCTGGCTAATTCTAAAATGAGCGCGTACAAGCGCATAGACAAAACGATTTTTTTTATAAAAAAAAACATTATTTTGTATTACATTTATAAACGTACCATTTAAGATTTTTTTTATATATATTCTTCCATGTACAGTGACAGTGATCAGTTACAGATTTATTATAACTATAGATAATGGATTATTGTCTTAAACATTTAAATACACAACATCAGTTTACAGATAAAAATATTATTTTTCAACTCATTTTTTTTATAAGCAGTCTGTGAAAGAATAAATTTTAAATAGAGTAAACTGATATGCGAATAAACATATCGCAAACTTATAAAAAGAAAGGAACGCTTACTAAATATTTATTCTTTAATTTATATCACACTATTTTTAATTAGACCATCATGTAAGTAAAATATACCAAATACTGTTTTTATTGTACAAGTCACATTCATTAACTTTAGTTAAACAAAATATTTTATATTTATATAAAACAGAAAATAAATATATTAATATTACAAGTAATTTTGTAATTGTATTATCGTTATTCTATAGGGATGTTACGGACGTAATATTTTGATTGATAATTATTGCGGATTTTCCGTTACCGTTACGTTACGTTTTCAGCCACAAATTTATTTTTTTCAAAATTATATATTTTTTATATTACATTCATACCAAGTGCCTACAGCTTTAAACTAGTTAGAAACAAAAACGCTCTCTTAACTAGTCCCAATTATAATTCCAAATTTAATATCAGATTCGGTTCCGGAATTTTTATGTCAGTAATACAAAAGTTCCGCTTACGTAATCGTAAGCGGAACTTTAACGGAGCTCCGTAACATCCCTATTCTCCATATCATATTATATAGATATAGATATTGCACTAAACCATCCGTCGATCACACATAGTTGCTTTAGGAAAGCTTTAAATTATGTAATATGTTTTGAAATAAAATGATTTCACTATAATTATGCATTTTATTTCATTTTCATCCCCGTTCGAGGAAATCAAAGCACAATGAAAGTAAAGCGCGGCGTTTAACTCCGCCACTGAACAAGCAATGCCTCAAATTCGGCAGAAAGCGGGGTACAGAAGTATTATAACACTTACTTTATATACATACAGGATGTATGTAAAATAAATGAAACCAATTTAAATGCTTACACAATTTTATTTTAATATACAAATCTGTAAAATATATTTAAACGAATATAATATTGTTATTTCTTTTTCTAATCTTCTTGTTAGTGTTGGAGTACATTTATATACACATATAAATAATATAATTATAAGGGAATCCCTACAGATTCAATATAAATGGGCATAAGGATAATTTTATTATTTATTTATATTTAAGTAAACATAAAATGATATAAACTAAATTTAAAAGCGTATAAAATTATTAACGTAGCAGGATTTAAACCCGCGTCTCTCGAAAACCGTCTGAGCGCTCTGACCAACTAAGCCATACGTTCTTATCAAGCTACGTAGAAATTCTTATACGACTGTTACAACTTATTTATGTTGGTTCCAACAGGCGTTTGTTCAAATCTGATTACATTAAAATTTTTATACGCATTTAATTTAGTATTTTCTTTCCTAATTGTGGAATAACGATTTAAAAAAAATAGTAAAAATATAAAATTATATAATCTATGCGAGTACAAACAAAGAATCCTAGCTTATAATTAACTGTAATAATGATTTTTTTTTACTCTATGGTCGCGGGTAGACTTTCTACCCGCAAAGTAGTGCTCGAAGCGTAGGGTTTCCAAAAATGTATGTAATAAAAATGTATTACTTCATTTATACATTAATTAATTAATTGGTTTCTTCAAGTTAAAAATTAAAGTGATTTCAATAAATTCTAAGATTTCCATGAGTAACTATCCTTTAATGTACATACAATTGATACAGGATAAGATAATATAAATCAAGAAGAATAATAGATTTACAAATTATTTCTTTTTATATATATAGGTAGTATAGTAATTTGTTTATACAAACTATACAACTAAGAGAAAAAGTTAAAATTTCAATATTTTAACTTTTAATTCCGCAAAGGTAACCAGAGGCAGAAGTTTTGGAATACAATGTGTGTTGAGTGGAGGAACTCAACGCCGTCCTTTGCCATGAACCAGAGATTTTTTTTTCAGATTTCCGCAGTAGTCCACACATGGCAGGGTAGGCAGAGGGACAATCTAGTGTTAAGACACTCCGTTCCGTTGCCCACTTTCCACCGAATTTGAGGCATTGCGAGTGGCGGAACTCAACGCCGCGTATTACCTTGTTACCAGAGCGAAGAAGTGAAAACATTAAATATTTCATGAAATGCATTACCTCTCCTCTACACTCACCTTCGTTGGCTTTTAAACAATAAAATTAATTATTTGATAAATAAACAGGCAATTCCACCGGATTCACTTGAACGTATGAAATGGAATCACCAACGACAGCAAATATTATCGCCACGTTGTCGTTATACTTCGAATGTAACGTTGCAATTTCGTCACCAGATGGCATGTTGGAAGATAAACTGTAATAAGAAAAAATGGTGCGTGTCATTTGGATCGCAATTGCCTTTATTAGTAGATCAATAAAATTAATATTTTAGAAGATATCACAGTTTTAAAATATAAATATATAAACAGAATGTAGGCAGAGGGAACTTGGGAACCTAGGGTTAAATTCTTTCCGCCGAGTTTAAGGTAGCGTTTTAACTAAACTAAACATCGCGCTTTGCTTTATTACTTGAGCGAATAAATGAAATTATTATATATTTCATCTCGTCGAGTGAGGATCGAACCCACAACCTGTCGTTCACAGTCGCACTGCTTATGCCTCTGCTCTACGATCGGCCACAACAATCAGCTTCAAGCTGTATCTCAGAGGGGACTTGGGAACCTAGTGTTGAGACACTCCGTTCCACTTCCGTACCCCACTTTCCGCCGAATAAGAAGCATTGGGTGTTGAGTGGCGGAACACAACGCTGCGCTTTGCCTTGTTACCAGAGCGAAGAAATGAAAACATTAAATATTTAAATTGAAAATATTAAATATTTCATTTCCTCGAGTGTGGGGATCGAACCCACAACCTTTCGTTTACAATCACACGCTTGTGACACTTCACCTGGCCACAACACAAAACTAAAAGAGAAAAATTCTATGAAATATATGAAACTAACCTACCTTAAGCACAATATTCGGAAATGTGGTACCGGTGGATCAGTTTTCCTAAAGTTTTGCACATCTCTGTTATATACATCGAAGTCTATTACTAAACTGCATTCATCTCTTACTCTCCTCTCCGTTGGAATGACACTCAGCTTGTTCAGCACAGACGCCATATTTAAACAATCTTGAGGTTTCACTATAGAATTTACCCTTGAATCCATGTTGTTGTCTATAGAATTCTGAAACTCGGCTACTGCTTCTTTTATACTAATGTAGTAAGATTTCTTCAAGTCCAACCAGTTGTTCGATTGACACGGCTTCAAGTTCATGTAGTCATATAAAAATTCTTCTTGTCTAATATCCAAAAGTTCATTGTTTTCCGAATTCTTGGCAACAATTTCGGCTCTACCAAAATCATTAATATGTGGCAGCCATTTTGAAGGCATTGCGTCCAACAATTTTTTACTGTACGTTATATTTTCAGTTGTCGCCGCAGAGTTCTCTCTACTGCTAGTAGATGCTTCGTTACATTCTTTTTGTTTTTCAGACAATCTTTTGAGAACGTTAAAAGGATTTTTTAATTTCTTCCCTTTTGGTAATTCTGGAGCGTCTTTCATGACGCAATCTGAACTGTCCGAATCCGATGAATCTACTGTCACGTGACGCCTGTTCGCCAATTCATTAGTTTCCGTTATATAGTACTCTTCGTTGTACGACTGATTGAACGTTTTTAGAAGTTTTGAAAAGCATCGCCTGTGTCGTGCCGAAGATTTGCCTTCTATCTCCAAATTTTTCAACTTAGCCGCGAATTGTTTCAAGGAATCCAGATTTTCGTTGAGCAAAGCATCTTTATCGGTTGTACGACGTCTCTTTTCTACCGGTTCATCGTCATCTAAAGTGATTGTATCAACAATTTCTCCTACAATAATATCTAAATCGTCGGTCAGTCCTATGTTTGTACTGTATCTAATATTGTACGTCTGTATCAATTTACGAAGGGCATCAACGTTATGCTGTTCAAAATGACCGTTTTGTAACAGATTTTTCAGCCTAATCGTTAATTTTTTAATGCTTTCCAAATGAGCTATTTGGACGTTATGTTTGCGTTTTATATTTCTCAAAGTTTGATTATTGATTTGGGGTCGCATGTAAGGTTGTGGTCGCAGTAGAAATTGATATGGTGGCACAATGAACGTGTTTGGCAAAAACGATCGTCGGAACATCGTGTTGATGTCGTTATAATTAAAATTATAGATGGGCCTTCGATTACGACATGGCCGAAAAGAAAATTGCCGCAGAAAACTATGGTAACTGACGGACATGTTTGAATTAGAAGATCTGGCGCTAATATGTCTTATTCTTGGTACATGAATACCATTGATTTCATCATTTGCACTATAGCTACTCTCAGACAACGGCTGATCACTTTTACATAATATTTTCTCTAAATTCACACAGTACATTGATTTTCTCGGATTCAACCCTTGCGGTAAATATTTTTTGTCAGCAACTTTACAAACTACTATAGTTTTATTTAACATTTCCGGCACAGATTCGAAATATTCATGTAATTTGTCGCTATCACACGGCCTTAGTTTACGTTTTTTTATTTTTTCCAATTTCCTCCATCCACGGATATTTTTATGTTTCACGGAATTGTCTTTCGATGCTTCAGACGTGACGGGACTTTGACTAAATTCTGTAAACAAAATTAAAATTATTAATATTAATACAAAAGAATTTCATATGTTAAGGTGAAAAGAGGTTAAAAGTTTGATTTCTACTCGGTATGAAAGAAAATGTAACATTTTTCTTTCTTCGCATTTGGTAATAAATCAAAGAGAGGCCTAAGTACTGTCACTCAACACGTCATCGAGAAATCGAAGAAAATTGAAGAACAGAAGAATTTAAATGGAAATGGAGTATCTAAACAGTAGGTTCCCAAGTTTCCTCTGCCTACTCTGCCATGTGTGGGATACAGCGTGAAGTTAAGATAAAAAAAATAAAGTAACGTTAAATTCAATTTATATGTTAATTTGTCGAAATTAAATAAATATAATTTGGAACTGTATAGCAAATTAGTTAATAAAATAGATATGACATAACCAAATAAAGAACTGTCATTAAGATACAGTTGCAAATTATAATCGTGTAAGGTAATTGTCCATTGTGTGGCCATCATGGTACAGTGACAACAATGTGACTGTAGACGTGAGGGTTGTGGGTTTAAGTCTCAAATACCATCTCAAATATAAGACCGTGTTGCCACTTTTCTGCCACTTACAACAACAGCACAGAAAGTGCAACCTTAATACCAGGTTGCCTCAGCTTAACCTTTTATATAATCCAACAAAGTAAGCAAAATGGTAGGTAGGTCTACATATGAACGATGAAAATACAAAAAAAATTTACAAATACTCATTAAAAACCAGTGAAAATAGAAGAAATCCAAATCGAATATGTAAATAAATATTTATAACTAGAGAAACAACTCAATACAAATAATAACTATGAAGGAGTGGTAAAAAGTATGATAAACTCATGGAAGATATGTAGGTAGACCGAGGAGACAAAAGGAAGATTATATTATCTTTGGCTTGTAAAAACTGGATGAGCATTGTTAGAAACAGTGAAAAATGGAATAGGTGGAAAAGGCTTTTACCCGGATGGGGTCCAAACATTAACCTAACTTAAAACATATTGGAAACAAATATTAAAATTCAATTTAAAATTCAATCACCATTTTTTTAAATATATAAAAAGTTGAACGAAAACTTACTTTCACTGTCTTCATTACTTTCCTCAATATTTTCAGTGTCAAGTTCCTCTTTTATTTTACAATTGTCATTAATTATTTCGTCTTTATTCAATATAGTATCATTAGTTTCTACACAATTTTTATCATTAATTTCTTCGCTTGAACCAGGATTTTCATTATTTGCCTTTATATTTTTATCATTGTCTATTATTGGATGTCTAAATACACGGTATCCTAAACGACTAAGCGATGCATACACTTTATACTTCAAAAGTGTAATTTTACCTCTTAGCAATAAAGTATAGGCTTGTTGTAGTGAAACTTTTAAATCATTATGGGTTAAATGGAGACAGTTCTGTAAGATAAATTTCCTGATTACATACACAAAAGAAATAGTTTCAGAAGCTAAATAACATTTAATAAAACAGTTTCTGACTGTAGATGTGACACTTGTAGTTTTGATCCCTACGGGGGGGAATTAAAATTTATAATGTCATTATTTTGTTGTCTAAATTTACAAAAAATATTTGAAGAGAGCTCATCTATGAAACAAAACAATCATTTAATATTTTACAGATTCTCAACTTTATCACAGAAAAAGAATAAAAGAATAAAAAAAAATGATTGATTAGATTTGTAGTCAAATAAAAATTACACCTCAAATAAAAAAAATATGCTTACAAGCTCCATAAGAAATAAAGTTTCTTCAGGATGGAGAAATAAATCTTTGCCTTTATTTTGCCCTAAGTATTGCCAGTAGCCACCAACTTTTTGAGTCACTTCCGCCATCATAAGTTCTTCCCTCCATACTGCATGACTCAAAACTCCACTGAAAAATAATTTTAAAAATATGGGTTTATATATAAATAATATTTTTAGTTTTAGTTAGCAGAGTGAACATAGTGTGTGTTAAGGTAATTCTCCAGTTCCTGCTGAGTTTTTGAGACAATATATAATGTGTAATAGAACACAATTCGATATTTTTTCTCATTACCCAAGGTAATTAATATATGAAATATTTAACTGCCCCGAGGGGTTTATAGACACACAATCATTACATTGACAATTCCATACTTATGCTCCTGAGCACCAACAACCTTTATAAATAACATTAAAATTTAATGAAACAAAATAAAGCAACTTCCATTCCAATAAATATGAAAAAGAATTAAATAAAACTTATTTTTTCTGCCTTTCTTAATCATATTATGAATTTATATTTTATTTATAGATGCTTCTCTCTTCTATTAATAGTAGCTGATCTGCTTTTTCCACCATAAAAATTAAGTCTCTAAAATTGATCAGAGAAAGGACGTTGGACTAACTTTGAGTGAAAAATATATAGGTAAAAATGTGAAGCTGTGCTGTGTTGTTTAAAATATTACAAGATATTAGTCCTATAAGTTAAAAATGAAATAATTGCATCAGATTAAATACTTATATTCATATAAAAGTTACCTTTTTTCTATTCGTTCTACTTCGATTAAATGTTTTCTTGCTTCCAATGCAGCTTGTATTTGCTTTTTCTCTAACCAAGAACCATTAGGAAATACCTCTTTTAAGCCGGCCTCTGGCAATGTAGCTCCTAGCCTAGTGGCACCTTTAGATACAATATCATAGCCCCTAAAATAATTTTTAAAAAAATAAAGTAATAAAAATACTTGCTTAAAATAACACAATTGATTTAATTGTGAAACACTTACGTCAAAATCTTGTCTTTGTTCATTATTTTTATTGAATAATAAATATTTTTGTTTAATCAAATTGAATTCAATCTTTTTCATTTAGCCATTATTTTAAATTGTAATAATGACGATTCACGTTTCAGTTTTTATAAAATAGTTTGACATTTGGAATATTTATATGACATTGACATTTGTTAGCTAACATCTTTGAGATCTTCGTTTATTAACGTATATATTTACATATAATAAATCTGTAGAAAAGTAATTTTTGTACATTGAAGAAATTGAAAAAAAAATTAGCCAGCGTGTGAAAAGATAAGTAACAGAACCCATTTCCATCAATTTTGAAATTTTTATGTTTGTCTGTTTGTATGTTTGTTTGTGCGCACATCACGTAAAATCTACAAATTCAATGCAGACAATGTTTATATACAAAAAATATACGCAACTTGAGGTTACCTAACTAGAGGTTTTAACTTAGTCTTTGTTTCATCAAAATCGGTTCACTCTATCAAAAGATATGATTAATTTAGTGAGTTCAAGAAGTAAAATATTACGTTAAGCAATTCAGTATAGATAGTAGGTACTTGCAACGACATGTATACTAATATTATAAAGCTGAAGAGTTGTTTGTTCGCTTGAACGCGCTAATCTCAGGAACTACTGGTCCGATTTGAAAAATTATTTCAGTATTATATAGCTTATTTATCAAGGAAGGCTATAGGCTATACATCATCACGCTAAGACTAATAGGACCGGAGCACCAATTAAGAATGTTTCTAAATCGGGGGATTTTTTTCCTAATTGAGAGTTTCCTCTGCGTGTATATATATATATATATATATATATATATATATATATATATATATATATATATATATATATATATATATATATATATATATATATATATATATATATATATATATATATATATATATATATATATATATATATATATATATATATATATATATATATATATATATATATATATATATATATATATATATATATATATATATATATATATATATATATATATATATATATATATATATATATATATATATATATATATATATATATATAATATATATATATATATATATATATATATATATATATATATATATATATATATATATATATATATATATATATATATATATATATATATATATATATATATATATATATATATATATATATATATATATATATATAAGATATATATATATAAGATATATATAATAATGATTTGTAATTTTTTTTTCTGTTTTTGAAAACGTTCCTAAACATTTACTGTTTTTTTTTTTGTTGAAGTCGGTTCGCAAATACAATAATAAACATAGTGCAATTCTAATGTGAAACCTTCAAAATTGTTGGCTTTAAGATAAAGTATCGAATGTAAAATTTCAGGGAGAGTAAAATTGTAGGTTTTTGTAATGATCATAGTGATAGAAATTTGATTTTTTTTTTTAATGTTTTATTCGTAAATATTGCATATATTTATTGAAACCTGGGGAACGGAAGTGGAACGGCGTGTCTTAACACTAGGTTCCCAAGTTCCTTCTGCCTCCGAGAGAGAGAAATTTCTTCAGAATCAGAGCTTACTTTTTCGATAAATACATTGTCGAACATAAGAAAAATACATATGTAATGCTTCCCATCTCATTTTCTTCTCTTGTTATTGCCGCGTTTTAGTTTCATCGACTTTCAAATTCCAAAGATGCCAAAGTTTTCACTTCAAAAAGTAATAACAATATAAAGTATTTGGTTCGACAAAATTACTACTAAATAATAGTTTTATTTTATTAGCTGAATATTTTATTTACAATATATGTATAGATATGATCTTTCAAATAATAATATTATCAGTATATAGGTAAAGTAATTTATTAAATTCTAGCGGACGAAATCACGACCGGGTTGCTTGTATAAGATAAAAGTAAAGAAAACTGTACAATAATAATAAATAAAATAAAAATAAAAAGGCCTTTTATTTCTTGTTACAATATAGGTAGATTGAATATAGGTTTACCGTTGGACAAAAATAGAAAATAAAAAAAAAATAAAATAAAAAGTAAAGAACAAAACAGTTTACATGCATTAATTAATTTGGTGCTTTATTCTTTTAGATGTTTTATAATTATGGGTTCAAGAACCCCTCTCAACGGAGGGTAAAGGCCTCCTGAAAAGATGACCATTTTTCTCTGTCTTCAGCTTCTCGCATCCAGTGTGTGCCTGCTATTTTTATAACATCGTCTATCCAGCGCATTTTGGCCTACCTCTTTTCCTTTGGCCTGTTGGTCCTAGCCGCGTTGTTGTTTTGGTCCAGCGATTATCCTTGAGTCTGGCTACGTGTCCAGCCCATCGCCATTTTAGCTTCTTTGAGTAGCTGAGTGCATCGATAACTTTAGTTTCTATCTTATGGCGGTATGGCGGATTTTTTGTATCTTCTTGATTTTTAGGATGCTCCTCTCCATACTTCTTTGACTGGTTATGATAGTTTTTTAAATTACTTGTGAATTTCCTCGTTTGACAAGCGTAAGTTAGTGATGGGAGCAGGCAGGTATTCATGACTCTACTTTTCGAATTTATGGACATGTCGCTTTTTAGGATATTTTTTGGGGTTCTAAAATATCTTCCAGGTGATGTTTACCCTTCTCTCTACTTCTAGTTCGTTGTTGCGTGGATAAAACTGTACAACTGTAAACTGTACAATACAGCGATAATAATTTAAGACTGGTAAAAGAAAATCTGCTATATAATTTAAATAAAATATTTGTCATTTTTAAACTTTCTGTTTACTACATTTATTTTGAAGACACTACAAAAGTATTTAAACTAGACCGGTGATGTCATATTGTATAATTGTACGATTTCTCACCTATATATTATGTATATTAATTATAATTAAAGTTATTATAGTTTATATTTAACACGACGTAGCGAGGTGACATAACGTCTGACTGTAAATACGACACTGTTGGTTTGATTTCTACTCAGGTCATGAATTATTTTCATTTCTTTTATCTAGTAATAAAACAAAGTATGACGTTTAGTTGTACCACTTAACGCAATGTCTCGAATGTTCTACATTAAGACACTCACACGGAAGTGTGTGAAGTGGAGTGAAGAATAAAGTTCCTTAACGCAAATTTTCCTTTGCCCAAACTGCTACTTGCCTACTACTAATTGTAGAGTACAGTGTGAAGCTAATAAAAACAAAAGCTTCTAAAAAACAAAAAAAAAATGACTCTGCCTAAATTAATTAACAAAATGGAAGGAATTCAATAAGTATAATGTACTTGTACATGACGTGGAAAATGGTTGCAAGGTAGTCTAAGGGAGGCTATGGTACAACTGCCGTATAAATGTTCGAGGCACTCATACATACGTTAATTATGAATTCCATCCTGACTAACATTGATGTATTTAAAAAATATATTGTTAGATTAACAAAATAGTATATTATGTTAGTATAAACTTTATATATGAAGCCTGTCGTACCGCAGCGGCACAAGCGTGTTACTGTAACCGACAGGTTCTGGGTTCGATCCCCAGTCGAGGAAATGAAATATTTAATATTTTCAATTTTAATATTTAATGTTTTATTTCTTCGCTCTGAGTCTTCGCGCTTCGTTGTGTTCCGCCACTCAACACGCAATGCCTCAAATTCGGCGGAAAGTAGGGAACGGAAGTGGAACGGAGTGTCTTAACACTAGGTTCCCGGGTTCCCTCTGCCTACCCTGCCTCGTGCGGGATACAGCGTGAAGCTAAAAAAAACTTTATAGTTAAGTTGTCAGGCTTGCTCACCTAGGGTTCCGTACCAATATCAAGATCGTACGTCAACAGGAAAGTACTACAACTTGTAAAGGTGACTGATTTAAATTTGCGGAACAGTGCATACTTACTCATTTTGTATAAAATTAACTACTAATATGAATTTGTAATAATTTTATTCTTAATTTATATTGTAAATTTTCACGCTTCTCATTCTTCTCTGGTTAGAGCCAAGTTTCAAAAATGAAGGCCACGAGTACTATTTGGGTTTAAATTACCTGGCGAAGTTCATACAAAATGCAATAAAACCGACATATAATAGCTCTGGAAACAAGGTAATTGTGGCGTTGTGTTCCGCCATTTGACACGCAATGCCTCAAATTCGTCGGCAAGTGGGGAAGTGGAACGGAGTGTCTTAACACTAGGTTCTTTAGTTCCTTCTGCCTGGCATTTGCAGGATACAGATTGAAGCTTAGTATCTTTTAAGTTGCGTTGACTTAGCTTGATTTGTTCTATGTTTTAAGTGAATGTAAGCCTTGTTAAGCTTCATGATATATCTGGTATATAGCAAGGTAGGCAGATGGATCTTGGGAACCTAGTATAAAAATATTTCGTTCCCATTAAGACACTTTTGTTCTGAGGAAAATGAAAAAATGGATTTTTTATTAACTTACCTAATCTCACTATAAATGATCTTGAACTCTTGATAGACGGACAACAAAGTAATAATAGCTAATTAAAGGTTTCGTGATTACCTTTCGCAGTACAGAATCCAAAAAATAATGAGTTCTAAAAAAACATTGTTGATCTGTTTTCTGAAACGAATATTTTGTGTAAATAACCAACCAACTTTCTTTACGTACACTTAAATAATATTAAGGGAGACACTTATTAGGAAATGGTGCCAAAATTGCACGATCACTTATATATAATTCTAAATTAAAGGCGTGCTGAATCTGAAGTCTTTATTGTTTTTACATTCATTCATTCATTTCTTCAATTATGGCGTTTCGAGCGTGCCAGTTGAGCACAGTTCACTTCGCCAATGTCACGTTGTATGGAGGACTCACGGGAAGAATTAATCAGTACAAAAGGAATAATTGTACACAATAATATAATACATGTAAAAAAGGGACCCAGTAAATTACTACCATATTACCATCACCTATAACAAAACATACAAATATTTACAAAATATACACACAACACATTATTATTTTTTTTTTTTAGCTTCACGCTGTATCCCGCACTAGGCAGGGTAGGCAGAGGGAACGGAAGTGAAACCTAGTGTTATGACACTCCGTTCCACTTCCGTTCCCCACTTTCCGCCGAATTTGATGTGTTGAGTGGCGGAACTCAACGCCGCGCTTTGCCTTATTACCAGAGCAAAGAAATGAAACATTAAATATTAAAATTGAAAATATTAAATATTTCATTTCCTCGACTGGGGATCGAACCCAGAACCTGTCGGTTACAATCACACTCTTGTGCCGCTACGCCACGACAAGCCTCAATTTAAATTATGTTAATTATTGTTTATTGACAAAACAAAAACAATGTGTGAAAACGTAGGTAGTGCCCATTAAATAATTAAATTTTTTACTAATGGTGGTGTACCTCTGTGACTTTCCTATTTCATACCGTATTGAAAGTCAAATCTTTACTAATATTTATTCAGCTTAAGTAAATAACTACAAATTATATATAACCGCAAAAAAGAAATATTGAGACTTAATTAATATTTAATATTATAAACCAAAATATTGCAATAATAATTATTGATTATTGAGTAGAATTAAAAAAATAAAATATTATAAATTTAAATGACGCGAAATTTAGTAAAGCAAATAGGTAATATTTACATATACTGAAATATCTTGTTTTATCTCTTTAAAAATAATTTTAAAATAGTTTAAAAATATTTGTACCAATTTTGCCATCTTACTTGACAGATTTTTTTTTGACTGTTTATATATACCTATATTTTTCTTATGAAGGGCGACGATGATATCTGTAACTATGTATAAAATCATTTTCATAATACTATTTAATGCTAATTAAAAAGTTACAGTTGAACATATTATGAACATTATGATTAAAGTCAGTCGAGGCTGATACGTTTTCTAAGTTAAAACATTGTTAGCGCAATCTAATTGTCAAGTGTTCATGCCAACGAGACGTGAACTCAATTTCCAGTGCTATTTGCTATCTTTGTATCCAACTAAAGTTCTCCACTCGGCTCGAGCGAAACAATTAACCCTGTTGTACCGAGACAGAGTAAACAGTGAGGCAGAGACCGACAGAGTCAAGTTCGTCGACTTTCCAATTTGGTCGGGTAGCTGTAGTAAGCTACGCGCGTAGTATCTACGCTAAACGTAACATGCTGGTAGCTTGACTATCGATTAGTAGCTTCGTCCGAGCCGAGAATACGCGAAAGCACCCGAACGCTCCCGAACCCACCCGATCCGCGTCCACACATGGCGGAAGTAATGAAACGTATAAAGGATATGAAGCGGAAGAACAGGCGCCCTCCTTTTTACACACATCTTACATATATTCGTCTAAGAAGAGTTCTCTGTTTGGTTCTTTTCCTTTTTGCCTAAGGGTAGCAATAATGCTAGGTAATAATTTACTAACTTTTAATGTATCTCACCCACAAGAAGATTTAGATATAACAAATATAAAAACAATTATATGTATAGGATATTTATGTTGTCATAAAGCTTATGAGGGCGGATGCCCTACGTGTATGAATCGTAAGTGCAAAACTGTAAAAGCTCTCCCACTTTCAAATGTGAAAGCGTCATTAACGTTAAGGTTAATTGGTTGTATATACAAGGGCCGGCTTGAGAATGTTCCGCGCTATGACTGCAGTCGTCGAGTGCTGGAGGCGTTTTAACGTATTGTAATACGAGTTTATACGAGGCGCCGCCCCCTCACACGGCGTCTTGCTGGCGACTTTACTTTAAAGAGAACGATAGTCTTCAGTTAACGCAGGCGAAAGTCACCCGACATCGATTTAATCGTGGCAACTTTTCAAAATTTCGATTCACAATCCTCTCCTCGTTGACGCCACCGTCGATCGAATGCCGGGGGGATGGGGCGCACCCCGCCATACGGTTTTATTTATGGTATATTTTGACGTGCGCTTTTGCTGCTAACTTCAAGTTGCCTAGATAATGGGGTGATGGATAGTGTTATCGGTCGCTGTTCACCGTGAACTGTGCCTGTACCTACTGTGCTTTTATTATTGCAGTGTTTTGCGGAAAACCCGAAAGCTCTACTGATTTGCATACAACCGTATTCTTTTTACAATTCTCTTGGAAATACCGGCATTGCCTTTGACAATAATTTCTATGAATACAGTGGAACTATGCTAATTCACGTTTTAAACGTTGCGAATATTTGCGATTGAATTTGTTGAGAGTGGTCCAGTGGATTATGGTGTATTTTATTTTTTAATACATATTTCCAATTAAAATATTAACGTGGTGTGCTAAGAACAAATATATATATTTAAGGTAAGTCTTATATTATTTTATTAAATACTTTCTACGTTTCTATATATATTTTTAAATACAGCGAATAATTTATATACTTATATGTTAATATATAATTTTAAATTAAGCAATATTTTATTCTGTATTAATTATAAGCAAACATGAATTATTTGCAAATTAAAAATATTTATATTCAATCCCCGACTTACACATTATTCTAATATAATTTATGAATGTTTATTTTATTGTAAACATAGAAAAGACCGGTAACGTAGTAGCGCCATCTATCGTTGAGTTACAGAAGTTAATTTTAGTTCTCCCAACGGCCGTTATAATTAGCGCCAAAGTGTCAGCCGGCGGCACGCCTGCAGTCACGCGGCGTTGACGCGCGTCGCAACATGGTTGCGTGGGTGTAGATCGTTCGCTGATAAGCTATACTTGTTTTCTTTCTTATCAAATTTTCTATTAGCGTGTCTCATTGAATACTGTGTTTATCGATACTATCACGTTGCGGAATGTTAATAGTGAGTGTTGGAATACATGAAAGTGTTGCGCTTGTGTGTGTGTTTTGTTATTGCAGCGGCCGACAGGGGTTGGATTTTGGCGGTGCAGTAGAGGTCTAGAGCCGGCATGAGAAAAATTAACGGTATGTTTTGTGCTTATTACTCTCAGTGTACAATGTTTGTACGAATAAGTTACTTACGACGTGTAGATAAGGAATCGTGTGAAAAAGTGACCGGGTTCTGGCCAAAGATAAGGCTAATAAAACCGTTGCAAACGAAGATCGAACTTAAGACGGAGCGAATAAAATTGATAGCATTTACATAAATGTTGTACGATAACCTTTAACTAAGTTATACAGAGCTTATAAACAGCAAGTATTTGCTTAATATCAATGTTCTCCTCTATTGAATAATACATTTGGATTTTGATATACATTAGAAATACATTTATTTACAATTCATTATATTATTGTTTCCGTTTTATTTTAAATAAAACCATTTTCAATTCTTAAAGAACTCAAATAATCACTGAATCAGGCCCTGTATTGTATTACAACAATGTATCTAATATCTGATGTTATAGACCAAAAGAAAAAAAAACTTAAGAATGTTGTTTCTTATTTGAACTAACAATAACCACAGCTTCAATAAAAAGTTATTACTCGCATACATCTCGAAATAGAGTTGCCTTAGTGAAGAGCGACCGAAATCATTAGCCGTATCAGATCTCATACAAATGGTCTATAAAAGTAATCCGACAATGTTCGATGAGCTACGTTGGAACATGTTATGAAATCCGCAACTGGGTCAACAATAAGAAGAATTTGGAATTGTATTAATTCATGTACATACTAGACTGCTAGGCTGTTAAGAAGTAAACATCAGCTTAATTAATTGCGTTTGTTTCTGACATTTCATTCCTAGATAAGATATTTATATGTAAATTGAATTCGTTACGATCAGAACTCAAGGTTGACTTGTCGACCACAGTAATACGAGACGTGATGGAAATGCAATATTATTTATAATTGCATTTTGCATCCAATTGCACATGTGCGTATTACCTGAGTGGCTTCTAACAATTAACACTGTGGAACAAGGAGGTTGGATATTAGACCGAAACACGTAAGATTTATTGTTTGATGATTGCCAGTGACACGGCGCACAGCGCCAACACCTATTTGTTTTAATAACATGCTCAAATGAAGACACATTCTGTATCATGCCATAGACTCGTGAGAATGGCGCTTATTGATAACACCATTGTTAATACACTATGACTTCGTTTTTTGTTATGTCTCAATTAATCGTACAATCTGTCGCCGGCTTCTAGATTTATACTTCAACGCTAGACAACATTTTCTTGGAAACCAGTTAAAGGTTTTAAATATGTATTTGTATGTACATATAATGATGTTTTAAAGGATATTCCTGACACGCACCCAAGAATTTCACATTGAGTAGCTGATGGCATTCTTCAAAGTTCAATGTTCGATGCTTAGTTAATATGCTCGCACGTAGCGGCAGAAAATCAAATAAACAGTCGCTTTCATCTCCGGTTTATCGGCGATGCACTTCGTAGCCTTGCACTTTACCGTGTGTTCGACACAACTGCTCATTCCCTCGACCTTACTCAGGCCGAGGTTGTCGACGTATTTCATTATCGATCATTTAGTACGATAAAAAATTGAATTAAATTTGAAATTATTATTGTAATTAAATATTTGAATAAACACAAAGCATTTATTATACATATTATACATTTTATACGCCATAATTGTGTTACAGAATTCTCATGTGTTAAAATTTTATTGAGATTATTTCGTTACTGGCTATTATAGATATAAAGTTGTATCGCACGAGTCATAAATCCGTAAATAATAATTTCGATCGTCTGTGTATCAGATAAGTCGCATATTGATTTCACCAGTAGTTCGATGTACACTAATATTGACAATGAGCGGTAGTTTAGATGCTCTTACGTGCCTAGGGACTCGATGAGGAGACTACGTGACTCTCAGTTCATTGCTCTAGTTTTTTGCCACTTGATCTTGTGAATGAGTTTGTGGACCTTGGCGCGGACATATTTCTTTAGAAACAGGATTTATAGCTCCGCAAAAACACTTAATATGCACCTAGTTGTGGTTGAATATTAAAATGGTTTTTTCTTATCATAATAAACATTGTTTAAATTACCATATACTATTCTACATTATAAAATGTAATACATTTTATACCATCTTTTAAAAACAACAGGTACACTTGTTGTTGTTTTTAAAAAATATTAGAGAAAAAGAATTATAAGAGATAGTTAACATTTTTTGGGGCTATCGTGGCGCAGACTGTATATTGCGATTGGTTGTGTGTCCCCACTGGAGGAAGTTAAATACTTTCATTTTATAATGAAATTGTGAGAATGACGTTTGAAGAGCTTTTACAACGTAATCGTTCGGTGAAAATGATATTTATACTTTCGACGTAAAAATCTCCCCATAGCAAACGAATGGACCTCGTTTCGTGTGACAGTGTTGCGAATGTTGATTTTCAATAGCGCATTAGCACTGAATATGGTGGCGCCGTGCGTGATTGCCATTTTTATTGGTATCACACGTCTGCTGCAAATTGTTGCACTAAATTGCACGTGACAGTTCCATATTCTTTATGACTCCAGCTTGAATTACTACATATAAATCACCCGAACAGTTGTTTAATTAATATCATTTATATTGTCTTCCATGAAAATTTAAAACACTGCTAACGCTAACGTCAAAAGCGTAATAGATAAAAGAAATTTGTTATTTTTTTTAAGGCCTGTCGTGGCGCAACGGCACAAGAGTGTGACTGTAACCGATAGGTTCTGGGTTCGATCCCCAGTCGAGGAAATGAAATATTTAATATTTTCAATTTAAATATTTAATGTTTCATTTCTTCGCTCTGGTAATAAGGCAAAGCGCGGCCTTGAATTCCGCCACTCAACACGCAATGCCCACTTGAACGGAAGTGGAACGGAGTGTCTTTACACTAGGTTCCCGGGTTCCCTCTGCCTACCCTGCCTCGTGCGGGATACAGCGTGAATTTAAAAAGAAATTTCTCTATATTAGCTATATTAACCATAGATCATAAAACTTATATCTTTCTCTTTGATCCAGTATCATTAACATGTGCGGAGGACGTCTTTATTAAAAGTCCATTCGTTTTTACACCGACGTTGAAAAAGATATAATAATTCCCATCTTTAATCTAAAGCAGGTATACACGTTGTTCGCTCGTTCGCTGCAAGGGCGGTGTGATATATTCACGGCCCGCTTAAATACTCCCAAGGGTGATAAGGGGAAGGGATGTGAACCGGTTAATCAAGTAACGTGATCCATTTATCTGGAGCACTCTTGATACTGTGTCTCCGAGTTTTAGAGTATTGGGCGTTGGGTACAGATTGGATGTAGAGATTAAAGTAAATTATTTCTTGTTTATTACCTTCTGAATTCTGAATACAATTTGGTTTTATTTAATATTGAAAGTGTTTTGAAGTTGACGTAATGTTTGTGTTTATATTGCAAATTTTATATATGGCAGATATGAATCACTCACTCACTGTAGGCAGAGGGAACTTGGGAACCTAGTGTTAAGACACTCCGTTCCACTTCCATTCTCCACTTTCCGCCGAATTAGAGGCGTTGCGTGTTGAGTGCCGAAACTCAACTTTGCGTACTACGCGTGTGCCACTGCGTCACGACAGAGATTTAGATAATAATAGGTATATATGTAAGTTCAATTTCCTTTCGGGGCATATTTATATTAAAAATAGTTTCATTCAAGGGATACACCGTTCGGATGAGCACAGAAGAAAGTGTCTTTTTAGGTTTTGTCTGTCTCCAAACACCAAATGAAAATTAATTATTTGAATTTATTAACTACAAGTGAATATGTTTAAATTATACATACATATGTTAAAGTATCCACTTGGAAAGAAAATATATACCTTATCTCCTTATCTTTTTTTATATAAATTTAAGATTCACCGTGTATCGTACTGTTTAATCTTTATTTACTGGGAAAATTGCACCGCCTTCTGTTAAACCATAAAGTTGTTCGAGCGACAAGAGTGAAATACGAGATAGCTTAGAATGTAGATGCCCTATTGGCAATGAATATTCAAAGTTGAATTCTTGCGAGCAATATCAATGGAATTAGATCGATCGCGATGCAGCGGAATTGGACAGAGTCGCTCCGTTGCAGTGTTTCCCTGTTTTACTGCATTCAATCTATTTACGTGTTTATGAACGCCGATAAGCCTTAAGCACGCAGAGCTTTCTATATTTAGAAGCTTTTGTTCACAAAGAGATTTTTATAGCCGATATAATCCGTTTTATATTAGTTTTGAAAAATCTGTTTATAGAAATATACGTTTTAACTCATTTTTTTAGTTTAACGCTTCATGAGAGTTAAAGTGGAGGGAATCTTGATTTAAGACACTCTGTTCCCAACTCTCCGCCGATTTTTTGATAATATGGCGTACTAGCCTCGGAATTTAACGCCGTCCTTTGTCTCGTTATTAGAACGAGAACATGTAATCTAAAATAATCCGAAAAATAAATGTCGCTATTAAAGGCACAAGCTTTCGCGACAGCTTTAAATATGAAAATCTGACAATAGTTTATACATCCAAAATTATTTAATTCTTATATATAACATTTTATATTTTTTAAATTTAAAAGGATTTGTATACAATTTTAAAAATGGGCACTTAAAATTATTTTCGAAAGAGGCTGCTTTGACCTTGTGCTTCGAAGAATTATAAATCAGGCCCGACTTAAATTTGAGACTCACATGGAATGCCGGTTTATGTATACGATTTTGTACTGTTCTTTTCTTATTTTAACATACCTTCAAATAAGATTAGGCTTTTTTCTTTTTTTTATATTTATACCACAATCAATAGGATAATTGAGATCTCAAAATCATTCCTAAAATATAACCATAATCATTCCTATATCATAATCATTCCTGCAACATAATCATTCCTATAACATAGTTATAATCATTCCTAAATCGTAATTATTCCTATAACATAATCATAGTCAGTCTACCCGTGACCACGGACTACTATATATAAAGTGTTCGAAACGTCGGGTTTCCAAAAATGTTTACCATTCAATATACGCAAATAATCCGGTTAAAAGTGATTCGTTTAAAATAATCATGATCATTCCTTAATCAAGCATGTCTAAAAATTTTAATCACATTTTGCTTTGTAATACCTCGCTACAGTATACCTTTGCTAGCTTGGTTTGCGTAACAGGAAGAGCTGCATTATTTATTATGATGTACACTTAAGTTTAAAGTGAAAAAGTATGTTCTATATCTCACTGCTATTAAAGACGTTTATTAGAAGAATTAAACACTTATGAGTATGTACAATACAAAGTGATCCGTTCATCGTCTCGGGAAGTGACGTCATCACGCAAACTTCCTGCCTTCTCGACCTTCACCTAAAGCCTGTTCGTGGTGGTTTTAAAATTATTATAATAAATGATGTTTTAATGTAAAATATTTTAGGCTTGTCGTGGCGCAGGTGAACTGGCATGATGAGGTCTGATAACGCGCCAGGTTATGGGCTCGATCCCCAAACGACGAAATAAAATATTGAATAGTTTCATTTATTCGCTCTAGTAGGAAGGTAAATTGCGGTGCTAAGCGCCGTCTTTTAACACGTAATTCCTCAAATTCGGCGGAAAGTGGGGAACAGAACTAAGTGTCTTAACACTAGGTTCTCTCTATATCTCATCTATATGTGGGATACAACGTGAAGCTGAAAAAAAGTATAATATTTCGTATTTGAATAAATTGTAATTTATCTTTAAATTTGCATCTTTTGGTAACTTTTTAAGTTATTCTCGATTTGCTTATTTAAAACAAGCATTATTCAATTGGATATAGAATGTTTTTTATCAGTAATTTTATTATAAATATTATTTGTCTTTGTTTATATATGTATATATATATATATATATATATATATATATATATATATATATATATATATATATATATATATATATATATATATATATATATATATATATATATATATATATATATATATATATATATATATATATATATATATATAATATATATATATATATATATATATATATATATACATATATACATATATACATATATATAATATATATATATATATATATATATATATATATATATATATATATATATATATATATATATATATATATATATATATATATATATATATATATATATATGCTTAGGGTCATGACATTAGATTGTTTGAAATGTTAAAAAATAGCCTTAATTCTTATTTAGCAAAACAAAAGTAAATAAATTATAAACAACAATATGAATAAATTAATGTATAACACGTAGCAATTATGAAACCAATTCACAATTACCTACAGCCCGTGTTCAACAAATAAGTAAGTATTAGAGACTTTCTCGACTGATTAACTTTAGTCGTGAGTCACGAGGCTGTCGAAATAGAGCAAAGCCATCTTGCTACCGTGTAACAATGCTGTGTTTTGTCCTCCATCAACAATGTGAAGGAAATCCTGTCCGGATCAGGTCTTTCAATGAATCAATGCCATAATGCAACATTGCAATTTATTGTTTGTTGTCGCTACTTGGTGCTGATTTGTGCTCACATGTGCACAACTGCCACTTTAATGATAATAATCGAATACTGTTCAATATTCGCGTTTTGTTGTAGGCGAGCTTGCCATTTTAAATAAATGCTTATTGCTTAAGTATTATATTAGATAGTTATTTATGGATTTACGTTTCAGTAAAATGAATTTAAAAAGTTTAATTCAGCTTCACGCTGTATCCCGCACATGACAGGGTAGGCAGAGGGAACTTGGGAACCTAGTGTTAAGACACTCCGTTCCACTTCCGTTCCCCAATTTTACTATTAAAACGTTTAATAATACTATTTAATTCATTTCCTCAAAAGTTATTCGTTATTCCTGTTAATAGTATAAAGAATTTCGTTATAAACATTGAAGGCACTCGAAATACAAAGAAAACAAATAGTTACAGTACGTTCCGTGAACCGTAACACCAACACTACGCGTTATGCAATGACGTAACGGCCATTGACAGAGAACTGAGGACGTTCTTGAGCGTCGATACGATAACGTTGTGTAAGCCATTGTGCATACGAATACTACGCGTAATTATTCAAGATCACGAGCGTATACCTAAGTATTTATTAAATGTTAATATATTAATTATTAATTAACCTGATTGAACAGGAACTAATTAATTTTCTTCTGATTAATGTATAGTATATTTCGAGGCCTGTTGTAGCGCAGGAGTTGAATTGTGTGATCGTAAACACGACAGGATGTGAGTTCGAACCCGATCGAGAAAATTAAATATTTAGTGTATTCATTTCTTCGCTCTGGTGAACTAGGCATAGCACGGCGTTGCGCTCCGGCACTCAACACACAATGCCTGAAATTCGGCGGAACGAGGACAATATAAAGGAGTGACTTAACACTGGGTTCCCAAGTTCCCTCAACCTATTCTGCCGTGTGCAGGATTTAAAGTGAAGCTGCGACGTAAAAGTTTATTGATGTATATATACAAATATACATATATATATATATATATATATATATATATATATATATATATATATATATATATATATATATATATATATATATAATTTTTTACATAACTACTTTAATAGCCTCAGCTAACATCAAACAAGAATAAGGACGAAGGAGTTTAGCTCAAAACCATTAACTTTATGGCACAAGAGGTCGGTCATATGAGACTGCAATTAGCCTCTATTATAATCCCTCCACCGTAACGCTTCCAAGGACGACGGCTGGTCGACGTAATAGTCTTGTATCACACTAATTGCTTACGTTTCGTGTTCACTACATTGCACATGGAACAAAGGAATTTTACTATCAACAGATTTCTCCTATATAAGTGGAAGTAAAAAAATATATCGGTATTATGGTAATGAAAAACAGGAATTTGGTTGACTGTTTAGGCGCAGAGGCAGCACAAGCGTGTGAATGCGACAGGTTGTAAGTTCGATCTCCACTCGAGTAAATTTTATATTTTCATTTCTTCGCTCTTGTAACTTCGCATGTGCAACGCCACAATTTCAGCCATTCAATACCTAATGCTTCAAATTCAGCGGGAAGTGAAGAACGGAACAGAGCGTCTTCCCATGTTTCTTCTGTTTATCCTGGCATATGGGTATGATTATCTCTCTGTGGGCTAGTAGAGTCACAGAGAATGAAGTCTGGCCCCTGGATCTTGGTAGCTGGATTTCATAAGCTAGCGGGCGCTCCCCAGCAAGGGTACTAGCGTGCGACAATAAACGCTACGATATGTTGGTTCGATTGTCACTGATTTAAATGATATATTTAATTTTTCCTTTATCTTGCTCTTGTAACGAGAGAAAGCGAAGCCGCATTGGATAGAACGGAAGTGTCTTAACATTGGGTTTTCAGGATGTCTCTGCCTATCTATCTATGTGCGGGAAACAGCGACAAGCTATAGAAAAGTAACAATAATAAAACCGACGTCAGTTGCTTAATTTGTAATAGTAATTACAATATACGTCCATATAGCACCACGTTGAAAGCTATACAAGATTTTTATAGCTTTTGTTATAGTACCTCTAAAACTTTTAAAGGGCGTAAATTACTAAAGCATGTGTGTGTAAGTGAAGTAATTATCACAAAAGTTTATTTTGTAATCTACGTGGTTAGGTGCTTTGTTAAATAGATAGTTTTTATATACAAACATGAGGCCTGTCGCGGCGCAGCGGCACAAGAGTGTGACTGTACCCGACAGGTTCTGGGTTCGATCCCCAGTCGAGGAAATGAAATATTTAATATTTTCAATTTAAATATTTAATGTTTCATTTCTTCGCTCTAGTAATAAGACAAAGCGCGGCGTTGATTTCCGCCACCCAACACACAATGCCTCAAATTCGGTGGAAAGTGGGGAACGGAAGTGGAACGGAGTGTCTTAACACTAGGTTCCAGGGTTCCCTCTGCCTACCCTGCCTCGTGCGGGATACAGCGTGAAGCTTTTATATACATACATAGCAGTAGTGACATTGACACACCTATTGAAAACGATAAGTGTAATAAATAAAACAAAATGAAGAAAAAAATGACATTTTAAAATATAAATCCAAATACATTTAGCTGTCGGAATACGCAATTTTTTCGTCATCCGCAATTTTTGAGTGCTCTCTTACTTAAAAATCGGGTCAAGAGTGACTCGGGACTCGCACAAGTGCCTTTCCCACTTATCCCGATATAAGAAGTGACACTTAGATTTTGATAATATACAGATTTCATTTAAATATCTTACTAAGTTTTATATTTTTAAATAATATAGGGGAAGATGCATGAATATATAAATAAAAGAATTAAATTATTTCATTAGTCCTTTAATAAAACAGAACAACTTAGTTTTTCTATATGAATACTTATATTGGCTAATGTTAAATAATATACATTTATACCATTATATATATATATATATTTATATATATATATATATATATATATATATATATATATATATATATATATATATATATATATATATATATATATATATATATATATATATATATATATATATATATATATATATATATATATATATATATATATATATATATATATATATATATTTGTCTATGGCAATAGCTCCTGAATTTATCAAACCAATTTGAGTGCGTTTTTTTATCGACAGCCTTGTTCATTGCGTTGGTTTTTAGCGAAATGTAATAAATTATCACCTTAAGAGCAACAAGCACTATGCCAATTGTTTTTTTAAATTTTTAATGTTGTTTTCTTATATACTCCATGCAATTTTATTATTAATTTAATCAGAATTGCATATTCTTGATAAGGTATCAAGTAAAGAGTAGCCAAGTGCTACTTATACAATATTTCAGGTAGTAAGTCTTTGAAGCCTGTCGTGGCGCAGCGGCACAAGCATGTGAGTGCCAACGACAGGTTGTGGGTTCGATCCTCGCCCGAGGAAATAAATTAATTAATATTTTTAAATTAAATATTTAATGTTTTCATTTTCTTCGCTCTGGTAACAAGGCAAAGTCGACGTTGAGTTTCGCCACTCAATACGCAATGCCTCAAAATTAGCGAAAAGGGGTCTTCAAGTTCCCTTTGCCTACTCTGCCATGTGCGGGATAAAGCATGAAGCTGAACTGAGCTCAGGTAGTAAAAACTGAATTTTTGTTATATAATTTTAAAGATAAGAAAAATAATTCCTTAACAAACAAACGTTTTCACGAGTAAACAATTATACCCAGTTACCGAGACGTTTATCAAAACTTAAATTATGTCACAGTAATAATGCATATATACATATTTTAATGAATCTAACGACATGTTTAGTGAAATATGATCTTTAATTATACGACTTTAAGCATATTAAATGCTAACGATTCGATGTTTATGACAGCAAAATGACCCTGGAGATAGACAAAAGCTGGTATTGTCGCTCGTGAGTCACGACTCGAAAGTGACAACTTTCATCGATCGCAAATAAAACTGTTATCAGTGTTACGTTATTGTTACGTTATGGTTATATTTAATTAATTATTAATGATCCCTTTTCGTCGTAGAACTTTGTTTCTTTTTCAGCTTCACGATGTAAGTCGTCTGTGGCAGGGCAGGCACAAAACACTTGGGAAGCTAGTGTTATGACTCTCCGTTCTGGTCTCGATATTTGTGGCACTGCGTATTGAATGGCATAAGTCAACGCCGCGTTTCATCTTATTACCAGAGCAAAGGAATGAATATATTAGATATTTCCAAGTAATTTTTCGTAATTTGCAGCATTGAATAATCTAAAAATCTTTTCTTGAATTAAATGAAATGAAAGAGTAAAACTTAAATAAAAAATCATCGGTTGTTTCATAATCCATCAACATACTAAATCATCAGTAATTGCATATTGGTGTCAATTTTAATGTATATCGTGATTATTAATAGGTAGCCACTTGTCGGTAAGCAGTTTCACATATTATCAATTGATATTTCTTTTTTCGACAATTCTACCTACTTATTCATAAAAAAATATATAATACTATTTTGAGGCTGTCGTGGCGCAGCGGCACAAAACGTGTGACTGTAACCGATGGGTTGTGAGTTCAATCCCCACTCGAGGAAATGAAATATTTAATATTTTCAATTAAAATGTTCAATGTTTTCATTTCCTCGCTCTGGTTCAAAGCAAAACGCCACTCAACACGCTATGCCTCAAAATTCGGCGGAAAGTGGGGAATGGAAGTGGAACGGAAGTGGAACAGAGTGTCTTAACACTAGGTTCCCAAGTTCCCTCTGCCTACCCTGCCATGTGCGGGATACAGCGTGACGCTGAGTAGAGTAATATTATTTAAATAAAATTATAATAATATAATAAATAAATAATATTTTAAAGAAGACGCTCCGTTCCGTTCCCCGCAGTTAGAGAAGATGTGATTTTTAAATCTTTTTAATTTTATTTACTGAGACTTTATAAGAAGTGGTAAAATAGAAAGTTGCTTTAAACTTTTGTGTTTTAAACTATAAAATTTAATACCACACAGCGCAATATTCTTAAATTTTATGAACCCTTACTTATATAATGTATGGTGGTAAAGTTCCAAGAATTTCATTGCACAGACCCTCCGCTTGCGTATCAAGTGTCTAAACAATATTATTCTAAAAGAATATCAAATTCGCCGATTTTGTAGTGATATCAAATTTATATAGTACATTGGTTAACTAAAATGAGTCCTTAATATGGAGTAATATCCCTTAGTAGTTACTAATGTCTTCTTTAATTTGGAGAAAATTAGGAAATAAAATTTCCTGACTTTGTCGTTACAGAGAAAGTTTATCATAAATCGTAATGTTCGTTATTAATCGTTGGGGTTGTCGCGGCGTAGGGGCACAAGGGTGTGACTGTACGCGGCAGGTTGTGGGTTCGATCCCTATTTGAGAAAAAAAAATGTTTATTATTTTCCAATTTAATATTTTATGTGTTTATTTCTATGCTCTGGTAACAAGGCAAAGCGCGGTGTTGAGTTCCGTCACTCAACACGTAATGCATCAAATGCGGCGGAGAGTGGGGAACGGATTGGAGTGTTTTAACACTAGGTTCCCAAGTTCCTATTGCGTGCCCTGACATGTGCGGGATACAGCGAGCAGCTGACAGGTAGAAATCAAGAATCGTATCGTAAAATATATTTGAAATATTACAGCTTCACACTATATGTGCGGGACATTGCAAAATTATCTATAATAGGCATTTTACTATTCTTGCATAGACGATATATGTATAGTGAAATGCCTAATACGCATTGCGTAAAAATGGCCATGCGTACTCCGCAAAATGTATCGTCAACGTTTTATTGTTTTGCTATTTGGACAGATACATTTTGCTAACATTGCTTAATTTTAATTGAGAAATTGGATTTTTTTTTATATCAGTTGAAAAATTTATTATCTGTATAATTGTATATATTTTTTTATTTTTATTCTACATTTTTTTTGAAGTATTTTCAATATTATTTATTGTATTGCAAATTTCTGAATTCTTTATTGCTGGAAAAGAAAAATATTTTTTTAAGTATTTTCAAGGTGTATTTTATTTTTCCGCTATCAGGTTCCATGAATTGAACTAGCGGCAATGTAAAGTAGATTAGTAAAATTGACTTTTCTAAATTTTGGCAAATTTATCATTATCAGATATTTACTTTGGTTTTATTTGACCAACTAATGGTTTGAGGCCTCCTTTTCTTATTTGTATAGCGTTACCTTATATACCTTCAATGTCACATCCAAACGATGTTTACGTACAAACTGTGACTTAAAAAACTTTTCTAATCACCGCTCTTGCTAGCGAAATAACATCGCACAAATAAATTTTATCCCAATTTTATATTTGACTGCGTAATCACATCGAGATTTGGTGCGAAAATTTGTTTAATATCTTCACTTTAGGGTCAATTTTCGCATGCCGGTTGAAAATCTGTAAAGTACTTAATGTTTTCAATTCTCTATAATCGGTTTAGAATTTCCAGAGCTCCAGTAATTGGATTGGAGGAAGTTGTCCGTTGCGGGTGAATTTTTCGCGGACTTTATCGCGGCTTTGCGAGTATTTAATCAATAGCACTCGAACCCCTTTTGTTTACATTGAGTAGATTAATATTAATCGAATTTTTAAGGAACAAAAGTGCCAATTTCCATTTTCATTAGTTTTTTTTTAATAATTTTAAACAATTTTATTGACATTTTGTCTATCACCAGTAATGATCATGTTGTTTACAGTGGGTACATAAACCTGAGGCACTATGAACGTACGCTATAAACATATAGTTTTTTTTACTGTATAATTTTATATTTTGAGGCCTGTCATGGCGCAGCGGCACAAGAGTGTGACTGTAACCGACAGGTTCTGGGTTCGATCCCAGTCGAGGAAATGAAATATTTAATATTTTCAATTTAAAATATTTAATGTTTCATTTCTTCGCTTTGGTAATAAGGCAAAAGCGCGGCGTTGAGTTCCGCCCCTCAACACGCAATGCCTCAAATTCGGCGGAAAATGAGGAAAGGAAGTGGAACGGAGTGTCATAACACTAGGTTCCACTTCCGTTCCCTCTGCCTACCCTGCCTAGTGCGGGATACAGCGTGAAACTGAAAAAAAAAGAAAAAAAAAATATATTTGCTAACGAGAAGGGATAAAAAAGGATGAAAAATGGAAATTTAATTAACTCGGCCAGTGTATCAAATAAAGTACGTGGAGTGCGTAGGAGCAACATGATTAAAAAATAATATTTTTCTAACAATCTGTCAAACTAAGTATAATGAAAATGTTAAACTGTTTTTTTTTCCTATAAAAAACACTTAAACGCACCTTCTGTGACAAATGCCTATATGTATATGCAATGAGGATGAACTCGCAGTGTATAAAATATTCCTTTCAACCCGGCAAAGTACTCCATTTTTTATATATGTTTAATATTGGGAAGGGAGCAGATGTGAACCTTTTACCATCTTTCACTATTCGGAGTCGTTCACATGTCACGGGCCTAATGTGAGGGGTAAGACGCGTTTTGTAATCGCTATGGTGACAATTTTTTTTTTTATATATAAAAATAAAAATGTAATTTTAAATGCAGTTTCACATTTTATTTGTATGTTTTATCTTTTTGTCTGAATAAGTTTAAGTTTCATTTAAGTCGATTCAATAGGTTTTCAAGATGCAAGGAAAAATTATACTTTTCTGGAGGATATATACACACCAAGATCTATTTAGTTCAGTTTTCTATATTGATTTTAAAACACATTGACATAATTTCAACGATAACGATACAGTTTTAAACTCAAAAAATCACCGTCGATCATCATTTTGGTGATGTTTTTTAAATCTTGTTAAAAATGTTAATTAAACAACGCAACTGTATAATTAATAAAAATATATTCACAAATCAATGAGTTGATGGATAAACCCGAAATTCTACACAAAGCTTTTTACAAAGTGTAGGTATTTTTTGTTAAGTATACGGTTTCTTTTGCCTTGTAGTCTTTAAATTACATGTTAACGTTCGACTGATAGGAAATGAGGGGAGTATATCTATTTTCCTAATAACGTATTGCCGATATTACAGGTTGTCCACGCACCCTTTTGCTGGCCTTTTCTTGATATTATCGAACAGTGACAATATGGAATAATAAATTCTATACAAAGATGACATTAGCTTATGCAAATGTCTACCAAATATGACTGAACTCTTGTAATAACATATTTTCCGTTGATGAATATTACACACTTCTCAAATTTCATAAAGAAGAACTAGAGTTTCTTGTAAGCTCTTCTTAGCAGAATTGCCATCCTATTCATTTAGTAGCTTTATTTACACAATTCAAAAATGCTTGGAGCCTATGTAAATTAATGAGTATTTAGAAATTTTTGAATGAATTCTTGTATAGGTTCTGTATGGAGAATTATTTACGGAATTATTTCGGGACCGAAAAATGAAGCGAATGTTTTTTGAATATAATTTGAAAACGCTTAACAAAATTTCACGTTATATACGAGTAGACTTAGTTACCAGCATCGATCTTATTGCAGCAAAATAATTCAGCAATGGATCAACTAATACTATTTCCCATATAAAAAATACATTGGATTAGCTCGCTTATAATATATTATCTTTCTCCTCACTAACAGCATACTTAAGTTTATCCAATAAAGACATCTTTATTGACGTGTTACAGGAAAAAGTGCAATAACCTTTTAATGGCATGTCCAATACAATACTCTACGTATTACTTAGTAATACTACTTATGACAGAACAATAGGATAGTGTCCCTCCTTTTATAATTAAGTGCTTGTGTGGCTTATAGCTCAAGAAAGTTATGTTACACAATATTTTACAAGTAGCTATTTTATATGTAAGCTATGTACAATGCAATTTATCAATGCACATTTAGATATTGATTCTTTTTAATATACTTCACTATTCTTCAGTATATCCACAGACAGACAATGAATAAAGTATAGAGCACATATTAATTTTTTGTATGAGTTTGTAAAGTCGAAATATATATCAGTCCAAGTAAAGCATATATAGTTTTTGCAATTTAACAGCGTTGTCAATGATGATTTTTTACGTATAGATTTATCTTAAGAGATGGCTTATGATTTTAATTGTAATTATATTCGTCGTCTCAGCCGTGCGACGCCCACTGCTGGACATAGGCCTCGCCCAAGGATTTCCACGAAGATCGGTCTTGCGCCTCCCGCATCCAACGGCTTCCGGCGATCTTGACCAGATCCTCAGCCCACCTGGGACCCCTCCCAGGCCACAGAGCAATTATAATTACTGCACAAAATTATCTTGTTACTGAACGAAATTCCTTTAGGAATAGGAAAAATTAAATACAATGAATTATTGGCTAATTGATATATTTTTTTTTTATTTAACACTTGGTTATTTTTAGATAACTGGCTACCAAGTGTCTGCGTATAGTTGAATTCAAATCGGATATTTATGCAAAGCGAGCGAGCAATAATGAGTCTTTTGTGTTTCAGCATATCTTTCCACTCGTTAAATTTTACAGTCTCCTTTGTGTGAGAATACGTTAGCTTATTAGGTCGAAACTATTTAAATATCTAATTACTATCGTACGTATAGATAAGGCATAAGGTAGAGTCAGTTTATGTATATAGTACGATCTTTAACTGCAATGATTGTCAAAGGTCTAATATAGATAATAATAAATAATATAAATATATAGATGTTTTTACAGTTATTTTCTTTAATTTAGTAACTGTTTTGGTATATGTAAATATCAAAGTCGATTTGAACCATTTCCCAGCGTCTTATTGAGTTGAAAATTGGATAACGACTTTAATTTTTACAAAAAAAAAAAATCGTGAGGATTTCCTTCCACACATCTTTGAAAGACCTACCCGCGGCAGTATTTCCAGGTCGATACGACATGGGTACCTTCAAAAAGCGCGTCTACATCCACCTCGAAAGCCCGGCGACGCACCTGTAGCTCCCCTGGTGTTACACGGGGCCGTGGGCGACGGTGATCACTCACCCTCATCAGGTGACCCGTACGCTCGTTTGCCTTGTCTTTTCCATAAAAAAAATATGATGACAATGAAAGTACATATAATCATTAATTTCTTCAATTATGGCGTTTTGAGCGTGCCAGTTGAGCACAGTTCACTTCGCCGATGTCATGTTGTATGGAGGACAATTTCATCAGGCAATTAATCAGTACAAAAGAGATAACTGTAACATATAATCAATATGTTGCATAATCCAAAAAGTCAACTGCATCAAACGTCATTTAGAATTTTTTCAACTACCTACATAATATTAGTATTAAATAAAAACGATTTGGATTTTTTTATAATAAAATACACGAGAAAAACATCAATAGAGAAAAAAGTTAAAGTGTCATACTGACATATAAATAAAAGCTATGTTATGCTATCAAAAGTCAGAATTTATTATTGGTTTAATACATAGAAGTACTTAAAACATTATATCGACACAAGGAGTATGTTTCAATGTCTGTTTATATGTATTTAAAATGCAAATAGCTCTATATACCGTTGTATATTATATCGGAATCACATTTTCATGGTAATAAATTGTGTTCTCGTGTCAAATTCACTGTCTAGAGATTGAATTATTTGCTGAGAGTATCTTTTCAAGTTTAACATCAAATATTCTCTTTCCGATTTGTGTATTTATAACATAATAGATGTTAATAATGATCTTATTTTTAAACAATATAAGAATGTTATATTTATGACGTCGTGGCCCAAGGGCAAATACGTGTGACTAAACGTGACGGTTGTTTACGGTTCCATTCGGGGGAATGAAATATTTGACGTTTTAATCCCTCGTTTGGTACCAAGGCAAAGGGCGGCGTTAAACTGACTCTGTACTACATCCATGGGAACCTTCCCAGGTATCCTGCTATGTGCAGGATACTGTATAGCGTTAAGCTACGGAAAGATGTAAGATAAAAAATATTTATGTACTGTTTTCTGCTTCTATTAGATATGATTTAAATTATTCGAATTAATAAAAGAAAAAAAAGTTGTATGTAAATAAATAGCTGTTAGTAATAATCACATTTGCGATATTCTTATTAAAAGTAACTTCAAATGATATCTCTGTAAATACTGCAAATATATATATATATATATATATATATATATATATATATATATATATATATATATCTATATATATATATATATATATATATATATATATATATATATATATATATATATATATATATATATATATATATATATATATATATATATATATATATATATATATATATATATATATATATATATATATATATATATATATATATATATATCTATATATATATATATATATATATATATATATATATATATATATATATATATATATATATATATATATATATATATATATATATATATATATATATATATATATATATATATATATATATATATATATATATATATATATATATATATATATATATATATATATATATATATATATATATATATATATATATATATATATATATATATATATATATATATATATATATATATATATATATATATATATATATATATATATATATATATATATATATATATATATATATATATATATATACAATTTCACATATAGTTATGTTAAATTTAAAAGGATATTTTGATTTTCCCTTTCGCCAAGCCCTGTATTTATTACCAAAAAATAAAAATGCCAACCAAAGTAAAAGCTGCATGTTCAATTCGGCTTCACCGTCAAAGTTTCATCTGAAGAATTTTATTACGAGCACGTTACAAAAGGCTTTTGAGTCTACGGCATTCAGAAAAGTCACAAAACAGCAATAACTTTGTGAACGCTCCTCGTACTATTGTTTCGGCGTTATTTATAAAATATGTTTATTGAATTTTATTCGAATATCACAAATGCGAGCAATGCAAATATTTGGTGGTGATTATAGATAGCCCCTTTACTTTTGGAAAGTTGACTTGTCTTATTTATTTGTGTTGTTATATATATATATATATATATATATATATATATATATATATATATATATATATATATATATATATATATATATATATATATATATATATATGTCGGTAGAAAATTAGAAATAAGCTCTCGTAGTGTCGCCAACAATATATTATTAAAATACGTTGGCTTACAAATATCATTACTTAGTTTAATGTGAGTAATAATGGAGTTTTTTTTATGGAAGAGACGGCAAACGAGCGTACGGGTCACCTGATGGTAAGTGATCACCGTCGCCCACGGCCCCGTGTCACTCCAGAGCTACAGGAGCGTTGCCGTCTTTTAAGGTGGATGGACACCGTGGCCCGGCATTACCTAATGCGAAGCGCAGTGGCCAAAGCCACTACTTAACGCTGGTCTTAAATGCTGGGGGTGGTAACAATCCGGTCGAGTCTGCCCATGCGTGTTGCCTTTGCTGGCAACGTGACTCTACCACACGCACTTTAGTCGCCTCTTACGACACCATCAGTACCAGGGTGATTCTATTCTAAGCCGGGATCACACGGCAAGATGTTATGGGTTGTAGTTAGTAGTTATAGGTTGGATCTGCTCGAGGAAATGAAATATTTAATATTTTCAACTTAAATATTATTTGATGTTCTTATTTCTTCGCTATGTTAGCAAGGTAAAGCGTTGAGTTGCGCCAACGTGATTAACACTCAATGCTACAATTTTGAGGGAAGTGGGGAATGGAATGGAGTGTTCACACTAGGTTCCTTAGTGTTCCCTCTGCCTACTTTGCTATGTGCGGGATACAGCGTGAAGCTAAGTTAACCTAACTTACTGCAATTAAAAGCTGGTAACTGTAGTTATATGTTGAATTCATTGAAAATTGTTCTTAAAGAATTATTTTATCAAATTAATTTTTACATTACAGCGTAATGTATGATTAAAGTGAGCGCTTATCTTCAAAGTTGTTTAAAGTGCGACTTTGTGCGTTGAAATATTCAAAAGTGTGCCTACTTAATTAGGGACGGTGCTTTTGTGAAGAAAATTTACGGCTTAGGGTAGAAGTCACTGTATAGCCTGGCCGAATAGCGTGAGAGGTGTAATGTATGTAAGGGCGAGGCAATAAGTGCCTCCCTTCTTGACCGGATTAAATTACAACCGCCATGCTGTCTAGAGCTGACCGCAGTCTATCGATTTTTGGCGTATCTTATCTTAATTAGCATGTAAATTTCAGCATAGTTCAGCTTCACGCTGTATCTGCAGGGTAGGCAGAGTGAACGCGGGAACCTAGTGTTAAGACACTTCGTTCCACTTCCGTTCCCCATTATTACCAGGGCGAAGAAATGAAACATTAAATATTTTAAATTAAAAATATTAAATATTTCATTTCCTCGACTGGGGATCGAACCCAGAACCTGTCGGTTACAGTCACACGCTTGTGTCGCTGCGATACGACAGGATTCTTAATGATATGCGAAATTGTTTAAGAATTTAATGTATCAAAGGTCTTTACACAAATTGTTTTTTAATGAATATATGATATCTTGTTTTTCAATCGGAAGAACGTTACAGTAATTTTTTTATTCAATTTCGTTTTGTATGTGACAAATACCCCGGTAGTGAAATGTTGAGAGCTGAACTTATATGTGAATTCTTTATACTGCGCCTAAGTGGTTACATATTATTTGACAGGTGACGAGACGATCCGAGGGCGTTCCGGGTGCTTGGGAAAATAAGATGGAGTTTATTTTGAATTTCGATAAATCCTAATAAATGTAAAATTTTGTAAGCATCTATCTTTGTTTCTCTATCACGCAATAACTACTAAACCAATTTAGATGTAACTTTATACAACTTATATAGCAGTTTAGTAACACAGCCTACAATTTATATCATGATTTTATTTATTATAAATGTTGGTTATGTTGGATATGTACATTGAATCTACATATCAATTGCTTGTGCGTAATAGTTAGTACGTGATATCTTATCATATACTGTATTTACTAATGTTACAAATTGGAATAGTGATGTTAAACAGTTTTATATTAAATAAAATAAATAATTTAGTATACATAGAAAATAACTATAAATATAATACTTTGGTAAAGTTAAAGCAACAATTTCAAATTTTAAGTCGTATGTAAATTTCTTCGTATCCCATGAGTACATCACTAGTATTGTACATTCGGTCAGTTATATCGCCGCGTGTGATGGGACCTGTCGCAGACCATTTCCTCTAGCGATCCACTCTACAGAGGTTTTCCTTTTGTTTACGATATTTCGGTTTTTTTACCTGCGGTTTCAGGCGATGTTTATATACTTTACCTATGTTATCTAACAAGTGTTTTCACGTAGTGAATAGCATAGCATGTGCGATTTAATTGATGAGAAGCAAATAAGAATAACTTGTTGTTCAAATTCTTTTGTATTCATATATATTGTTTGTAAAAATAACTAACTAATTTAGTCTCTCAAATATTTCACATAAAACAAATTAAATCTATGTCGTCATGGTGCAGAGTAACAAACGTGCGACTATAAATATAGGGATTGTGGGTTTGATTCCAATTTAGGTAAATGAAATATTTAACATTTTTATTTTTTATGCTTGAATACGCAATGTCTTCAAATAGGGCGAAACGTTGAACTAAGTGTTTTGACTATTAGTTCCCTTCTACCATGTTATAAGGTAATATTCGAAATTATATAATAATAATTAATGGCCACAAATTTTAAATTAAATTTCTTTAATTAAAAATTGTCGGCGAGAATGCGTTCATTTCATATTCAAACAGAGTTGCGGTTCATAGGAACTGAACTGACTGTACGGATGTCGTTTCAATCTTGTTATAACAAAGTGTGACGCTAGAGCCGTACTCACAGTGTCTCGACAACGACGGAACTAAGTAAAGCGTCACTATTTCCTCCCTGTCAATCTAGCGAGGGGAATGTTGTCTACCTACGTACTGTATAACTATATGCCTACGATATTTCGAGGTAAAGCGTCGAATATTAATATATATATATATATATATATATATATATATATATATATATATATATATATATATATATATATATATATATATATATATATATATATATATATATATATATATATATATATATATATATATATGTGTGTGTGTGTGTGTGTCCAATGGAAATAATTTATTTCACCAAGTGGGAATTGAACCGACAACCATCGCACTTAAAGTCAGACGCTTTGCTAATGTGTCACGACGGTCTCGTTCTGTATATGTAGGCATACGCTATTTTGAGGCAGTGTTAAGTACTCTGAAGAAAAATATTTCGATGCATTGTTACCACAGGTGTCTCATATCCGTCAATTTGTATAACACGAGAGCGCTCCTCTGTAAACATGACAGGTGTTTTTTTTGGCGAAATATGAAAACCCTTACAAAAAGTGACTTTTGTCCTGAATTATATATAAGGGGCTCAGAGGTGATCATTGCCATTGGATGAGAGTATACATCATGTACCATGTGGCATTTTTTGTTACATCACTATAATATGAAGATGTTTTCGTTAGTTTATATTTAAATTTTTAGTGTTTTTAGATTGACATAATGAAACCTTTAAAAGTTGCGTTACTCAGCTTTACTCTGTATCCAGCACATGACAAGGTAGACAGCGGCAACTTGGGAACCTAGTGTTAAGACACTTTGTTTTGTTCCCCATTTTTCGCTTAATTTGGAGCATTGTGTGTTGAGACGCGGAACTCAACGCCGCGCTTTGCCTTGTCTCTTGAGCTAAAAAATGAAAAAAATAATAATAGAACCTACAACCCGTCGTGTTTACAGTCAAACGTATATGCCCCTGCGCCACCACTGTAACGTTTATTGCTGTTTCCATTTTTGTGTATCCATAAGTTACAAGGTGGAAAACAGACTCAGTATTCAGATTCACCGTTTCTTACTTTAGTAGTCACAGGTCTAACGTTTACATTGAAACATCTAGTATTTCTATACATTCTAAGTGCTTTCTATGTAAAAGATAACATTAGTTAAACAACCCTGACTGCTACATAAACGCCTCTATAGCAAAAAAATATATATTTTCAAAGGCAAAACAAACTTACAACCATTTAAAATGTTACAAATATCATATATCGCGTACAAAGCACCACACTGTTAATTAAAAAAGCTCGTTACAATAAAAACTATAAAGAATTCGCGTCCTCTTTTAAACAATGACCGCGTCGCCCCAATGTTTGCCGTGGAATTAGCATATTTGTGTTTCTCATACGATTCAGCATAGTGTTTGCGTTGGCGGAAAGCTTAGGAAAATAAACGTTGTTTATGTTGACAATACATATAGCTTGCTAAATTGAACAATATTACGCTTTTATAATAAAAATAAATTACTTATTCGTTAGTGAACGGCATATTTTTATTATATTTTATTTATGTTATGAAGTTATTAGCGGTGATACTTAAAATAAGGTGTTATCGACTTGTATTATAATCTATAACCATTCTCAATATATGGGATATTTAATGTAAACATTTTTTTTCTAATCGAACCAGTAGTTCCTGAGATTAGCTTTTTCAATCAAACACACAAACAAACAAACTATTCAGCTTTATAATTATAGAAGGTAATCATTTTAATATACAATACAAAATAGTAGCCTAAAAAGTTGTAAAAAAATACTCGCACGTAGGCAAAATGAGGAAAATTCTTAACGGTATCAAAGCGAGCCCACATTCTCCTTACTTCGACAAAGTAATTAATAGTTCGGAGCATTATCTTTGAAGTCCTTCTAACCAACCGACCGTCAACTGCAGATGTTGATACGATAGCGGCGACACTTGATAAGGTAGAGATGACTGTCTCGCGCCTTCGTGGTTACACAAAGATAGTACCGGATAGACGAATAGGACAAGTTTCGCGATAACTGCTGAAGGTACATATATCTTAATGGGGGCAGTATGTATGAAATGTATAGAAAATGCTTTACTGTTTAATATCTATTAGATTATGGTATCATCTATGAGACATTCACTCACTCACTCACTCACTTAAATTCACGCTGTATCGAGGAAATAAAATATGTAATATTTTCAATTTACATACTACATATATATATATATATATATATATATATATATATATATATATATATATATATATATATATATATATATATATATATATACATATTTAAATTGAAAATATTACATATTTTATTTCCTCGAGTGAGATCGAACCCACAACCTGTCGGTTACAGTCACACCGCAGTGCCACAACAGGCCTTAGTATCATCTATGAGACATTCAATAATCCTAATGAAGGTTATTTAATTCATTTACAACTATAATAAAATATTGTGAAAGGTTGAAAATACCAACCCAATAAGGAATTGACAAGAATCATAGAATCAACCAAGAACTGTTATACCATGTCAATCAAAAGACCCTAAGAAATCGATTAAAATTCTAAGCGATAGACGAACAAGCCTCGAATACCTTGCCATAAACGTAATATAAAAAAGCAATATGCGTTCCCGTTTTCCGCAACGCTCTGCTCTTCACCGAAGGGGATAGGCGTCCTTAAATGGAGTTAGCAGCCAGATAAAGACTATACTGTGTACCTAATACGCTAGCGGTCACGGTCCGAGATCAGTTCCATGTTAGGTTTGGAGCTGCCAGTTTTGTCTTAATTTCATCCGGATTCAACAGCTGGCTTATGCTGAGCTTGAGCGATTCTCAAGCGAAATTTAACGTTTAAGCTTTTTTTGGAAAAGCTTTTTAAAAACGATTTTTATATTGATGTATGATTTATGTCTGATTAGCAGATAGTAACGGAGATATTTTTAGTACCTAAGCTAATACGTTTTTAAGATACCTTAGTAATCTACTCAGCATCAATCTGTATCCCGCTCAAGGCAGGGTAGGCAGATGGAACTTAGGAACCTAGTGTTAAGACACTCCGTTCCGTTCCTCGTTTTTCGCCGAATTTGAAGCATAACGTGTTGAGTATCGGAACTTAACGCAGCGCTTGGCCTTGTTACCAGAGCGAAGAAATGAAAACATTACATATTTAATTTCAAAATATTAAATATTTTATTTCCTCGAGTAGGGATCGAACCTACAACCTTGCTTAAAATCACACACATGTGCCCCTGCGCCACGACAGGCCTCGAGCCTCTAAGATGCTTTAGACTATGGTAAAACTTAACGAAGCTATAAATAAAACTACACCATCTTTATAATATATGAATTTTAATAAAAAAAATGTGAAAATCGTAAACATTCAAGGTTCCCAGTTGTTTCAACTTGCTTGTTAAAGACTCAATACGATTGTCAATGTAGGACAATGTCACGGATTGACAGTACAATATAAAGCGTTCGGAAATTGAGCATATTGTTTTGTCTCCACAATTCTGTGGAACGACCGCGGTGTAATGATGTCTTGACATTAAACCCTGGTTTTTGACATCTGCGCTCTGGTATTTAAAATTATGTTGTGGTTAAAGTTTCTTCTGGTATTCATATTTGACTAATTTATAATACTAGTTTAATTTTTTACACGGAAAGTAGAAATATATGACAACATTCTATAAGTCTAGTCCGTAAATCTATCAACAAAAGACTCACTCACCACCTTCCAAATTTAAGACATTGCGTGTTGAGTGGCGGAGTTCAACGCCACACCTTTACCTCGTCACCAGAGCGAAGAAATGAAAACATTAAATATTGAAATTGAAAATATTAAATATTTATTTTTTTCGAGTGGTGATCGAACCCACAAGCTGTCGCTCGCTCACTGTAATTTTGCGTATTTTAATGAACATAATCATAAAAATCAACGATTTGATCGATTTAATGGACATAATCATATAAATCATCTAATTTTCAGCGACTTAGAAATTATTTATTGAGCGACGAAACCTAGTTTTATGAACATAAACGTTTCCCATAGAAAATTTCAAACAAATAATCACTTAGCATATGGCATTAATCGCCGCATGTAATTCAATCTATAATTTTATAGAGATAATGTAAAACAAAAGCTATTTTAAGCTCAACGTTAAGGTCAACTAATAACTGGTATTCGATCAAGCTGCCATTTCCAGCAAAGATATTCATTCATAACGAGGTGGTGCCGATTGCCCGTTATGTATGCAAACGACACGTCGCACATTGCTAACTAGATTCCGTCTCGCAGAAAAGGGCAATACAATATTTTTAGATTACTTTTTTATATCTAGTTTGTAACACATATTTGTGTATATTTTTAGTATCTCACGTACAGAACATATACGTTAATAGGTAGATGAATTAAAAATGTAAAATTAATATAAAAAATGACAATTTGGCAAAGTTTAATTGATTTGAGTGACAAGAGTGTAAAGTAATTAGAGACATTGAAATATCTAATCTTTCTGTTGAGGCCTGTCGTCGCGCAGCGGCCCAAACGTGTGACTGTAACCGACAGGTTCTGGGTTCGATCCCCAGTCGAGGAAATAAAATATTTAATATTTTCAATTTAAATATTTAATGTTTCATTTCTTCGCTCTGGTAATAAGGCAAAAGCGCGGCGTTGAGTTCCGCCACTCAACACGCAATGCCTCAAATTTGGCGGAAAGTGGGGAACGGAAGTGGAACGGAGTGTCTTGACACTAGGTTCCCGGGTTCCCTCTGCCTACCCTGCCTCGCGCGGGATACAGCGTGAAGCTAAAAAAAATAATATCTGTATTGTATTATATTAAAGCCTAGCATTTTTGTACCGGTCGTGGCGTAATAGCTCTGCTAACTAGGCAAAGCGCGGTGTTGAGCTCCACCACTCAACTCACTTAAAGTATCTTAATAGGAACAGATCGTCTTAATATTTGGTTTCGACGTCACCTGTGTCTACACTGCTATATGCGGAAAACGGCATGTAGCTTAATAAATACATTTTGAATGAGTCAAAAGAATATCTGAGTATATTACTTAGAATTTGGAAAGTAAGCCATATTGTTTAACAAAGTATGACGTTGGGTTATTCCCAGTAGGTACGTCTCTAACGACGATAATATATATACTGTAATGGACGGAGAATATGGAACAGATATATTTATCACCAGATTGTCTCTGCTTACTGATTTCACTTGTTTACCATAAATATTGGTAATCATATCAACGTAGGCTGAGAGAACATAGTGACAAGACACTGTGATCTCTGTTATTTTAGGAGGACTGAGACATTGCGTGATAAGTGGCAAATTGAACGTACAAAAATAAATTATCTGACAAATAAACATATTTGTTGTCCACGATTGAGCAGATTTAAATGCAGTTTTCATTATTATATGTTTATCTAATAATGTTATGTCAATTGGAAATATTATGTACGACAAAATTGCTACAAATGTTCATTTAGAAGAAATTTTAGTTTTCAATTTAAAGATGTTGTCTTGAAAATGTTAATGTTATTACAAACCGTTAGTGATTGAGATTAGTAAATAACAAAATTGTAATTCAAGCGGGCGAAGCCGCAGGCGGTTCGCTAGTTAATAATAAATAAGTAAGTATAATATAAACATGTATGTTGTTCCATCGTAATATTATATGCAATACAAATAATTCAAATAGCGCGTGATGTTTCGTGAACTCGGCATCACCTGATGTTATTGGGAGTGTTGTCACGCAATCTTTCGCTATGAAAAAATATATTACTTTTTCAAGATTCATGTTGAAATTTACGACATTATAGCAAACTATAAAGGAAACTATTCGAATTTGAGATAAAGAGATTTCTTCTTTTTATAATTATGTTTTACTTGACAATATTACAAATTTTACATGCATTAAAATTTCACATGCACACATGGCAGGGTAGGCAGAAGGAACTTGGGAACCTAGTGTTAAGACACTCAGTTGCGTTCCTCACATTCCGCCGTATTATGTAAATTATAAACTTAATTTATTATTATTAAATTAGTATGTTTCTTTTTCTTCTTCCTAGCATTAATCCCGTCGTGCCATGCCGGGGTCTGCCTACCTACTTAATCTTGATAAAATGCATTCTAAAATATCTAAACTGCCAAGAATTTAATTAGATATATAGAAGTTACATAACGTTCGAACTAATGTCAAGGTCGTATTTAATTAATAACTGTTACCGGAAAGCAACCCACGAATAAAAGCAGATGGTGGAGCTTCGAAAAGCGGTTTGTTTGTTAAACAGCACAATGTTAATGAACTTGCTGGTTGTAAACTGTATTTTTAGTTTTAATTTCTCGTTTATAAACAGTCTGGCTCTGCTCGTCTTTGTATAATTTGAAACGGTTAAGCACGCTTTTGTAAGTATAAATAATACTTATATAAAGAGAACGTTCCGTGTTCCTTAGTGGTTTCAAGTCAAATTTTCTTATGATCTTTGTTTTGGTTGGAAATGGAAATTTATCCTAAAGCCATGAATCATTCATCTTTTTAAATTTCTGTTTTATTTTCCAATTATATTGTGTATATAGTTATAGTCAGTATTTTTTTATATTAACTATTAAACGTTATAGCCGTTTGTTATCGTTCCCCAAGAAATTTCAGAAATCCTCTATGAGAGCAATACCTTATACTCTTTAATAGATCTTGTACAGTTTACATTAAAGATGTAAAAATTCAGCGTTGTTTGTCAGTCGGTAACGGAAAATTTGTATATATATGTAGATAAAACCAAACTAGTTTATACACATTGGTAGGTTGTAGACAAAAATTATACATAGGCCAGTTGATGTAGGTGACATACACTTGTGCTGACCCGGTTCCGAAACCTTGCACAAAGCGCGGCTCTTCATCTTGACATGACAATTAGATACAAATTTTACAGTGGCTTCATTTTTTTTTTTACTTTGTCTATATTATAAATTGTTGCTCTGTACTGAAAATAACAGAAATAATATTTAAAATAACAGAGAAATAATATTTAAATATAAATAATTTTTCGGTTAACACTGATAGAAAATAAAAAATAATAAAGTTGGAATTTTTGTGACGATAATACTGTTTTCTTTATATATTATCATTTACTACGACCTTAGAACTTTAACCTTAATGATGTCATATTACCCATAGTATAGTTGTTGTACATTTTTATATAAACAAAAAGATATGCGAAATGTTATATGTTTATTAAACATCCTTGACTTATATGATTGTGTCGTGACTACATATATTACTTGTGAATTGTTTTCTAAAAGTATATAAAACAACTTAGTTTGTTTATATCTTACTTCATTATAATTAGTAAAACTACTTTATTTATTTCTTATGAAAGAAGTTACTTTAGATAATGTTTAACATTTTGCTACCAAAATCTAGAAAGAATGACCAGTCATGGCGCAAAGAGACCAGCTTGCGACTATAACGACAAGTTGTTAGTTCAATCCACATGAAAGATTTAATGCTTTTTTTACTCGCTCCGGTAAAACAATGCAAAAGCGCGGCAATGAGTTTCGCCACTCACCATACAACGCCTCCAAAATTAAGCGGAAAGCCAGGACCGGAAGTATCTTAATGGTTTCCAGGTTACACTAGGATTCCACGTTGCGCCGTGTCCTCACAAATAAAGTAGGGGGCGATCTTTCGCTGCCTGCCGTAGTGCGGAGGATGGGTGGTAGCGCAGTCTTGGGACCGCGTGGCGTCCTTTTGCGAGGACGTGATGTTGCAGAAAGAAACTGCGGAAAGGCCCCCATGAATGGGAAGTTCTCGCCCCCTATTCGATAGACCCGTGTCGCAGGCGCTCGCCTCTGGGACGGTGCACGGGTTAACACACCTCACTAACCGCAGGAGATGAGGCCCGGATAGACCCGGCCAGCACTAGTGATGGGCTGCGGATGAATTTGGACTCCCGCGGCCCGGTTCTCACGTGCGAGGAGGCACTGGGGTGGTTTTAGCCGGTAAGAGTCCGGCACGTCCCTCCGTCTTTCCCTAGACGGAGGTAGTCCATGAGGATTTCCACCCATAAAAAAAAAGGTTTCCAGGTTACCTTTGCGTACCCTGGTATATGCGGATATCTATATATATATATATATATATATATATATATATATATATATATATATATATATATATATATATATAAATAATGATAAATCATTATATGGTAGGTTTATACACAGAGCGGTTCTCTTGTAGGTACTGTCATCATTGCTTTTAAAGTAACATTATTCTGTGATCGCACACACAGATAACTACTTATGTCAGAACAAGTCACAGTAATTTATTTAATTGAAGAATTAAGTAGATTTTAAAATGCATTAGGCATACGTCGTAACGTCCCTAATAGTTGTATGTAACACTAACAAATGGTGGGAACATGGAAACACGTGTATTTGTAGCAATAATGAAGTGTTATTTGTGCGTAATATATATGTACATAGCATTATGCACCTTAAAAAATAAATTTTGTTACATGTATAACCTTAGCTCTAAGTAACCAGTTTTAACCACCATAACCAGTTTTCACTATTATATTTTGGCAACCTTCCTCCAACCTTTAGTGTTTATTTTGTTTAAATTAGTTGATATATAAAAAAGTTACGTCAATTTAAAATATTTACTTCGACGAAATTGCTTCAGATATTGCTAAAAAATCACTTTTCAATGTATTCTCTACAAAGTTATCTTTTTTTGGAACAAGAAAGTTATTGCGATATTAAATGAAATACTGTAATTTAAGTCGACAAAGCCGTGAGTGGGTCGCTAGTAACAAATATAAGAGGGTTTAGAGCAATTGCTTATTCTGTCATCACGTATAAATGAAATGACACGTTCATTTATTTTTTTAACTTTACTAATAGCGATATTGTAATTAAATCACTGTCTGTACATATACCTATGAAAAAAGGGCGTATAATATTGCAATAGAAAAACAATGATATGTAAAATATTTGTTGTGTTCGTTTACGCTAATTTCAGAAACGCTTTAACGATTTACATGCAAAATATTTTCATCGTTTTGTTTACAGATTTGTATTTCAACAAACGTGACTTAACATTTTGTGTCTGTTTTATACATACCAGTTTATAAAAATGTAATATCAACATAAAAATATAAATATATATTCTTTTTTGTTTTTGTTTTTGAACGTTTTCATCTAAAAACATTATCTCCAGTTTGTCAGTTATGCAATAGGTTCTTAGCCTGTGATGTCATTTTATTTTAAATGTAAGTACAGTTCACACCTAATACGCCCTGGTGATATGTTTAATTCAAATCACACACACAAACACAAAGTAGCCTCAAGAGAGCGCCGCGGCTGACCGGAATGCTAACTCCATTTTGGTGAAGCTCTCTTGATAACGAAAGGCTTATATGAAGAGAATACCAATGATAGTGCTCTAAATGTACCATTTTATTGTATTTACTTACTTCTTGAATAATTTATTGTATAAAGAGTTAAAGAATACGCTTTCTATATGTCAAAAGCACCAGTATATGTCAAATCAAAATTATTACCTTTATACAATGACAGTAAATCAAGTAATAGCTAATTCAAATCCTGCTTCGTTCTAAAAAAAATACGCTTTTTAAATTTAAGTTCAGTATTTTCTGTCCCATGTGTGGAATAACACTTTAAAAAATAGTAAAAATATAATATATTTCATTTCCTCGAGTCGGGTTCGAACCCACGACCTAACGCAGTTCTAGTAGCCCATCTACTCTATATCACACACAAATCAATCAGCACTGATAATAATTCTGCTTCTGTTCCCAATCACGATCAATTCATCGTATTGAATTGCTCAATTCATAGCGAACTGCGTTTGATCTTCACTAGCGACTTCATTTACGCTATTTAACGATATGTCAATGTCAATAGTGAACGTTCAACGAGAAGGTATGAGATTTATCCCTTGAAGCGCAAAGATGAACAAGATTTTTCTCAATATCTAATAAGCTGTAAACAGTGTATAAGAATTTTGACTTGATGAGAACATGTGGATTAGCGGTCTGACCACTTGGACGGATCCCACGAGGCACGGGATCAAATCTAGCTACGTTCAAAACTTTTATACGTTTTCTCTATGAATATTAATATATCAAAATGAGTAGATATATATATATATATATATATATATATATATATATATATATATATATATATATATATATATATATATATATATATATATATATATATATATATATATATATATATATATATATATATATAAAAATCAGTATTCACAAAACAGGAAACATAAATAGATAAATAGAAAATGAGAAGTTGTAACAGAGAAATGTTCAAAGCTTAATTATTAAAAAAGGAAAAAGCTTCTTTTTTTTATATATTTAAAAAATAACCGAATTGTAATAAAAATAAATAATGCTAAACAATTCTAACGGTTCGTTATTGTATAGTGATTCACAGATGCTATTGGATGTTTGCAGCCATGACACATTTCGATGCCCGCATTCGTCAATTAACACTCAATAAAACATCGATTATATTACACATCTTTCACTTCATAAACAAACGTATATCTTCATAATCTATACTGAAAGTAATTCTGTCAAAGTTGTTGCGTCCCAATTTGAAATATAAAATAAATTTGAAATAAATTATTGTTTTTTTTTTTTATAATTAGCATGATATTGTACAAGTTATATGATATATATGTATAAAAGTTAATATTATATAAAAGTTTTTCGTGATCAATGTGTAAGTAACACTTTTTAAGGAAAATTTTTAAAATTGCATAGACGAGTAACGCATTACTTAACATTGTTTTTATATACCTTATTGTATAATATTGTGTTGTAGGTATTGCGTGATAACTTCTAATATACATATTTAAAAAATGTTAACGATTTATAAAAGTAAAAATAGTAGCATTTACAACCTTTAATGCTCACCTCGCTTACACAGTGTAGTAGCGATTACATTACAATGTCCATATAATTCAAGAGTTGTATGTAACCAGTTTAACACGTGTTCTGCCCACAACTGAGCATTAGCCTTTGCCCTGGAATAGGATATCAGCGAGCGTCTGACTTAGTCCGTCTCCAAGTAATACCGCGAGTTATATTCGTTAGAACCAATTCACGCAATTTGATTTATTTTAATGTTCCATTCCATGTATTTAGTTAAATGGGGGTAGTTTTCGAAAACTATTTACTGAGTCGTGGTACGGTCAGGCGGCCCGAAGTTCTTGCGGTCCGAGTGTACCGAATGTTATTAACTTTAGTTTTTGGTCGATAGTTGGCTTTTAGCCTTTGCGGGTTTCGGTAATGAATAATTCATGTAATAAAATGGTTTGGGTTGCTAAGAAGTGTGTGGAATGATGTAGCGTACTGGCGATTGTTTGAAAACTTTTTAAATATGTTTTTGTTATATTTAAATCAGGGTAAGAGACATTTTTATTTGAGGCGAAGTTGTAATCAATAAAAATATATAATTTAAGTACCTCTACTTAGAATACTTATAATTTGGCCTTTTTTACATCAAATATATATTAACATTACTGAATAAATAAAGGCCTGTCGTGGTGCAGTGATACAAGCTTGCGACTGTAAATGCAACAGGTAATAGTTTCGATCCCCAATCGAGGAAATTAAATATCTAATTGTTATTTTTTTAATTCTTCGCTCTGGTAACAAGGCAAAGCGCGGCGTTGAATTTCGTCACTAAACAAACAATGCCTCGTATTCGATGAAAACTGGGGAACAGGACGGTGTGTCTTAACACTAGGTTCCCAAGTTCCTTCTGCATACCCTGCCATGTGCGGGATACAGCGTGAAGCTGAAAGGAAATAAAAAATATAAGTAAATTAATATTTTATAATAAGCCTTAAAAATACACCAAACACAATTCAACTTTACCGTACGTAAATTGAAAAATGCAATAAACGTTAAACAAAAGCGAAAATAATTATTTCAGCACAAAAGAAAAGTGAATTATGTAGTTGTTTAAAAGTGTAGTCCTTTTTACAGTCTGAAAATATTACAATGGCGTACACAGAAACAGTCTAACAGTACAATCGGGCAACACGACTCGGTGCATTTACCGACGCGACAGTCCGTGGACGTGATTTCATTCCTACATTGAATTTCACAATTTGAACACAAAACATTTCAAATATCACCTGATTTTGTGAAATTATATTATAAATATGTTACACTTCCTTTGAACTTATATTTTTACTTATATGTTATAGGTATATTTAATGAAATATATTACTGACTCACATAGTCAGTAAAATAAGTATTGTATGCAAATACAAATTGGAATTAATTGTAGGAATGCAGTCATAAATCAGAACTAAGTTAAAAACTTACTTAAAAACAAAACTAGTCGACTAGTCTATTTCATAACAATTTTATATTTTTGGCATGTAACTTATAAAAAATATTTAGTTCGATAAAATTGATATAACATTTTTATTAACATTCACTTAGCTAAAATTTCAATTTTCTATACGTAGATAGTGTCTTAAAAGTGATAATTTTATGTATCAACAACAAAGTAATTGAGATTAGTAAATAAAATAGTGTAATTCAAGCGGGCGAAGCCGCGGGCGGGTAGCTAGTATACAACAAAAAGTTTAGCTGACCTTTGTTAAGTTGATCCGTACTGGTTTCCACTCTTAAGAACAACAAGACGGCGGACAAGCGTAACATTGACTTTTGCAAGAGCCGGGCCTTGTACTGTAAATGGCGGTTTTGCTGGCTAATAGTAAAATCTAGGGCTTACAATTTAACAACAAATTCCTTCTGAGGAAACTTATACGATGTAAGCATCCTATACAGTTGACTTTTGTAATTTCACATATTTAGAAAAGGTTTGAAAGAAAAAGTGTTAATTACTTTACTTAAAAGTACCCGAATCCTTATTTTAAAACAATTTTCGAATACTTCACGTTATCACACAGTGCATAATATATTCCTATTTTTAAACGTAAATCCACCACTAAACTTGAATTAATTTAAATAAATTACACCTTAATAAAAATTTATAGCTCATTTCCCACTGTCGTGTAACACTTCGTCATTATAATATAAAATTTTTCTCAATCAATTTATTGAGTTCCTGGCACCTTCGTGTAACATTATCTGTGGCTTAAATATTATTTTAATAACCTGTCAAAATATATTATCTATGAAATTTAAATGGGTTTCTCGAATTTTGTTTAAATCTTTTATTGAATTGGATAACTATTAAGAACTATATGAAATTGATATTCTGTTTACGTTTTTTTATCTATATTTATTCTTCATTTCTTTTTTAATGTAATTTATAAATGAAAACAAAGGAAATCCTTAACGATGTGGTAAAAATATAATATCTTAATCTTTTCATTTTAATATATATGTTTTTATTTTGACTTTAAAGTAACAATGAATTATACATTCCGGTTTTCTATTAGGTAGGTACTTGATTAATCAATTTTGGCAAAATTTAGATCTGCAACAGATAATCATCATTTCCTGTTGTAATAAATTTGATTTTTATTATCGTTTTTGGAAATTTGGATTGGATTGGGATGGATTTGGTTTTTTAAATATTTTAAATAAAGTCTTACAAAACGTTGATTTTTGACGAATACTAAAATAATTGCCATTATTTAAAGCTAATTGAATTCATCAAAAATATTGTTGATAAGTTCTACGTAAAATAATTATATTTTTTTGTTTCAGGTATGTAGATCATCAATAAGAAGACATGATTTAGAAGCGGGAAAAATATTATTGAATATGTCAAGTCAGTATTTTAAAAGCTTTTATTAATGACGGAAACTTTGAACGTGATTTTGATCGACTTTGAAACGTCAGATTAATTTGAAACTTTCCATACTTATTAAAGATCGATGACAGTGCAATAATATTAAACGAAAAATAAATAATAGATATAAGTATATTTAAAGCCAAAAAACACGCATCTGTGAATAATAAAAAAAGATCCTTTTTTAATGTGAATTTTGATTAGAGTAAAAATGAATAGTGTTAATAGATAATTTTATATTTTTTTAAGTTATTTTTAAATTCGAATAAAAAAATATTCGTTTCTTAATCTTTAAAAAAGCATAATTTTTCACAGTTTATTGAAACACAAAACATAAAAAACTAAAACAATTAACAAAAACCTTAGAATACTGTAAAATATTTTAGTTTGCTATTTTATTGGTTCACTCAAGTAAAAACAGCAGGCAACCTGAAATCTGTTTTCACAATGCCACTTACAAAACAGGTCATTTCTCATTGTTTGCGTCTCGGTCTACAGATTCGCTTTATAATAACTTAGTAATATTTTTTGTTTTATATGAAAACTTTTTATTATATAATAAGTTTTTTTGTAAATTAAAGGAAAGTGTAGTTTTTTGAAACTGGAGATATAATGTCTGTGTGTTGAATTTAAATTTTACTATCTACCACTTAGATCCTTCTTTATATATAATGACGCAGAAGAATATGTGATTCTTGTGTGATCATATTAAATAAGGTCTGTTTCGACGCAGGGACTAGTTGTTGGTTTGATCCCCACTCGAGGCAATGAAATATTGAATATTTTAATTTCTTTAGTAACAACGGAAAGTGCAACGTTGAGTTCGACAATTAACAAATTTGGTGGAAAGTGAGGAACGGAACGGAGTGTTTTCACACTTGGCTCCCGAAAAAATATATATAAAAAAAAAACATTAAATATTATTTACACTTCTGTAGAGTACATGTCAAATTGACAATTGACAAATATGCCAATTGTCTACCGGAAGCCGATTCAACTTTTATACAACCGTGGCCGTGGGTAACAAGCCTAACGATCATTTCTTAGTAACTATTATCATACTGTCAAACGATATCCTATAATGTACTTAAGTTATGATATTCTAACTATAAATTTACGGGTGTTTTACTTAAGTACTTATACGGCTATATGGCTCTATTTACACTGTATTAACTTTACGACTTGGGCTTCGTTAAGGAATAATGTAAAGCAGATATCTCTTTAAGTAGCTTTGTATCTGTTTAAGTTTAATAGCCTAATTTCTGAATCATATCTGGTGTAGGTGTCACGATAGATAACTGCATACTGCCTTTATGCTGGCTTCTAAGTTGTTTTAGTGTTGCCATTTTCTATTTATTGTAAGATATTATTAGAGTGTTGTTGAAATGTGATATGATTATATATACTGATGTGGTAAAACGAACAAGGTAACTAATTTAATTCAGTGAAACCCAACTAAGTTTTGAATCATCAATAAAAGTTTTGAACACAGTACCATCGCACGCACGCGACACATTTTTCTTATACATTGTTCAACCAAAAAACGATGACAAATAGAAATATTCTTAAAAATGAACCGAGTAATTGACGCTTTCTAAATTACTAAGAGGTCTATTTCAAAATGAAGTATTTTAAAATGGTTGTCTATTTTACGAATCATCCCATTTCCTAGTTAAAGTAACAAGCCGTTATACAAAGAATGTGTTTTACATATCTTAAACACAGTTTTAAAAAGATTTTATATAGAAAATAACCGAGAACCAGATTTTATATAGAAAATAAAACACACTCACTCACCCAGCTTCACGCTGTATCCCGCACATGGCAAAGTAGGGAGAGGGAACATGGGAATCTAGTGTAAAGACACTCCGCTCCACTTCCGTTCGCCACTTTTTGCCGAATTTGAGGCATTGCGTGTTGAGTGGCGGAATTCAATGCCGCGTTTTGCCTTTTACCAGCGCGAAGAAATGAAAACATTAAATATTTAAATTGAAAATATTAAATATTTAATTTCCTCGAGTGGGGATCGAACCCACAACCTGCCGGTTACAGTGACACGCTTGTGCCACTGCGCCACGACAGGCCTCAAATAAACACTAATTAAATTGTTTTTGAAAGTCAAATTACGAAGTCTGGCCTTATCCTAACCACTAAGGTTAAAGACAGATAATATTTAACATATATATACAAATGCAGACATATCATCTATTCAGCACATACAGATAAGTGTAGTTTTAAAACAAATTTGTGTATATATGCTGTCGGAAGTGCGAAATGCCTTACACGTTTGTGTGTCGAAGCACTTGTTAGCCTCAATAAGGGTCGAGGAGTTACATTAAACTTGTTTCTTTGTGTTCACACGCATTACACTCCAATTCCTTACCCTTAATTCAACACTTGAGATATCGACTGAATGTTTCTTATCGAGAATAATATCATAATTTTATTGGAAACTTTTTATAAATCTATTTGTATTGTATAAAAATAAATTAATTTTATTTAAGGTGATATTCTCTCTTTCCCTTTTTATTTAATCTGCTGTAATATATGTAGGATTTTGTAAAGTGTTATTTACACTTAGTAAAGAAAATAATAAATTTAAGAGCGATATAGAAAAAATTAACGTAGCAGGATTCGAACCCGTGCCTCTTGGAAGCCGTCCAAGCGCTCTGACCAACTAAGCCATACGTATGATTACGTTCAAAATTTTTATACGCTTTTTTAATTTGGACTGCTGTTTTGTATTACTCTCATTACATATGTACTTACAAATTAAAAATTAAAAAAGGGCAACGAAAACCTAGATGTTATTAATCTTAAGTTTCTACTACATCTTAATGCTACGCTACTGATCATATTTTTTAATATTCAAAACATATGTAAATTAGCACAAATAATATTTACATAATTAAAATAAAACACATGTAAAACTAATCTCAGAGTTTTCACAAACGAGATTACGTGATTTATTATATCTTTATACATAAACAAACATTTAAAAATTAACATATAAACTAACTATTTAGTAAATGACGCCATCATGGCGCATCGCTTAGTTGCTAACGCGAAGGTAATGGATACGATGCGTAACATTTTTCTGCGCGGTGTTGAGTTGCGCCATTCAACTCTCAATGTCTCGAATTTTGCTGGAAAGCAAAGAAGAATGACTCAGTAATTGAGAATAGGTTTTTGTGCACTGAAACAAAAAGAATAAACGACTTAACTTGTAATTAAATATTATTTACACTTTTTTTTTCTTTCTTTCTTTTTCAGCTTCACGCTGTATCCCGCACTAGTCAGGGTAGGCAGAGGGAACGGAAGTGGAACCTAGTGTTATGACACTCCGTTCCACTTCCGTTCCCCACTTTCCGCCGAATTTGAGGCATTGCGTGTTGAGTGGCGGAACTCAACGCCGCGCTTTGCCTTATTACCAGAGCGAAGAAATGAAACATTAAATATTTAAATTGAAAATATTAAATATAAAATTAAATATATTAAATATATTTCATTTCCTCGACTGGGGATCGAACCGAGAACCTGTCGGTTACAGTCACACTCTTGTGCCGCTGCGCCACGACAGGCCTCGTGTAGTGTACTTTATTTACACTTAAAAAGTAATATTGTTATTTAATTACTATTCATGTAGATATTGTATGAAATATTGCCCGTAAAGATGATATGAATCGTGAGAAAGTACGTGTAGGTGTGAGTTGATATAAGAAGTTTTAATTTTTAATAATTTTATCTTTTGATATCTCTGGCTTTGAAACTCATCCAACGCATATTAAAGAAACATTACAAGGTAAATAATTAATTGTTATTACGTATAAGATATGAGATATTTTTATAGTGTTAGCTTTTGATAGTAAACAGAATTGTATATTATTATTATTTATTTGAATACGCAAGCTCATTTTAACTTTAAATTGTATATCGATATCGTAATATTACAGTAATTTAAGGTTATGAATTAAAAATTTAGCCCAGGAGATGTTCATTGATTCGTATCAAAATTGTACTATATTTTTTTTTAATATAGATTTTGAATTCTGAAATATCTCTGAGAGCTGAGAAAATAAAAAAATATTTATTCCTAAAATATCCTTGTAAACATCAATATATTTCTAATAATAATTACAAAAAACATACAAGTAGCTTATTTGATTTGTTAACAATTGTTGGTTTTATTTAAAAAAAAACTGAATTCCATAGTTTTGGAGTAACATAAACAGATTATTTTTAGACCAAGTGTACTTTATTAGCCACTGGTGCACTTTATCTCAATAATTCCATTACCTTCCCCATTTCCTCGACTTCCCCGTCGAAGCCCCACATCGCTTCATCTGACGGATGTGTCGAATGAGGGGCGACCGACGCGACGTTCACACGATTACGAGCTGAGGCGATCGTATCTATTGATTTTTGTTACGTGTTTGATTCAATTTGATATTATTACTATTGTAGGGTCCACGTCTTACTAATTTTTTTTTGGCTTCAACTTGTATTCCGCACTTGGCTGGATAGGCCGAGGGAACTTGGGAACCTAGTGTTAAGATACTCCGTTTCATTCCCTTCTTTCCGCCGAATTTGTGGCATAGCGTGTTGAGTTGCCAAACTCAAGCCCGCGCTTTGGCTTGTTACCAGAGCAAAGAAAAAACACGCACGCACGCACGCACGCACGCACGCACGCACGCACGCACGCACACACGCACACACGCACACACGCACGCACGCATGCACGCACGCACGCACGCACGCACGCACGCACGCACGCACGCACGCACACACGCACGCACGCACACACACACACACACACACACACACACACACACACACACACACACACACACACATTTATATTGCTTCTATCTCCTATTGAAATTATCTGAAACGTTACATATTTTTATCTATATGTGATTCAATTAGACATTTTACCCCACAGCTTGCATGTAAACTAAAGTGCACTATGATTTCATTGTTTCGTGGCCTGATTAAACGCAAACTCGGCGTAAACTGAAAATGCTCAAGGATTTATATTAACAAATTTGTCACTACCAATGAAGCACATAAAAAATATTTACTTCGCTTATATAAGATCTTATACACTAAACATTATAGTAAATCAATACAACAATAAGTGGCACATGGGCAAGGTGGGACTGCAAACACAACAGGTTGTGGGTTCGATGTCCACTCAAGAACATGAAATATTTAATATTTATATATGAAACATTTTTATTTTTTTGCTCTGATATCAAGGCAAAGCGCGGCGTCGAGTTCCGCCACTCAACTCGAATGCCTCAAATTCGACGGAAAATGGATGGAAAATGAATCTTAACATTAGGTACCCAAGTTCCCTCTGCCTAGCATTCCACGTGCGGGATACTGCGTGAATCTGAAAAATAATACTACAAGTACAATTTATACAGAGTGTTAACGCAATAAGCTCACACTATATTTTCCACGTAATTGCTCTAATTACTCTCTAAGCTAACGTTAATATTAGCAATGTCAAGTCTACTCGGTAGAATTGCTTACTCTACGTTCGTGGGAATAGCGTGATCTAGATTTAATGCAATGACTAAACTTAGTACAGCTCATAACTAACTCGTTGAACATTGCGTTTAAATGAAACATAAAAACTATATACGAGTATGTCCAGTAGTTGCAGGATAAATTCCTTTATAGGTGTTTGTACGTTTGATTTCATATTTTTTTTTTGATTATTAGTGATTTGTTTTGTTTTAAATTGTTGTTGTTTATTAATTTAATCAACTAAACTATTCGATCGAATATATTTTTTTATATTTTTAAATTAAAAAAGGTAGGCAGGCGGTAGGAACCCAGAGTTATGGTACTCCCTTGCTTTTTTTTAGTAACATACTGTTAACCACTTTCCGCCCAATTCTTGAGGCATTGTGTGTTGAGTAGCGGAACTCAGCGCCGCGCTTTGCCTTCACCACCAGAGTGAGGACATAATATAAAAAACATCAGTTATTTAAGACATAATATCAAAAATATCAATATCAATTATATCTGATGATTTCATATATAGATAAAATAAAATAAACAATTCATATTAAATATTGGGTGTCGATCGACAGTGTCCGTACTCACCCTAAGTGCTTCACGTGTACTTGTCATGTAATGCATTTCGCTCTATTGAGTCCACATAAATAAATCGATATCACTCAACAGACAACTAGCGCTTAATTGATCCTTTTATAGCGATCTAAATTTAGTTAAAAACTAAACGACATAAGTATACCTTCTTTTAACACAATCTTTATCAATATTCTCAGTAATGGAGGTGAATTCGAGAGACAAAAGCGGTATTTTCGTAAGCTCTTTAGATGGAACTTGCGAATCCTCTTTTCGGAATTCAATATTAAGGACACTTTCCTCAAACCTTTATCGCCAAGAATATTTCTTTATAGGATAGGCTATATATAAATGTAAAGCTTGGTGTTAGAGTTAGCTAATGTTGTTGTAGACCTTTTTTTCTTAGAAAAGCTAAGTAAGCTGACCATAATAATGTAATGTACTTTTAACTTGTCTAATATTTTATATTTTACATATAGAAGACGCTATTGAAGGGCATTTGATTGTGCCATATTTTAAGCTTTAATTGTGGTGTCATGTCATATTACGTCCTTAAATATAAAATTGGCTTTTGGTATAGGAGGAACAAAACGTCAAATATTTTTTTTTATTATTATATATTTATTTACCACGATTGTTATCTATATACTAGTACTATTTAAAAACTTTACTAAAAACAATCATTCGAAAGTGAACTAATAAAATCTTTGAAGGCTTTACTGCTCCAATGGAGTTGATTTTTTTCCTTTACAAGTAGTTATCGATATTTTCATAGAAATGCTAATCTGTTGGTGCAATTTTCGGTAACTGAGGTGATTGAGGAGTGTATTATAAATTTCAATTCAACCTCTTGATGGTCGTGAAGCATGATTTTTTAGTTTTTAATGTATAGATATTGTCTTAAAACTGAAAATGAAAGACAAACAAAGAAAGTAGTTGAAATAAGTAAATAAAATAGTGTAATTTAAGCCGGCGAAGCTGCCAGCAGGCTAGTTTTATAATAAAACAAAAACGATGAGCGACCTCATTGCGTTTGTTGTTACATGTGTTTATTTATTTTAAATTAATTAGGCTTTTTCAATTGTGTATTGACTGATTTTTTACACGTTAGTGAAATCATCCTAAACATTTTTATTGTCATTACAATTACTAGCGTAAGAAATTAAATATGGTTACGGCCTAACATAAGCTAAAAGCACTTTGAGAAAATACAGTAATAAATAATAGCAATGTTGCACCTATGGTTTGTTTGTACAGCTATTTGAATGCAGCGGGTGTGAAGAAATAAATCTATCATGTAACGGCTTATCACATTCGCAATTATATGTTAATTCTGGTATTATATCAATAGATACCGTTGGTTCCGCAGATGGCTACTATTTATAAGGCAAATTGTTCTGTTAAGTACGAACATAAAACTTTATAGTTATAACTAAGTTGTGGGTTTCATTAAAGTGTTTTCATCGTCCGCCCACGTCAATGTTTTGATTATGATGTTAATATTGAGTTTTTTTCTGAAGTAATAAATCTTTTGTGTATATCTTATATTTAGAAATGATTTTAGTCTTTTCACTTTTCGTCCGAATTCGAAGCAATGCATATATGCATTGCTTCGAATTCGGACGAAAAGTGAAAATTCGAAGCAATGCATATATGCATTGCTCCGAATTTATAAGGCAGGGAAATGTAAGATTTTGTTTTGTCGAGTGAGGACGAACATCAAACTTACAGTCAGTCAGGCGATGTACCGCTGCACCACGATGGCCTATTAGTTGGTGGATGGCCTATTAGTTGTGTTAATTGCTATTAGAATATATTTCATAGCTCCCTATTCAAAAAACGGGGTGTTATAAGTTTGACGTATCTGTTTGTCCGTCTGCGTGTCAGTCATTGGCACCGTAACTCCTGAATCACTAACTCGATTTGAGTGTTGTTTCTTCTTAATCGAAAGGATTTTCTTTTTTTTTTTTGAAAATAAGATTAGTAGAACGACAGGTTGAAGATAAGGTATTGTTTAATTGGGTTAGAGGTTTCTTAAAATTTTAAATTTTGGTCGTTGATTTCCAATTGTAATACGATTCCTTAGTATATATCGAAAATATAAAATATAGTGTGAATTTACAAGTTTTTACCAAAATTGCCAAAAAATATTATAGCAATTTGCAACTATTAAAGAGTTTTGACATTTAAGTGAAATTAAATTAACACAAACGTTTTTACATAATACGTACGTAAATACCATACATTTGTGTATACATTTCCGTCCTAAAGCCCGTTATTTATGAATTTATGCATATTTTGATTTACCGCACTACCATTTTGCATTGATATTTGAATAAAATAAGGTAAAGGAATAGATCGTGATCGTTTTTAATGTGCTTATTATAACAATGCGCAGGGTCACATCCAGAAATGGTAATCGTTAGACTTCCTATTCTACATATTATAGATTGCCTCATTCTTTTGAACGCATTGTATTTTGCTGTTACATGTTATTAAAGTAAAGAGAGAAGTGTAGTAAGATACAGAGAAAATATGTTTTCTAAATATTTAAGATACTGTATGATAAGTAGTAACTCAATGCTTCTTTGGCTTTACCAACGCGGGGGTGAAGGAATAAAATATACGCCCGCTTAGGAAACGCCTTTCTTTTCTTTAAAGGCTCTTCATACTGAGAATGATATTTGTTGAATAATTAAATTAATCATTTCATTGCGTATATAAGCCTAATAATATAGCTCTAATATTTTTCTTACGTTACGAATAACATGTGTGGTTTAACATCATGGTAGTAGATTCAAATACTATATACCAAGTAAATTATTTTTATATTAATGGAAAATCTATATGAGTGCCAAGTTCTTTGTTCAATCGGAACAAAATTCAAGCTCTAATAATTTTTTTTGTTCAGCTTCACGCTGTGTCCCGCACGAGGCAGGGTAGGCAGAGGGAACCCGGGAACCTAGTGTTAAGACACTCCGTTCCACTTTCGTTCCCCACTTTCCGCCTAATATGAGGCATTGTGTGCTGAGTGGCGGAACCGTACGCCGCGCTTTTGCCTTATTAGCTCTAAATTTGATTTGGCTATTTTGACCACCGATAACGAAACCAATTATAAATTGCATAATCTAGTACAACTTGAAAGTATATAACTTGCAAAAATAATGTACGTAAAACATTTTCATGTACATAAAATTTTGATCTTAAATTCAATCATGAGTGAACATAGAATTCGACATCCATATTCGATTATTTTTACGGTAATGTCGAAAAGGACACATAATTTGACATTTAACTGGGCTCTCATTTCACATACACGTTTTTGATGGGATTAATTTGTCATTAATTCATATATTGCACATACAAGCTGAACTGCAAACTTTTATCAATCGTCTTACACTATTGTTCAGTAATATAAAGTAGTTTGGGCTATTTTTTTCAGTTTCACACTGTATCCTGTACATGGCAAATCAACACTAGGTTCCCAAGTTAAAGCCTACCCTAGGCAAAGGGAACTTGGGAACCTATTGTTAAGATACTCGTTACCAGAGCGAAGAACTGAAAATATTAAATATATCAAACTATTAAATATATCATTTTCTATAGTGGGGATCTCTTGCGCCCCTGCGCCACGCCATACCTCAAAATTAACTGTAAACTTTTATCAATCGTCTTACAAGATAGTTCAATAAAATAAAGTAGTTACAGCTATCGGTGACCATTATTATCTCCTACTTAATCTAAATACGCCAATCAAATAGGCTTTCTTGTCTATATGGTCGTTTATTTACATTTCACGGAGCGCACGTAATACGTTGTGACATTAGTTAGATATCGTTTTGTATGTCGAACTGTCATTTGCACGGTTTTACGGCGGGCGGAGCTTTTGCGTAGTTTATTTTTGATGATGATCCCCCGGATTATACGTATGAAACGGGAAAGTTAGAGCTACAACATTTTCGAATGGATTAGGGATTTTGAACTTGTATTACTTTTCATATATATGAGCTTTATATAGCTTTTAAGTATATAACGAATATTGTTCGTACTAATCTTATATGGAGGCCTGTCGTGGCGCAAGCGTGGTACAAGCGTGTGCCTGTAAACGACAGGTTATGGGTTCGATCCCGCCTTGAAGAAGAGAAATATTCAATATCGATCTGCTAACAAAGTAAAGCGCAACGTTGATTTTCGTCACTTATCAAGCAATATTCGGAGAAAAATGAGGAACAGAGCGGAGTGCCTTAACATTAGGTTCCCATGTTCCCTCTGTCAACCCTGCCAAGTGCAGTATAAAGCGTAAGGCTGAAAAAAAATATTATACGTAAATTTAATAAAAATATTCACGCTGTATCCCGCACGAGGCAGGGTAGGCAGAGGGAACTTGGGAACCTAGTGTTAAGACACTCCGTTCCACTTGCGTTCCCCATATTCCGCCGAATTTGAGGCATTGTGTGTTGAGTGGCGGAACTCAACGACGCATTTTTTTTAATAATCTATTACAGAAAATAATAATAGAAGAATAATTATTCATCTGCGTTAAAAGCGTTGAGCTTATTCCCAAGCTACTGTATCATTTGCTTCAGTTCCTACTGAGTATTCATTTCTAAACCGTCAATCAGAAAAGCCTGCTTTCCTCTTTCAATACCATACATTTACATTTCACGGTACATAATTGTACCAAGCAGTGACACTAGTTACGAGTAGCGCAAAGTCGCGAACTGTCTTTTAAACGCCGCTAATTTAGCCCAGTATTAAGGAAATGGCTTTTTTCAGATGATCATCTGGCATGGAGTTATGAATAAAGACCTGGTTGCCTTAGTATAAATAATAATATGTGTATATAATATATGATAGTAATATAGTGTAACTCAAGCAGGCGAAGCCGCGGACGGGTATTTACCCCTATACCCGTCCGCGGCTTCGCCCGCTTGTGTTTCACTATTTTAGGTACTAAAGTCAACAATTTTTTTGTTCTAATACACATATGATCACTTTTAGGACAATATCTATTTACCTACGTACTCACATACTACATTAAAAACTAAAATTTCAGCCAAATTAATAAAATAAATATAGCAATGATTTCGAACTTATTTTAAATTGACGTACCTTTTTTTTTTTATCAACCGATTTAAATAAAACAAACGCTAAATGTTGGACGTTTGTCAAAATATAATAGATAAAACTGTATTTATCTGGTTAGCCGTTTCGTAAGGCATAGGCATAGACAAACAGACAAACAGACAAACCGTCCCCTATAAGATTTATTTAATATAACTTCCATGTACAGAAAGTGATCAGATACAGATTTATTTTATCTCGTATATGACAGGATAGGCAGAAGAAACTTAGGGACTTAATTTTAAGATACTTTTAAAGATACTTTCAAATCATAAGGCATTCCGTGTTGAGTGCCGGAACTCGGTTTGCCTCGTTACCAGAGCGAAGAAATGAAATACATATAGTTTACATTAGTACGCTTGGTTGAGCCCCTGTCCTACGACAAGCCTCATATAGTGACAATCTATGAGGCTTGTCGACGCAAGGTAAATAAAATTATACATTATCTTTGTTTTAGCAATTGTCTCTTGGTAAGTCAGTCTAACCTTATCATATATTTTTCTTATAATAATATTAATTGTCAATATATATATATATATATATATATATATATATATATATATATATATATATATATATATATATATATATGTATATATATATATATATATATATATATATATATATATATATATATATATATATATATATATATATATTTTTTTTGCTTAATATTTTCTTTATACTTGTAGATTTATAGATCATATAAAAAAGCTAACCTAAAAAGGGCAGAAGCCTAACAAATCAATAAATAAACCTATTAAACGTATAAGTACTTACATTTTTTATACGCAATCTACAATTCACACAGACACATTGCAGCGTGGAGGAAGCAAGGATAATTTGCGATTTGTACCGCAACAGCTCCACGCTTTCACCGGGATGGCATACGTCGTTAGATGCAACTTTCATGCTACACGTTGAAATTTTCTTTAAGTACTAGAAGATCTTGGAAAATGTTTTATCTTATAAATTTACATACTTCAGTTTTGTATTTAGATCCTAAGTCCAAGATCCCTAAGGACGGCTTTAACATATCATTATAGCTATGTACTGCATGCCTTTTTTGGTAACATATGACGTTATTTTCGTTTGCTATGGTTGTGATATAAAAGGCCGCTGTGGCTCAGTTGCACATGAGTGTGACTGAAAACATAATAATTGTGGGTTCCATTTCCCTCAAATGAAGTATTTAATACTTTCATTTCCGCGCTCTGCTAACATGGCAAAGCACTACGTTGAATCCCGTCACTTAACACGCAATGCCGTCAATATTTGGCGGAAATTGTGAAACAGAATTGTCTTCCTGAGAATGGAGTGAACTAACACTTTTTCTAAGCTAGGTTTACGGAATATTACGTAAAGCTAAAAAAGACAAGTACTATGTTATAAAGTTCGTATGGAAAAGCTCTACGGTATTGTCGCTAACCGGTAATTTTTTTTTTTTTTTTTTTTCAGCTTCACGCTGTATCCCGCACTAGGCAGGGTAGGCAGAGGGAACGGAAGTGGAACCTAGTGTAATGACACTCCGTTCCACTTCCTTTCCCCACTTTCCGCCGAATTTGAGGCATTGCGTGTTGAGGGGCGGAACTCAACGCCGCGCTTTGCCTTATTACCAGAGCGAAGAAATGAAACATTAAATATTTAAATTGAAAATATTAAATATTTCATTTCCTCGACTGGGGATCGAACCCAGAACCTGTCGGTTACAGTCACACTCTTGTGCCACTGCGCCACGACAGGCCTCAAAATCTTCCAATATGTAAATGTTTACGTTGGGGTACAAAATATTTTCACACAGAATCTGGAAATAAGAATCCAAGAATTTTTAATGAAGCTGATTTATTTTGATATTTCAATTTTATTTGACAAAATTTACGATTTTATATTTACATTGATATAAATGGCGACAGACAATTATGATAATCATAAACACAATCCAGTTTAACGCTAATAATAAATTAATATAACAATAACGGACACTTTCTTTTATTAATCAGATTACAGCTTCGATTTCTCTAATTTTGGTTTGATAAGATATTATATTAAAATGTCCCGCACGTACGATTTTATACGCTCATTATGAAGTACAAAGGTTTTCTTTAGAAAGTAACGATCGCTATTATGGTCTTAAAATTACTTACAACTTTTACTGTATAACCGGCCTTGTCCGTTAGCGTCGTTTTATCGTATTAATAATAATCAGTTATTTTTGAGGGCTCAACAGTTTTACATAACTAGCTTCACGCTGTATCCCGCACTAGGCAGGGTAGGCAGAGGTTCCATTTTCGTTTCACACTTTCCGCCAAATTTGAAGCATTGCGTATCGAGTAGCGAAACTAAACGCCGCGCTTTGCTTTATTACCAGAGCGAAGAAATAAAACATAAAACATTTAAATTGAAAATGTTAAATATTTCATTTCCTCGACTGGGGATCGAAACCAGAACCTTTCGGTTACAGTCACACGCTTGTACCGCTGCGCCACGACATGCCTCGTCTTTACTTAACTAATTCATTTAAAATCAAAAAATAATAAAATTTTACTTATATGTCTAAAAGTTATTACGGAAACGCAACAATGTTGTTTCATGCGAATCGTTTGTTTACTTCTTAATTGTATATATATTGTTTTACATTGAAGACTTCTTGAGATAAGTTGATATGATAACAACGCATAATATATAATTGGTTACAAAAATAACATTAAAAATTATATAATTTTTATTTATTGGTAAATTTAAACGTAAAATAAATTATCTAATATAAAATAATTACTATAGAAGTAAGAACAAGACGTGAATGTATGTTTGTATGTATACATAGATGTATTGTGACTTTAAGCAACTAAAGCTAAAGCAAGTTTTCTATTACGTATTTTATTTATACAAAAACAGGTGATAGAATTATGAACATCCGTTCGTTAAGCGTAAGCTACATACATCTAAGAGAGAAAACTCGTTACTTTAAATTAATAACCGGCCAGAAACTAAATCGAGCGATATTTGCTATGCGGAGCGGCTACTGTCCACTTTCGCAGTAACCCCGTCTTAGAATAAACCTTGGTCCATGTACCCGATTTCCTTATTGAATGTAGTCGATACATTACATATTGCTGGGGTAAATTATTATATACAATGTTCAATTTATTCCAATTTGCTTACTATTGATTACGTTTCATATTTCAGAAACAGAAACGTCATAATTTTTATGTGATTTTAATATAAATATCTCATAATTGTTATAGTATTTTGTATTGCCAAGTGTGTAAGAATTTCGACGAAGCTAGATGAGAACGTATGGCTTAGTTAGTCAGAATGCTTGGACGGTGTCCAGAGGGTGCAGATTCAAATCTTGGGACGTTTATTTTTTTTTGTATGTTTTCTAAAAAAATATTCTTCATTTCGTATCATATAAAAATATTACTTGAATACATTTTATAAATAAATAAATCCTGTGCAGCAAAACATCATCTACAATACTATATGAAATTAATATTATCAATTAGCAATAAACAGAAAGTTTACAATTAATAGAAACTTAGCACTATATATCACTGCGATAAGATAAAAGTGAGACGCTGCGCTGTCCAAAGTGTAATGCAACGGCCAGTGTCTAATAGAATATACAATCAATAAGTACAAGCATTTATCTACGACCCTAGGTCAGTAGTGATTTGTGGCGATAATTAAAATCTCGCCCAGAGAGCGGCGCAAATCTGAAACGGTGTTAATGTATTTTGTAAACGGTTTACTCGCTATCCGCTTAAGAAGGGGTATCTGACTTAAGAAAAGGGTAATAATCCTGTTAATTACGCCAGTGAAAGTGGATAGGCTGTGTGAGTTAGTTGTGTGAGGCTTTATGTAGAGTAGTGAGTGTATGTCACTGATGTTACTTATTACTTTATTTTACTTACGTAGATTTTTTATAAGATCATGTTGAAGATCTTTCCAGAGACTACCGAGCTCACAACGCGTCAAAGTCAATGGATGTAGATACAGCATTATGTAATTTTAAATTTTTATTATATTACTGTCAGATATACAAAGAGAATCTGCTGATAAAATCTTGAGTATGCTCGGGGCCCTGGTGAATGCGTAAACGCTTCGCTTTTAGCTTCGATTTTCTCTGGGAGGAATGAAATATTTTCGTTATTTCGGTCTGGTTAAAGGCAGACCACAAAGCGCGCCACCACTCAATATACAAGAATACTTCATGAATTTGGCAAAAAATGAAGAAAGGATGTATCCTATTAAGAACGGAAGGTTTTAACCCTAGGTTCCCAGATTCTCTTTGCCTATCCTACTATGTTGGTGAAACAGCATGAAGCTATAACAAATGTACAATAAGCTTCTAAATAAGAGTTTTAGTTAGCGAATAAATCAATTATTTGTTCTTTTTTTTTCTTTTTTTAATATAACTCTTCAATATCTAAGTCTGTTTTTATTAGGCTGATGTTTCTTACCTACATAGTTAAGGTTAGAAAAGTAGTTTTTGTAAGCAATGAAACAGAATTTTCTAAGGGACCTTTTAAGAAGCCGTGAGAGATGAGAAGAAATAATAAGCTTATACGCCAGTCACGATGGATTTTGCTAATGGCACAGAAATCTTTTTAAAACTTATATATATCCAGGCTAGAAATTAACGAAGCTATACAGCAAGACTTCTTTTTTAGAGAGGGAATAGAGAGGGAAATTGGGAAGCTAGTGGTTAAACACTCCGTTTCGTTGCTCACTTTCCGCCCAATTTGAATGGCGTCTAAGAGATAGAAATATTTCCATTTAATATATATGTCGTATATCTCAAGGTGACACCCGATAAATTAAATTATAAATATTGTAAAAGCACGTGTGAAAATATTAATCTGATATGACAATCAAAATCGATACGGAACAATGTGCTTATCACTTCGATATGGCCGGGAGTGGCATTTTAGTATTGATCTTTATAATGTTGATCGTCATCAAAATAAAATGCGTAGACTGTGTGACTACATGCTTTATCTCACGTACACATTTATGTCAGTAGGAATCGAACTTACGGCCGTTTGCACAGTAAATTTAAATATAAATCTTTATATATACATAGTATATGTTATTTCATTTCCTCGATATTTAATATTTTCAATTTAAATATTAAATGTTTTTCCGGCATTGAGTTCCGCCACTTAACACGCAATGCCTCAAATTCGGGGGAAAGTGGGGAACGGAAGTGGATTAGGGTGTCACAACACTAGGTTCCCGAGTTCCCTCTGCCTACCCTGCCATGTGCGGGATACAGCGTGGAGCTGAGTTGTGAAAGTATATGTTATTTTTCTATAAAATATTTAATGAATTGTACTAAGAAGATACTAGATACTAGATCTTGAGTTAATTTATTTTTATTTATATCTTATACATAAAAAATTAAATAGTAAGTAGATATCGTATTTATGTAATATAATTAAAATTAAATTTGAATTTTGGTTGAATTATAAGAAATATTTTCTTAATTTTAACCAATAAAACGTTCAGTTGCTAATTTTGGACTTACGTACATTCTTTCAAATGTCATATAAATTACAAAATTCGATAAGCTCAGCATGACATCCTTAACTTCTTGCTATTATCTACAGGGTATCTATAATTGTATCTATTCAGGGTATTTAATTGTTACCGATAGGTATGGATTTAAAAAAATACCATTATTTAAATATATATATATATATATATATATATATATATATATATATATATATATATATATATATATATATATATATATATATATATATATATATATATATATATATATATATATATATATATATATATATATATATATATATATATATATATATATATATATATATATATATATATATATATATATATATATATATATATATATATATATATATATATATATATATATATATATATATATATATATATATATATAAGTATTTATAAGCCTGTCGTGGCGCAGGGACACAAACATATATGACTGTAAATGTGATACATTGTAATTCCGAAATTTCGATATTTACTCGAAAAAATGAAATATTTAAATATTTAATGTTTCATTTCTTCTCTCTGGTAACAAGGCAAATCTCGGTAATGAATTCCGCAATTCAACATCTAATGCCTCAAATTCGGAAAAGTGGAGAACGGAGAGGTGTGTCTTAAAACTAAGCCAAGGTTCCCTCTGCCTACCCTGCCATGTGAAAGATATGGCGTGAAATTTGAAACAAAATCTTAGATAAATCTAAAATTTTAATAATTCAGGTGAACACGATTTTGTAACAGCATATGCACTAAGCATATTCTAACGAGACATTTTATTGTGACTCATGTACGTTTCGACATTATTTCGTCAAAGTAAACTAAACATTTGATAAATTGCCTATTTAAAATGTATATAGTTAGGTCTACGATTATTTTAATATTGATAACAATGTATACCATTTCAGGCAGGCCACTAATAGTGGTCGTGATAGTGCAAGTTGCGTCAGCTGGATCATAATAAGGGCAATTTGTCGGCTCATTCGAATAATCGTCAGTACGTCCATCGCACTGAATACAAATCGTACTAACTCTGTTTGGTCAGCTTTTGTCACGAATTAGTGTGTTTAATTAAAAACAAAAAATCTACCTAAAAGAAATCACTAGAAACTAAGCTTCAAGTTATGAAATTTGTAATACAGAAAAAGATACAAATATTTTCTCAAAATTTGTTATAAAAAATAAGTATTAAAGAAAATTAAAAGTAATAAGACCAAATATAAGTTAAAATACAAACATTACGAAATATATATCTCTTCATCCCTATTGTATTACAGTCTACAGTTATTAATTTATCTTTCGCTGTCTTTGTACAGAAAACAATCTAATTATTTTGCGTTTCGTTTTCATCTAAAATATTGTTTGTAGAAATTCGGGCACACCTTGCTTCAACTTCAAATGCGTGAAAGTGGAAAAGGCCGGTCCTTTGGGATTCGAGCAACGGGGAGCTCTGATCAAAGGGCCGATGTGATTTACAGCGGCGCTCGCGGATAAACCACACCCGGAACCTGCTTTGACGAAAGGAAACGCAAATTGCACGAGACGTTTACGTGTGGTTTTTAGTGACTGTAAAATTTGAAAAGAATTAATAGTAAGCACGTCCTCATTAGGACGAGTTACTTTTATATGTGTTAGTAAAACTTCAAAGCGTAATAGTTGATTATGTTATTTATCACTTTTTTCTTTCGAAATTAATAAATTATATACTGATTTGTCTTTTTTTTTTAAACAATCTTAAATACAAGACCAATTAAAAGTATTCATATCTCAATAAAGCAAACACGGCATCTGAAAAGTAATTTCCAATTTCGTCCGTAGCCGTGGCAGATATTTAATTAAAAATGGATTTCGTTGTCGTCCGAAGTACATAGGTCACGAGAGCTCGATTGGCAGTCAGACAGACAGCTGCAATTTATCACTTGTTTTATTCGTGTGTTACATTTGTATTAACATTTAACTGTTATGTCGGATTTTATTTGGCTGCATAGTAGTTACATGGCAACATGGTAACTTGGTATTCTCAACTAACCACGTACACGTTTTCAACGAATGAAATGTAATTTTCTTAGAAAAATCAATGATTCCACATGCGCGTAAACTTTTAAGATATAAATCATACATGATGACAGGTATCGGAAACCGTTTAACTCATAATATGTAGAACAGAACCCCTATAAGGGTGTTGATCGCTGACACATCGAAAAAGGTGTTTGGAGGGACAATCAATAACTGTTCCACTTTCCTTGACCTTTCTCTCCCCTCTATGAGGCTTGCATAGGGGCAAAAAGAAGCGGTGGCTTTTGAAAACTTGAGGTCTACTTAGCTTGGTCTAGCGTAAGTCCTAACATCTCACACGTCAGTACATATAATCCGGTCAATAACATAAATTTTTTCGAGGCAAGATTCTTTATTGGATTTGTCGGCGCCGGCGAGTTATTGACCCCTCATTCAGAATTCTTCTAAATTTATTGAAAACTTACTCAAGCGTCAGAGCTGAACTTTATGATAATTGGGAAGTAAAAACGTATGTATCGTGCAATCGAAGGCACAAGATCGAAATTACGACACCTTGTTACAAGAACTGAGATTTTAAAATTGAAAAATTTGCACATTCGTCCGAAGAGGTTGTTGCATTCGATACTTTTGACAAATTGCATGCAATACTTCAAGTGAGACAGGCAAATATTTCAACAGTTGTCGGGAGACGTAATACGGAACACCTCCTTTGCACTTGGGGGAACTTGAGACAAATGCGCAGCAAGAAACGTGAAACATTTTATTTCCGACGTCGACGGCTTTACAACGATGTCTAGAAACACCTTTTAAAAGGAAAAGCAACTTAACTCCGTGCTGTGACAAATATTCAATATAACTTTTGCGCTTTAAGCACTTAATTATAACTGTAATTTAAATGACACTGCAGTAATTAAAGCCCAACTTATAATTACTTTAATGAATCCAGCATGATATAATTGCTTACTTACAAATATAGGTAGGTACAATGTATAGCGGAGTGTAGTCACATTCACGGGTCGGTCGACTTGCGTCTATATCATCCAGGTAGGTTGCCTTATAAGGAGCGTCAGCATTTTTGTTTCAGAGAGAAAGTTTCTGTATGCAAGCCGAAGCCTCGGACATACGATGGCTTTTAAATATTTGCATTTCTTTTGCAGAGCGCGTGCAGATTCTACTTTTTCTTTGAACAATCTTTATTTTTCCTACAGAATATCTTTTGTTGTTTCTACAACTTGCTAATTAATTTTTTGCATGCATAGTCTTTTGTATTTTGCGTGACAAGTACAACGGTATTGTAATAAGTCACTCCATTGTGCATTTTCATTTTATGTCAGATATATGACGCCAGAAAATAGGAAATATTTGAAATATTCCGCTAAGTGATAAAAGAAGGCCATCTCTTGTTCAGTTTGACACGTTCTAATTTAAAAGTATTTTTTGTAATTAGTCCATTGTAGATTCCAAAGAATTTGTATAAAACTAACATGCATGTGTAGAAACGAACACTTTCGTTACTTCACTTATCAATCTACACTCATTCACCTTGGTTCAGAGGTTTCTATTTATCATCTCTCAATGTGATGCTAGGACGATGAACTCGAAGATTCTATTATTTAACTTACTTAACACTAAGTTCCCGGGTTCCTTCTGTTTTTTTCTTTGCTTTGGTAATAAGGCAAAGCGCGGCGTTGAGTTCTGCCACTCAACACGCAATGCCTCAAATTCGGCGGAAAGTGGGGAACGGAAGTGGAACAGAGTGTATTAACACTAGGTTCTCGGGTTCCTTCTACCCTGCCTCGTGCGAGATACAGCGTGAAGCTAAAAAAAGCCATGGTTGTGTATTCCTGCCTCTGCTATGATTGATTTTTTTCAATCATAGTTTGTTAAGTGGTGGAACAACTCTCTTATGAAAATTAAACAATCACGCTTACAGTCAGAAGTATCATCTTTTTGGTTCTTTTAGTATACTGTGATCTCTAGTTCTCATGATATCATAGGCCGTTTACAAAATACACATTGTATGTAACATCTCTCATCAAGCATGGCGATGTACTGAAACGAACAAAGCAAGGCATACTGTTTTAAGAGTGTACAACGAACGAAGCAGCGAAGTCTTGTAAGTGAATGAGGCAGAAATGGGCTAATTACAGTTCAGTGAACTCGCTACTAGAGTTTACCATTTTGATAATTTTCATATCAAATTATATTCAGACATGGAATATGAAATAAATGTGGAAAACAACTTCTAACCATGTACCTTTTGTATTACTCTTTTAATGTTTTTACCTTTGTATGGATCAATTGAGGCCTGTCGTGGCGCAGCGGCACAAGCGTGTGACTGTAACTGACAGGTTGTGGTTTCGAACCCAACTCGAAGAAGTGAAACATTTAATGTTTTCAATTTAAATATTTAATGTTTCCATTTCTTCGCTCTGGTAAAAAGGCAAAACGCAGCGTCGAGATCCGTCACTTAATATGCAATGCCTCAAATTCGGCGGAAAGTGGGGAACGGAAGTGGAACGGAGTGTCTTAACACTAGGTTTACAAGTTCCCTCTGCCTACCCTGCCATGTGCAGGATACAGCGTGAAGCTGAGTGAGTGAGTGAGTATAAATTAATAATCAATCATCATCACCAACTTTTTTTAACGCATCAATGTTATTTCTCTTAGTTTAACTCTGAATCCATACCGGGAAATCCAAAGAACGGAGAACCAAACGCTACCGTCTCGATATACCTATTTCGCCTCATCTACTTATGCCATGATCCGAAGTCTAATATAGAATTTTGACATTACGTTACTTTAGAAAAATAGTTTTAGTCCATTGGTAAATAAATATTGACTGAATTTGATTCGAATCATTTGACTTTATCTAGATCGCACAATTTAAATGAGATTATATTAGAGATTTAAAAATAATGCTTGCAGATACCGATATACTTAATGTATAAGTAAGATGGCAAGCATAATTGTACGAGGCGACTTGGTACTAAATATTAATAAAAAATAGAGTGAAGCGTTGGTTTTGCAATGAAGTGTCAACTTGACTGTTTACCGACTATCTGGAGAGTACTGCGATGTGCTAATTACGCCTACGCCTTCTTAGTATTTTTTATTTGACGGTAAAATTTAACAAGGTAGTTATTTGTTAAGTGTTAGCAAATTATAATTACGGAGTTAGTGTTCTCGTTTAAAGGGATTTTTTCATAGGTATTCGAAATATTTAAGTAATTTTTTATAAAATATTTACGAGATTTTATAACATAAATAATTTTGAAATTTATAAATCGTACATAAAACTAAAATAACTACTACATCCACTGTACAGAAAAAAATACAAAGTAATGTATCATGATAAATGTCTCTATTCAGCTATTGTGGTGACTTCACAAACAAGAACATTTTATCCAAAGACCTGAATATTTATCGAGGTCATTCTTACATAAGAAGAAAAAAATGTTTTACTTAAGAGAACGAATGCCAAATCCTGTGCCGAACTCATATCGATTTTCTGGTGCTGGCTTCAATCCAATACTTCTTTGCTTAATTTATTAGTAAATAAAATAAACCGATGTTTCGTAACAAGAAAAATAAGTTATGTCAGTTTTCACGTCAAATGTAATGTTTGCTTAACAAAAATACGGACGAACGATTTTATTGAATATATATTAAACAAAGCGGATTGAATCCATAATATTGAATTATGATATCTTTTTGCAATACGTTCATTTTTGTTAATTTCATATAAACAATTGCTTTGTTCTGTTATACATGTTGATTTGATGTGTCGTTACTGTTATCGGGTATTATTATTTTTATGTAAATGGAGATGGTAGGTAGAGACTTATGGTAGGCCTTCTATCTATGCCTAATAACTTACTTAGCTTCACGCTATATCCCTAGCGGGGTAGGCAGAGAGAACGGAGCGCCAAACGCTACGGTCTCGGCATACCTCTTTCGCCTCGTCCACTGTCATCAACCTCTTCATACATGCCCTCCGGGGGGTCCTCATGCTTTTTACGTGACCTTCCTCCAGTATCGTCGATACTGTGTTTTCGAAGGTCAACCGAGGTCTCCCCCGCCCTCTCTTACCACTCACTTTTCCTTCATAAATCTTTTTTACCATTCTTTCTTCACTCATTCGCTCGACGTGCCCAAACCACCTGAGCACGTTTTTCTTCATTCTCACTGTGACATCCACGCTAGTACCTGCCATTCTGTGTATTTCTTCATTGGACATGCGATCAGATAAACTGACTCCGCATATCCGACGAAGAGATCGCATCTCTACAGCAATCATCTTTCTTACATTCTTCTTCTGTAATACCCACGTTTCGCTGCCGTATAACAGTGTCGATACCAACCCTGCATTGTGTATGGCCAAACGCGCAGCTATGCTGACGTTTCTCCCGTCTCAACAATGCAGCTAAGGCACCGTTAACTCTGTTACCGGCAGCAATACGCCTTTCCACATCCATTTCGTATCTACCGTCTCTGCTAAACATACTTCCCAGATATACTACCTCATTCACTTGTTCTAATATCTTATCATTTACACTGACCTTGCAAACTGTTCTTTCTTCATTTCTTTCAAATACCAGAACCTTCGTCTTATTCGCATTCAGGCTTAGACCATTATTCGCGCATCCTTCTTTCAGAGTGTATAAAATTATATAGAAGTCAAAGTTAATTTGAAATACTTCAAAAGAGTTCTAAAATACAACAACAAATTAATTTCTTCATCTTCACGGAACTTGTGAACCTGTTGGGACACTCCGTTCCGTTTCCGACTTTCCGCTGAATTTGAGGCATTGAGGGACGAAACAAAGTTCTTTCAGTTTTAATATTCATGAAAAAATAAAATGTTTCCATTTGAAAAATTGTACCAATCTTATTTGCGTGAAGATGAAAAAGTAGTAAGTAGTAAGGCAACAAAAGCGAACATTTTGAAAAGTACGGTCAAGGCAGCTCCCGTGGGAGGATAGTTTAACAAAGTTTTCCTATCCAATACTATCATGCGCGTGTTGCGGTCTGTCTGTTGGTGAACTAAACGCTATTATTAAAGTCACTAGAAGTCCTTAAAACTAAGAAAAGTTTTTTTATATATAGATAAAGAGATATTTATTTTACAAATTTGTCACTTCAAATATATAATAATGGCGATTATAGCTTAATTTATTATATATAAACTAAATGAAGAAAAAAAAATACATACAAATAAAAAATCACAGACTTAATAAACGTATGGATTGATGAGTTCTTATGAGATTATGTTTAGTATGACGAATATAATATTAATTTATTACATATATAAGCTTGAGGGCTGTCGTGGCGCAGCGGCACAAGCGTGTGACTGTAACCGACAGGTTCTGGGTTCGATCCCCAGTCGAGGAAAGGAAATATTTTGTATTTTCAATTTAAATATTTAATGTTGCATTTCTTCGCTCTGGAAAAATAAGGCAAAGCGCGGCGTTGAGTCCGCCACTCGACACGCAATGCCTCAAATTCGGCGGAAAGTGGGGAACGGAAGTGGAACAGAGTGTCTTAACACTAGGTTCTCAGGTTCCCTTTGCCTACCCCGCCTCGTGCGGGATTCTGCGTGAAGCTAAAATAATATAAGCTTTACCGGCGACAAAGTCATAATGTATCAAAAAAAAAAGAAAGTTACTGTTTCACTCAGAAACGAACTGAGTTGTGCAATAACTATTAAACCGGTAACGTAGTTAAGCTACAATGCATTCGCTTTTGCATCCATTTCACAGTGTGTTACCAAGATTAATGGGATTTACTCGTGAAATTTCTGCAGATATTTTAATGATCGATGTGTAGCCTCTATTCATTACACTATAAGAACTACGTGTGACGACTGAAGGACTGTGCCACTTGCACTGTACATGTCGTGGATCTCGAGCGCTATGTAAATATTTGGACGTGAATGAAGAATGATTCTTTAACATTTCTAATTACTTTAAGCTAAGCGCTCATTGTTTAACAGAAAAAGTCTTTCTAATTTGCGATTGTATCTATTTTTGTTTGTATCTGAGTAATTGCATTAAGCGTTTTCACAAACTTTCCAACAGCATGTAACAGTAAATATTGATATTTGAATATATTTAACGTCTATACTAATTTGTAATTCTGTAATATATGAGTTTAATTAATCGTATAATTATCGCTTTAATGATTTTAATAACCTTTGCAATTTGATACTGGTGTTAAAATATTTAGCACGGTCGAGTTTTTGAATGATCTGACGCGAACATCTGTTGGACTTTAATTTCGAAATACCATCTTGAATATTTGTAAAAGTGCTTCGGAAACACTGCTGTATCTCTGGAGATTTTCTTCGAGGGCGAAATGTATCAAGTTTCACTTAGACAAATGAGGCTTATGATTTAACAGATTGGCGGAGCGTAGACTATGGACTTTAATTTGCCGCTAGAAGCTCGTGTACAATATAAAAAAAATATATTTTATAAAACCCCTTATAAATTAACTAAGAAAAACGCTCGCTTGCCCAAAACACTTGTTCTTTCTTACAAATTATGTTTCCCTTGATTTATAGTTTTTTGATAGCAGTATCGTGAACGTTCTGTTCATATATAAATACGTTCTGTTCATAATAAATTACGTTATTTCAATGAAAACAATTTTAATATATATATTTTTTGTTGCAGGTAAACTCTACATTTATATCAAGATTAATAAGAAGTAAAGCGTAAGTAGGTAGACAGGTTTTTCAGGTGAATCGTAATATACAATGTGTCCAATAAACGTACGGAAACAATTGTTAATGCCACTGCAAGAGTTTTGGGAGTTTCGAGTGTTATTAAAGGTCTTTGACAAAATTGCAGTGTCGAAATTTTAATGGTTTACTTTTATTTTGGCTTATTATCTTGTTCATTTTTTATGCTCGAATGCGGATTTTTCGAAATTTTAGAGGCTATAATAAGAAAATGAATACTGTGATAGTGAATTTATATATAACTAGCGACCTGCCCACGGCTTCGCCCATTGGAATTGCACAATTTTTATTTACTAATTTCAACTACTTTGTTGTTCTAATGACATAAGTTTTAAGGCATTTTAATATTAAAAACTAACATTTAAATTTAATTATAATAACAAAATGAATAAAAATGTAGCAATTTTATCTATTATATTTTAAATTGACGTAACTTTTTAAAACTTAAACTGATTTAAATACGTACCTACAAACAAACAGAACATTTTAAAAATTACTATTTTGGGCCTCATTAATAAGTAAGTACTTCTTATAACATTTTTTTAAATATATGTTCCATGTACAGACCAGACCGATAGATCTAACCTATAGTTTCGATATAATATTTAAATTTTTGTATTGATATATCATAATCAGTTCCAGAATCTACTCAACGCTGTTTATTTATTCTTATTGGATTAATTAACTGTATTCATTATTCTATTAAGGATTATAAAATCAACTACTTAGGAATATTATATGTATTATAAATGTTAATATATGTAATTTGTAATTGTAAATATCAGCAAAAACGCAACTAAAATGGTACATAACGTAATGTTAGGTATAAAAAACCGATCAAGTACAAGTTAGACTCGCTTACTAAATGTTCCGTACAATCATGATTTAAGATTGTTATTTCTTATTCAAGATTAAATGGTAAACGGTAAGTAGAACTTATAAAACTTGTCAAAGTTAAGCTTACGGGCGTATGCATTATTTGGATATAAAATTCACTAAAAAAACACGCTTGTAATGTTTTAGTTTTGCACATAAAAATTTAGTTTTTTGGTATTTCCTTTATTTTTATTTTAAGATGTCACTTCTTGTCAACCTATTGGTGTTGATTACGCGATGAAATACAAAAATCAGCAGAAGCAATGCATAAATATGTGTATCCTTTGAATACGTCTTGATGGTTTGATTTTTCTGTGTCACAACCATTGACCTGTACCCTAGACATCAATTTCACCTAACTCCATACGCGAGATATATCGTCTTGACAAATGGACAGACGGAGAACAAAATGATCATAGGATCATTTTGTTCATGTGTTATATATAGATATAATAATGTATTAAGGTAAGGATAAGAATTCCGTTATTTTTCCTTTTGATATACGGATCCCTAAAAAGAAAAACAACGTCAAACTCGTTTAATATGCGAATATTTTGTTTTTTTTTTTTTGCGTCCATGCAGCTAGATAGAATACTAAGACCACCATCGGCGCAGGAGTCAGTACAAAAAATAAATAATGTAACCTAAAGCAAAGATCTCTTGCAATGTTATGATAGCAGTAAGTGAATCTCAAACGTACTTTCTAGCTCTTATGCTTTAAATATTAAGAGCCATAAAAGGTTTTCTTCATGCATATTTTTTAACTCCTGTAGCAACTACTGTAGCATTTTTATTCTTTTAATTCCATCTTGGTTATTATGAACATTAATTTTTAAACTGGTATCTTACTTACAAATGTTATTTTTATTATCTATCTTTGAGATCTTGAGAAATTTAAGTGAGTTCAATTAAATAACTACAAGGAAATAAATAACTTTTTTCGTATAATTCGTTAAATATAATGTATTCTTATTGAGCGTACAACCCGACTGACACAATGGACATTTCATTATGTGGAATAACAAATTTAAAGCTAACTAAAAACCATTGGAAAAATAATAAAATAGAGAAGTAATATAAAAAATAACGTTATTTACTATCTCAGCTTTACGCTGTATACCGCACTAGGCAGGGTAGGCAGAGGGAACCCGGGCAACTAGTGTTAGACACTCCGTTCCATTGCGTGTTGAGTGGCGGAACTCAACGCCGCGCTTTGCCTTATTACCAGAGCGAAGAAATGAAACATTAAATATTTAAATTGAAAATATTAAATATTTCATTTCCTCGACTGGGGATCGAACCCAGAACCTGTCGGTTACAGTCACACTCTTGTGCCGCTGCGTCACGACAGTTATTTACTGATCTTTACTATATATACCATGTGAAAAACTGCATATTACTATTTTAATTAGCAATCAACTATAGACACTTAAAACATTAAATTGTATGTATTTCCATAATGAACGCACAATTTCATTAACAACAGCTCTCACAGTCACGTGTAATCGATATCCCCGTCTAATTGGTCTCAGATCTTTACAAAGTAAGTAAAATTCGTAGCAGAACTTTATTACTTTATTGTATGCAAACAAGAAAATTAACGACACAACTTCATTTAATAACTGTTAAACTTTTACTGTATCTAGGAAAACTAGTTAGAGAGAGCGGGATAAGCCTTGATTGTGTCTGATTTAACGTCGCTGCTACTTATTATATCGTTTACTTCTTCTAGCAGTTTATTTGTCAGTTTACATAGATTACTAGGCATTAGTGTTTACAATATAATGCAATACGTTTCAGAGAGTCATGTTCATAAAGTGGATTTTCTTATGGAATGAAATCATTACTCTTGTTTTAGAACAGTTATTGGTAATTCATTTCATCGTGGCAGTTTGTTCTTATACTATTTGAGTGAGCTAGTTAACTACTCGTAGCTTTCAGTTTGCTTTGAATTATTTTTTCCTTTCAGCTTCATGCTGTATGGCAGAGGGAACTTGGGAACCTAATGTAAAGATACCGTTGTCCACTTTTCGCTGAATTTGAGGCATTGCGTATTGAGTAGTGGAGTTTGCCCTTTTGCCAGAGCGAATAAACGAAAATATTAAATATTTAATTTTCTCAAGTGGGAAACGAACCCACAGCCGTTTAAAGTCACACGCTTACACTTGCGCCACCACAGGCCTCTGAGTTAATTAGTAATAATCATTAAATAAGGGACGATCGTAATTTGACATTTAAATTTATTTCATGACATTATTGTCCACTTAATGTGTGTTCTCCGAAATGTCATCATTTCACCAATCATGGCTTAACGGTGCTTTCCCAAAACTTTATATGAGTATTTTGTGGATGATATAGATTTTGTCAAAGTTTATTGATTCTTTAATGCAGTTAATAAAGTGGTTTAGTATAAAGTATTAAATATAGCATACTGTATAATTTGCTAAAATTTATTTAGAAAAATCTATGTAGATTATCTGAAACTAAGTGGTGTTAAGAGAAAAACATATTCTATATTAAGCTTGCAATATTTAAAAAACATAGATGCTTTATACTAAGTTAGATCTTACTCATACAACATTGTAATACCTTTAAGGCAATAAAAACATCTGGAAACCATGTTCGGAAGCAATTTCTTCTATGCGGTTCAGCCAAAAGCGGCGTATTCACATTTTGCGGTCACAGTCACAAGTTTTTGAACTTGGCTCAAGTTTTATTGGAAATGTTGTACACACTTAAATATAGTTTATGTAATTTTTAATAACGTATATAATTTATAATTATTCTGTTTATTTTAATAATATCTTCTTCTGTCACAACGTAAAAGGCAACATCCAATATTTATAATTATTTTAATTTTAATTTGAGGCTTGTCGTGGCGCAGCGGCACAAGCGTGTGACTTTAACCGACAGGTTCTGGGTTCGAGGTTCCTAGTCCAGGAAATGAAATATTTAATTCGCTCTGGTAATAAGGCAAAACGCGGCGTTGAGTTAACACGCAATGCCTCAAATTCGGAACGGAGTGTGTTAACACTAGGTTCCCGGGTTCCCTTTGCCTACCCTGCCTCGTGCGGGAAACAACGTGAAGCTGAAAAAAAAAAAAAAAAAAAATAGTATAGCTTGATAGTAGGAACCAATATGATATAGAGAAAATATTTTTTATACATTGAATCTTCATTTGTAAACAAGTTACGTAAACGTGAAACTAACATTTTTATATCAAATACTAAAGTGGTAGAACATTAATCTGCACTCCTTTAAAAAAGGTTTTCTTTTACAATACTGATACAATATTATCCTTAGACAAAATCACAAAAAAAAAATCTTAAAGCGTTAATTGTGTTTACGTCCTAATACTTGAAAGAGCAAAAATCCTTTAAATCAATAAACGACGCTGCTTTCCGTTCAGCGTATCGAGTATATATTTATCTCAGAATATATTAATTTCTAAGTGGCCATTTTTTACACGTACATCAGTTATGTGTGTACAGTCCTTTAGGGGAGATGTGACTGAACGAATGCGGAAGCTTTCTACCGTTTAAGGAGTGGACCATCTCTTTCATGCTATACAATCGTCGAGGATAATAAGGCAGATGCATTATGCGGTACATCATTATATTGGATGGATTCGATGATAACTTAAAAATTTTTATAACTTACCTGCAGTTGTATTTTGTTTATGTGGGTTATCGTTCTCTGTATTTTCAATTGATTACTGTTGGTAATCATAAAGTTGATTAAATATTTACAAGTGTATAGACATTTTATGACTGTATATTTATATAGATGTATGTAAAAATTGTTTTCATAATTAAAATTAATATTTTCAGTGTTATCTAAAGAATTATGTATAACTTTGCTGAATTTTAACATTAGTTTACTGTAATGCCAATTGCAACAAGTCCTTTTTGTGTTATTATGTCATATTTTATGTTATGAATATTTGTTCCAATTTAAGATTGTAATATCAATGCTTTTAATAGCAACAAAGATAAACAATATCATAATCGATTTTAGGATTTCAATATATTTTCTTTCACGTAAAAACATGCAACATATTTACAGCTATAGACAAAACTACTTCATATTTTTAACATTTTTAAAGTGATATTCCATACTTAGGAAACAAAATTACTTTTTTTTAGTAATCATATTAAAATTTTAACGTAGCAAAAGAGTAAAGAGGCGCTGGTGCAAATCTTGCTACTTCTACTACTTCATATTAATTTCTCATGTTGAGCCAAACTTGAGATTAACAGCCTCAAATATTCTGTGACATAACTCAAAGCATGATCGTGTTGGAATGCCTATACTAATAGAGCTGCAATATTGGACGTAGCAAGTTGAAGGAAATTGACACCGATCTTTGTCGCGTCGTCGAGGTCATGACCCTCGGTTAAGAAGAAGTTCCTCACCATGTTTACGAGCAAAGATCAAATAGAAACGTTTGCTATCAGAATGGCCGTCCTCAGATCACTTTCATTATTATTTATAGCTGTGTAGTGACTATAAAATAGCGGCTTTTCGTCGCCATGATACTGATATAACCAGCCTGTTGATTGTATTGTATTATATTGTCGAGATGTTTTATCGTAATAGAAGTTGTGTGTGAGGCCTGTCGTAGCGCAGGTGCGTGTGACTGTAAACGCGGCAGGCTGTGGGTTCGTTTCCCACTTGAGGAAATGAAATATTTAATAAATTCAATTTGAATATTTAATAAACTCATTTACCTTTCTGAATTTAGATGTGATTGTATAAAAATTACATTAATACATTCTGCCTATAAATTTGATGACCTTTGAAAATACTACAAAAATATAACAAGAACTAGAAAAGCGTTAGAGTGTGACTGTAACCGACAGGTTGTGTGTTCGATACCCGCTCGAGGAAATGAAATAGTTAATATTTTCATTGAAATATTTAATGTTTTCACTTCTTCCCTCTTGTAACTCTAAATTACACTTTGCCTTTACCATTTTTATCTATTTTTAAAGTGTTAATCTACACTTAGGAAATTTTAAATTTAGTATTATAAGGTACACTTACGCTGTATTTTTAGAACTTCTTCATATTATAGATTAATTGTTAATGTACGGATACAGATAAATTCGACAGTAAGCAGGACAGTAACAATAAATAGATTTATGAGCTATAATTTATTCAGCAAAAGGATTAAGTTTCAATGCTTGATTTCACGTCATAATTTATTGTATTATTTGTTAAATATGCAACTGTCTGGCGGCATTGCGCGTTGAAAATGACAATTTTAATATAAAAGTACTCAGGCATATTCATTTTCGTCTATAATAACCTTAATTGGAAGTAACCACCGCCATAATATGACAATGTGAATATTAATATTTTGAAATGAATATTTCCTAGTAAGTGTTAGCTGTCACGGCTAGTAAAGAAGCCTAGCCACTATTTCGGTCTGGGTCAGATACAGTAATATATTTGCACCTTACAAATCTTTTTATCACTTTTATATGCTTTGTGCAACATTTATTCTACAAAGAAACAATGACAAAAAAAGCAATAAGTCGAACAAAGATTTTAAAGTTAAATTATATAAAAACACGGTAGCAAATTGACAATATGGCCGTGTACAACCTTTTTGACTTTTATAAACCGCAAGCCACTGATCGTTTTTTTTCTTTCACCGCAAAATTTAAAATTCAATTTTCTGAATGTTATTAAAATGTTAAATGAGTATTAAAATCAACATTTTTGTACCTATATTTAAGTTTTCAATGTATATTTAAAGTAAAACAATATTTTAAGGGAATAATTAGAAAAATAAAAACGCTTACACACTTTTTCCTACTTAGGACCCTGTTAGGTAACCTAGTTTATCTACTCCGTTTCCGCCTAATTTAAGAATCATTTAGTGTTGAATAGCGTAACTCAACGCCGTCTTACAACTTGTCACGCCAGAGCCGTGAAATAAAAAAAATACTATATATAATAGGGATCGAACCTACGTCCATTGTGTTCACGATCAAAAGCTATCCGATGACATCAAGTAAGTAAAAATATTTTAAACAATGATATAATAAAAAAGAAAATAATGTTGAAGCATCCTTGCCATACCAATATGTGGACAGGAATATTCTTTCAGTAATATCTAAGTTTATTTTCAACTAAGCGCAGACCCCTATTGCCAACCCTGATTATTTTTACTACCATTGTAGCCTTATCATTGGTAAATCTAAAGGAACTGTCGAATTCAATCTATTTTTATATCATTTAGCTATGTCAGGTTTTTATCCTTTTTACTTTTTAGTCTCGCCGAAAGGTTTTCGTGGAATACTAATGTTTTTATGAGTTAAAACGCATTTTTTTATAAATAAAAACTAAATTAAACAGATGTTAGTATGTTTTAAATTTTGACTAAAATTAATAATTTTAAATATATGGTCTGTAAATGTTTACAAAGTCTTTAAATTCTTTGTAAACTGACTCAATTAAAAATTCTATCAATGCGCAGCTTGACCAACTCGATAGATCAATGTGACTGTTATTTGTACTGACTTCATTGGGAAAGATCACATTAGCAGTCAGACACAGCTGGGGCAAGTAACTAGTTCCAGTATAAAATCAATATTAAATTAAAGTAGAAAGCGGAAAGTTATGTCGCATATCGCTTGTTTCATTCTAGTACAGACGCAAGCTATAAAATGGTACACCTATACCGGCACAAATCTATTTGCTCACACCTTAACAGTTAAAACCGACATTTAATAACGATCCGAATAACAGCTATAATAAAGTTACGTACATTAACGCTTGAAGCGTATTATCAAAATTGAGATTATGATAAAAAAAAACAAGGCAGCGGCGTTGAGTTCCGCCACTTCACACGCAATACCTAAAATTCGGCGAAAAGTGGGGAACGGAGTGTCTTAACACTAGGTTTCCCAAGCGCCCTCTAGCTACCTTGCTACGTGCGTGATACAGCGTGAAGCTGAGTGAGTGATATAAAAAAAGTATTTCTTGTCACCTCTATTATATATATAGGTATTGCTTACTTACTTACTTAGCTTCACGCTATATCCCTAGCGGGGTAGGCAGAGAGAACGGAGCGCCAAACGCTACGGTCTCGGCATACCTCTTTCGCCTCGTCCACTGTCATCAACCTCTTCATCATACAAGCCCTTCGGGGGTCCTCATGCTTTTTACGTGACCTTCCTCCAGTATCGTCGATACTGTGTTTTCGAAGGTCAACCGATGTCTCCCCCTCCCTCTCTTACCACTCACTTTTCCTTCATAAATCTTTTTTACCATTCTTTCTTCACTCATTTGCTCGACGTGTCCAGACCACCTGGTTATATAGGTATTGCATTACATAAAAATAAAATTATCTATGAATCAAATAACTAGTGTTATTATTTTTTTTCTACGAAAACGAGGAGATTTCGTTAAGATTAAATGATTTTAGTGAAAATCAAAAATCTTATTTATGTTAAGTCATTTTTCGTTAATTGATATAATCATTGTACTTTACATTTGTTATGATTTACCTAACATTTTAAATGGTAGTGATGGAATACACAGTCGTTTTTAATTCGTGCTGTATCCCATACGAAGCAGGATAGGTAAATGGAACCTGGGAACCTAGTGTTACTTTACTCCGTTTCTATTAAGACACCCACTCTCCACTTTCCACCGAATTTGGGAAGGATTTGGAAGAATTTTGGAAGGCTTGTTGAGAACGGAATCAACCCGCCTAGCCTCGTTACAAGAACGAAGCAACAAAAACTTTATATATATATTTTATTTCCTCTAGTTGGAATCGAACTTTGAACTTATCGTATTTACAGCCGTATGCTTGTACCCCAGAACAACGACAGGCTTGATACACTGTTGATTTAAAAGTAGGTAAAGCACTGTTAAATAAAAAAAAACATTTAAAATTTAATGTCCATTTGAAATCATTAAGGATGTCATGTCAATTTTAATTTATGACCATATTTACAAGCTTTTGAGTAACTAGGTTTACTGTTACATTGAATTATTCAACTGTTTACTTAACGGCGTGAAACTCACTTAAGTTCGTTCTCGCAGTGCGTTTCGTGCGTTGTTTTTGTACTAATAATTTTTATGGCTTCTTGTTAAAGTAAATATTTTTAAATGCACATCTCGTTGTGTAAATATTTGGAATATTCATTCTATTTAATACGTGTGAATGTCAAATATATTTGTTATGCTTTATTATTTATGTTTATGTATGGATGTATGTATATATAAATACTAACAACCCGCCCGCGGCTTCTCCTGCTTGGATTATCTTGTTATGAGACAATATCTATACATGTTAAATAAAATACATGTTAAACTAAAGTTTTAGCTGAATAAATAAAATATTTGTAGCCCCTTCTATCAAAATTAATATTATAAATCGACGTTACTTTTTTATGTTTTACCGATTTAAAATGTGGAAGAAAGATTGCCAAAATGTAGTAGTGAAAACTCTATTAATTTATTGGTTAAATTGGTTAGCCGTTTCTGAGATCGTACAAGCCCGAAGACACAGCCAAGAATTTTAAATATGTATTACAATTTCGGGCCCTACTACATTAATCGTCTCCTATAAGATGTTTTTTAATATATCTTCCAGGTTCAGACAGTGATCAGTTACAGATTTATGATAAGTATAGATTATATTTATATAGATATTCTTACGCTAAATATATTTATTTACTTCACGTCCCCATATAGCATGGTAGACTGAGGGAACCTAATGTTGCCAAATACAAACAGGTCCCCATGTGCCATATATGAAACAATCAATTTTGTCGTTCCTAGGGCCACAACAATAGTACCATAATTTCAATAGCAAGGTGTGAAAATTAGTAACGTTTAACACAAACTATCACGTTTTAAAATCGTGAATGAAAATAAAAAGTTCGCTATTAAGCTTAATTCAAAAATATAAAATCAAAATTTATTTATTTAAATCAGTTAACGGTGTGCAAACTTTTGTATGATCACAATTATCAATATTAGTCGCCAATAAGCATGTCGTGAATAACAGGATCATCTCAATTTATGAATACGGAAAATTTCTAGTCGGTATCCATCTACAGCAGATGTGACTTCATGGACAACTGTAGGCTAACTATAGTACTCGTAGATGTAACTTCATGGACAACTATAGGCTAGCTATAGTACTAGTTAACGTGATTTCATGGACAAACTATAGGCATCCACGGACACGTAGGCAATCGAAGTGTTTGTACAAAATGTTATAGCTTAAAAATTACTTTTCATTTATTTATCTTTATATTCGGTATTTTATATATATTTTTTTTAAAAATAAATATTTTTGATATTAAAAACGACACAACAAAAAACGACGTAATCTAAATTTTCTTTGAAATTACATTAAGATTTGAAGAAAAAATGTAAGGAACTTCGATCCTGACGGAGTGGGCTTTTAGTTTTTTATTTAAAGCAAATTATTTAGTTTAAATTACAAAATTGATAACATGTGCTAAAAGTGCAACGTGAATATATTTTATATACAGCGTAAATATATTTCAAGCGTTATTTTATTGTCTACATCTATACTGCCATAATGTTTACGTAGCGATACACTGTTTACGTTAAAAGTAGACGAGAGCTTGATCGTGCATATTTTAATAGAAATAATAACAATAAGCTATATGTTTGTTTTTGAAATGAATTTCTTATTTTATATATATTATATTTTTATTTTATAGCTTTAAAACCTAAAAAAAATATAACTCTAGTTAATAAATTAATAAGATAGAATTTAAGTACTAACGAGTATAGTGCTTTTAGTAAAAAAAGTTTTTTCACACATTTATAAGAATATCTCTGATGAACTATTGAAATTCAATAATTGTATACGACAAGATTATTAAAAACTTTTTATCTAATGTTGCCTTTTATAATACAAAAGTGAAAAATATCAAAGCCTTTAAACTTATTGTGTGTCACTCTTGTTGACGAAGATGTTTATTCATCCAGCCATTGCCAAATTGTTCGTAATTTACTTATTTTCAATATATCATTCATCTAATCACGTACAAATTGTAGGTATATTGAATATGTATGTGGATGAAAAATGATACGAAAAAGGCGTACTTAATCACGTGTACAATGCGCGGGAAATCTGACAGCTGTCACTTGTCAAATGCACTAACATGGCGGCATTGATGCGTATTCAAACGGTGTGCTTAAATTGCTAACAGTATATTTAGAAAATAATTATTTTATTATATACGACATGTAACATATATATTTGTAAACAAGCAGGGCACGATTGTTTTTTTTTTTCAAAATCGTTCTTGATATTAAAATAAATACTACATTCATATATATATATATATATATATATATATATATATATATATATATATATATATATATATATATATATATATATATATATATATATATATATATATATATATATATATATATATATATATATATATATATATTTCAAACAGATTTTTTTACGACTATTGCATAACCTTTGGTTAACCAAAGTAAAAATATTTATATGACAAACTAAAAATATAAAAACAGTTTCATGTACATTTATTTCATAAATATACTTATATTATAGCTGCATACAAATCCACGCTGTTTTCGTAAAAGTGTCACACACTCAGTCACACTCGTTAGAAATACGGTAAGATGACGTGCATGAACAATCGTATTTGCTGAAGCATGATAAAAGTTCAGTGATCTCGGAAAACCGACAGCATTTTAATCTTTTAGGTGATGGGATATACATATTATTGTAGATAAATATTATATAGATAATTGTGATATGTTTATTTATTTCTTCAAGTAAACGAAACGCCGGACGCTACAGTTCCTCTGTATATGTCTTTCGCCTTCTCTACCATTCATTTTATAATTTAAATTTTCCTAATTAAAAACATATTGTCTGTAAATTAAAGTAGTAACTAAATAAACATGAAAATTAATAATACATTTAAGAAACATTACGTAGATAATGTATAAAGTATAGCCCAGACCACACATACTTGCGATGCTTTTCATATTAAAATTCAAGTCTAAAATTTTTATCTTATTAAAAAAAGAAATATGATAAGAAAGCATATTTAATCTTCAGAGTTTCTACAGTGAAATTCGTGTATTTTTTACCCTAAGAGTGTCGTCCTCTAAATAACGAAGAGTACACGTCAACAATTTGAAAAAACAATCCCCATCTGCAATGTTTCCCTCGTAACATTTTTATAACAAAACGTAATGATGAGAGACTCTCTTCACAGCCGCAAGGGGGATGTCGCCCCGCAGTGTTTGACGAAATATCACTATACAATAATGTCTAGTGCACGTACAAGTTACAATTGGGCAATTAATTAAAAGTTTTGTGGTAATCTGCTCAGATGTTATGGTACTGAGTTAGGGTCATTACATATTAATCTGTCGTGGAGCAGTAAACGACAGGTTGTGACCTCGATTCGAACTCGAAAAAGTAAAATATTTAATCAAATTAAATATCGAAATTTTAGTTATTTAATGTTTCATTTCTCCGCTCTGGTAATAAGGCAAAGCGCGGCCTTGAGTTCCGCGACTTAACACGAAATGCCTCAAATTTGGCGGAAAGTGGGGAACGGAAGTGGAACGGAGTTTCGTAACACTAGGTTCCCGGGTTCTTTCTGCCTACCCTTCCTCATGCGGGATACAGCATGAAGCTAAATATTTAATGTTTTCATTTTCTTCGCTCTGTTAACAAGGCAAGCACGGCGTTGAGCTCTGCCACTCAACACGCAATGCCTTAAATTCGGCAGAAAGTGGGGAACGAAACGGAGTGTCTTAACACTAGGTTTCCAAGTTCGGTCTGCCTACCCTGCCATGTGTGGGATTCAGCGTGGAGCAGTGAGATGTACTATTTTTTTATAAGCATTACTTGAAACAAATTTGATAGTTTTTTTTATAGAATTCTTAGCACCTAATTTCTATGTTTTGCTTTAATTATATAACAAATATTCATTTCTTTATGTTAAGTTTTGTAGTATCCATTTCAGAACTGCTTAAATATCTCATAGAACTCTGGAGAACAGTGCCACAAATATTTTGCACCACGCTGAAGATCCCAGGACCAAACTACTTCCAACTACTTCACATGAAGTAGATAATTAATGTCGTCGTAGAACAAAAGATCCCTTTCCTCGTACACTATAGAAACAATTATGTAAACTTGAAACTTTAGACACAATTCAATTTGAAAAGGTACATCCAAGGGTTAAGTGCATGAGATTCGCCGAATATAAATTAGCATATTTTACGAATAGGTACAACTGAAACAGTGCTTCTGGCGGATAGTTGTTAAAAGTCGTGGCGATGCTGTACCAAGTACAAACTATTTACTATGCTAATGAATGTCTGAGTTTCACTACTTGAATTTACCTGATTAGTCATTGTGTTTGGGAGTTTCGTATTGTAAAAATCATGTAATGGAATAATAAGTATAAAAATGTTTATTTACTACATTTAAATTCTAATACGGTTTTGTACAAAACGAGGATAGTCGTGGTACAGAGTTGTAGCGTGTGATTGTAAACAGGACAGGTGGGTTCGATCCCCACTCGACGAGATGAAATATTGAATATTTTCAATTTAAATATTTAATGTTTTCATTTTTGTCTATCTGGTAGCAAAGTGCGGCGTTAAGTTCCGCCATTGAACTGCGTGTGGAACACAACATCAAGCTCACATTTAGTTTTTAGCAATTTTCTAAGCCTAAATAAATTATTATAATTACTTTTTTATTTCGCTACATGACATATTTTTTTATTGCTGCAGTGAACTAAGTCATAATGACCATTATTTTAGACATTTAAAGATGCCCAAGTAAGAACTGGCATGGATAAATGGAACCATTCAATAAAATGACACCTATTTTTCAAAGAATTTGTAACTATCTATATTAAAACGTTCTACACGAGCGCACGTAATATCCACCCCGGCGTGCAACACAAAGATGTAAGATGGAGCCACTCCATTCGAATTTGTCGGCGAAGAAAAATAGTAGGCACCTGCAACTAAATGCATTGAGGGTGGAAGGGAGCATATTCGTTTGAAGTGCGCTCGTTCTCCGCGTCTGAGAGCCAACATGTCGTATCATTACGCACATGTGTCGAGGGTGCAAATTTTTGGTACACTAGCAAACGTCAGTTTTTATGTGCATTTTGATGTCTCAGTTAAACCTTCGAAACGCTTTATCCAATGGCATGGCAGCGGGAGAAAGAATCGAGATATTTCAAATTACTCGTCTATTGTAGAGACTGGGGCAAACAAAGTAGTCTGCAAAAATCTTGTAAAATTAATAAGCTATTCACAACAGAACGCCGGGTTTCTTTTATGCAAGAATAAATATTGCATACTGAAGTCCTTTGTAAAGACTCTTGAATATGGACGTATACGTTGAGTATTTATAATATTTTCATATCTGAAGAAGTTTTGTTAGTACAAGTGTTAAAATATAACGAGGACAAACTTCACGTTACTCTATAGGCGTGTTGCAGTTGTCAATATAATATTAATAAAAATTGTCTATAAAAACCCTTTTACTGTACAATACTGCTGCAAAATATTATTTTTAAGTAATTTATAACGTTTTAACAGCTCCCTTTACGGTTAAAGAAAACTTTATTCTCATAAAGAATTACAAAAAATTCACTTACATGAGAAATTTAAGAAATCTACAATTTACAATTTAAAGTATTTCTACGAATCTATACACAAGTAAAAACAAAGAGGGTAGGAAACAGCTGACGCGACGACGTGTCACGGCCATCGAAGGCACTGAGTATAAGCAAACTAGAGATGGCATGGCACTTCAGGGTACTAAATCTATTATGTAGATATTTTATAAATATATTAATGTATATTTTTTAAAGTCTTGATTTTATTTAATAAAGTAAATTTATTATTGTTTGTTTCTTTTTTTTTATTTTATTTATTTATTTAAGATGATGATTTAATCGCGTATATAATTTATTAGTATATATAAATACTTTTTTTTTTTTTTTTGTTTTTGATTGATTATGCAGTTTTAGAACTAAAATTATATACATGTTTTTTTTTTTTTTTTTTTTTTTATTTTTAATTTTTAATAACTTAATTTAGTTCTGAGCAATTTTTTACTATATAGTGTATTAAAAGATTTTTAAATGTTTGTAACGATTGTAAATTCTTTATATCGTTAGGAATTTTATTATATAATTTTACTCCCTCGAACAAAATATTCTTTGCACCGTAATGAGTTCTTGGCGTTCGACAAATCAGATTATTTGCATTTCTTAATACTATTTTTTGTATTTGGACTTTTTTAGTAAAATTTATTTGGGTATGTATATCTTTTGTTAAAATTTTCTTATTAATAAACAAGTATTGTATGTGTACATTTGAGTCATATTAAGTAGTTTAGTTTTTTCGTATATTATTCTTGTAGGAGTTAAGTAGTCATAGTTAAATAGAACCTTTATCAATTTATTTTGAGTTCTTTGTATTAAATTTAGATTGGTTTTTGCGGCTGAGCCCCAGATTTCAATCAAATAATCAATGTGAGATTTTACGAGTGCATTATAGATAAGATATCAAACTTTTTGTGGAAGACATCTTGTTATACTTCGTAAGAGTCCAGTAAGCGAGATAATTTTTTTCTAACTTTTTCGATATGTGGTGTCCATGTCAGATAACTGTCAAGTGTGAGTCCTGAATATTGTTCCTGATCTGTCTTATTTATTTCTACATTATTTATATTTAGGGGTTGGTAGTTGGAGATAATTTTATTTTTCGCTTTAAATATTATATAATTTGTTTTTGAAATATTTAATGTAAGTAGATTGCATTAAAACCATTTATTAAGCAAATTAAAGTCAGTTTATGCATCTGATATTATTGTATGTATTAAGTTGCCGTACTAAAACGAACTTGTATCGTCAGTATACAGAGTTATATCACCTTTCAATCCTATATCATTTATGCTATTTATATATATTAAGAACAACACAGGGCCTAATATTGATCCCTTTGGAACGCCAAACATAACTGGCCTCGGTTCACTTACATAATTTTCGATTTTTACGACCTGGCCACGATTTAACAAATAAGATTCAAGTATGCTGTACGCACTACCAGTTATACCTAAATTTTTAATTTTTTCTAAAAGTATTTCATGACTTACAGTGCCGAAAGCCTTTTTTAAATCTATAAACATCCCTAAAGCTATTTTCTTTTGATCTATATTAATCTAAGTTTAGTTATTAAACCTATTGTAGCCGAGAGTGTATTTGATTTTTTGCGAAAACCATACTGGTTTTGTGATATCATCATATTGTTACCATTTAAATGCATTTCTAAGCGGTTAAATATAATTCTTTCATAAATTTTTGAAATAACAGGAAGAACCAATATAGGACGATAATTTCCAGGGTCACTTTGACTACCCGACTTAAAAATAGGAGTAACTCTGGATAGTTTCAGGTTCTCAGGAAATGTACCACTTTCCATGCAAGTATTTATACAATTAGTAAGATCGCAAAGGATTAGTGTTTTAATACATTTAATTGTTTTGGTGTTTATCCCGTCTATGTCAGCAGCTGTATTACAATTTAAACTATCTATTATCTTACTAACTTCATCAGTTGACGCAGGCGATAGCCGTGACAGCCGTGACGATGCCATCTCGTTACCCACGAACACTTGTGATTTCTGACAAATAACAGGTATGGCTCTAGCCAATGTCTCGCCAATAGTACAGAAAAAATTGTTAAAATGTTCACATATTTCCAACGGATCGTTGATGAACCCTGTCTCGGTTTTTAGTTTAGTTGGAGCAGTAATTTTCTTCGATTTCTTGCAGCTTAGATTATTTATTAGAGACCACATTTTAGCAGGTTTATTCTGACAATTCCTAAAAGATTTACTGTAATATTCAGTTTTACTATTTTGTATGAGCTTAGAAACTTTTTTCTTCATTGTCCTATACTCCTGTTCTTTATCATTAGTAGGATTCTTCCTATATTCTAGCCACGATGCATTTCTTTTGCCTATTTCCTCTATAATAGTTTTATTAATCCAATCTTTATTTATTGGGTTGCATTTTTTTATTTTAGTTACTCTACTTTTGTCTATGCTTTTTAGTATATAATCTTCTAAAACAGAATACTCAGACACATTAATTTCCCTGATATAGTTATTAAAAGATGTGTAGAGTTTTTCATAATCAACGGCTTGATATTTAACTGATTTCAAGGGTTCTGGTCTATAGTTTTTTACCTCAAAATATATTAGTTTATGGTCTGACATACTGGATCCTATTATAGCAAAATGGAATTTGTTTTGTTTTAAGTTTAAACATACATGGTCTAGGATAGTTTTAGTTTTATCAGTTTCACGAGTGCAGTAGTCGCGATGAATCCTATTTATTATGTCATAGCCACTTTCTTTAATAGTAGTTTTATAATTTTTAACTGACTTTTCAGCACTTAACAAATCGTAATTAAAATCTCCAAGTATTAAAGCCCTTTTCCGTTTTTCCAGCTGTGTTGAGAGTGAATTTAAGAAATCGGAATGGTTTGTACGTCCAGGTTTATATATTGTGCCTATATCAAGACAAAACTTATTAATGTGAATCCAAAGATAATAATTTTCATCTATAGAATGTTTTTCAATCAAATTATGTTTAAGACTATTATTAACAAAAATTGAGACACCACCACCCCTAACTTCTTTTCTATAGTTTAAGTAGTGGGTATAGCCCGGTAGTTTAATTCTATTAGCTTCATCCTCTGAGTTGATCCAGGTCTCCGTTATAACAACTAAATGAATAATGGTATTTGAAAAAGATTTTACGATGCATTTTAGTTCGTCTATTTTTTCTTGCTTAGTAATACTGCGAATGTTTACATACAAGCATTTTAAAGATTTTTTATTAATTGTTATACCGAAACAGCTTTTGCCAATTTGGAAAGTTGTCGTGTTCCAGTGTTCAAGTTTTTTGTCATCCTCAGAGTTTGTTCCTGGCTGAACTTTTTTGCCGGAGTGGTAATTATTTTTGGTATGCCTCTAATGTATTTTATTGTAAGGTTTGATTCACCATTTTTCGTTCGACTATCAAGCTCTTCTTTGAGGTGTTTCATGTATAATTGTTGCTGGGGTGTTTGGTCGGGATAAAGTTTGTTTGCATCATTCTTCACACTAGATTTGTTTCTAAGTATATCAAGAACTGTATCAGAGGAACCAAAACATACCTTAATTAAGCGGTTGTTATCTTTCTTATATCTTCCCAACCGAAATACATTTCTAGGCTGAGGACAATCCTCAAATACATTTTTTAAGACACTCATGGACGAGGTTTTATCATGAAGTTGTCTCTCTTTCGGATCGGTAGACGTTGATTCAGGTATGCCTGATATTAATATATTTTTAGATCTCAGATTTCGCTCATTTAGCTCCACAGTGAAGTTTTCTTGTGCACTAATTTTCGGATCCACTTCAAGAGTTTCAAGCTGCGAAATTTTTGCGTTTACATTCTCTATTCTTGATTCTAGCAATTCTACTTTCTTTTGTGTATAATTATTGGAGGTTTGTATAGCACTTATTTCAGATTTAATTTTGTTTTGTTCCCTGTTTAAAGATTCCGTAGCAGATCTTATATCACTCACTTGATTTTTTATGACTTGGACATCTTCATTTATTTTAGAGAAATTTTCCATTTGCATGGTGTTATTGGATGTGAAAAATGACATCATTTCCGTCATTTGAAGCTGTAACTCTGTCATATGCTTTCTCAATTCCACAAATTCAAGTTTTACATCCAAAAATTCGGTTCTTAGTTCTTCATTATCTGCGTTAAATTTTCGCTTATTTCGAGTGGTAATCATTGATTCCAAAGGTTGAGAAGGATTGGTTTTAGTTTGTAAATTTGGATAAGATCCACTTTTTTCTAATGTTAAACCACTTTTTGTACATGCCCCTTCTGTGTTCATATTGATCTATGATTCCGTAAATTGTTTATCTATTCGTATAAAAAGTAACTTATGCACACAAAATACTGTCCTATTAACAAAGGCTTAAGTATGAAATTTATTTGTCACAACTTTACTTCTATATTAAATTTAAGTCGACACGTCCACTCACTACGCTGTCCTCGTAGAAAACCTTTAAAATAACATATCATCGCCATGGATGCTTTTTTTCTCTTCACCTCGGGGCTACTGTTGTGATTAAATTAACCGAGGGTTCAAAACTGCGACGGTGTGTGACATAAAAGAAAGGGCAGATAAAAATACTCGATTTATGAGCAACGTTAGGATCAAAGCCTATTTCAAATGTCACAAACAGGAAATGTAATTTCTCGACGTGAAGGTTTTAAACATTTACAGCCGACGCTTAATTTACACCGACAGCTTACCTGTAAGAGTGAGTGCTGAGTAGCTATTAGTGCTTTGTTCTATCGCTTTCTGGTTTTCACCATTCAGTAGTGTAGTTTTTATGTCTTTTCCTTGAAAGGGATGGGCCTCTGTACATGATGTGATGTATTGCTGGGGTGAGAGAGCTTTCAGGCCCCTAGCCGATTGTTATTGTCATTTATTCCCTTCGTTTTTCTGTCGGCTCCTACAGTTTCGATGTTCATAATATTATATTATTTTGATCACTTTGCTATTGTTTGTTATAATAAACTTCACGCTGTATCCCGCACGAGGCATGGTAGGCAGAGGGAAACCTAGTGTTAAGACACTCCGTTCCACTTCCGTTCCGAAAAAAAAATAATTACATATTAAATATTTATTTAAAATGTAATTAAATTTTACAGTTTCGTGTTTAACTTACAATTTTATATGTCAAACTATGTGAAATAAAACTTATACTAAATTTTCGCATTCAAAATCGATTTTAATATCAGCTCGTCTCGTGATGCCGGAGCAGTTAACATTTTCGCTGGATTCACTCGCAATAATCTCCTTAAAAGGAATAATTGTGGCCATTTCGTTTCGGTTATTAGATTTTCCAAGCCGACTCGGATTCCATTTTGGAGTTGATATTTGTAATAAATTTTTATTCGCTCTTCAACTTCGTTTCGACGTTTTATTATCCCTTTCTGAGTTTTTGTGGGCAACTTGGCTGTGCGATTTATAAAAAACATATTATATATAGAATTATTAGATTAATAGTTTTTTAGTTAATTGAGGCCTGTCGTGGCGCAGCGGCACAAGAGTGTGACTGTAACCGACAGGTTCTGGGTTCGGTCCCCAGTCGAGGAAATGAAATATTAAATATTTTCAATTTAAATATTTAATGTTTCATTTCTTCGCTCTGGTAATAAGGCAAAAGCGCAGCGTTGAGTTCCGCCACTCAACACGCAATGCCTCAAATTCGGCGGAAAGTGGGGAACAGAAGTGGAACGGAGTGTCATAACACTAGGTTTCACTTTCGTTCCCTCTGCCTACCCTGCCTAGTGCGGGATACAGCGTGAAGCTGAAAAAAAAAAAAAAAAAAAAAATAGTTTCATAGAAAATATAATATATCTTAAAACCGTGATATTTTCAAATCAAATTAGCAAAAACGGTACTAAAATATTTACCCCAACATAAGAAACACGTGTTTGAGAACATTAACAAGTGTCCGATAGTATTAGCTCTTCATTTATCTTAAGTACCTACGGACTTCCCTTTTATTAAAATTTTTCTCATTATATCTACTCCATAGACTACTTTCCCTGATTTTATATCAATTATCTGGCCCTAACGGCGAACTCTTAAAGCTTTGAGGGAAACTTGGTAAATTAATCTCAAGAAGGTAGAGTGCACGTTGTACCTGAGATACCTACTTGTAATAGAAAAAACGGAAAAGCTGATGATATACATGAAGGGTTATGTTACATTGAATATGATTTTTTTATTTTTCAAAGAATATCTTAGCAGATATGTTAAAAGTTTAAGGCACTTTTCGTCGAATTTTCGAGACAATTCAATTCAACTTAACGCCGTGTTTCATTTACTAAGAAAGTGTTACAAAAATATGTATAGTAAGTATTTTAATTATTTTGATTAGTAATCGTCGCTGAAAAATAAATATATATACACACACAGCTTCGCGCTGTGTCCCGCACATGGCAGGGTAGGCAGAGGGAACTTGGGAACCTAGTGTTAAGACGCTCCGTTCCACTTCCGCTCTCCACTTTCCGCCGAATTTGAGATATTTCGTGTCAAATATATATAATAAAACTATTTTCTAGATTAATTTCTAAAATTAGTATCCTGTGCGACTTGGTTAACTATTTATTCTAAAGATACTGCTTATGAATATTAATATTAAATTATCAACGCGCCCATTATTTTAATTCCTAACTAGAGTAACCAAATAATTGATATTTAATATAAACGTATTCTATATAACGATGAAATGTAGCAATTACTTGAAAATTAATCAGAGATCGTTCGAGAATAAATGGCTATCATTTAACATGAAAGTGAGTAGATATTAGATTAACATAGAATCTTAATGGGGATCATAGATTATGGCTTTTCATGGACATTTCCAAATCGGATCATAGCCTTATAGAAAGTTGATGTGAATGCTGTTAAGGAGATAGGTTTGAATATTAGAACTAATTTATCTATCGATAGTACTTAGTGCCTTGTCTAATTATAATAAGCGTTTAAAATTGTGGTTAAATTATCATGGTACAGTGAAATAGCGTATAACTGTTAACGCTTTGGTCGCGGGGTTGATTCCTATTTGGGGACTTTTATAATTTTCATTTTACTCGTTCGTTGAAGTTTAACATTTCTCGAATTTGGATGGAAAATCCATTTACATGTAGAATAAGGAAAGAATTATATAAAATTATTTCATTATTAAGCATGTTTATTGTTTTTGTTGTTAATTATTTTATTCATTATTTGTGTTGTGTTGTGCAATATTTAAAATATTTTCAAATGAAATATTTAATATTATGATTTCTTCGCCCTGGTAATAAAGCAAAACGCGGCATGAGTTCTGCTAACTGCGTGTTGAACGCAATGCATCAAATTCCACTAGTGTCTTAACACTAAGTTCCCAAGTTTCCTGTGCCTATCCTGCCATGTGCAAGATACAGCTGCAAATGAAATTTATATACATAAAAAAATAGTAGAATCCTATAAGAGGACTTGTATTTAGTTAACAATGCTATGTACATATATACCGTAGACTTCCTTAAATATGATTTAAGTAAACACATATCTGAACTGGCTGCATATGAAGGTGAGCCTGTTTCACTGATTATACAAAATCCGCGTAGAGAGCTTTGCAGTTGTATAATTACGTAGCTTGATTAATATTTGCATTAAAATTATCTCAGCTTTCCTCGTGCATATAGAACGGAAGGCGGGTGATGAGACTGCAACAATTATATACGAGTAAACAAATAAAACACTTCATAAAGCTTCCGACGCCTTCGTGGCACAGTTGGGAATATATTTAATTGAATTAAATGTATTTAACTCAGCATCACGCTGTATCCCGCATGTGGCAGGGTGGGCAGAGGGAACCTAGTGTTAAGACACTCCGTTCTGCTTCCGCTCCCTACTCTCCGCCGAATTTGAGGCATTGCGTGTTGAGCAGCGGATGTCAACGCCGTGTTTTTGCCTTGTACCAGAGCGAAGAAATGAAAACATTAAATATTTAAATTGAAAATATTTAATATATAATTTCCTAGAGTGGGGTTCGAACTTACAACTTGTCGGTTACAGTCACACGTTTATGCGATGATGAAATTCAATTAATTTAAAACAGCAGTAATTGATTTGGATTGTCAAAATAACTGCATGTCTTAATGATAGATCCATACAACAAGAAATGCTGCAATTTTATAAATTGAAATATCTTTACAGGAACAACAGGAAAATTATCACCATATTTGTATGGCAACACATATGTGTTATTGACAATGTTCATATTAATAAAATACAGAGAATTATGTAATTATGGAAAACTACATAATTATATAAGTATTTTCTTACAATTACTTGCAATTATATATTCCTAGGTATTTCTTTATACATTCTAAAAGTACTGTAGGTTGAAATCAGATATTTTAATTTGCGTATCTCCTAAATACTGACACTTTCAGGTCAGTACCAGATTGTTACGCTACATCTAAGAAATTGAATTTAAAAATAGTTTTAACGCACATTACAATGCACACGTTTGCATTAGATGACCTCGATTAGTTTTCTACAGCTGTATCGCTATTTCTCGGCTACAAAGGGGCCGTTGTTTGGCGTCTACGGCACTTTTATTGGCACTTTCCCGCTGAAACATTTGTACTGTTCGGTTTTATCATCAAAAACTTTGGTTTAACGTCCGTGCGGATGATTATTTAACTTTGCGAACGTTTTAATTACGTTGTTTTAACATAGTTTTTAATGGAGATTGTGGCGATATCTTACTACCCTACCCTACTTTTTATTTGTCTATATTTATATTTCTGGCACATTATTATCTGGCACACAAAAATTTGTAATCATAAGAAGAAAGGTGCAAGAAGGACAGCAGAGAATATATAGTAGCAAAAAGTTTTTCTATTTTTCTAATATGAGAAAACCATAGGAAATGGAACGTAGAGTCTTAACACTACATTCCCAAGTTTACTTTGCCTACTCCGCCGTATGCGGGATACAGCGTGAAGCTTAAGAAGGAGAATTAGGAGAAGATAGTTTTTATAGGTATCGTGGCGCAGCGGCACAAGCCTGTGACTGTAACCGACAGATTGTGGGTTCGATTCCCACTCGAGGAAATTAAATATTTAATATTTTTAATTTAAATATTTAATGTTTCCATTTCTTCGTTCTGGTACAAGATAAAACGCGGTGTTGAGATCTGCCACTAAACACGCATTGCCTCAAATTCGGCGGAAAGAAGGGAACAGAAGTGAAACGGAGTGTCTTAACACTAGGTTCCCAAGTTCCCTCGGCCTACCCTGCCATGTGCGGGATACAGCGTGTAGCTGAGTAGAGTAGAGTATGAACATTCAAATAATGACATTTAAATATGTTATCTACTAGGGCTACGTTTTATTTCGCAAATTAAATTGAACAACTAGTTTTATTAACTATAATTGAACTATTTTAATGGATTTTCTCTTTTCATTAGTTTAACACAATTTTTATGATGTTAATCTATTTACAGCTATACTGATTCATACAGTACGGCCTAATTACTTGTTCTTTTTTCTTCTGAGTCATGATGTATCTCCCACATGGCAGGGTAGGCATAAGGAAGTTGGGAACCTAGTGTTAAGATACTCCATTCCCATTAAGCCACATCTGTTATTCACTTTCTATCGAATTTGAGACATTTCGTGTTGCGTTGCGGAACTCAACGCCGCGCTTTCTTTGCCTTTTTATCAGAGCGGAGAAATGAAAATATTAAAATATATATTTTTTTATTTGTTATTTGAACCCACAACCTATCACGTTTAAAGTCACACGATTGCGTACTTGCGTCACGACTGGCCTCCCAGTTTTCCTACTTAGTTTATCCATACAATGAACAGAGAAAGAAAAGTAAAAACTCTACAGTTGGATTGGATTAAAGTCTAGGAAGCCTTATTTAGGTTGTGGTTTAGTTATTAACTCTCACGCGATATTGTTTACAGGTACTTTTATATTTTTAAAAATTACATCTTTTGTTATTTTGGTGACGTTTTAAATGTTTTAATATATAATAAAATTAATGTAAGTAAGTATAAATATTACACAGCGTTAAATATTAACGCTTAGACTGACTTTGTCGCCTGTAACTAGTTTGGAGCCGTTATACCAATTGCTTGAGCTTTTATCGGTTCCAATAAAAGTCGTTTCTCAAATAAACATCTGCGATTTTTTAAAGTATTATGATTTAACACAACGTTTATTTCAACCTTTTAATACTTTTTTTTTATTATCACGCCGACATGACAGTCTAGGCAGAGGGTATCTTGGGAACCTGTTGTTAAGACAGTTCGTTCCGTTCTTTACTTTCTGCCTATTTCAAAGCATTACGTGTTAAATGACAGAACTCACCGCCGTATTTTTCCTTATTACCAGAGTAAAGAAATAAAAATATTAATATTTGACATGGATTGGGAATTGAACTCACATACGCCTTTATAGAAATATATATATATATATATATATATATATATATATATATATATAAATTTATATACGTATGTATATATGTACGTGTGTGTACATATTGCCATTCGGAAAATGTGAATTTCCATAGCACTCAGTAACAGCAAATGGAAAAATGTGGTTCGGTAATAACTCTTTTAGGTCGAATCGCTTCAATGTAGCAAATCACGGGTTTCCTTTTTCCAGTACGTAAATCATTTTCACATGGCAACACTGCGCTCTTACTTATGAGTATGTATTTAGGAAATTGTCTAGGTCAGTCATGTGTAAATATATGTATATAATAAAGTGGTTTTAGATTTGAAAATATGTATTTCATTATACTTAACTCCACATAGCACTTTAGTACAAATCAGAACGTTCGATACGCAATACCACAGATTCGAGTGAAAAATTATTAACAAGAATTGGTTGATACTCGGTTTTTTTATGACTAGCGAGACAATGTGTGAATGTGAAAAAAATATATATGTGGAAATATAAATTTAAATAAGCGCTATATTTTTTTATTAGAAAACTTGAAATATATGTAACATAAAGCTATCGTTTTACTATAAAAACTTTTCTAATTTCCCTCACCATCGGCCCACGAAGTCGTATAGAAGTAAGTAAACTGAAGTAACAGTCGTCCACCTAAGTAGAGAACTAATTAAAGTATCTAATTAAAGGAAAAATCAAGTAATAAGAGACTCTTTTTATTCCCGTAATAAAATGAAGGCTCGTAACCTTATATTAAGAAAGAAGTTGAGCAGCAACATTTTACTTTAATTATTTTGACTTTGTAGATACATATATAGGTACATTTTTAAGTATACTGATATTAAAGATCAATTATGTCAATTATATTCTAACAAATATAATCGACATTTACTTTCGTTAACGTTTTTTATCTTCTTGTTTATCGCTAAGTTTTAGTAGCGTTTGCCAACGCTGGTTCATTTTATGTAAAAACAACTTAATTATGGTAATAATAATCAAATGCTAATATTAGCCGATTTCATACTTGCGGCCAATACGCGGATTCACTTGTTTGTGTTTATTTTTATATTATAGACAAAAATAATATTCAACAATTTTATTTAATTCTTTTCGATAGTTTTTGCGTGAAGGTGGAACAGATATCCATCGTCACAAATTTTCTCCTTTAACTTGTCACTCGAGGAAATTAAATATTTATTATTTTCGAAATCAAAATATTTAATATTTTCATTTTTTTGCATCTAGTAACAAGGTAAGTTGAGTCACTCTACATGAATGCCTCAAATTAGGCGCAGAATGGGAAACAAAACGTAGTGTCTTAACACTAGGTTCCCAGGTACCCTATACCTACCCATGTTCAGGATACAGCGTAAAGTTGAAAATAAATATTGTTACGATATAATAATCATACTGTTATCGTTATCTAAAGAATCTTTCATTCAATAAATGCAATTTCAATGTAACAAGCATGATATTAAAATGTAAAAAAGCGCGTACAAAAACCTCTACATTATATATCGCTCAGAATAACTCTAGTTTTATTAATATATACATTAATATTATACATGAGGCCTGTCGTGGCGCAGCGGCACAAGAGTATGACTGCAACCGACAGGTTCGATCCCCAGTCGAGGAAATGAAATGTTTAATATTTTCAATTTTAATATTTAACGTTTCTTCGCTCTGGTAATAAGGAAGAAAGCGCGGCATTGAGTTCCGCCACTCAACACAGGAAAGTGGGGAACGGAAGTGGGACGGAGTATCTAAACATAGTTTCCCGGGTTCTCTCTGCCTACCCTGCCTCGTGAGGGATACAGCGTGAAGCTAAAAAAAAATAGATATTATATATTTACCAGTATTAAAACACTAATTCTTTATATAGTGTACATAGGTATATAGTTATCTATAACGCAATTAGGTGTGAGCTATTGTCGAGAATCATATACGATAACAGAATCATATACGATAATTGTCTGCAAATCTTCACAGAGATCTCAATATCAATGGGATGGGCGTACGATGAACTTGTTAGACATTTCATTGTATTTCATATTGTAAACTTATTAAAATTACTACAAATCTGCACCTGCTAAAGCGTAAAGCTGACGAAAAGTTGAAGAGGAAAATATTTTAGTATTTTATTGTAGCTCGCATACTTATATGTCTATTTCTGAAATACTGTACTAAATAGGTCATGTTTTATAATGTTGATTAGTTTTTATTATACCTTTTTCAAATATGAAAAGAAAAAGAAACTTTGGCAAGATTAAAATATATGTTGTAGTTTCTGTCTAATACAATATAATTTCACAATAAGCATATATTAAATACAAACTATTGTAGAGAGAAAGTATAGAAATTATTTTGGAAAGTTACATCTGTACATTTTAATGACTCTAAGCTTATTTACAATACACGATGCTGCAAATCGGATATAAATATATTTTTTATCAAAGTGTACCACTTATCGTATTAATTAGTTGGTAAATTAAATCTTGAAATAGCCAAATTAATTATCTTTTTATATGAGAAAAGTTAAGAAATTGTATCACGAGAAATACGAGTTCTTCAAAAGCGATAATTCGTAAAAGCACAAGGAGCAAGCAAGTTAATTGAAATTAATAAAAACAATTTTATTACTTCAAGGAATTCAAGAAGTATTTGTGTTTCATTGCCTGATAATGCGAAGTTATTACGTAGTTTGTTTAATGGCCTTACTTGTACTAAAATATGTATTTTATAGTTCGAGACCTCAGATTTCAAAATATTGTAGGCGTAAAATGATATCTAAAGCATCAGCTTTGTAACATATGTATCTAGGAGTATATATTATCTTTTAAATCTGAAACGGAACTCAAGCCCTGCGACGGGCACGTCCGTCATTCCACCTGTTCGTGACAGCGCTGAATTTTTTGAACTTATAATGAATAGAAAATTGTTCATGTATGTAACACACTCTAGTATGTCAAACGATAAATCAAATTGCATTGTCAAAGAATTATTTTAAGTATATGTATTTTACTTATTCAGAATTTGATTAATGATCGCTTAATAAAAGAGTAGTATTGTTAAAAATATGAACATATGGCCCAATTGAAGATAATATAAATTTTATATATGTTTTTTCTTTTTTTTTTTTTATGGGAAAGAGAACCAAAACCAAAACCCGTGGAACAGCAGGGGAGACACAGGTGTCTTGCCGGCCTTTAAGATGGAGGTAGACGCGCGTTTTGAAGGTACCCATGTCGTATCGACCTGGAAATACTGCTGCGGGTAGGCCGGTCCACAGATGTGTGGTGCGTGGAAGAAAGTTCCTACGAAGCCGCACAGTAGTCAAATGCCACGTGTCCAGGTGGTGTGGATGGTACTTTAGTTTGTGACGTACTGTGAGGTTGGAAAATTCAGCGGCAGGTACCAAGTCAAACAGTAGAACACTCCCCGTGATAAATAGCAGAACGCACAGAGAGATAAGTTTCTACGCAAAGCTAAAGTATCAAGCCCCACACAGATCATTGGATCAATGGATCCCCAACAATTCGAACGGTTCTACATTGTATGTGATCAAATGCTGCAAGCTGATACTGGGGTGCACCAGCCCAGAGGTGACAACAGTATTCCATATGAGGCCGAACGGTGTTTTGGCGTGAAATATTGTTTTGCTCTGCTGATGATACTTAGTTTTAGCCTTGCTTTCCAGATGATCGCGATACTGGCAGTCGCTCGAAAAGCTGAAGCCCAACATTCTGATGCAGGGTACGGCTTTTAGAGGAGTGTTCTCGAAAACTGGTGATACGTATATGTTTTATATATGTATATGTAAAGTATTTTGTTCTTTTAGCTTCACGCTGTATCCAGTGCAGAGCAGGGTAGGCAAAGGAACCCCGAGATCCTAGTGTTAAGACACTCCGTTCCACTTCCATTACCCACTTTCCGCCGTATTTGAGGTATTGTGTTTTGAGTGGCGGAACTTAACGCCGCGCTTTGCCTTATACCAGAGCGAAGAATTTATATGACATGAAGATATATAAAATTTATATAACCTCATTTATATATGTATATATAAATATATTCATATCGGTGAATTTAATTGGTTACCCGGTCACGATTATTATATATGAGAATCGTAAATAACAAGCAATGACATTGATGTGGTTAAGTTAAACATCATCGCCGGGGGTACGTCGTTAATTTTAATTCAATATATACACCCAACCCGCCCAAATGCAATATTGAAATTAGTATGCTTAAATATCCACTCAATGCGTAATTAGCTCGATTCAATTAAAAGTCTTGAGCAATGAAGATATGCACTCTACAGATTGTGTCGAAACCCGCCTCGCCATATTTGTTAGCGAAAGCTGACTTTCCAACGCAAATTTTCGCTATCTCGCCAACTGGTTTAAAACACATAATTCGATTTATAATTTATTCGATGCACTTGTCCTTGAAAAATATTAACCGCTAATTGGAAACGCTTAATCTTTTTGCCAACTACTGCATGATATACATATTTCTTACAGCGACAACGCGGTCTGGTTTACGGATGACATATAAATAACTTTAATGTTGAAATTTCGATTTAAATGAGCTTATTTTGAGCTTTTTCGTTTTACAATTAACTTTACAGGTACACTTAAAAGACGATAAATAACCAAATATATTGGGAGTCAGTGTGTCATAAACATTATATCGACACAGACATACGCTCGAACGATTTGATGATAAGCCTGCAAGAAATTATGGATGAGATTTCATCTCGCACAACTGCACGCGATTGCGCGCTTATTTGTCCATTTGAACATCTATGGTTAAACGGTGTCCATGAGACCCTGATATTTATTTTGTATAACTCATGATTGTCCTTCCGATAGCCTTTAAAATTATTCGCTACTCGTTTTATGGAGCTCTTTACGTTATTGTAATTACTACGGTGATTTTAATGCTCGCTTACTCGTATCTCAGATTCCTATCAAATAATAACGCTAAATATATTATTATGTCTTCATGTTTCTTTATTAACGTCCACCTTCAGTTGCAGGTGCTTAAAGTGTGCGTTTTAAATAAATGTTGAATTCATTTTTTGGAATATGTAAAGATGATTCACAATTATTTTTTGTTGTATAGATTTAGTATTTGAGGTCGTGGCGCAGCGGCACAAGCGTGTGACTGCAAACGACAGGTTGTAGGTTCGATCCCCAATCTAGAAAATTAATTATTTAAATTTTTTAAATTAAATATTTAAGCTTTTCATTTATTCGCTCTGGTAATAGGGCAAAGCGCGGAGTTAAGACACGCCACTCAACACACAATGCCTCAAATTCGGTCAAAGTGTCTTAACACTAGGTTCCCAATTTCCCCCCTACCCTATTATGTGCGGGATGATGCGTGAAGCTGAGTAAATTGTTTTTGTTACAATTCCAGAATCAGCAACTAAATATACCTAAATAAACAAATAATAACTATTTATTCATAAAATTGAAACTTTTCACTAATAAATTCTGAATACAATCAAATTGTTGCGTCCTAATACTTTGTTTAAAACAGTGTTGTGGACTCAGGTGTAGACTGTTGAGTATGATAGCGCCCCTCTCAATCACCTCCGAATGCATTTGCTTGGACTTTTTATTGGGAGCGGACTAAATAAATACATGCCTCGTTCGAACGATGAGTGGCCATTTGATTTATTTATACTCCTCGAGGGGAACAGCTTCCTGATTCAATTATTGTAATTGCTCAGAACGCCAGTTTCAAATCGTAGGCGATGAATGATGCCTCGATGATGAAAGTTTTACTTTTCTATCAAAAATATACATCTTTTTAAGTCTTTTTAATTTACAGTTGAAAATAAATAACTAAGTGTTCATTAACATATTTTTTTATACGTATTTTCGATATATTTGTTAAATATCGACATGAATTATTAATTTGAAATTAATATACACAAGAACGAGCTATTTTGGGTCGTTACAACAGTAATTAAAAATGTAAGGAGATTAATAAGGTTCTAATATTTATATAAGTCAACGTGTACGTTTGCCTTAATTAAACATAAAGTCATTTAATAAGCTTCTCTCTTCATTAAAATAACACTATAAGTTTATGTGATACATTATTTTTAATTAAAATAGACGTTTAATGGGGCAAAGTAGATTAAGTTTTCGAAAGCAAAGTGATAGTTCCTGGATATTATAGTAAAATGACGTATAAAGTTATCGCTGTGACAGTGCACAGTATTTTAGCTATAGTATATCATACTTACCCAGCTTCACGCTGTACCCCGCACATGGTAGGGTAGGCAGAGGGAACTTAGGAACCTTGTGTTATGACTCTCCATTGCACTTCCGTTTCCCACTCTCCGCCAAATTTCAGGTATTGCGTGTCTAGTGGCGGTACTCAACGCCGCGTTTGCCTTGTACCAGAGCGAAGAAATGAAAACATTAAATATTTAAATTGAAAATATTAAATATTTCATTTCCTCGAGTGGGGATAGAACCCACAACCTGTCGGTTACAGTCACACGCTTGTGCCGCTGCGCCACGACAGATATATACTTGATATAGTACTTGGAATTATTATTAAAGAATAGTTACACAATAGTAAGATTGATTGTTTGAAGCCTGACGTGTCGCAAGGGCGAAAACGCGGGTTTTTATTGCTACTAGAGGATATTAAATATTTAATATTTTTCGCTATGGTAAAATGGCAAAGAGCAAACGCAAGGCTGCGTTGAGTTCCGCCAATCAACACGCAGTGCCTCAATTTCGACGAAAAGTAGGAGGAAATGGAACGGGGTGTCTTAACACTAAATTCTCAAGTTTTCTCTGGCTACCTTGCCATGTGCGGGCATCTTGCAATATGCAACATAAAACTGAGCAGGCAGTAAAATCAATCATTGTAGCTTGATAAAAAATTATGGCTCAATGGTCAAAGCGCTTAAAGTTTCTATTAATACTAAAATAATTTATAGCTCCATACGAAAAACCATGTCTTTTTTTATATTTTTCGTATAAATCTACTCGAGTAAAACAAAAAATACATAAAGCAAAACTAAGGCAACAAAAATAAAAAGTAATCTAAAACTGTACGTATGTCAATCACAAACAGTTACTACGCAGATGTATGGAGTGATTGGAGCTTTTGATGCGTAAAGATATACATACACATTGCAGGTAAATATTTTAACTTTTAAAAAATATATTTTAAATTTATACTGTAGGTACTTAAAATATTTAAAAAACATATTTAAGTATTGAACATTGGGGCATTTGAACCTGTGCCTTTTCGAAATTTCAAGCGCTTTCACGACTGAGCCATAACTTATTATCGAGCTACAATGATTTTTTTACTGCTTACTCAGCGTTACGCTGTATCTCGAACATGGCAAGGTAGCCAGAGAAAACTTGGGAATTTAGTATTAAGACACTCCGGTCCATTTCCTCATACTTTTCGTCCAAATCCGGAATCCGGAAAGTGGGGAACGGAAGTGGAACGGAGTGTCTTAACACTAGATTCCCGGGTTCCCTCTGCCTACCCTGCCTCGTGCGGGATACAGCGTGAAGCTGAAAAAAAATGTCGTTAAACAATACATTTTTAAAATGCAATTGCGGCAGTGTTCGGGTTGATGCACTCGCCATCGATTTGTAAACGTTTAATGAGACCTAGCATTCAATTCAATAGCGATTTGTACACAATAAGCGACTTAATTTAGACGGTTAGAACAAAGGGATTTTGTTTTTGTTGCATTTAGCTGTGTATGGTATGTGCTTTCTCTGTGTATGGTATTGGTTACAATTGCAAATTGGTAACGATACTTTTAATAATTATTTTGAAATAGATTTATTATCTATAGAAAAAAAGTATAGTGAAGAGTCACTATTATTTGTTTTTTTTTGCTAAATAATAAAAAAGGTGTATGAAAACTTAAATTTAGTACTAAAAATTTATTAAAGTAAAAAAATGTAGTTACCAATATTTGATATGTTTGAAATTTTATGTTAGCAACTTTATACTGTCATCGTGGACTTTTTGAAATGTATTGTATAGTAGGAAAAGATTGACCTAAGTTTTGTTTACTACCAGTCACTACACTAGTTGAATGCTTTCTATATGAAAATGCCGCTTCCCCGGGAAATTACAACAGCGGGAGATGAAGAAATTTTATAACGAACTGAGGATATTGTATTGAGTTTCCATTGTAGCTTTTGTGTTCTTTTCCATCTCTGTTACGAAGTCTACATCCGAATGGTATAGTCTAGGAATAAAATCATTATTTATCTTTCTTTTTCAATAAAGCTGCATTCGAGTTCAAAATGAAAGCTACGGGCCTACGATTTATATAATATGCTTATACACATAGATCATCTGAAACATCTACTAATTAATGATAAACACAATGAAAAATATATATTATGGTTATCAATACTATCATTACACAAAAAATTCATTTGGATATAGTGCTTAATTAAACTGCTAATCCGATTTTGATACAACATATCTTAGAACCACTAAAATTAACAAGATTTTCGATTAAAAAAACTCATTCATTCAGAAGCTACAATGCCACAGGCATATACACAGACAGGCTTAACTTATGGTGTTATAAGTTTTATTAAGGTGGTAATGTTTTTTTTTTTTTCAGAAAACTTTTTGAAACGTTTTGAATTTCAAAAAATTAAAATTATACATATTCTAGGCGCTAATTTTAAAATTAGCAAGTACAAAAAGGAAAGTAAGCGAGAAAAATGACCAATACGCCATAATTGTACACATACGAGTATGTTCATATGTACAATACATATGTATGTATATATATGTCTTGCCACCGGAAACCCCAGACGCCGGCTACTAACAAAGCGAGGATATTATTTGCGGTCATTTAGATTTTCATTTGTGTGTACAGCACGCAGTTTAATTTTAGTTAGATATTTTGAAACAAATTCTAAATAACAAAGAAATAATAAGTGAGTGTAATTGTGGTGAAGAGGCACAAGGGTGTGACTGTAAACTTGAAAAGGTTACGAGTTTAATTTCCACTCGAGGAAATAAAATAATGATATTAGTTAGCTTGTTCTGGTGACGGGTGAAAAGCGGCGTTGAGTTCCGCTAATCAACTGCGTGTCTGGCCTTAAAAATTTGGAAAGTTTTTTTTTTTTTTTTCAGCTTCACGCTGTATCCCGCATTTGGCAGGGTAGGCAGAGGGAACGGAAGTGAAACCTAGTGTTATGACACTCCGTTCCACTTCCGTTCCCCACTTTCCGCCGAATTTGAGGCATTGCGTGTTGAGTGGCGGAATTCAACGCCGCGCTTTGCCTTATTACCAGAGCGATGAAATGAAACATTAAATATTTAAATTGAAAATATTAAATATTTCATTTCCTCGACTGGGGATCGAACCCAGAACCTGTCGGTTACAGTCACACTCTTGTGCCGCTGCGCCACGACAGGCCTCAGAAATTTTGAAAGTAGTGAACGGAAATAATTTAATGGGAACGGAGTGTCTTACCACTGCTTATCCTACCATATACCCATATGGTACAGGGTGAAGCTAATAAAAAGTAAAAAAATAAAATCTCTCTGTATTCCTCCTATGTAGAGTTATTTATAGAATGAATACTTGCTTCCTTGTGAAAATGAAAGTGAAGTGAAAATATAAGTAAAAATATTAAATATTTATTTAATATTTCTACTTACGTTGATACGATAATATTTTTTTTTATTTTATTTTTATACTAAGAACAGTATTCTGAAATTAATTATTAAAAATACATAGATAATTTTTCGAATTATAAAACGATATTTCATAGTGGATAATTGTGAATTGGCTACTCTAATCGTTCGCAAAGTGCAGCTCCAGAGCACCGGAAACGGCAGACGCCGGTAGCCACGTTCGAAACGTAGATATAATGTGCGGTCATTTATTCACTTACTTTATTCTCCTTTACATTTAATAAGAACAGTTACTATTAGCATTATAATAAATGTACTTATTATGTAATTGTACAAAGCTTCCGGAAGTACGAGACGCCGGTGTGTTCATTGTGTAGTATAATTTATTTGTATTTATAGTATATGACTTTAAGGTACAATTTTGGTGTACAAATTTGTAAGCCTGTCTGGATTATGGTCTCCAGGATATGAAATATTTAATATTTTCAAATAAAATATTTAATATAATCATTTATTAGGTCTGGTAACAAGACAAAGCGCGGCGTTGAGTTCCGCCACGCAACAAAATCGGAAACGAAATGGAATGTTTTAATATAAAGCTGCTTACCCTGCCTTGTGCGTGGAGCTGAAAAAAAATTGTAGCAAGAATTACAAAAATATTGTCTTTGATCGATATCATCCTATCTACTAGTTAGCATGTAGGAGGACTCTTTATTTGCATCTCAAAGTCTGTTCAAATTACACACATTCGACCCTTCAGAGCACCTTCGCAAGCACTAATGATGATCTTATCCGCGCTTGATTCATTTTCAGGAGCTCTAGTTTCTTTTTCAAAGCTTTGATATCTTGTTAGGAAATTGGAAGTAATTTATTTACTATACATATTAAAATATTTTGTAATGGCGTACGAGCGACGTGTAACGCTACAGTTATGTATCGGATTGTTCCCACTTAAGGAAAAGATGTAATTTTATATACTCGGTCTAGTAACAAAACGATTCGTGAAAAAATGGGTGAAAAATTAGTGACTCACCATAAGGTTTCTGTGAGTATCCTGAGAGATACAGAGTGATGCTGAAAAAATGTAGTGAAAAAAGAAACAGTATATTTCTTACGAGTACCACAAATTTATTCCTCTGTTTACAACAAAAGGGTTTAGATGGAAGGTATGAAGATATATAATATAATTTGTTTTTAATATAGAAGCCCGAAGATAAATTTGTATTAGTGCAAGGATTTGGAATATGTATCTTACTGTATTTACATATGTATGACAGCAGGGAGGTTCTGGCATCAAGTCTTATTTAATATGCTGTTATTTTACTTATTCTATTTGGCGTCAAAATGTTTTTACTACATATTATATATTAAGTACATACAGGTACATACAATATCTTAAGTATATACTTAGATATATACAAAATTGTAAGTATATACTTCAGAATAAGAAAAAAAATGGTACAAAGATGCATATAAAAATGCAAAATAATTAAATTCCCCTAGTTTAACAAAATGTTGAAACTTCCTCCATGACTTATTAAGTGCGCTCGCACTAATTGAAGCTGGCTAGATTGACAATTTATTATTAAGCGAATGACGTTGTTTCTCGTTTGTTATGCACTTGGGGTGGTTACAAAGTTATGTTGACATGAAAGTCGATATATATATATATATATATATATATATATATATATATATATATATATATATATATATATATATATATATATATATATATATATATATATATATATATATAATTTGGAGGCCTGTCGGCAGAAAGTGGGGAACAGAAGTGAAACGAAGTGTCTTAACACAAGGTTCCCAAGTTCCCTCTCCCTACCCTGCCATGTGCGGGTTACAGCGTGAAGCTGAGTAATTATACGCAATAATTTAAATTGTTTGTTTTTAAATCCGGTTGAGTTAAGTTTTCAAACATATACGAAAATATTACGCCTATATACCTAAGATAAATACAAAATCAGCATATTACAAATATTGCATTTAGATATTCTTTGAGACCTGTCGTGGCGCAGCGGCACAAGCGTGTGACTGTAACCGACAGGTTCTGGGTTCGATCCCCAGTCGAGGAAATAAAATATTTAATATTTTCAATTTAAATATTTAATGTTTCATTTCTTCGCTCTGGTAATAAGGCAAAGCGCGGCGTTGAGTTCCGCCACTCAACACGCAATGCCTCAAATGCCGGCGGAAAGTGGGGAACGGAAGTGGACCGAAGTGTCTTAACACTAGGTTCCCGGGTTCCCTCTGCCTACCCTGCCTTGTGCGGGTTACAGCGTGAAGCTAAAAAAAATAATCTTTCATTTGTCTGTGGTTTATAAATTATTAATAATCATTTTATTTTCGTAGGAAGCATGCTTATTCAAACATTATACACTGAGTGACGTGTATCAAGATATAAAAGACCTCTATACTTATAGATCCATCGTATATCAGTTTGACGTGAACAAAGCACTATACAGCATAACGTAACCGCGAAACGTTCAAATGAATTTGGCTCAAACAATATTCACGGTTAGAAAGGACTATTTATCAGCAGTGTTACCGGAATTACACGTAAGCGGGATTATTTCGAACCGCCTAATTCGCCTGTTTCCCAAACTGGCTTACAGCCAAGGTCAATAAACCCTTCCATACACATTCAGGATACGTAGCGACAATTGAAACCCAAAGCGTACCTATTAGAATTTAATTTTGCTTGTTTCACTGTATTTAAATATTAGGGATGCATCCTAAGCAAACACACCGTGTCATTCGGAAGCTTCTGACTGAAACTAAACCACTGTTAAAGCTGATCCCGGCCTCTGTTTGTACGACTTAACGCTCTAAACGCAGCTATATTATACAAGTAGAGAATTTGGAGAGGCTTTATATCTTACAAATATCCTTATTGTACCTAATAAAACTATGGTTTTTTGTAAGATATTGTCTGTGATTAATTTTCTATTGCTTTTGCTAAGTGTATGTCATTTTCTTAGATAAAAAAAAATACTTTATGTCCAAAAATACATATATTATTACCCTTTAATTCGTTTTGTTATGTTATTAAAGTATAGGTTAGGTTAGGTTACCTACTTCAAATATAGAGTAAATTGCTTCTTGCATATTGCATACTTGCTTTAGTTATCAAAGCACTTTGAATAAACCTATACGTAAACTCATAAGCAACGATAAAAAAGTAAATAAGTTTCACGTACAATATTTATACATCATACTTAGGTACGTCTAAGCAGGAGCTTGATTTGAAATTTTGTCCCAACACCACTTTCATCGCAAAACAAACTCTATTTCCCGGTGATACGATTAAAAATTGAAAGCAATGCATTTCTTTTGCCGGCAAAGCATAAAGAGTTCCATTCATGGGCCGTGAAAGGTTGTCGCATAGACAAGAGAGCCGTGAGCGCTGTAAAAATGATTTATACGGGCAAGATGGCTTATCGAGCGTTGTCGAACTTCGGGAAGAGGTAGATCGTGTTCAGATAACCCTAGAAACATCGATCCGGGATTTGATATACGTTTCTGTGTGGATGGCAGTTCGGTTGCCGTAAATATTGTTGCTGGTAAACAATTCTGTCAACGCTTCGTCTCACAATTTATCATTGATTATATCAACAATGTATTATTTTGTCTATGGCTCGTTTTTTTTCTTTTCATTATTATAAATAAACTTTATTTATGATGTAAAAGCCATAACATTTATTGATTGCTATATGAAAAACATTTTAAAAGCTTACGTAAAAGCTTACATATGTAATGCCATAAATTATTCTTGTTTATCAAGAGCGATGAAGCTATCAACAAAGAAGTTCAATATAAACGTAAAGCAGCTTCGTTATCCGCAGCGCTCTGTTAGGAATAGGGCAAATAATTTTAGAGCACAGCTGTATCTCGTACGGGGTGCATCAGATATGCTAGCGCAGTTTATCTAACATGCAAAACAGATAAATATACAGTAGTTGAAGCTCAGCTCCAAATAACAAAAGGTACGTGGCCCGCGTCTCAACGACCATTCTCAATCTCAATTCGACTTTTCAAGACTACGTGTCCTAAATATATTTTCAACGTTCATTAGTCTAGTGGATTGTATAATACTGTCTAATGTTTATTTAATTCTTTCTTTCTTTCTTTCTTAGCTTCACGCTGTATCCCGCACGAGGCAGGGTAGGCAGAGGGAACCCGGGAACCTAGTGTTAAGACACTCCGTTCCACTTCCGTTCCCCACTTTCCGCCGAATTTGAGGCATTGCGTGTTGAGTGCCGGCACTCAACGCCGCGCTTTGCTTAATTACCAGAGCGAAGACATGAAACATTAAATATTTAAATTGAAAATATTAAATATTTCATTTCCTCGACTGGAGATCGAACCCAGAACCAGAACAGTTACAGTCACACTCTTGTGCCGCTGCGCCACGACAGTCCTCAAGGTTTATTTAATTCTATAGCTAGATCTTTACTGTTTTTATGTTAATGTCACAGATGGTAAACGTGAGAATGTCATTGAATGGGACTTGCATTCTGTATTGATTGCTCATAAATTGTAGGCTTGTAATTATTGCATACTAGACACGCCCTCGGCTTCGCTCGCTGCATTAACACTATTTTATTTAATAATTTTAATTACGTCTAATAATTATAACTTTTAACACTTTTAATATTTATTATCAAATGAAACTAAAATTTACTTACTTAGCTTCACGCTGTATTCCGCACGAGGCAGGGTAGGCAGAGGGAACCCGGGAACCTAGTGTTAAGACACTCCATTCCACTTCCGTTCCCCACTTTCCGCCGAATTTGAGGCATTGCGTGCTGAGTGGCGGAACTCAACGCCGCGCTTTGCCTTATTACCAGAGCATAGAAATGAAACAATAAATATTTATGATAAAGATAATAAATAAATATGTATTTTTTTAGAAGCTTAAAAAATCACATATTTATTTATTATCTTTATTAAATATTATATAAATATTTCATCGACAGTCGATAGCGTCTTATTTGTAAGAACAAAGATGGTATAGTTTTTTTTTACAATTTATTATGATTCATTTACATAATAAAAGTAAATAAAAAAAACTATTCTTGAGATTCGTATCTCAAGGATAAGGTATAATTTCCTTTGTAATTATTTTGCAAAAAGTGAGAATTTCTAACACTACTGTGTAGATCTTTTTTTTGTTTTGTAAAAGTAAGAAAACAACTAAATATATTTTTATTATACGTAAATATTACTTACTCTACCAAGAATATTATTTCAGCAAACAAAGCCTGTTATATGCCGCCATTTCACATATCAGAAGCCATCACACCCATACATCCTTATCTGAGAGATTTGTTAAAGTAATCACGCGAACGTCCAACGCAGGTATTGAGACATACAGACGAACAGTTGGCCAAACTACAGTATATTACCATGTAAGGCTAGAAATCTTTTAAAGTTTTTTTTTAAGTTTATGAAATATGCTACTTAGAACTGCAGTTAAGATTTTGTAAAAAATATTTAAAATATTGGATTTTTTTCAATATTTTAAGTATGTATTTAAAAAAAAATTGTCAATCAATTTATGGGCAGAGGTAGGTGCTACTGTACATGGCAGTTCAAATACAAATTCAAATGATGATGATTTTTACGAAAAAAAAAATGTATTTAAAGGGTTTAATAAAATGTCATTATTACTTTGGTATTTCTATTATTGTTTTTTCTCCTTTTTTTAACTTAATGCAGTATCCTGTGTATGTCACGTGAGAAAGACAGAGGGAACTTGAGAATAGTAGTAAGTACTAGTGTTAAGGCACTCATTCCGCCAAGTTTTTCAGGCATTGCATGTTGAGTGACGATATTCAAAATATATATAATAGTTCATTTCCTCGCATGGGGAACCCACAACCACTCGTGCTTACAGTCACACATTTGTGCCACTGCGCCACGATAGGCTTACTTTCACCATATTGTTATTAATCACGTGCCGTATTTAAGTTTTTATACAAAGGGTGTGAGCTAAAAAAAAACCCGCGTTTTAACCCGTAAAATCAGCACTAACGTTGATAGCGATCGAGCTTCATTACCCCATATTGGTTAACCGAGTTCTAAAAGGTGGAGGTTTATTAAAATGAACATGGTTGGATAGTTTTTGATTTTTATTAAAAAATATATATAAGCTTATTTAATTTCTGGAGCCTAAAAGTTGTATGCGAAAGAGAATGTTAATAAATAAGGTTTTATTTAGTGTGATTTGTATGTACTTACGTTTTAACAAAAAACAATTATCCAATTTATTGAATAAATATTATAATTACTGAATTTTAATCAGATATCAAAAACTCTCACGTCTATGATATACAGAACTCAGCTATGCAATACGTATCGTCCGAAAGGGCGGCTAAACGGCAAGAGACAAAATCCTTAGAAAACTTAAAAAAAAACCAAATTTATGTACACTATTAAAAGTTTTGTTAAATATGCAATCCCTTAGTTGGAGCCATGTGTAGCGTTACTTTGAGGGCGGTCGAACCTACCAATGATTAATGAGCTTGACCCGCAGTATCGGCAGTCGTATCTACCTCCACACGTCGCCATCCGTCTTGATGGCCGATTTTGTTTTTGCTACGTTATGTAAGTCATGCCAAAAATACGAATCCCCTTTTTTTCGCTTTAAGTAACGATAATTAAACTGTTTTTTGCTAAAAAAAACTTCTTTCTTATTAAAATTGATTGTCTTTAAGTAAATTATTATCTATAGGTATGTATAGAAATTGCGATTTGTAATTGTAAAACCAAAGAACTAGATTGACTATAGCTAAAGCTTTTTGAGGTCTGTCGTGGCGCAGCGGCACAAGCGTGTGACTGTAACCGACAGGTTCTGGATCCGATCCCAAGTCAAGGGGGAAGGAAATGAAATATTTATTATTTTCAATTTAAATATTTAATGTTTCATTTCTTCGCTCTGGTAATAAGACAAAGCGAGGTGTTGTGTTCCGCCACTCAACACGCAATGCCTTAAATTCGGCGGAAAGTGAGGAACGGAAGTGGAACGGAGTGTCTTAACACTAGATTCCCGGGTTCCCTCTGTCTACCCTGCCTCGTGCGAGATACAGCGTGAAGCTAAAAAAAACTTTTAATTTACAGCTACATTATTTATTAGTTGTATGTCTTCAGTGCTTCTGATTTTGATAATGTTACGACATATGCGTCTGTAGTACTGACTCGTCTAGGCCAAATTTAGGATTTATTAATATTATTTTTCGCTTTTGTATGTATGTATATCAATCCCAATAAAAACATGGTAAAATGTACACAATTGGGGTATGTACGATTACGCTATACGAATAACTATATATAAATGAAATAAGTATTAACATCGTAACTCGGCCGAGATTGTATTTAGTAGCAATATATTCGAAACGTGCCAGATCAACGTGTGTCTTATGAAATTCTTGAGCTTAAATAAAATCCTTATGAAGCGTACCTGACTCTTTAACTAACAATTTACTGACAACACGTAGCATTTTTTGTAAGAAAATTAACAATAAAATAATAGAGAAAAAGTATTAATATAATCATTTAATGTATATATTTCTATATTTTCTAATTTATCGATATATTCATAATGTCAATAATATTGTTTATGGTTTATGAGGTATCTTTATTTATGTCCGCTCTATGGTTCCAAAGAAACGGTTGTAATTTATTATGCCTATTAATTTTCCTATTATTCGTTATTTTTTTTTTCAGTTTTTTTTATGTATTACGCCCATGACAGGCTAGGCCGAGGAAGTTTGGGAACCTTGTTTTAAGACACTTCCGTTTCCCACTTTCCACTGAATTTAAGGCATTGCGTGTTAAGTGACGAAACTCAACGCCGCGCTTTTCCTTCTTACCAGAGCAAAGAAATGAAAACATTTAAATTATTTAATTTAAAAATTATTATTAAGTTTATTATTTAATTTTTAAAAAGTGGGGAATGAAAGTGGAACGGAGTGTCTTAACACTAGGTTCCCGGGTTCCCTCTGTCTACCCTGCCTCGTGCGGGATACAGCGTGAAGCTAATTTAAGAATATTAAATATCTTATTTTCTCCAGTGCAGATCGCACACACAGTTTGTCGTTTTTACAGTACGCTTGTACCGATGCACCACGGCAGGCCTCAAAAATTATTTGTTATACCAAAATATATCTGCTCATATTTGGTTTTTGTGTCCCTTAAAGCTAACCGAAAATGATAACATTAGATATATTTTTTTAAAAATACCAATGGAATTGATGAATGTACCTATGTCCCAAGGAATAACATCTAAACTTCTCGTTCTCTCGTCAATAAAAAAAAAAAATCTGAAACAGCAAGAAATAGCTAAGTATTCGAAACTTAACCATTACAAGCATTAGTATGTTTTCTCTTATTAATAGCGATGTTGCAAGCAATACACAATTATTAAAACAAATTGCTATGTAACGTAAATCATTTAAAATAAGACTTTAATTCTCTACACTTAAAGTTCATATTAGCGTGGCCGTTTTAGATATTTGTACGTAATGTTACTGCATCCATATTGACATTATTCAGGGTCATGACCGTAGACGACCATCGATTACGATTTAAGCTACCGACGTCCAAAGAGATATTGCTGTGATTTTAATATCTAACAGTTATCTAACTTGGCTGTTGCCAATGGAACAGTGATAAATATATCCTGGCGTATAATAACATCCATAAACGAAGATAGCGGGTTGAAATATCAAGTTTAAGAAAAAATATTATATAGAGCTATAGAAATATTTTGTGTTTTGAACATATTTTTTTTTTTTTTTTTATTTATTATTATCATATACAAATACAAATATAATTTTATAACAATTAGGCACTACAAAAAACCACGAAGGTTTGTCTCGAGTGCCTCATTCGCCTCGGCTACAATACATTTAAATAATATTTCTTTAACATTTGCTTTAGGTTTCCCTCGGTAATTTTTGTACGTATGTTAACATCTAAATTATTATATAATATCTAAGAACAGTTGATGTATCTGGCTAAGTAATATAATTATTGACTCAATTGACTCAACCTCACGTTGCTGTATCCCGCACATGGCAGAGTAGGCAGAGGGAACATAGGAAACTAGTGTTAAGAACTCACTCACTCACTCAATCGTCACATTTTTATGTACTAAATCTTCCTGGAAGCCAATTTAAAATATTTAATTAAATAAACAGTTCGCATATATTTTGAATAAAATTTTGCTTAAAGATGAACGAATACGAAAAAGCTACTTCTAGATATAAGTATTCCGTGTTCGTATCAGTAAGTCCGAGGTGTGAATTGTAACTAGCTTGTTACGGATTATTTTTGTAAACATTTTGTGTAGTTAATGCGTCAATTGCCAGAGACCAGCGTACCTGCTTAGTGCGGCCCTGTGAAGTAGGTCTGTTAATTGATAAATTGTTAACTCACTCAGCTTCACACTGTATCCCACACATGGCAGGGTAGGCAGAGGGAACATGGGAACCTAGTGTTAAAACCCTCCGTTCCACTTCCGTTACCCACTTTCCGCCGAAGTTTTTAAATATTCCCTTTCCTCGAGTGGGGATCGAACCCACAACCTGTCGGTTACAGTCACTCGTTTGTGCCTCTATAAATTGTTGTTCTTCTTCTTCAGCTTCACGCTGTATCCCGCACTAGGCAGGGTAGGCAGAGGGAACGGAAGTGAAACCTAGTGTTATGACACTCCGTTCCACTTCCGTTGCCTACTTTCCACCGAATTTTAGGCGTTGCGTGTTGAGTGGCGGAACTCAACGCCGCGCTTTGCCTTATTACCAGAGCGAAGAAATGAAACATTAAATATTTAAATTGAAAATATTAAATATTTCATTTCCTCGACTGGGAATCGAACCCAGAACCTGTCGGTTACAGTCACACTCTTGTGCCGCTGCGCCACGACAGGCATTAAATTAATAAATATAAATTGTTCGTGTAAATAAATAATAAAAGTGGTAAGGGAAATTTATGAAGTATTGAGACCAGCGTGGCGCAATTTGTGACTAACCAGGCAAGGGTTGTGAATTCGATTTCCACTTAGGTTAATGAATAATTTATTTTCTTCGCTCCTATTACAAGACAAAGCGTGGCTTTCTGATATGTTACTCAATGCGTAATGTATTTAAACTTTTGCATACACTACTATATGTAGAATATAGCAAGAAGCTAAAAATATTTATATTAAATTTATATCTATTTAATTTATATTAGTGCAGGGGCATAAATATGTGACTGTACACGTGACAGGTTGTGGGTTCGATGTCCACTCGAAGAAATGATATGTTAAGTATTTTAAAAAAGTTCCGCCACTCAACACGGAATGCCTCGGCGTAATGTGGGGAATGGAACAGTGTCTTAATACTAGGTTCCCAAGTTCCCTGTACTTACCCTGTCATTTACGGGACAGTATGAATGTTTAATAATAAAAAAATAATAATATAACTATCCTATGAAAAGAGACTATAGATATTCAACATTAACTTTAACTTTATTAGTATTATATTGCATTTATTCATATTAATATGATTCAAAACTATGAAATGAATTCCTGACATACTGGACTAGTAAAACAAGAATTCAAAAGCAACAATTTAGGGTCTATTTGAAAAGCTACCGAATCGTAGGATAACAAATGCCAGATAAGGGTGTGTTCCCCCATCGGGGTGCGGAATCGCCACATTATTTTAATCACAGTGCCGTCCTTTATGTACGCTGTCACTTTGTCCGTAACGTGCAATTGTGTTGCGTTGGCACATTCAAAGTGTACTCAGGTTCCAAATTGATGAGTAATATGCTTGTATTTACTAATATATTGGTATTGGAGATATTCCATCTTTATCAAATTGCCGTACAAAGAATGGTTAAGACAACAGGTTCATATTTAAAGAAATTTTCAAGTGATAAAATTTGTATTTTAAATGGATTTCTTATAACTTATATATTGATTGTACTCTTTTTCCAAACACTACGTGTGGTCACTATGCTCTGCTTGGCTGGAGCAACTAAGCCTCTTTGTCACCTCTTTGTAACTATAATATTTTATTTACAAGACATTAGATTTACTATATTAAAGTATATTTATGTAAAATTGTTAGTGGAGGCCTATCGTAGCGCAGAGGCACAAGCGTGTGACTGTAATAGCGTCAGGTTGTTGGTTTGATCGCCACTCGAAGAAATATATATATATTTTTATTTCTTCGTTCCGGTAACAAAGAAAAGCGGGGAAAGGAACTGAGTGTCTTAAGATGAGGATCCCAAGCTTCTTCTTTCTGTTTTTACTATGTTTTAAAGTGTTATTCCACTCACTTAGGACAGAAAATACTAAACTTAAATTTAAAAAGCGTATAAAAATTTTGAACGAAGCAGGATTTGAACCCGCGGAAATTTGTAAAAATCTCCCTACAGAGATGCTAACAACATAAATAAGTTGTAACAAGCGTATAAGAATTTCGACGGAGCTCGGTAAGAACGAATGGCTTAGTTGGTCAGAGCGCTGGAACGGTATTCCAGAGGCGCGGGTTCAAATCCTGCTTCGTTCAAAATTTTCATACGCTTTTTAAATTTAAATTTCTTCTTTCTGTTTGCTATTGCCATAAGAAAAAAGTGTGAATTTGAATCGTTACTGAAAAACTGCTTAAGTTTTATTTCTATAGAATGATTATTATTATTTCTACGCAGTAGAATTTCGAACCACAACAAATTAACACACATTTTCACATACTATGCAATACGTATCAAAAACAATTTTCAACTTAAAATTAAAGTAAACAAAACACGAGGATATCATGGTACATATTATGCATTGTGGTAGCAAATTCGAAGTATGGTTAACTGGTTTGTCTAATGCGCACAGCGGGCGTCGTATTTTTTACGGCCACAAAAATTCACCCCCGCTAGTCAGCTAATTCCGACCCTTATACCACGCAAAATATTTTTTATACAGCCTTTTACATGGACGATGTTAATGACGGTTGGACTCTCAAAAGAAAAAAATGTAAATGTTTGTGTGTTTGTTTATTTATGTGGTATTAAATATCATAGATAAGAATGAGATGAATTATATTTTCAACTATTAATTATTATTTTTCCAGTTTCACCTGCCTAGTACTATATTACCAGCTAAGATTGAACTCCTTTGAACTTCAGTCATTGCGGAACTTAACGCCGCGCTTTTCCTTGATACCATAGCAAAGAAATAGAGAGCGAAACCACATCCTGTCGCGTTTGACACGCTTATGGCTCTGCGTCACAACAGGGCTCACTAATAACTAATTTGGTTGAAAAAACTTGAAAAGATTTCATTTTGTTACAAATCTTGTCTTGTTTGTCTTGTTTTTTTTACGCTTCACGTTGTATCCTGCACGAGGCAGGGTAGTCAGAGGGAACCCGGGAACCTAGTGTTAAGACACTCCGTTTCCACTTCCGCCTAATTTGAGGCATTGCGAGTTGAGTGGCGAAACTCAACGCCGCGCTTTGCCTTATTACCAGAGCGAAGAAATGAAACATTAAATGACAGACAGGCCTCTTTTTAGATTGTCTTGTTTGAAATAATATTTTCTCTCTCTCTCTCTCTCTCTCTCTCTCTCTCTCTCTCTATTTATATATATATATATATATATATATATATATATATATATATATATATATATATATATATATATATATATATATATATATATATATATATATATATATATATATATATATATATATATATATATATATATATATATATATATATATATATATATATATATATATATATATATATATATATATATATATATATATATATATATATATATATATATAAACAAGAATTTAGATCTGAAAAGTTGATATAATGGTCAAATATGTTGAAATCAGAATGATGATTATACATATTGTTTATGATGTCGTAAATCTGTTCGTTGAAGATATACGACACTGAGCGTAGAGTCACAAATTATACTAGACACGGTTTGGACACTGACGATATGGTAAAACTGACGATCTCATTTCATAGAATTTCTTTAAATTTAGTATATATTTTTATTTCCATCTAAAAAATATTTCTTTTTATTCTATTACAGTAAATAAAAACTGATTTTTAAGAAGAAATATTTAAATGATAGCTAAGAAAGAAGTGAAAGACTCTAAAAATGTTTTGGTTTCAAATCCCGGTCGATAAAATAAAATATTTATTATTTTCATATTCCTTACTCTGATACAAAACGCGCCATTGAGTAGATACTGTCACTTACCACGCAAATCTTCAATTTGGCGGAAAGTGGGTATCGGAAATGCCTTTATTGGAACGGAGTGTCTTCACACTAAGTTCTCGGGTTCTCTCTGACAAAAATACCAATCATTGTGCATAAGTAATGTATATTTAAATTGTAATCCTTCCATATACTGCAACAAAGAATAAACTCTTTAATATAGGCGTATTGTATGTAATTAATAGTAATTTATCATTATAATTTCTTTGTTCATCGATGACTATCAGAGACAGTATCAGCATGGCGCGTCGCGTTACTCCCACTTGCGAGACGACTTTGTCAACCTTTACAATAAATCTAGTATTCACGTAGGTTGGGATGTACGCAATTTTACTAAATTGCGATTCTGAATCATCCTTCTATTAAAATATGATAGGAAAGGTAATTACTTTGAAGACATCTTTGTGATATTTTAACTGAACGTGGCTAGCTAAAAGCTCATTTTTATATATTTTTTTATATATAAGTTTATTTTTGTAAAGCACTTCCATATGACATTTAGTGAATTGAAAAAATAGAAGCTGTGGAATTAATAATAAAGCTACAATATCTCAAGAGTATTTGAATCATATATAACGATAACTACGGAGAGGCAATTTGAGTTTAAATTTCATCATATCTTCAAAAGCTACGGAGAAAATAAACTTTAATGTTAAAGGTTGTTTCCGTAAGGCATTTTTGTGTCTTAGTATCATTTTTCTTAAGAACTTTAGTGTTAAAACACTCCGTTCCGTTCTACCACTTTCCGCCGAATTTGAGGCATTGAGTGTTGAGTAGCGGAAGTTAACGCTTTGACTTGTGACCAGAGCGAAGACATATGTATATTAAATATTCAGTTTCTCGAGTGGGTATCGTATCCACAACTTATCTCTACTCAGTCTACTTTAATTGATACTATGAAAAGAGCAACTGTTGAGTTTTCTGCCGGCTCTTCTTAGCAGACCCGCCTTCCGAGCCGGTGGTAGCTACCCGTAGGACTGACACTACAGACCTTTCTATGTAACTTGACGATTCAAAAGTGCTTGTAATGGGTTATTTGAATAAATAATATTTAGATATTGATTTTGATTTATTCAAATTAATAGTCACACGCTTGTGCTCTTAGACAGAATTCGTACCCGTAAAGGATCATCTGATGCCTGGCCATTTTCAAACATGAACCTTAGTTCATGTTACAATAATCATTTGCATATGTTATGTTGGTTGTGTATTAATAAAATACTTTAATTTAATCGCATTTTTAACAACATACAGAATAGAATTCTACTTAACACTAGGCTCGCAAGTTCAGATACAGCGTCAAACAGAAAAAAAAAACTATATCTATTTCATTTAAGTTTAGATTTACAGCCTAATTCTCTATTATTTATGATAATTATGATAATTATGCGCTCTAGGTGCAAAACTGTCAAACGCAATTTTTTGACCCAAAGCTAAAATGGCGTATGCAAAAGAACACATTATTCATATAATAATAAGAAGTATAAAGATACGAATACAGCATCAGCATAACCGTCTTCATACTGCAGCATTATCGAACATAAATCCATAATGATTGCACGTCTCAGATAAATACCCATTACGAGCTATCGGTGTAAATGAGGTGCGTCAGAACGAATTAGGCCTTGTTCTTAGTCTAATGCGTTGGCTGTAATGGTCTGGACTAGTTATTATGAGGAAAGTAGTTGGGCATTAACAAATGGGGTCTATAATGTTATGATTTTGAAGTTTTGTATTGTTAGTGACACAGTCCTAGATGGATTCTCAAAATTGTGATTTTTTAAATATTTTGTCTGTTGATCTGTGCGTTTTTACGCACTAATCTCAGAAACGGCTCAACAGATTCAAATGCAGTTTTAACTATTATATTTTGGCAACCTTCCTTTAATATTTAGTATTTGTTTTGTATAAGTCGAGTGATGAATAAAAAAGTTACGTCAATTTAAATATTTAGTTCGATAAATACAGTTTCATTTTATTTATTTGAGTGACATTTTAGTTTTTAGTGTATTGATATTGTCTTTAAAGTGATACCTTTCTCAAAAGATGGAAACTAATTGAGATTAATAAATAAATAGTGTAATTCAAGCGGGCGAAGCCGCAGGTGCTAGTAAATAAATACGAGTTAGTAATCGACGGATTTAAATTTACGAAAAACTAACGTTTTTAACATATTTATAGTGATATTCCAAAAGCTAGGAAGGGAAACCGCCTCTTTCTTATACACTTGTTTCAACTGAATTGTGATGTTATCTGAGAACTTATCGCTTAGGTGGTCGTATCGCTTGCACGGTTCTCTTAAAGAGAACGCGGGCTTAAATCCCGATATGTTCAAATTTTTAATCGTTTTCCAAAAAAGCCTAAAAAAATAATTTTACTAATTTATCTTATAAACTGTAGGCCTGTCGTGCCGCAGCGGTACAAGAGTGCGACTGTAACCAACAGGTCGAACCCACGACCTGTTGGTTACAGTTACAGGGGAACCTGTAATTCAAAGAACTGAAATATTTAATATTTTCAATGAAAATATTTCATTTTTTCATTTCTTTGCCCTAGTAACAGGGTAAAACACGGTGTTAAGCTGAATACGCAATGCCTCAAATTTGGCGAAAAGTGCTAGAACGGAAGTGGAGCGGTGTTTAATTTGAGAAGGACCTAAGGCCAGGAATCTGATGATTTCTTCTTTAAAATTGTAAAACTTTTATAGCGTTATAATATTTTTTAAGTAAGGATGTTCTTTGATTTCAGACGATACTTGGAACATTAATATTAATTGGAACATAATTATTTATTTTTTTTGTCTTATGTTTAAAGCCTATAAAGTTAGATAAATTAACTATTTATCTTATATATTTAATCGTTTTTGTATATTGTACCGCCATTTATGTTATAAATATTATTATAATGTACTTATGTATATATTTTTGTCTTTTTTCAGGTAATTTCAACTTTCTTCTCATTAAGTAAATGGATTCTGCGTTTGTTGCGAGGTGAACGTTTAATATTTATTTTATACAAAATAACCCAGTTATATTGAAATAAATTAGAAATTACAACCTTGGCCGTAATTACTGCTGATATTTACGTTGTACATTAGCAAAGTGCCGACATGTGTGTATGTAGAGCTACCAGAATTAAGCACCTATTGGCAAATAATATGCCAATATTTTATGTATTATAAATATGTTATATATTTTTGGCGAAAGGAACGGAGTGTCTTTACACTAGTTCCCTCTGCCTTCTTTATTATGAGTTAGTAAATAGAGAGAAGTCCATGTCAAGTTTTATTTTCTTTCAAGTTTTTGGTGAAGTCGTCCCAGCACAGGAATACAAGTGTGCGGCTGTAAATACGACGGTTGTGGGTTCGGTTCCCACATTGGGGAATAGCAAGCGAAGTTTACTTAGTCCGTCAATCAAAACGCAAAGCCTTAACAATTCCGACGTAAAGTGGGGAACGGAAGTGTCCTTATGGTAACGGAGAATAAGGGATACAGCGTCAATCTAAAAAAAAACAAAAGAAAACAATATAAAAATATTTATTACTCAATAACATCTATAAATAATTATGTAGATATTACATTGAATCAAATCTATTATCTACTTACTTGTTATCGTATTCAATAAGTCACATCTCAATATTAAAGAAACACTATCAAATATTGAAACATAATTATTACATTTAAAAAGGGAACAGCGATTAGGTGATAAATACCGTACTCTACTCTACTCAACTCAGCTTCACGCTGTATCCCGCACGAGGCAGGGTAGGCAGAGGGAACCCGGGAACCTAGTGTTAAGACACTCCGTTCCACTTCCGTTCCCCACTTTCGCCGAATATGAGGCACTGCGTGTTGAGTGGCGGAACTCAACGCCGCGCTTTGCCTTATTACCAGAGCGAAGCAATGAAACATTAAATATTTAAATCGAAAATATTAAATATTTAATTTCCTAGACTGGCGATCGAACCCAGAACCTGTAACCGGTTACAGTCACACTCTTGTGCCGCTGCGCCACGACAGACCTCAGTAAATACCGTAAAGGAGTTTAAACGAAACAGACGCTTACAGAAACAATTTAATTAAATCCACATACATATCCAGCTGTTAGTGGACACTTCACCCACTTTTCTAATTACTTACTATCAAGCCACGTTGACTGGCGACAGCGTGCCGGAATGTCTTTACCAAATGGCACCTCACCTTAGGAGCACGCTACCTTCCTTAATAGACACGAATTTTACATAATAATACTATTTTACAATTCTGTGCACACTTTTAGTTGTCACGTCTAGGCAGCAGTCAAAGTTAATTGGAGGTGTTTGTGGGTATTTTTTTATATACTTCACTTTTTTTTCGTTACTTGTTAAGGTAGGTAGAGGGAACTTGGGAACCTATTGTTAAGGCACTCCGTTTCGTTTTCCACTTTCTATCGAATTTGAGGCACTGTGTGCCGACTGGTGGAACTGAACGCCGCGCTTCTCCTTGTTTTGCATGCTTTATATTTTGCAATGAAAATATTAAGTATTTTATTCGAAAATTAATATTTCATTTAATCTGGTTAGGTTCTAAGCTGTGCCCCTGCGCCGCGACATGCCTCACTCATTAATTCACAAGTGGGAAACGCAACGGATCGTCTTAAGATTAGGTTCCCATGTACCCTATATATAGGCCTATCCTGCCATGTGCAGAATACAGATTGAAGCTGAAAAAATAATAACAATACCAGATTAAATTTTTAGCAGATCCTGGGTGTAAAAGATCATAAAACTCACACGTGTGCGTAAAAATTGACATACCGAGATGAAAACTTCGCTATGGTACACGTTACACGATACTACTGCGAAGTAGAACAGACTTTGGTACGTTTTGTTAGTAGCTTAGTGCGATTGGGACAGAAGCGTCAGAGTGCTTTGATATCGCAAATATTCCATTATTCATTCTATGTTTATCTATTAACTATAAATAAACTGTAAATGAAGAATTTTATTACTAAACGGTCTGTAGGCTGTAATTTCGTATTCATGGACTTTACAACGTAAAATTCGTCGTCAACGTAAAACGTTTTCTCGTTTTTGTAACAACTTCACGTTGTATCCCGCACATTGATAGAAGGGAACTTGGGAACCTACTTTTAAAACACTCCGTTCCTATGAAGACAAATTGTTTAGGTATATATTACATTTTAGGTTTCTCTACTAGCTTGTTTTGTCTGGGCATCTTATCGCAATGGTATACTTAGAAGGAATTGAAGAGTTTAACATGTTACATTCTCGCTTTCGCTCAGTCGCATGTACCACAACCTACAAACGTGTGAACTTAATCAGTGTACGTAAGCAGATGCTCAATGACCACATGTGTACGTTTACATTATGTTATAGACATTGCATACTTGGTGTCTTAAAGTTGTTTTAGGTTAATATTAACAGTGGTCTTTTCTCAAAACTGATGACTCTAAAAGGATTGATATTGATGATCCATAGTTAGCATCATATATATGGTGAATAATTGGGAATATTTCATTTTATTTCTTATACATTTTACCACCGAAAAGAGAGACAATGTCAATGATAATGTTCTTTTGAATAATATTATTACTATTTACTCAGAGATAAAAAAAATGTTTATACTTTTTACATATTGAATCATTATAAAGTGCGGTGTGGATTTCCGTTTAACACTGTCTTGAATTAGACCTAAGAGAATGGCAAGTTCATCAAGGCAGAGGAAACTTGAGAATATATTATTAAGACACTCCGTTCCGTTCTCACTTTGGACTTTCTTAACATTATGCTATCCCTATAAACCCTATTATAAGCAAAAAAAGAAGAATTATATATTGATCGTACATATATATATATATATATATATATATATATATATATATATATATATATATATATATATATATATATATATATATATATATATATATATATATATATATATATGTATAAATATATTTGGAAAGATTGGTCACTGAAGGTAAAATTTGCATAGCATAAGGTGAATACTCACTCACCATAACATAAAAGAATTGCAATAATTTTAAGGTATGCCGAACATCTGTTTTATTTTTTTGGGTGCGTTATGCAGGATATGCTAGGAAGCCTGTGAGGTATTTTTTTGTATGAACTAGTGGAGAACAGATGTTGAGATGGACGGACCTTATGGCCAGTTTTAATAAAAAATATTGTCTTAAACTAGAAAGTACATTTTTAAAGGGTGAGGTATCTAAATATTATATATCCTTGAAAGTACGTTGAAATTTTTGTTATACGTTTCTCTGATTTTAAAAAGACTTACATACATTTTGTATATTTTATATAGAATTATTTTTTTTTTTTTTTTAAAAATAGGTACTAATTATGGTAGCTTTTTAAATTATTAAATCGATATATTTCAACACCTTTATATTTTGAAAATCGACTGCAGAATTAGCGTGAGGCGCGATACAATATTTGCATGTGACCTTCCACTGGCCTTGAATACTAATTAAATGATCGACGCGTATCTTTGCAGTTAATTAATGTTAATCTATATGCCGACTGCACCACGGCTGTACTTATCAATATAAATGAAATTACTTTTTTGTATTGTATATGTGAAAACTTCTTCTATATATAAGGAACAGATAATTGCAACAAGGAACTATTTGAAATACAGTATCAATTGACGCGGAAAATATATATTAAACAAAGTGTGTTTATTTCACTAAATGAATGTTATGTATTATTGAAAAAATAGAAGATGAGGCCCATCGTGGCGCAGTGACACAAGCGTGCGACTGTGACCTATGAAATATTTCATATTTTCAATTTGAATATTTAATGTTTTCATTTCTTCGCTCTGGTAATAAGGCAAAACGCGGCGTTGAGTTCCGCCACTCAACACGCAATGCCTCAAATTCGGCGGAAAGTGGGGGATGGAAGTGGAACGGAGTGTCTTAACACTAGGTTCCCATGTTCCTTCTGCCTACCCTGTCTTGTGCGAGATACAGCGTGAGGCTGAGAAAAAATAGAATTTTGCTTCCTCCTTCCTTTCCTTCGCTATATAGCAAATTATAAGTTGGTTCGTATGTATAATTTTCAAAAAATATATTTAACAATGATTTTTCATTCTTAATTTATATAAAAATCTAAATTCTCAATAAAAGCAAACCTTAAGTATTCATTACTTTGAAATTTTCAGTCATATTTAATTAAGCAAGAATTATGTTGTTTAAATTACACCAAGGAAGACACATCTCTTTCTTCAACACCAGCAAACACTTCTCAGAATATTATTTCTATTTCTTCAATAGGAAACGTCTGAGTATTTCGTCGCCGTAAAAATAATATCCATTATTATAATTGGGTCCCCACACACGTGCTTCCTTTGAAATAGTTTTATGCCCAAACGGATTCCTGATCCGAGTGTTCTTCTAATGAGGAAAATATGGAATGGTTTTAAAGTTTTCTTTTTTACTAACATTGATAGGGCTAATAATAATTCTTGAGTTGGTTATTATTTAGTTGTTGAGGTTTTTTTTTGTTGATAATATTCTCTAACCGATTGATTTAACGATATTATGAAACTTGTAAAAATAAACATAATTATTTATTGTCTCTCAGCATGTCTTACTTAATTGTATAGCTTATGCAAATTCCAAGCCATTATTCTTATCTCCAACTTCAGACTATGCCGAAAAAGGCTGCTATAAAATTATTCCTACATTTGGTCCCCACAAACGTTTATCAATTTTTTAAACTTCTTATTTCGGTTTCACCCACGTCGCAACAGAGATCGTCCGGCATTTATTTTAGCAAATAGTAATTAAAATGTTTCAAAGGAACACGCGCCGATGGTGCCGCAAAAAATAAACCATGGACCGCGAAATGCTTTTAGTTCTGAGACTAATTACACCGCAGTTTGGGTGCACTAATGTTGACTTGGTTGTGTCTATATAAGAAGAGAATGTGGCTGAATCATTTTTAAGTAATTTTGCAGATTTCTTAAGTCGCCTTCTGTATTAAATATGCTACTGTTGCACGGTAAATAGGCATTCAATGATTCCTAGGCGCTATCTTCATAAAAGAAATATTATAAAAATACTTAAAGATATATTACAAGATTTTTTTTTTCTTTTTTTAGCCTCACGCTGTATCCCTCACGAAGCAGGGTAGGTAGAGGGAGCCTGGGAAACTAGTGTTTAGACACTCCGATCCACTTCCGTTCCCCACTTTCCGCCGAATTTGAGGCATTACGTGTTAGTGGCGGAACTTAACGCCGCGCTTTGCCTTATTACCAGAGCGAAGAAATGAAACATTAAATATTTAAATTGAAAATATTAAATATTTCACAAAAAATGAATAAATGTGAAAAAAATAATGTCAAAAAATTTAAATATATATATTTTTTTAATTATGACTAAAAAAATACTTAAAAATTGATTAATGCGATTTACTCGCACTCAACGGGATTTAAAAAGCGTGCTCAATAGTTTTTTTTTAATAACATATACTATAGAACTATATCACAGACATAATCTTATGAGATGTTTATAAACAATAGCAGAAAGTTGCAATCTTATATTGACATGAGAACAGTTATGTTACTTGTTATTCAACAAGAACTGTCGTTGCCATACATTTTAAACTTTTCGTTTTGCTTAAACGCTAACAGAAATATATCTTCGCTAGTAGTACACCCTCTGGAGATGAGACGACGAGCAAGTTCCCCTATTGCTTAGCTTCACCTGTCTGTAACAAATGTCGATTTTAAATCGTATACATTTTATATAATACATATGTTGTACTACATTTTTACGTATATATATTTACTATTAAATATTTATTGACTACTTTATCATGTTAATGTAAACTAATAAGCTACTCAGGAAATCTTAAAAGTATTATGCCCATTAAAAAAAATATACAATAATTTTCGAAATTGTTGGTCTATACAAAAAATATATATACTCCTATAAAGCGAATCCTTAGGAAGGACTATTTTCGTTACATTTTAACAAATTCTATAGATACATAAGAAGTTTCCTCTTTAATTTGATAAGCATCAAATGAAAGAGTACAAAATAAACCCACATGAATTAAGCTATAAAACATTACGCTATTAAAACTAATTGGCTGCGCTCGCGATCTGTCGCGTGAGGGGTGACCATGTAGTTCTTTTATTCATAATAACTGTTATATCTATTATTTATCTGTAGTAGAAATTATATTTTTTATTCATCTAATTATTAATTATAATTGTAAAGTATTAAAAAAATATATAATTAAAATGTCTAAGTGCCTAGGATAGGGCTTCTAAATTTAAAATATATCGAATACACAGATAATTAAATTAAATTTACGTTGTATATAGTAGGGTAGGCCGACAAGACACTCTTTTCCACTTTCTGCTCCAACTTTCGAAACATTATATATCGCAACTTGTAACTCAACACAATAATTAATTCGTATTGCATATAAGGTTCCCAGGTTCCCTTTACCTTCCCATACATATACAAAATACCGCGTGAAGCTCAAAATGATAAAATAAGTATTTTGATGAATTTCATCACTTTACATGCATTGATTTGATTCGTTTCTATAGGTTGATAAAGAAAAGTATCTCTTTTTATATTTATCTATGAGATAAGTTTCCAAATTTTACTGTCAGCCTATTGTAACACAATCTGTATACGGATGACCAATTAGCACCGCGGGAAACTTCGTATCGAGTTTCTGAGTTTTTGCGACTGTGCCGAAACTCTATCGAGCTAACAAACATCCGACACAATGGCTTTCCGCTGAATACTTACTTATACCTTTTTGTGCAACATTTGTGCCGCTCCTATATCCTGTTGTAGAGTCTAGTGTATTTTTTCAAAATATTTAAAATTATCTTTCAATGCCATGAAAACTTGTAACATTTTAAATAAAATAACCTAATATTTTTCATTTAACTAAATTGATTTTTTTTTAATTTATTTATTATAGCTTCACACTGTATCCCGCACGAGGCAAGGTAGGCAGATGGAACCCGGGAACCTAGTGTTAAGACACTCCGTTCCACTTTCCGCCGAAATTGAGGCATTGCGTGTTGAGTGGCGGAACTCAACGCCGCGTTTTTGCCTTATTACCAGAGCGAAGATTTGAAACATTAAATGTGTAAATTGTAAATATTTTATATTTCATTTCCTCGACTGGGGATCGAACCCAGAACTTGTCGGTTACAGTCACACGCTCGTGCCGCTGCGCCACGACAGGCCTTTTTATTTATAACATTATATATTTGCCGTTGAACGATGAAATTACTACCTACTCCAAATTTAGACTCAAACTTTTTTATCCTAACTAATCTCAAGCTAACGGTTCTAGAAACGGTGAAAAACATCGATATTTCAATAATGTCCCAATTTCACAAAATTCAGATAAATCGATTTAAAACACCACTTGTAACTGTCAGCGATAGCGATAAAAGAGGACACGATCCATCATATGTACATACATAGCTGATATCATCCACATTGTACCACGCTACACGTTGACTTAAATATTAAATTGGACTATACGCTTTATATAACTAACTATAAAGGCTATATATGTATAAACATTTATTTGTTTATTTTTCATATGTCTATATATCGAGTATTCACGTAGACAAATCGGCGGCATTGCCATCGATATATTGTTTTGTGTTGAAATATAAATATGATTACATCGTGGCACAGTTGTAATGGTTCTTCCTGAGCAGAGCAGAGTAGTTAGTTCAAAAGTCAATCGAAGGAATGCAAACAGAATGCTTGACTAAGAAGATGACGAATTTTAAAGATTCTAGCATTAAGATCTATGATGAAGGTCAATATGGCAGAGTGGGACAGTGACCCAATGTAAACACGATGGGTGATGGGTTCCATACAAGCTTATAAATCTAGTACATATATTTAGAATAAAACGTTGTTACCTTGAAAACAAGATATTTTCAAAATAATCGTAATAACTCAGTAAAAAACGACTCTTTCATTTTTTCACAAATAGTTCTTATTATAATTATATATATTTTTGTTTAAAACGACTTCTTTGTAACAGGCTTGCTATAATACTACGAAAAGAGGGAGACGCGACATCTTAATTATTTCTTAATTATACCGACATATCACTATCATACAAACTGCCACTCGCTCGTAAGAACTGGTCATTTAAATTACTCGAACAACTACTTGGACTGTCCATAAAAACTGCGTATAATGATCAAAAGAGTGGATGACAACGAGAAGTAAAATTACTAAATATTTTTGAAATTTATTGTAATTTTTATTTAATTTTACTCTATTATAATTCTGATACAATTTTTGATATTCATAAATTTTCAAATCCTTAGTACTTGTACAATTTTTGTATAATGCATTAAATATTGTATTAAATTTTAACTGATAACAGTCGCATACAGTTAAATACACCCTAGCGGAATAGGATTTGAGGCCTGTCGTGTCGCAGCGGCACAAGCGTGTGACTGTAGCCGACAGGTTGTGGGTTCGATCCCCACTCGAGGAAATGAAATATTCAATATTTTCAATTTAAATATTTAATGTTTTCATTTCTTCGCTCGGGTACAAGGCAAAACGCGGCAGTGAGTTCCGCCACTCAACACGCAATGTACGAAATTTGGCGGAAAGTTGGGAATGGAAGTGGAACGGAGTGTCTTAACACTAGGTTCCCAAGTTCCCTCTGTCTACCCTGCCATGTGAGATACAGCGTGAAGCTGAGTGAGTGAGAGTGGAATAATAATATGAGGTAAAATATATAATAAATATTATATTCACTCCCTTCTACATACTAGGGACTTTTCCCACTTTTAGCTATTTTTTCTAGGCATTTCATTTGAACGTCGCGCTATGTCTACTAGAACAAAGAAATCAAAATAATTAAATATAATAACCCGAGCGGCCTCCCCATCGAATCTCCCCAACCGTTTTTATAGTCAGACGCAGTACCACTGCGCCACAATGCCCTTATGGCATAGTCTTGATTAACGTAAAAGATATATAAATACACTCAACAGAGTTACATGTATTTTAACTTAATTGATCTATAGTGCCATGAAAACCGTTTTCGGAAGTACTTCGATAAAATATGTAGTCACCATGACATGTGAGCGTGGAGCGTGCGCCTTAAGTGAGCTCAACCATGAAGGGACTGATAAAACGCCTAAACTCGTCTCTTTGTCACAGAACTTGTATTGTATGGTTTAGTTAATGGCATAATTAAAAATTGATGAATATTTTATGAAATACTCAGCTTCACGCTTTATCCCGCACATGGCAGAGTAGGCAGAGGGAACATGGGAACCTAGTGTTAAGACACTCCGTTCCACTTCCGTTCCCCTTCCGTTCCCCACTTTTCTCCAAATTTGAGGTATTGCGTGTTGAGTGGCGGAACTCAACGCCGCGTTTTGCCTTTTACCAGAGCGAAGAAATGACAACCTGTCGGTTACAGTCATACGCTTGTACCACTGCGCCACGACAGGCCTCATTTTATAAAATAATGAAAGATTCTTAGTATTTCCAGTTTTATGAAAGTTTTTTTTTTTTAAGACAACTCAAAAAATCGTTCATTTTTTCATTCTGAATAAGATATCTTGCGATATGCTATAAATCTATTAGATGCTATTAAAAACAGTGAACATACCCCTGCATTTAAAAAAGCAAACATATATAAACAACATCTCAGTATTACTGTACAATGATTACAGAGCACAAAATCAGGTTTTCTTTTGCATTCCGATACCAATAACATAGTCGAGTAATCCCTGTCTAACAGTCGGCTATCACACGAATGGCCGGTTTTATTGGCTAATTATCGCCTTTCTCAATGATCACTTTAAAATCTTTATCTGTATACTGGAAATCTTTGTACAGATGAACTAATTTTACTGTACGTGTTTATTTTTTAAATAATCTGTACCACATTTTAATTTTACTCACTCACTCAGCTTCACGCTGTCTCCTGCACGTGGCAGGGTAGGCAGAGGGAACTTAGGAAACTAGTGTTAAGACACTCCGTTCCACCTCCGGTCTCCACTTTCCGCCGAATTTGAGGAATGGCGTGCTGAGTGGCGGAACTCAATGCTGCGTTTTACCTTGTACCAGAGCGAAGAAATGAAATCATGAAATATTTAAATTGAAAATATTAAATATTTCATTTCCTAATTATACAATAATTTTAATTTTCATTTAATTTTTTCGAATTACAAATGTAGAAAAGTAAAAAAAATATATCTACTCATAATCATGTGTTCATATAAAGTTAATTAACTTTAAAGCCGGCAGCAGCTTGCAAAGACCCATCTACGTTTATCAAAGAAATTAATATTTGATATTTATCACACCGTGAAATATTTTCAGGAAAATAAACGTCCGTATTAACATCTTAAGGGCTGTAGGGCAATTTAACTTTTGACAAACAAATGATATAATAACAAAATTGGAACTCCTACATAAATCTCAAAGGTTAAAATTAAGCCTACACAGAAATTTACACGAATATTTCAATATTAATAAATTCTAATGTTTTCCAGAGGTAAGGTATGTTACCTCACCTTGATACCCACATCATTAAATGAACAAGCCCTACGAATTACGATGAACAAATAATTTATAACCTGTCATATAAATAAATTATATTGTGATTATTAAAATTAAAAAAAACTTATATTAAAATTCGATTAAGCAAAATTAAAATCAAGCCTAAGCATAAAGTTGCATATCAATTTCTCTTAAGATAGCGTTTGAAGAAATCATTAGTCAAAGGCCATATCAAGTGGGCAGGAATACAGGACACCTTGAACATGACTTCATTATGAATTGTCAATAGTCCTATCATTAGTTTTGATTGATGATTTTAATGATTTATTACAAGCATTCCAATATTTTCGTTGTATATCAAAATTAGAACACGATGTTCTAATATAATATTTATTTACAATACATATATCTCTTTCCAACTGTATTTGTTTTCTTAGCGTCGTAATACAATCGCTGGTGGAAATGTTGACATCGCACCATGAAATGTCACAAGCTATTAATCTATAACATTAGAATATAAATCATAAATCTTCGCGAGCGTCAAAATTTTTAACTCACATTTAACAAAAAAAAACTATCATAGCATAAACGAGAAGAAATTTTGTATAAAGGTGAGTTAATCTATCGCCAAGTCACGACAATTCCATAGCACCATCGCCCGATCTGCCGGGTGCAGTATTCAAGCGGTAGATGAGGGAGGGGAGCTACCGCGTCACTCGGCAACGACGCCGGTCAGCCCGGTCGCGGACGGTCTTCGCTCAGTCTGTCGGTTGATCAGCGCACGATCGCGCGTTTTCGACTAAACCAAACTATAATCGCATTTGTTTCATCTGCGACTCGTACTTTGTGCAAACATTTGTGTGGATCGGATTATTTGCAGTGTATGTGACGTTCGATGACATCGGATGTGGCTTTACAGTGTTTATGTCAATATTTAACCGTACGGTTCTAAAAACACGAGCCGATGGTCCTTTTGAAAAGTAACATGAAAATTAATGGTAAAGTTCCCTTCAATATTTGCATGACGATACGTTTAATGTTTGTTTATTATTTTTTTTACATTTGGATGACTTGATCGTCTTGGCTTGCACGACGCACGATTGAATATAAATAAAGAATATACGCAAATTTTCCGCGTCAAAATATACATCATTTATAAACATTATTTAAATTGAAGCAACTTAATTCTATTCGGACCACCGAAACGACCAAAACAATGGTAGACCTCACATCTTTTATATTAGACTTTAAATTTAAATATGAGTTAGCTTGAACAATTGGTGCATTTAGTTAGTCGAAATACGTATATGCATAAAGGCTGTGTGTGTGACCCTGTTGCGCCTACGGGACCAGCCGCAGTGGGTGGACGGCATAGTTTCCGAACCGCCTAGAGAACGACAGTGGGTGTTTGAATGGAGCCAGTTAATAATAATGGTGAGATTTAATCACCGCCATAAAGGTTACACAACAAAAGCTACGAGCATGTCTGTAGCTCGATCTGTAGAAGAAAATACTTTTTAATAACATTTAAGGATAGATAACTAACAAAAGCTTTTAGATAGACTATTGGCTTCTAGAAAATGTAGGCACTAACCATAATTAATAATGATCAATTAGCTTTCTATTAATATTGTGAAATGTTGTATTTGGAGTATTTAAATATACCAAGCGAAATATAAAATTGGTTCAACCTTGTGCTCACAGAAAATATAATTTGCACATGTCGTTAAACAGACCTCAGATGTTGACTGACAAAAAACAGAACACTTCATAGACACATGTGTGTAATTTGTGCTAACTCGGCTATAAAAGTCAAACAAATATTTTATGATATATTTTAAAATATATTGTTTTAATTTTGTAATTGAAAAAATACAAATCATGGAAAGGAGGCAATTTAATTTTAGAATGAATTAGCCAAGGTAACCCTATTATTACTGGCGCATCTGGCGCAAATGATAAATGTGTTCGTCGAACGAATAACAAAAAAACTCTTTCGAAGCGAAACCTACACGGACTGATGCAGCACGTGGGTCGGCAGATGCGCCGACGCATTTGGACAGCGACTTTCAACTTAAAGCACTTCCTTTATCTTACAATCTCGTCAGCCTTTTAAGCAGCTGTGATTTAAATTTAATTATTAGATCATTTAATATAATCTGATACAATATGTGTTATTGAAAACTGTGAAAGTTTATTTATTTTGCTGAAATATTTCTAAGTTTTAAGTTCAAAGCAGGTCAAGTCCGGCTCGAAGGCTCGGTCCTTCGGTTTTTCTCTGATTACGATGGAGTATTTGTCGCCATTTATGGAAACCTGCACCAGCTTCGCCTATATATTGACAACTGTGGTATACCTGACATCAATTTCATACTATGCCAAAGACGATCTTACGATTGTAAATCTATTACTGAAGAAGATTGTACCCATAGTTAAGAACATAAATAAAGATAGAAATAAAAAATTGTATGCCTCTCTAAACAGAAGTTTTGAATACAAACATGAAACACAATATGCGTATTTCTAAATCGTATTAGTGGCAAGTAAGTGTAGGCACGTTGTATTTGCAAGCTTTAACAAACTTAAACAAACCAAGGTGGCAACAGCCTGCTCAATGTAAGATCGTGTTTGAATAATTGTCGAGCTGTATACTCATGAATATTAATGCGGTTTTGAATTTAAGATAAATTTAATTTTGAAGATCGTAAGACAGTTTTTATACGTACATATATATATATATATGTATCACAATTGCATTGTAAGCAAAGAGACGCTGGCTAGTTTTAAGGTATTCTTCTATTATCCATCAACATTTTTAATAGATATCTTTAGATATAATAAAATTGTGATTGATCGCCTGTCCATTGAAAATATATGAGAAAATCTACTATTGAAGTTATCTATCAATAATCAAAATAATATTTTTTTTTGGTCTGGTTGTCTATGCGTGCTAATCTCAGTAACAGATTTAACCACGTGGTTACCAGAAGAAAGAGAAACAGAATAAAGAACGTTTAACAGAAGCTATTTATTATTTAAGATAATAAAAGTAAAATATCACCACCCCAATCATGCGTAAACTGGATTCAGTAAAAAAAATAACCCAATCACAAACAGAGGCACGCTCCTACCACCTGCTACACAGCTGTCCGGGATTTATATCTGACGGATATAAAATATTCCCCTGAAACTCGTCAATAAGTAACTACTTGCGCTTGGTAACTTTAATAAAGCGTAAGGAACGAATTATTGATTGTAGTCGTTATTAGAAAAAAGGGGCGTTCCAATTTTGACGCAATATGCAAAAGATTATTTTAGGTATAACGATGTTGATAATTCTGATATAAACAAACATATTGTATGTGAAATTTCATAAAATATGAATACGTATTAGATATGTTAAGTTATTTATATATTTTTAATTTTCTTCCAAGATATCTAAATATAAATTTAATATTATAATGTTCTTTACTAAAATCAGTTTATTTGGTGCAGTGTTAAATCTATGTTAAAGCTATCTGTTCTCCAAATTTGTGGATACTTTCTAAAATATAAGATACCTTCCGTATTTGTATAATAATTAATTAATAAATCTCATTTTACTCCCGATTTTCTATTTACTACTTGGATTAATTGAGATTTAGAAACGTAATTATAAATGTAATCCATAAACCGTCAGTTTATGGTGCGATTTTGTAATTACTTTGAAACGCATTATGGTGGTAAATTGTGATGAATGTGTAGGTTAAGTTATGTACAGAAGTACCCTTATGTGTGTGTGTGTGTGTGTGTGTGTGTGTGTGTGTGTGTGTGTGTGTGTGTACTGTATCCCACACATAGCGAGGTAGGCAAAGATAATTTTAGAATCGAGACACTCTGTTCCGTTCCCCAATTTCCGCCGAATTTGAGTCATTGCGTGTTGAGTGGCAGAACTCAACACCAATTGGGTATTAAGAAGATTTGAGGCCTGTCGTAGCGCAGCGGCACAAGCTTGTGACTATAACCAACAGGTTCTTGGTCCCATCCCCAGTTGAGGAAATGAAATATTTAATATTTTCAACTTAAACATTTAATATTTCATTTCTTCGCTCTGTTAATAAGACAAAGCGCGGCGTTGTGTTCCGCCACTCAACACGCAATGCCTCTAATTCGGCGGAAAGTGGGGAATTAAAGTGGAACAGAGTGTCTTAACACTAGGTTCCCGGGTTCCCTCTGCCTACCCTGCCTCTTGCGGGATACAGCGTGAAACTAAAAAAAAGGAATCTTTAAAATTATGGTGTAAATTGAATCTACAAACATCGCATCACCACATACATACGTCGCGATCGTGTATTAAATTTCTTATTTGCTTGGAGTTTTTGCATGTAACATTTAATAAAATCAGAATGATGTCACCTCCATTTAAATACCTAGGACCAATTTATCTGACTGATTAGATAATTAATTTATAGGTATGACTTTGTGATTATTTTCGACCATGGCCTAAACTTTATTGTTATCTAAAGAACAAATTCCATGTTTATCTGAATGTTTTTTTTAGTTTAACCCTGTATCCCGCACAAAGCAGGTTAGTATCTAGTGTTAAGACACTCCGTTCTATTCTCCACTTTCTGCTCAAATTGAGGCATTATATGTTGAGTTATGCAACTCAACGCCGCGCTTTGTCTTGTTTCCAGAGCGAAAAAAATTAAAACATCAATTATTTCATTTGGATATATTATTTTTTTTCATATCCTCGAATGGGAGTCGAACCCGCAACCTTTCCCTTTTACAGTCAAACGCGTGTGCCACTGTACCACTACAGGCCGCAATAAACGTTTTTGTCATTCGTTTTGCACAGTATAACTTAATTCAATTGACATAGGCGTCACGTATTAACGACATAGTAAAGGTTGTATAAGTGCAACAAATATCAACAAACCTTGACAACAACGACGCAGACGTAAACGTTTACATTTAGACATAATTAATCCTCTGTTTAGACGTAATATCCCTCCGTCTGGAAGGAAATAGGTCTCAAAATAAATAGCTCTTGCTCTTGGCTCCAACGAAAATAGTCGATCGCTTTCTATTTCTTAAGACCATTACCATATCCTGCGTACAATATGTTAACTTTGTTGAATGTGTCCGTTATATTTAAACGGAACTTATTAAATTGGTGAATATAATGCTCTGATTGATGTTGAAAGCAGTTTTTAAGGAGCAGATTTGATTGACTTGATCCAATGAAGCTCTCGAGAAAGTATATTTTCTGTAATAAATAATGAAGACCTACTTAATGATTTAATTGAACTGCTTGTGAATTTGATATTTACTCCTAATCAGCGTCACGCTGTATCCCGCACATGGCAGGGTAGGCAGAGGGAACTTGGGAACCTAGTGTTATAACACTCCGTTCCACTTCAGTTCCCCGCTTTCCGGCAAATTTGAGACATTGCGTTGAGTGGCGGAACTCAATGCCGCGCTGTGCCTTGTTACTAGAATTTGTATTGTTTCTGATTTATTATTTTTCTGTTGTAACTTCATCATGTTTTGATGGTAATATTATTTTTATTTTCTTTTTCTCAAAAACTTGCCATAACTGTCTTAAGAAATGCCTTGTTTAAATCATAATATTCAAATCCGTCTTAACTGGGGTGGTGTTATGAAATATCTGCTAATTACGGCACGGAAGGTAATTTAGTTCACGCCAAAGCGATACAATATTGCTATTATATCGCATGACTTGTGTATTGTGACTTGACGAGGGGTGACGTTACATCGTTAATCAATCCATTCTTCCTAAACAAATTTTTGATTTTCAATTGAAATGGCCGCTGTGATTACTAAATCCAATAGTGGTGATAAATTATGGAGTTAATTAATACTTTTCACGTGATTCCGATAAAGTATCTCAGTACCTTTGTGCTCCCTTCCTGTGCTCCGGATATGTCTTTTTTTTATATTTCACAGTCATGTTTTTACTTTTTGGTCCCTAACTGGTTTACTCTATTTTTGTTCACATCTAAAAACTCTGGCAGATGTTGACTTTTTCAACTTCCTTTACTATTATCTAAATCTATATATGTATATATAGATGTAGAATTACCTGTATTTTAAAGAGTTATGGTGTTTAACCTTTATCACGGAAGAAGATGGTGGCATTTAATATATTTATTTATGTGAAAACTTAGTTAAGATTTCTTTCTTTCTCAGCTTCACGCCGAATCCCGCACATGGCAAGGTAGGCAGAGGGAACTTGGGAACCTAGTGTTAGGACACTATGTTCCATTATCGTTGGTTAAGATTCTAGTACACAAAAAACAGAGTGGTAGAAGTTATTATTAATCAAACCTATAAACGGACGTGTGCTTTATGAAGTAGGTTCATCAACAAGAGATCTCTCTGTAGATAGCTTGATATATTTATTGCGATCGCTGTCTATTATAAATTATTACTATTTACTATGTATTTTATTCGAACCACTTTCGGATTATACGATTTAATTCACTTCTTGACACTCGCATTTGTCAAAGAAAAATAGCCTCAAGATTTTACAATTCATTCTACACAGCGTAAAATTTTCCTCTATGGCTTTATTTATGCTTATCCAATATATAAACTTACTAATAATAGATGCAGTTCAAAGATTGTCGTGGCTGGGGCATAAGCGTGTGATTAAATACCACGGGCTGTGGATTCGATCCCCAGTCGAGCAAAATTAAATATGTTTATTGTACAAATTAAATATTGAATGTTGTTATTTCTTCGCTCTGGTAAACGCAAAGGGAAGGGAATTAGGTTCAGCCATTCAACACGCAATTCCTTATATTCGGCGTAAAGTGGGGAATAAAAAGGAGTGTTTCGACACTAGATTCCCAAGTTCACTCTTTCTACAGTGCCATATGCGGAATACAGCGTGAAGATGCAGAATGAGGAAGTTTTACAAAATAATCATCCGCAAGATTCTGTGCTTAGATTAAGCCGCAGGTGTCCTTCGCTGGCGTCTCTCCAATAACGAAGACAACAATTCTGACACTTTTGAAAGCTTATGTACTCTAAAACTATGCCTTCTAAGTAGATTGTCTTATATAGACCCATTATTCTAGACACAGTTATTATTATTTGATTGAATTTTAATCAAAGTTTCAGTTTTGCTAAAATATAAGTTTACTCACAACCAAGATAAATTGCTATTTATTCATACGATCTTTTCTTTTTTTATCTTCGTCTAATATATCATCTAATGATCATGCAATAAATAGGCACAAACCAATAACATAGAGGCGTATGTACTTACTAAATTAATTTAAATGTAGGTCATTAAGGTATTTATTTATACCGAAATAAATATATTTACATAAATTCACTACCAATTACAGAGAAAGATATTATATTGTACAGAAAACAACTGGTAATCGTTAATATCTTCACGGTCCGGTGTTTTTGTGTTATATTAAATTGACATGCAGTTCTTTATCTGGTTCCAAAAATGTAAACAGAATTACGATCGAGTACGGGTTTGTAATGAAATACGTGGCAGTCTAAAATTTTGCTCTGAAATTCGTCGCCCTCGGGCAGTATGGGGAGCTCTGAAACATATGTCGAAAGCGTCGTGTTGCTCCATCGATCTTACAAAAAACATGTTATGTACGTAGACCAAATGTATGTACTTATATAAACGTTTTATTTTGCATGTTTAATTGAAAATATTTATCTTGTATTGTCTCCTTTATTATTTAACACATTACATACTTTTCTTTTTTTTTTTTTTTTTTTTTCAAATTAAGGCTGTATCCCGCACATGGCAGGTAGGCAAAGGGAACTTGGAAATCTACTGTATTTTTTAATAATACGTATTTTTAACTCCGTTCCATTTCACACTTTTTGCCGAATTTTGCTTTGCCTTATTAATAGAGCGAAGAAATAAAAACATTAAATATTTAATTTGCAAATAATAAATATTTCATTTCCTTGAGTGGGGATCGAATCAACAACCTGTCGTTTACAGTCACACGCGCACCAAGACATGCCGTAATGGTTACATACTTCTCGATTATCATTATTACAAAACGTTATCACAAACAAATATATATACAAACAAATATATGGTAATAAGGCAAAGCGCGGCGTTGAGTTCCGCCACTCAACACGCAATGCCTCAAATTCGGCGGAAAGTGGGGAACGGAAGTGGAACGGATTGTCTTAACACTAGGTTCCCGGGCTCCCTCTGCCTACCCTGCCTCGTGCGGGATACAGCGTGAACCTGTTATCACAAACTTTTATTCGTCTCAATGGTGGCAATTAACCAGATCAACATAAATATGTGAATATAAAAAGCCTTGTTATAACTTTCATCACGTTCACACAACTCGCTTAAAGAAGTTATTCGCAAACTTTGACCCACTTCATTCCAAGCATTAGTTCAGGTTTCCATTTTCATCGGCCATATCTGGCCGAACTGACACTCGGTATAATCTCGCCGCCATATAAGTCTACAATTAGCTGTCATGCCCATTTTCTTTGTGCACGCTCTGACTATTTAATTGTATGGCTCGCTTTTGTTTTTGTTTTGTATGATAGTTGCATTGAACATGTGCCTCTTTTTGCTTGAGTTTTGACAGATTAGGAGTCATAAATTATGGCAAGATGAGTAACAATCATATAAATTTAATGTGTAACCTATTAACCTGATTAGTTAGCTGATACTTGACATATATGTTACGATCTTAATTTTTTTTTTAGTTTTGGGATGTATTGGATACTTTTTAATATTCATTTCATTATCAGTCGCTATAGAGACAAAATCTTCAGCCATTTGTCAGTGGTGTTGCCATAAATCAGACTGGAACTGCTTAATTTAAATAAGAATAACATTTAATAGAATTATTGCAGGACTGTGTTGTACATTTTAAATATTGCGTTCACCGCAGACCAGCGTTTAAAAAATATAAATTGTAGTTAATCAATACTATAAGTTTATATACAAGGTTATACTCGTACATATTACAAAAAATATGATAATTGAAAAAAAAACTCACTACATGCACTAACAGCTTAATAAGTGTGGAATAAAAATTGTAACAATAGACGTCATTATAAATGATAGAACTAATTGAGCCATTATTTAACGAGGCGCATATTTGAATGACTCTACGAGCTTTGGTGCGTGAACAATGTGTTTCAAACGTTACATACATATACGATACTACAAACATACCGCTTTATTTATATATATTTTAAGAAAACATTTATATGTACTTTAGATATAGCATTGAAGTAAGATATTTTTTAATTTATTTTAGTTTTAATTAAATTATGTTATGACGATGGGGATAGTTGTTTGGCATGAGGCAATAATTGTGAATTTTATTTCTATCTTTTCGGATTCACATATATATATATATATATATATATATATATATATATATATATATATATATATATATATATATATATATATATATATGTATATATATATATATATATATATATATATATATATATATGTATATATATGTATATATATATATATATATATATATATATATATATATATATATATATATATATATATATATATATATATATGTATATATGTATATATGTATATATATATATATCAATCCGTTCTTGTTATGATACTTTCGTTACTTAAAGCATGTTAAGTAGGGAAAGCCAACTTTACCTCATAACCAAAGCAAAGAAATGTAAATACAATAAATTTAAAATCCTTGATTGAGAATCGAACCCATGCCGTCGCGTGTAAAAATTTATATTATAAATGCAATTAATACATTTTATTTATTTTTTATACATATTATAATATATTAACTATATTTCTTTCAAATAAAAGTTAAATCAAACTAACATATGAACTCCATATAAACATAGATTTCTAAAATCCAACAAATGAAACTGTTTACATTTCAAAAAGTCCAATTCCCAATACACATCGTGCTTAAGTGATGAAAGGGTTATTTAATAAGATATTTTTGTAAATTGCTCTTAGAGCTGTAGTGCGTGAACAATGCGTTTCGAACGATTCAACAAACGTCGACTTAATTTATGTTTTGATTTTATCGACTAACAATGTGAGTAAAGTCAGTGTTGAAAGCTTTGTTTATTTCTTTTTTAAATTATTTTGTTTATATAATATTTGATTTGATTGTCTTGATTTCCACCACACCATGGTCGTCCCATGGTGTGGTGGAATCTTTTCTAAAATGATGCTTTCTTCAAGTTCGGACAGACTACGACGTTAGAATAAGGTACTCATTAGGCCAAAACAACAAGCCTGAGTTTCTAAATAAATATAATATATAACTTTGCATTTTTAATTTTGTTATTACAATTTGTAAAAAAATATTATTGTGATTCAGTTCAGAAAGTTCAGATTGTTGATTAGAAATATACTTAATTGTTTTAAAAAAAGAATCTTAAAGAAATTTATAACTTTAAAAGATAAAGAAACACAATTTATTCAAAATAACTTAATAAATTGATATGCTATTAATGTTTAATTTGAATTTGGTAAGTATATATTTTGGTAAAACATGTTATAATTTTCAAATAATAAGGCAGCATTTAATATCCATCAACGTAACTCGGTTAACGACATCATTATTACTGTAATGAGATAAAGTAGAGCTTGTGTGTATTTAATCAAAATAGGAAACCAGGTAATTGCTTTTAACAAACAACATATAAACGAAAGCCAATAGAGAGTCCGATCAGACATGTCATTAATTTACAAACTGTAATAAATTTTAACTATTGGAAATTTGATAGCGGAATAATGAAGCGGAGGCAACAGTTGCTAGCGAATGGTGGCCAACTCATCAAACACCTTGGTAGCGAATCCTTTCTGGCTTTTTGCTTAGTTCAATGCCCGCTCAACAGCGTGCGGGGTGAATAGAATCACGCCGTATGTGACAGTTGAAGTCGATAAAAAAAACGTATTAATCTCATGTGTTGCACAATCTGTCTACAGCGAAAGTATTTTGCTTTAATTTTTTCTTTGCAAATGAGATGTTGTTATTACTTACTCTATTTATATATTTTTTAGCTTGGCAAAGTAGAAGGAACTTATGAAGACAATTCGCTCCGTCTCCACTTTCCGCAGAATTTGATGCATTGCGTATGGAGTGGCAGAACACAACGCCGCGGTTTGGCTTGTTACCAGTGCGAAGTAGTATTTCATATACTTTGAGTGAGGGTCGAACCCAAAACCTTGCGCTTACAGACTTTTGTGCTTCTGTGCCACGACAGGCCTACATCTAATATGTAATTATCATGTTTAAGAATGTGTATGTTGAACTTGGACGGATGTATTTTAACTGTAAATTAATTTAACTTTCTAATTCGATAATTGTATGTCATGGGATTTTCGGAATACTCTGTACAGTTGTTATCGACATCTGATTATCGGTTTGACGATAATTATGGGCATGCAACAACGCGTCGGACATTTAAATAATCGCAAATCATCTTTGGCCAGCGCGATGCGTTCTCAGAAATGCAAAACGATACTCTTAAATATTGTAAAGAACGGTGTTTAATATTCGATGGAATACTATATTCTTGTTACCACACTGATTCGCCGCGGTCTGCTAACAAGGTGTGCACGACGGTTAAACTGATACAGAGATTTACGGATTTTGTTCGAGAAAAACACTTTGGCCTCGTGAAATCTTTTGGTATTTAAGTTATCTCAACATGGGCCATCTCTTTTAAATCTTTCAAAATAAAATATACTAAGAACAAGAGAATGTTAATGTTAATTAAATGTCAGAGCTCTCAACGTTTGTCAGTGAGGTATCTCGTTGAAATTGAATGGAATTACGGAAAAATGAAACATCTGTCCTTTTGAAAGAAAATAAATATTCCCTCGAAATATAAACGAGTTGAGTAAAATTGGCAAATTTTTGGCAAACGTTGTTCTTTTGTATGTAATTTTACTTTACTCAGAAGGCAAATGAAAAATTGTACTGTATAGTTCTTTATTTAAAAAAAATAATTATTTTTAGCAACGGTTGACAAAAAACACATTATTCTGGCGTTAACACTAAAAAATAACGTAAGAAATCTCGGCTATATTTTCATTTTATCTATCTACTTTTCGTATCTAGAACTTTTTAAGACAGAAGCTATTTTAAGACAGAGGTCAACATCCCGGATCTCTTATGGGCTAATATTTTGGTTTTGGTTTTAGTTGTCTTTCGTAGAAACTAACTTATAAAGTGGCAAATTAATCCAACAAAAGAAGTCGATCGTGGTGCAGGGGCACATGCCATTAAACACGCATTGCCTCAAATTCGGCGGAAAGTGGGACGGAGTGTCTAAACACTAGATTCCCAAATTCCCTCTATCTACCCTGACATGTGCTGGATACAGCAAATAATAATAAACGAAATAATAATGAAAAAAATCAAAAAGAAAAAACAATTTTTCAATTCTTAAACGAAAATGATGAACCGTCATTGTGAATGATTTGCTTGATGGTATCATATATTATTGATGGACGATTTACGGCTGTTCGTTGATGTAACCTTTTGTCGTGTGTGTAATGATCCACACCCTCGTGGCCTGAGGTGATTTAGGTTTGCCAAACGCTTTCACCTGATGAATAACCGCACCCCAATCTTTGTCTATTTTATATCGACCATGCGTCTTTTGCGAGGGAGTTACAAGTTGTTTGTAATAACTAGGTATAAGCAGCTCCAATTTTGTGCAAAAAAATGGATATTATCAGTATAACTGTTCTTCTACCACAGTAATCAATAGCCCGCCGTAAGTAAACAATAAAAAGTAATCAAGTTCAATGTTTCTTTCTTCTCTTAGCTTCACGCTGTATCCCGCACGAGGCAGGGTAGGCAGAGGGAAACCGGGAACCTAGTGTTAAGATACTCCGTTCCACTCCCGTTTCCCACTTTCAGCCGAATTTGAGGCATTGCTTGTTGAGTAGCGGAACTCAACGCCGCGCTTTGCCTTATTACCAGAGCGAAGAAATGAAACATTAAATATTTAAATTGAAAATATTAAATATTTCATTTCCTGGACTGGGGATCGACCCCAGAACCTGTCGGTTACAGTCACACGCTTGTGCCGCTGCGCCACGAGAGGCCTCTAGTTAGTTCAATGTTTAAAGACCAATTATTATTTTAAAAAACTTACAAGGTCCATTGTTCCAATAGTGTTTATTAATGATTTGTGATAGGTACTTTCTCTGAGGTCAAGTATTGTTTGGAGCGTGGTCTCGCTAATGGAGCGGTCGTAGCTCAGCGCCATCACCGTGCAGATTTCTCCACTGATGGATGGCTGTAGTGCCAGTCCCCCCTGTCTCGTTAGCGTTTGTAATCGATTCTAGGTTTTTGTCCCGCTTTGATTACACTTCGCGTTTAACATTATTGGCACTTGCTGTTCATCGAGGGTCGAGATTAATGACTTTTACTATGCTATTTTTTATTCGTATCAAATTAAATTATTTCATGTTAAAACTATAAATTATATTATACACTAGTGACGTGCCCGCGGTTTCGCTCGCTTGAATTATACTTATTTATGTACTAATCTCAATTACTTTGTTGTTCTATATAATAAAGATATTATTCTTAGGACACTATCTATACATTAAATACTGAAATTAGAGCTAAATGAATAAAAAAAATGTCTTCTCTTTTGTCTAACTAAATATCTTAAATTGGCGTATTTTATTTTTTTATCAATAGATTTAAATAAAACAAACACTAAATATTGAAGGATGGTTGCCAAGACATTATAATGGACTGCATTTTAATTTGTTTCTGAGATTAGTGCGTACAAACGTACAGGCAAACAGAGAAATACACAAAAGATATATTTATTAAAATCTTGGATTTTTATTTTTTTTATATATATCTTCCATGTACAGACAGCGATGAGTTATACACTTCTCATAAGTATAGATAGATTCTATCGTATTTCTCATCAAATATAAAATGATTTATATTGTAGATAGTGTGTTTTGCTTTACGTCAATTTCGATTGACGGGTCCCAATAATTTATTACACGCTTAATCTAGTGTATCATTTTGTAATATTGAAAAATATTTGCAAATAACTATGTTTGTACCGTTCATTCTCGTTTGACCCTAGCGGGACCTTAGATATTTACGGCGTTCTCTTTGTGTCAACAGGATAGTATCTCGTGTAGTATTGGGACATAATTGATTTAATATTTGGAATTATATACTGGGTTTTAGTAACTTCAGTTGTTCGCTATAAGTTTTTCAATATGAATTTCCTTTTAAAATAATTTATGTTATTAACATTGTGATTTTCATTTATATTGTAATTAAATTCGGCTGAGTGTTATTTATTATGGGTAATATAATCGTTCTCTATATATATATATATATATATATGTATATATATATATATATATATATATATATATATATATATATATATATATATATATATATATATATATATATATATATATATATATATATATATATATATATATATATTACATTTAAAAGGCGAAGCAAAAAAAAAAAAATGTATACAACATATTACAATATATTTTATTAAAATTTGATTACAATAAAAGCAAATAACTCAATAGTATCCTTTTAGTAAAAATCAAATATATTGTCTCTCATTTTTAGGTATAAAGGGCAAATATGCACAGACTTGGCCAACTCGCATTTCAAGCCAAACGTTCATGGAAATTGCATTGTCAATGGTTAAACTTTACTCTTGAAGTAGCCGATGTAGGCGATAAACCCACCATATACGGACCACACACGCTCGCCTGTATCACGAACTCAGGTTACAAATACGTTATTAAAATACTAAAGTATTCTTCACAGTATATTTTTGTAATTGACTTTTTCAATAATGAAAAAACGAAAATTAATGTTGTAATTCTGTCGAATATGACAGACGAAGGAGCACAAGAGTGCGTGTTGAAACTGAAGAGGTTGTGGATTCGATCCCAACTCGAGGAAATGAAATATTTAATATTTTCTTCCCCTCGTCCGTAGAGTTTGGCGCTCCGCTCTCTCTGCCTACCCGGCTAGGGACATAGCGTGAAGCTAAGTAAGTAAGAGCTTTCCCTCGATCTGGTAACAAGGCAAAACGCGGCGTTGAGTCCTACTCAACATAAAAAACCTCAATTTCTGCACTTTCTTAATTAGAGTTTTCTCTACCTAACCATGCCATGAGCGGAATACAGACCAAATCTGAAGCTATATGTAACAGATTATAAAACATAAATTTACATAAAATATTCAAAAAACATTCAAAAGATAAAACTTCCATGTTTATTTTTATTCACCAAGAGTTTCACTGCAGAGCAAGGGAAAAGTCTAGACGGTATTCTAAATAGAAAATATATCTGACATAATTTGCTAGAACGTTATTTTTCCTTATTCATATTAGTCTAAAAACTTTTACTTTTAAAAGAATTTTATAATTTGTTGAAAAGAAATGTTTGCCACAAATTGCGCTCATTCAAAGTCTAGCTTCTTTATATTTAGAAATGTTTGTCTTTGCCTGTTCGTGAATTCATTTTTGTATATATTTCTTACTTTATGTCCAAAATATTGAAAGACTAATAGTAAGACACTTCGTTCCACTTCCGTTCTCCATTCTCCGCCGAATTTGAGGCATTTCGTGTTGAGTAGCGGAACTCAACGCCGCGCTTTGCCTTAGTACCAGAGCTAAGAAATGAAACATTAAATATTTAAATTGAAAATATTAAATATTTTATTTCCCCGACAGGGGATCGAACCCAGAACCTGTCGGCTACAGTCAGACGCTTATGCCGCTGCGCCACGACTGGCCTCAAAAATTCTCATTCCATAAAAGCATTTAAAGCTCTACAATTTGTAGAGGAAAGAGACGAAAGTGAACTAAACGCAGCTTCCTGTTACAAAATTAAACGTCTAATTCAAACACGTCCTTCAAATTTGAGTTGTTTAGTTTCTACTCGAGTGTTCTTACATCACTAGTTTTAGCTACTCACGAGTACATTCAGTTTTTAAGTGCTCTTACTACTGGACGTGTTATGACTAAGAGATGGTTAATGTTTACATATAAAATGCGCAAATGCATGTTTTAGAGCGCATCGACAGAGAAAAGAAGGCAGAACAAGGACTTATTGTTATTTGTCCAACAGCAGAATAGGCAGAAGATTATTGGGTATTGCAACTCTACGCAGCTCCTTGTCTTGTTACCACTAAGAATAAATAAAAATAATTATTATCGCTGAGTGAAATTCTGCATGATAATAACCTTTGACATTTTATCAACCAAACAGAATTTCATAATAACTTAACAAACAATATTAAAAAAAAAAAATTATAAAGGACGTTTTCGTTATTCTTGAGGCACAGTAGAATACCATCTAACTGTAAAAAATGGTGATTGTGAGTTCGACTCTCGTTTAGAGAAATGGTTAGGTCACATAAATGTAGAGAACGGATTATATTAAAATTAAGTTTCTTCTGTCTATCCTATTACGCGTAAGCCATGAATAAACGTGAAATTGTTTACTTTCTTACCGTGTTTTGAACCTAAAATCATAGCGTGCAATGCACATACAACAGCGGCATAAAGCCTCGACTTTAACAGGATAAAATAAGTTATATCGTACATACCGCCATAAATATGTAATTTACATACAGAAAAGCCATACGCACACAAAAAACCCCATCACGTCACATTGCGTATAGTTTTCTATCATTTTACGATGACATAAGTTGACACAGTTCGACTTGAATCGCGAGGGTCTTCCTTGCTTCTAAACCATTCGTAATGCCGTAAAGACACGCTATGCAACACGCAATGTTACAATGAACTATAATCTGTAGGTATTTTTGTTCATAGCGCTATAAACATTTTGGTTATTTAGTAAATAAAAAACATGTATAAATATCTACGGTTGTTTATTAAAGGTAAATGGTTCGAGTGTTCATTTAGAGTTATGTCAGTTAAGTGTCATTTTTTAAATGATATAATGTTAAAAAAAATACTTCTTATACAACCTAAATATCACTCCTCGGTATTAAAGAACATTATAATGAAACTTTATACATAATTAAGTATATGTTTCAATATTATCTCCACCGAATATATGATTTATGGCAAACTTTAGTAGAGATATTAGTTACAAAGTGTAAATGAAGCCGCAGGCACCTGCTAGCTGCCGCACCGAATTTCAATAGAATTTAGTCTCGTACAGAGCAAACGGAAAGGCTAGATTTTGAATTATTCAACATTTTATGTAATAGATCTATAAACTTGTAATATTCCAGAGATATTTATTAGTGAATGTTATGACAACTCACGTTGTGACTACAGTATAAATGGAACTAATATATTATTATCTATGGTAATTTAGTGATTTTTTTTTTTTTTACAATGATAAATTCTTAGCAATTTTATCAGATAACTAAATGATATGAGTTAATGTGGATAAAACAATTGAAAACGGCGTAATATATTATTTACATAAAATACATGACTACTTAACATTACAATTCAAAGAAATAATATTACATACATATCTTTATCAAAACACTTAAATGAAATTATATGGAAACAATGCAAAAGCGTTATAAAACTTTAACTTATCGTTAATGTTTGACAAGATTACTATCAACATCATTTGATGTTCTGTAACAATTTTAAAGCTATGGAAAAATCATTGAGACCTGTCGTAGCGCAGGGGTGCAATGATGTTTTAATAAAAGAGAGAGGATGTAGGTTCAGCTCCCACTCGAGGAAAAGAAATATTTGCTATTTTCATCTTTTCACTATGGTAACAAGGAAAATCTAGGCAGTGAGTTCCGCCACTGAACATACCATGCCTCAAATTCCTCGATTAAGTGTTTTAACACTGCATTTCCAAGTTCTCTCTGCCATATGCAAAATACACCGTAAAGCTGAAAAAAGATTAAAAGAAAATTAACTTTAAATACTTTAATAAACTATATTTATATTACGTATCTAATAAAGTTATAGTTTATTATTTTAAATTATTATATTTAAAATGCTGGCAGCGGAATGGGAACTATTATTAGACTCAGGAAATCCCGAGCCAAAGCCTCGTTATGTTAACACTCAGTTCTATTGTTTCAATTGGAACTTCTCTGAGGTACGTCCTCAACCACTATCTAGAACAGGTCAAATCCGTTTTTAACGAGTGAGCAGGAAGTCTTAATTCTGTAATTGTTTGGAAAACATCGTTCAGCCGGCAATAGGTTTATGGGTGCGGCGTGTTCCCGTTTCCATAATCCAATTTGGCTAAGATATTTGACATGTGCATGTCCATTGTTATGCATTCCTTACTGAGTTTATTATATACAAATTGTCGACGCATTTGGAGGATTAAATAAAGTGGAACAGTCAATAGTTGTTGGTAATGTAATTTATTTGTATTTTTAAAATTTAGTACAACAAAGCGCGGCGTTGAGTTTCGCCACACCATACGTAATGCCTCGAAGTTAGACAGAAATTGGGAAATGGATTGTCTGTAACTTGGTAGCCTCTGTTAACCAATGTAAAAAAATATTATCAGAAAATTTTAGTTCATTTTTGATACTATCGCCAATATTTATCAATACAAATTACTTTACTTTATTAGCCTGTCGTGGCGCAGCGGCACAGGCGTGTGACTGTAAACGATAGGTTGTGGATTCGATCTCCACTCGAGGAAATGAAATATATAGTATTTTCAAATGAAATATTTAATATTTTCATTTCTTCGCTCTGATAACAGGGCAGCGCGGCGTTGAGTTCCGCCACTCATCACGCAATTCCCCAAATTCGGCGGAAAGTGGGTAACGGAAGTGGAACGAAGTTTCTTAACACTAGGTTCCTAAGTTTCCTATGTCTACCCTGCTGTGAGCGGGATACAGCGTGAAGAAGAAGAACAAATTACCATTAATTACCGTAATATTTAACAGCAGCAGAAAATTTTACGGTATACGCTTAACTTAACGTTACTGACGCTGAGAATTTCCGTGAATTATGCGTACTAACAAAACAGTTAAGTAATAAACTTGGACTATTTATACTTGATTGTTGACAATTAACCACTTGAATTCGTGGCTCGAGTGGTTGACCCGCTATATACCACTGTCAGTTGTTTGTAAATTACTGATAACTTAAAATCAGTATTGTTAGTTATTATTGATTCTGTATAAGATCTCTCATATTTATTAAGAAATTGAAAGTATCTAGTAATATTCATATCAAATTATTGCAATTTTACGTAAAGCCTATATTATTAAGTGGTTTTAATAAAGGAATTGAACAACATATATCAAAATTAAACAAATCGGCATTGAAATGTTGAATTTATAAGACACACGCAATTTAAACTCCAGTTTAGTTAGCATAATATTTATTCCTAAAATAATTTTGTGTTTTCACTCATTTCTCTATCAATCAAAAATATTATCTGAAATAATAAAAAGCCCATGGTTCAAAGAAGAATTATGTATTAAAAATGTTTATAAATATTTGTATTGTAAATATAATTAAACTTGGTCGCCGACGCAAGCCAAGACCGTCGTAAGTCAATCCGAGTTAGGATTTAAATGCTAAATATTAGCATCTTTTTACCAGGTTACCAATAAGGACAAAAAAAATAATGACGATTGACAGAGCCGGCCGCCCACCCGCGCCTCGCCGCACCTCGACGTACAGAAGCTACGATGAACTGGGTATAATAGATAAGGGAAAGCCACTTAGATATCGGCATGGGGCTATCGAAGATTTGTCGGGTATCGAGCAAACTAAAATTCACAGATCTTATAATACACACGATTTGGACGATATTACAGTTATCAGCTCTGAGGAGATACCTAAACCGAAACGAAAAACAATAGAAGGTCTAGCAAGTGGTTTTAGACGAACATTTTCTGTTCGAAGCAGAAGGGAGCCTGAGGGCATACCCATGGATACTTTTAATGTGACTTGTGAAGAAAACTTCGCAACAGTCCGAGGTGCACCGTTTGGAAGACGTAGATCGCTGTCTAGAGATAGAGGGTCGTCGTTGTTAGGTCGAAGTTCGTCGGAAGGTGATGTAAGGTTGCCCATTCCTCGAGCTCCGCCAGCTAATCCGACGCCCAGACTCCACCGCTGTCTCCGGGCCCTTGGAGGGAGCTGGAAGAATCTCCTATTACGTGAGTCTTCGTGACCTGTAGCTTCAGCTTTAATCATTAACTAAAATCATTCTGCTCCAAAATACGTAACTATTAATAAATTATCCAATTAACGAAACTAAAAACGATAAATGTGCGGCTACATTACTCTTGACCTTTAGAAATCCGGTGGCGTATCGTTTTCTTTTATTTAAAAGGTAGTTAACCGTTGACCGCGGCGCCACTGGCAGAGATTATTGTTACTGCTAAGACGGTTACAAATGATACCGAGAAGCTTAGTTTGAATCTGTGATTAACTGCAAAGCTTTAACAAATTAAACGCCTCCTATTAGTATTGAAGTTAATACTTCAGCTAGTACTTCAGAGTAAATGCTAAATGATTTGGCATATTTACTTATTTATTTCATATTTATTATTAGATTTTTTAAAAAAAATAAATTATTGTGTGACGTTAATAAAGAGTAAATTTTGTTTAAAATTAAAATCTTTTTCTTACATGTTTGTGAAGAAACAAAATGTCATTTTAATCTTTATAATAATACTTATCACATAAAATACTTTCAACCTCCGCCTTAGTAAAATTTCTGCATGTAATTTACATATCGAAATCGTATGTTTTTACCTTCATTAACGCCCCCAACATTTATATTTAACATGGTTTGTATCAAGGTTATTAATGTAATCTCTTGTTTTATAGCTAAGTGTGGGATGATGTTTTTTTTTTGTTTTTAGCATAGGGAAACCTAGTGTTAAGACACTCCGTTCCTCACTATCCGTGGAATTTGAGGCATTGCGTGTTGGGTGGCGGAACTCAACGCCGCGCTTTACCTTTTCATTAGAAGGAAGAAATGAACATATTTCATATGAAATTATTAAATATTTCAGTACGTGGTGTGAGATGATGTGTTAAAATAAAATAATTAACAATAGTATTCAAATGATATATGTTACAAATGTATGTATATATTAGTAAATTCTAATACCGCTAATTTAGTTGACTGGTCATTTTATTGCTTTTAGCTTCCACATTCCATTTACGAGAGAACATTAACCGATTAAACAAGAAATATCATATATTCTTCTATTGATCTTAAATTTTTGTATAATAAATATGTTGTTGGGGCCTGTCGTGGCGCAGCGGCACAAGAGTGTGACTGTAACCGACAGGTTCTGGGTTCTATCCCCAGTCGAGGAAATGAAATATTTAATATTTTCAATTACCCTCAACATGCAATGCCTCAAATTCGGCGGAAAGTGGGGAACGGAAGTGGAACAGAGTGTCATAACACTAGGTTTCACTTCCGTTCCCTCTGCCTACCCTGCCTAGTGCGGGATACAGCGTGAAGCTGAAAAAAAAATATGTTGTTTGTCTATTAAAATGTCAGACAGAATATGATTACAGAGTAAAAAATGTTGCCGAATCCATATTTGCCAAAGTGAGGGTGTCATATAACGTTTAACTTCCCTGGCGTGTTTAACCCTGTATAGCGAGTGGTCTCATTTAGGAAATTGCCTTTTTAATTTTCCGTCACACTGGGCTCGGAGCCTTCAGAACAATGGCGGGGTTCAAATGAAAGTCGTCGGCTGTTCTAGTTCCGATGATGACGGCTAAAGCGTGTATCGCACAAAGCACTCAGTGAACGTGTAGTAGAGTGATGTATCGAGATACGAAAGTATTTTTCATATTATTTTGGATGCTACAAATTTTGATTTTGAATATAATGTACTCTTTTGTTATTTTTGTCATATATCTATTAATAATCTTTCTTTCTTCTTGTTAGCTTCACGCTGTGTCCCGCACGTAACAGGGTAGCCAGAGGGAACTTGGGAACCTAGTGTTACGGTTCTTTGTTGCCATTAAAACACTTTCACACTATTCCCCATTTTCCGCTAAATTTGAGACATTGCATTTGAGTTACGGAGATCAACGTCGCGCTTTGGCTTATTACCAAAGCCAAAAAAAATGTTATATTTCTTTTCATCGAATGGGAATTGAACCCGCAACATGTTGCCTTTTAAATCGCACGCTTGTGACCCCGGCCACAAAAGACCTTTTTCTTTTTGATTAAGAGAAACAACTTGTGTAATGTTAAAGTATTCAGTTCAGTATATGTTTATTTAGTCCAATTTCAAATATTTCATACATATATTTCTATTTTTATTATTAAAGTATACAAAATAATATATACTTAGAACACATAAAGCAAGCCAAAATAATGTTCATCTTACATCAAATTACGCCTAATTCAATATTCGACCCACAATGTCGTTTCTAATACGCTTTGCGTAGCGGAAGTGATACGTCTAATATCGGAGCCCGGAGGGGACAAGCTATAACGACTTGTCAGCATTTATAGATCTCTCGTTGTTGACAGCGAGACGACAATAGATTCTTTTAACGAAATTGGTGATTTTGTGGGTAATTTAGTATGTATATATTATATATATATATATATATATATATATATATATATATATATATATATATATATATATATATATATATATATATATATATATATAAATATGAAATTTTGTTATTTATATGCTATCGTGACGCAGGGTGTTAGACTGCAAATTATGGTTTTTGGCGAAATCCCCGTCAGAAAAGTAAATTATTTTTATTTTTGCTGTAATATAACAAGTACTGAGTTAAGTTTCACCATTTAATAGATTGTCTTGATTTAAGAAGGCAAGCAGAGTACAGGAAATATTGTCATTAGGTTCTTTCCACCCACTTCTATATTGAAAAGAAAAGGTAAAAATATTTTTGTATTTCTTAAATAAACATAATTTCGATAAAAACGCTCCTGAATTTTTATCGCTCATCCTGAAAATTGAAACTCAGCTTAATTAGAAAATAATGATTGGAAGAGCTTGTCGTACGTTCATATTTATTTTAACATTTAACACTAAATATGACGTTTTGTCATTAAAACAGTAAACATACTAATAATTACTTTATTTTAATACTAAATAAATAACATAGGCTATAATATATATATATTTTTTAGCTTCACGCTGTATCCCGCACGAGGCAGGGTAGGCAGAGGGAACCCGGGAACCTAGTGTAAAGACACTCCGTTCCACTTCCGTTCCCCACTTTCCGCCGAAATTGAGGCATTGCGTGTTGAGTGGCGGAACTCAACGTCTCGCTTTGCCTGAATACTAGAGCGAAGAAATGAAACATTAAATATTTAAATTGAAAATATTAAATATTTCATTTCCTCGACTGGGGATCGAACCCAGAACCTGTCGATTACAGTCACACTCTTGTGCCGCTGCGCCACGACAGGCTCAGACGGCTATAATATATTGTCCATTTAAATAATTTCCTTCATTTCTTTTTAAAATACATTGCGTATTTCTTTCGTAGAATACCTTGTGCTATTTGTATAGATGGTCGTATAGTCCGTAACACGTAGGAAAGGGTTATCTAGCAGGGTCACGTACGACCCATGTCGGTCGGTATCGCCAGGTTACGGGACATGTCGTTAGCCGAACAGATAAAGTTTGATGCTTGCTAAAATTACGTTACTTTAGACAGACAAAGGAAGAATAAAATAAGAATTTCTTGAAATAAGGTTGAATTTTAGTATTAATCAATTATTATATACGTCATTAGATATGATTTAATTTCTGTATTACTTTTATGTTTAACGCATTTATATTCTGTCGTTTTAATACGTTTTTAAAATAATAAAAAATGTTTGTTTACATCGTACGGTAAAAGGAATTGTATTTATTTTTATAAAATTGTGTGTTTGGTAGTATAAAAATCACTGTTAATCTACAAAAAATATCAGACGAACGATGAATCAATGTTTCCTTTCCTTATATCTATTTAGACTACACGCACTCAGACCACCAGGCAGAGGGAACTTGGGAACCTAGTGTTAAGACACTCCGTTTCACTTTCGTTCCCAACTTTGCTCTGAATTTAAGGCATTGCGTATTGAGTGGCGGAACTCAACACCGTGTTTTGCCTTGTATCAGAACAAAGAAATGAAAATATGAAATATTTTAAATTATCCTCAACTGGGGATCGAACCCACAACCTGTCGGTTACAGTCACACGCTTGTGCCGCTGCGCCTATTATTTAAACTACGACTATAACAAAATGTAAACAAAACAATATAAAACAATTTTTAATATACCCTAAATATATTAAAAATCCGGTTTCGACTCCAAAACGTCAACACCTTTTTGAACTTCTCCTGACTAACAAAATAGTTTACGATAGTTATCCTACGGAAAACAAATCAAAGCCATTATAAATAGCAAGTAATTCAAACACCTCGTTATGTAAAGTGATATTGTGCATTGGAAACATTGAAACAACAAAGAGTCACGGCGATCTACATTGGTTAGTGAGGTTATATTTTATTGTACTATAAAACTTTAACTGTACGGTAATAAAAATTACTACCTTCAAAGTTCAAACAACAAATAACAATTACCACAATAGATATCTGCCAAAATCAAATATCAGTTAATTTCATCTTGACAATCAGAGCCACAGAGTGCTAACTATCTGTCAAACATCAAAATCATAAGCCACCTTTCAAATTCGATTGACATACCATAATAAATTCAAAGTTGCCTTTAAAAAAAAAAAAAAAAAAAACTACCCAAGAATAATGGAAAAACAAATGGAAATATTTTTTGAAAAAATGAAGTCTCAGATGGAAGCTCAAACTATTGCTATAACTGAATCTGTTACCAAGACCGTTAAAGAAAGTATTAACGAAGAACTGAAAGGAATTATCGAAGAAAATAAGATCTTGAAAAAGGAAATGAAGACCCTTAAAGATAAAATTACATTTTTGGAAGAGGATAGGAGAAGAAACAATTTAATATTTTTCGGCATTCATGAAACAGAACGTTCGGATGACCCTTTCGTGAAAGAAATTGCTAAAATGCTTCAGACTTATCAGCTCAATATTAGCGTAACAGACATAAATAAAGCACACAGACTAGGAGCTAAAGGTAACAAAACACGCCCTGTACTTGTTGGCTTTACCACTACTTGGAAGAGAAACGAAGTGTATAAGAATAGAAACAAATTACCAATAGACATATATGTAAAAGAAGATTTTAGTAAGGAAGTGTTAGAAAAAAGAAAAGAACTACAACCACAGCTTGAAGCCGAGCGAGCTAAGGGAAAAAAATGCTTTATAAAAAGAGATAAGCTAATAGTCATAGAAAACAAAGAAGAACAAAGGGATAAAAGGAAAAGAGAATGCATAGAATCTCCTAGCCAAACTTCAAACACAGCACCAAGTAAATTCAACAAAACTAACATGCTAGACTACGTTGCACGCGGCCGATCTACTTCTTTAACTCTCACGACAAGAACAAAAAACATGTAATGGACATCGACAACCGGAACCACAACGAAATGGATAAAAACATAATACTAAACCAAGCAACAAACAAATACACCCCAAGCCGGCCAGTCACCGTGGGGACAAGCGACTACCACCCTCCAAAATCTCAAAAAAATAACAAACTTCCAAAACATACTCATAACAACTACTTCTACATCGGAACACTGAATGTACTTTCACTAAGAACTGACGAAAGCTTACTCGAGCTGTCTTCCGCCCTAGACCATATTAAGTGGAGTATTGTAGGGTTGAGTGAAGTAAGGCGATATGGAGAAAAAATCGAAGAGCACGAAAAATTTATATTGTATTACAAAGGAGAAACGCCAGGTAGATATGGTGTGGGATTTATAATAAAGAAAGAACTTAAGAAATGCATAATCGAAATAAAAGGTATATCCGAAAGAATCGCGATCTTAAATGTGTCAATCCCTTCTCATAAAAAGCCTTGGTCTATAATACAAATCTACTCTCCTACAGAACAGGCCAATGCAACAGAAATAACAACGTTCTACACAAGTCTAAACGACGTAATTAAACATCATGCATACAAAAACTGCATAGTGATGGGGGACTTCAACGCGCGACCTGGTCCAAGACTGACAGGGCAAGAAATTATACTAGGGCCACACCATTTGGGAAAAAGAACAAGAAATGGAGAAAAATTAATAGAAATGGCATATTGTAACAACCTTACTGTACTTAATAGTTTGTATAAAAAAAGGACGGCGAGAAGATGGACTTGGATCTCTCCAGATGGTCATTATAAAAATGAAATAGATTACATCCTTACAAATAGACCTAAAATTTTCGATGATTGCGGGGTAATATGTAATCTTAACTACAACACCAACCATAGGATGGTCAGAGCTAAGCTAAAACTCTCAGATGATAATAAGAGAAGACCATTTAAAATCAAGGAAAGATTCCAGCACCACATCAAGATTTCTGAGTGCATTAAGTCACAACTAATAGCGTTAAAAGAAAAAGTAAGATTATGTACCGTGAGCATCCAGGAAAAATACGATACATTACATAAGATACTGACAACAAAGCAAAGCCAAAACGAACATAACTTATCTAAAAACACAATTTCAAGCACGACGAAGGACCTGTTAGAAAAAAGATTCAAGCTCCTGCAAGAACCCAATAAAACAAGAGACGTCCGAAAAGAAATCAGTATACTTAGCAAAAAAATTAAATTCACTATGAGAAAAGACAAACAACAACTAAAACTCAGCATATTTGAATCATGTCTCGCAAAAACTGGGGGAATCAAAAAAGCAATTAAACGGATGAAAGTAAATACCGAATGGATACCAAGCATTAAGGACACCACTGGCAAGGTGTACACCGTAAGACCTGACATAATAGCAGCTGCCACAAAGTTTTACAAAGATCTATACTCAAAAAAAAACAACTCGGTAAGAGTTATACTTGATAGTAAAGAAGATGTACCCCCAATCTTACTGGAAGAAGTTTTGAAAGCTATAAAATCTCAAAAAAAGGACAAAGCACCAGGCCCTGACCAAGTAACTAATGAAATACTTATCGAATGTAAAGATCTTATAGCTCCAATTTTAAAAGATATATTCAACAAAATATTAGACAGTGAAAGTATACCCGAGCAATGGTTAAAAATGTACATAATCTTAATACACAAAAAAGGCAAGATTTGTGATATTAATAATTATAGAGCTATAAGCCTTATGTCCAATACCTACAAAGTCTTTGCAAAAATCATACTTGATAGAATATCCAATACTCTTGATGAGAACCAACCTAGAGAACAAGCCGGCTTTAGAAGTGGATACTCGACCCTCGACCATATACAGGTAGTAAAACAAATATTTGAAAAATCGAAAGAGTTTCACGTACCCTTCTATTGCTGCTTCATAGACTACTGCAAGGCATTTGATTCGATAGAACACGAAAGTATATGGAGATCCCTCAAAGCACAAGGAGTTGAAGAAAAATATATAAGAATAATAAGAACAATATACCATAATAGTACCGCAAGAATCAAATTGGAAATGGAAGGACAGGACATAAAAATAGAGCGAGGCGTACGTCAAGGTGACCCTCTTTCATCAAAACTATTCACGGCAGTCCTGGAACAAATATTTCGATGGCTACACTGGAGTAAAGACGGTCTTAACATAAATGGAGAAAAACTAACTAACCTTAGATTTGCCGATGATATCGTTTTATTTGCCTCTTCTAAAGAACATCTACAAGACATGCTCGTGGACCTAATTACAGAAAGTGAAAAAGTTGGCCTTAAACTGAACCCACAAAAAACAAAGGCTATGACTAACGCCACAGAAGAGCCTCTCAGTATTAATAATCAGGTCATCGAATATGTAAATGAATATACATACCTAGGTCAATTAATTTCTTATGGGGACTTAATGTCAAAAGAGGTCGATATAAGAATTGGAAATGCTTTGAAAAGATACTATGGACTGAAAGAGATAATGAAAAACCAGAATATAAAGATCTTCTATAAAAGAAAACTTTATAACAGCTGTATACTACCTATCCTAACATACGGTTGTCAAACCTGGTCTCTTACAAAAGTTCATCTAAGGAAACTCCAAACATGTGAACGCGCAATGGAACGAAGTATGTTAAGTATCAATAAACTACAAAGAATTCATCACATGACCATAAGAAGTATTACAAAGATAGCTGATGTTACTACTACTGTGAAAAAGCTTAAGTGGAAATGGACTGGGCATATTGTCAGAGGTATCGAAAAATGGAATAAAACTATCCTGTTTTGGTACCCAAGAGATAAAAAGAGAAAAAGGGGAAGACAGTATAGGCGCTGGGAGGACGAAATAAAGACTATAGCAGGCAATTTGTGGATACGGAAAGCAAATAACAGACTAGAATGGAAGAATTTGGAGGAGGCCTTTGCCAAAACTAGGCACACAGAGGAAGTTTTCGATGTCATTTAAAAATATCAACTTTGTTTTTATAAAATCATGTAATTTCTCTGAAATAAAGGCTTTATTATTATTATTATTATAAATATATTAAGCAAAATTTGAAAATTCTAAACTAAGAAAGATTACTGAGATTACTAGGTCATTCCGGACGCCTGGAGTGGCGCTGTTAGGCTTGTAATACTCAACGTAAGCAGTACACTCCAAACCATCTCGTGTAACATTTCTGTCTTGATCTTGTCATTATATTCCCTCAGTTCTGGAATTACGCTGTAAGGGATTGAAATGAAAATATTTTCGAAGTAAATACGTATTTTTTTATATTATGATTGTGTCTTATATTTAAATTGTAAGGTATCTAGAAAAAATATAAAATTTAAAAAATCCACAGTCCAAATATCACTTAGTATTTAAACAAAACATATATTAACTAATGCCCTTTTATAAAATATATTCTTTTATAAAATTTGATCTAGCTTCACGCTGTATCCCGCACGAGGCAGGGTAGGCAGAGGGAACCCGGGAACCTGGTGTTAAGACACTCCGTTCCACTTGAACTTTTAAATTTGATCTAAAACATTATTTTTAAAAAATTATATTAAATTGAGTGCGTATCGTACGTAGCGGTAGTATATTATTTTTTTAATCTTATATTTTTTTATACGTATTTAAAATCTGTACTTTTCTTCTCAACGCGCGATAACACTTAACTTTTACCTAAATCAGCCTCTAGCGAGCAAAATAGACGTTCTTTTATACCAATATATGAACATGACTGGTATCCACTGACAAAAGGTAATCCCATGGAGGCCGCTGCCAAATTAATTCACCATAATAACAATTAAGGTGACAGAATGAAACTTGTCCCATCTCAGCGATCCTCGTACAGAGATCTTTGTCCTTAATTCCATATTAAACCTCGGATGATTTTAATCTTAGAAGCTGTTTTGTTCGCATTGTTGAGTTGTCTGAATACGTGTACCTATTCATCCCTTAAAGAATAAATTGCGAAACAAAAGAATTTATTATCATATATGCGATAAAATATAGTATATGTGAGTTTGAACGTCTATTAGGTTTGTTGTATACCTCTTTACTTTTTTATATTCGAGATTATAATTAGGCTCTACTCAGCTTTACGCTGTATCACGCACATGGCAGATTAAGCAGCGGGAACTTGGGAACCTTGTGTTAAGACACTTAACTTCCGGTCTCCACTTTCCGACGAATTGGAGTGGCGGTACTCAAAGCCACATTTTACCTTGTACCAGAGCGAAGAAATGAAAACATTAAATATTTAAATTGAAAATATTAAACATTTCATTTCCTCGAGTGGGGATCGAACCCACAACCTGTCGGTTACAGTCACACGCTTGTGCCGCTGCGCCACGATAGGCCTATTATATTATAATTGGGCGATTTATTGTAATTATTTTAAAGAATTTGACTAAATATAATTGAGGCCTGTCTAGTCGCATTAAACAGACAAAAGAACGCGGCTGTAAACGTGACAGATTGTATGATCAATCCCTACTCGGGGAAGAATATATTTATTTTTAAAATTTTTCGCACTGATAACGAAGCACAATCTACCGTCTCACTTCACACGCAGAAAGTGGTGAACGAAATTGTTTTTATAGGAACGGAATATTTTTACACTACGTTCCTAAGGTTCCTCTGCCTACACTTGAAAAAAATCAACTGCCGTAGAGCAAAAACTACTTTAAGACTTTACATAGAATTGTGATTTTAAATTAAATTTTTTTATATATATATATATATATATATATATATATATATATATATATATATATATATATAAGTACTTTTAGTTACCCCTATACACAACTACAGAAATAAAACTCCCCTTTTTTATGATATGATTGCAAAGTTCAAATAAAATAAAAAATAAAATAAAAAATGAACAGCGAGCGCCTACGAGAATATCACATCACATTTTTTATTACAAAAATGTATAACATAATACGGCCATTTAGCAGGCAGCTCGGAAAACTTCAATTGCACGTAATTTGCCTTAACGTATGTAATAGACGTAAATCATGAGCTCGTTACTGAGACACCTGCATTTAGCTAGTTGTTGCGGAATGAACAGTTTTATATTCACATCCTACTAATGCGGTAGTAGATACCGTTGTAGAATACATACATACATACATACATACATACATACATTACTTCACGCTATATCCCTAGCGGGGTAGGCAGAGAGAGCGGAGCGCCAAACGCTACGGTCTCGGCATACCTCTTTCGCCTCGTCCACTGTCATCAGCCTCTTCATACATGCCCTCCGGTGGGGCCACATACTTTTTAATTTTTTTTAAATTTTTCGTTGTAGAATGTGAGTATTTTTATCTAAATAGATTATAGTAATTGTAATTCAAAAGAAACATATAGTTGATCATATTATTCTTCGGCATAACATATTATTACCTGAATTATCTATATTTATACTGTAATCTTAAAAAAACAGACAGACAACAAACTATGTAAACATATATGTATATATAATTAATAAAAAACGTATGTTATTAATTTTTTTTAGCTTCTTGCCGTATCCCGCACATATCAGAGTAGGCAGAGGGAACTTAGGAACCTAGTGTTAAGACACTCCGTTACGTTCGACACTTTCCGTCGAAACTGAGGCATTGCGTGTTGAGTGGTGGAAGTCAACGCCGCGATTTGCCTTAATAATAAACGTTTTATACTATCGCGATGTCCAAATAAAATAATTTTAATCTAAAAATCTCTCAACAGGAAGACTAATATCAAAATAACATCCACCCAGTCTCATCTCATCCGCCACCAAACAATAAAACCTTCCCAACAACTTGACATTTTAATAAATGCCGTATATCTTTTGTCATTCTAAAAGTACCTTCCATTGTTATTTAGACATCAAAAAAAATGTACTTTTATAAAAGATTAGACATTGGTTTTATTCTCCCACAAATACCTACATTTACAGATTTGCGTTTAATAACTCGAAAATTGTTTTGGCTGTGTAGTATACGATCTTATAAAAATAATAATAGCATATTCATTGTGCTGTAAGAAGAAAGAATATAATTGTGACTCAAAATGAAACTAAAAAATGTTCCATACTAATATAAAACATCAATAATGTACTAGCGGCTGATAAAATGCAATAATAAATTCTCTAACTCTAAACGCGAAGGTTGCGTGTTCGATTCTCGTTCGAGGGGAGCAAATCGTTTTCTCTGGTGAGACGATAAAGCGCGATGTAGAGTTCTAACAATCAACATATAATATTAATAAATTGGGCTGGAAATGAGGAACATAGTGTTAACAATAGGTTTCGTTTTTAATGCTGGAATCAAAATAAAGCTCAAATAAAAGCTCTCCTTATTTATGTATATATTTACAGGAAAAAGCCACTATTGATTCTCTATCTACTATTAAATATAAAGTAAATAACATAAAAGCTTAGATGCTAAGGCATTTGATCCAAAGATTATTATAAGGGTAATGATACTGGATCAATAGATCAAATTTTCTATAGCAACCCCCAGTGCTCGCTCCATTGTAATCGTACACGTGTGGCGCGGATTTATCAGGCGTCGTGAGGTGTTGAAGAAATTTAAAATTTTACTTTATACTTGTGTATGGATGCATATAGATTTATTTGCTAACATATTACTACATGATTTATAACATAATTATGTTTTTGAAACTGAATTAAAATTCTATTTTGAAGTATTGACAATTATTGGAATCAAGATCTGAGAACTTAAGCCAGATAAGTTGAACAAAATTAGTTTAAAGGTTAGAAAAACGTCATCATTTTTGTTCATAATGCACTTTTTTAGTAATTAATTTTTCAAACTAAAACAACAATAATATACGTAAATTCACACTCCGTAATTTTCAGCTACAGTCATATAATTTATTTAATTGTTTTGCCTTTGAACAATTCGCAGACCGAACCCTAAAACACACTTATACACAAAAACAATATTAATATCGCAAATCCCCAAATATATAAAGAAATAATTGAGTTTGGGAAATCCTACGCTATTTCTTTTTATTAAAATTGAATTCTGAGAGTCAAAGTAGATGTATTCAAGGACATTTGCAGGCCGGAGGGTACACACAATGGGCCAGGACACGGCAGAACAATACCGCGTATTGAAAAAGGGCACATGGTACCTTAAATAATGGCCGTCAGAATTCGACCTGGCTGGCTCGTGTTGTTTAGGGGAATGTTTTTTGTGCTATTTTCGTTGTTCGACCTAGGTCGAGGACGAATTAGTTGAGGTTGCAAAATGTCGGCGGTATTTTTCAATTTAAATACCACAGGTTCTAGCTCATAAGATAAAATATATTTTTTAACTTATTGAAGTGTTTTTTCAAATAATATTTATAGTACCTACTTGTTTCTAAAAATCATGGATTTTCTAATAGTTTCTTTGGCTGAAAATGATATTTACTCAATTATATTATTTGCTACAGAATTACCCATTTCTTGGCCACCATTCCCATCGTCTGCAGAATCGTATGCGGTCACGACTGACCCAAACAAGTGTCATTACATAAGTTGCTAAGCTCGTATCATTATTTCCACGCTTCGTCATTAAGCCTCTGTTTCTGCTTTTATTTAATGATCATACATTGTTTTGTTTCAGGTAAGTCGATGGCGTTAATTTTTTGGGTAAAGAAACACGAAATGGCTAAGTATTTGTCACTTTATTTTTAACGAGACTAATTTCGGATTTTTTACTTTTCAAATCGTAAATAACTTTAGTTTTGGCTTGAATTCTTATTATTTTATTTGTTAAATTTGCATTTTTAGTTGAAAGTATTTAGTTTTTATCATTATTTACTGATAAAGTTATTGAAAAGCGAGATGCCTTTTGTAGCTCCATATAACAACTGTTATTGAGTAAACGTAGTAAACGTATACGATAATATTAATCGTTTAATTAATCTTCTATGAAAGGAGAAGCTTTTTGGAAAAGTTTTAAGCTCATTTTGCCTGGTAGAGTAGAGGTAAAGTACCAAGGCCTTCTTTTGGAAAAGCTACCTAAATTAATTTTGTCATATCAAGTTGATCTTACCTTTAATTTGTATAAATATATTACCTACTTTAAACACCTTGGCCAACAAAAGTTGAGTGGAGGAGCCTTACGGGGGTCTAAATTATAACAACGTTTTATATACTTATCTATATAATAATAATAATAATATCGTATATAAAATATATTATAACATGTGCCAATATATATATATATATATATATATATATATATATATATATATATATATATATATATATATATATATATATATATATTATTATTCATAATAAGATTTCTTATATATATCTGTATAGATATATATATATATATATATATATATATATATATATATATATATATATATATATATATATATATATATATATATATATATATATATATATATCTATACAGATATATATAAGAAATTTTATTATGATACACATAGGTGTATCATAATAAAATTTCTTATCAGATCTGATGATAATCGTCAACCCTTTTATGTTAATAAGTCGCCTTAATTTAATCAGCAGCTACTGGTCTCCGCGCAACAAGTATTAAAGTTCTTATAGTAGTTAAACTGAATCAGATAAGTTATCGATAATGAACTTAACATATAATTATATATTTATGTATGTTAAGGGTGTTTGTGCATTAAAAATACTATACTTCATATATATATTATTTTACTCTTTCTTTTTCATTTACATAGAAGGGTATGTAGAGGGAACCTAGTGTGAAATCTATATAATGGGGAACCTTAATATTTTTTAAACGTAATTTCAAATTATTTTTTCTTTAGTACTTCTTAACTATTATTACATTACGCTCTTCTTAAATTTCAACACTTTATAATATATACTCAGCTTCACGCTGCGTCCCGCACATGTCAGGGTAGGCAGAGGGAACTTGGGAACCTAGTGTTAAGACCCTCCTTCCCACTTTCCGCCGAATTTGACGCATTGCGTTTGGTACTTTACAAATATATGTTTATATAAAAACTTATTTTGAGCTATACAAATTGTAAAAATTTTTTATAACTGTCAGTAACTTTCATAGGAGAGTAAACTAAAGATAACATATTAGATAAAACACCGCCATCTCTCCAAGTGTTTGCTTGACGAGATTAGATACGTCACTCTTAAATAGCTCTCATATAGCTGTGCCTGTGAGAGTAACGACCTGTCTTGAACACTTCCGAAGGATAAAGGTGATTCTTGACCGTGAGTGATAATATTTTTATGTTTCTTTTATGTGAAGGAAATGAGAAACGCTTTGAAAATCTATGATTTAAATGTTGAGAATTATGGTTACTATTTATTAGAAACTAGTGACCCGCTCGCGGCTTCGCCCGCTTGAGTTGCAGTATTTTATTTACTAATCTCAGTTACTTTTGTGTTTTAATAATATTATCACTTTGAAGACAATATTTATACATTGAAAACTTAAATTTCATTTAAATTAAATAAGAAAAGGTTGTCAAATAACAACAGTGAAAACTATAAATTTAAATCTGGTTTCTGATGTTAGCGCGTGCATTATATATATATATATATATATATATATATATATATATATATATATATATATATATATATATATATATATATATATATATATATATATATATATATATATATATATATATATATATATATATATATATATATATATATATATATATATATATATATATATATATATATATATATATATATATATATATATATATATATATATATATATATATATATATATATATATATATATATATATATATATATATATATATATATATATATATATATATATATATATATATATATATATATATATATATATATATATATATATATATATATATATATATATATATATATATATATATATATATATATATATATATGTTTGCTGTTTCATTGGACGAGCTAATTTCTAGTTCGAATTAAAAAAATATCTTTATATTGGATATTGGATTTATCGACGCAGGTTTAAGGACACAGGCTATATTCCATCACGTGACTCGTTTCAATGTAAACCGTTGTACAGCTATGGTCAGAGTTACCTCGTACTACGAATAGGTATGTAATGTTAGCACTAATAATTATTTCTATTTCTTCACGAGAGCGAAGCAAGTTTGTAAATGCAACAATATATCTACTTGCATAGATAATAGAAAAAGTCATATTAATTATATGACGTTAAATACAGAGATATATCTATATGATTGACAATATATAGTATTATAGTCTTATAAAATACATTAGTTTTTGGCAATCCGTAATTGAAAAAGCCTGGTAATCCTAAATACATGTGCGATTCCCAAGCGCACAGCAAATACGAGCCCTTGTTTGCGAAATACAAACGCTTAATTCTCACTAATCCCGGCCAATCCCTTATAAAAAGAAACACTAAGTACAATAAATAGTAGTATATGACAAAACATAATGGGGCTCTGGCTAAGCTGTATATTGTATGGGAAACTAAATGAATCAATTTCCTTGGCTTTTTGGCTGAATATAAAATCATAATTATATTTTGATATTAACAGTTTTCAAACATAAATTTTACTTCAATTTAAATATAATACCTTTAGGAAATACCCAACATTACGTGACGTTTGAAAATGATGAATTTTAAAACAATTATTTCAAACCGCTAATAGAATACAATTGAAAAACGTATGACAAAATAACAGGAAGGACTATTAATTAAAATAAAGCAAGCAAAGTACATTTTTTTAATGCTTTTATATAAAAACAATATGTAAAATATATATATATATATATATATATATATATATATATATATATATATATATATATATATATATATATATATATTTTATTATAATACATAAAATGTTTATTATTTTATATATATAAAATATAGATTTAGGTTTATCTTTCTTTTGTATTTATTTTTATATTTTAATTTTAGAATTGACGACTGTCGTATTTCGAAACTGGTTTTAAATATTCTAGCCAGTATCACCATAGACATCTGTCCACAGTCCCAGAAATTAGGGTGTTGCCAACATAAGTAACAACGGTAACAATCACCCACTAAAAGGCGTTATTTTAAAATCCTTTACCTACACCTTATTTAAAATTAAAAAAAAAAAAACAAATCAAAAATCATCTGACATTATCTAAATTATTTCTTGGTTTTGATTTACTTTTTTTTACGTAACATAAGTAAAAGATCGTAAAATATCTACAAACCAAGCTCCAAGATAGTTTCTATATATGAAACTAAAATAAATAATTATAAAAAGCTTTCATATCACCGGGTGAACTTTTATTAGACGTTATAAATTTCAACCACTTTTAATAGTTATTGGCTCTGAGAGTCATAAACTATAGTTGACTTTAAACTCATTTGAAGAATTGCTCTTTGTTCAGCACAAAGATATATCTATATCATAGATAAATATTTTCGATTTGTAGTTTCATATTTTTAAAGCGTTCTAAGAATATTATTTTGATATGTAAAATATTAATAACTTAATAGAAAACTCAAATATTATTTTTTGTTTGTTTTTTGTATATTTTTTCTAAAGTTTGTTTTAAATTTCATGAATCACTTGACTCTAGTTTTCTTTCTATAAGCTTTTGGTATCAAGGCATAAATCATGTGGTTGAGTGTTCTTGCACCTTACCGCTTTATGATCATTTTAAAGTATTACTATTTTATGGCACATAAATTTTCCATATCTCCAGAGATACTGCTACTTATGATTAAAATATAAAAATGGTACTAAATTGAAATATTCGACAGATATCATTAATTACTAATTCTTTGTGAAAAGAACGTAGATACGAATATATTGAAATATACATAAATACATATAATATAAAAAAAAACTGAAATTTTTATAAATAGATTTTATTTCCTATTTTTCACCTCTTTATGGAATGTGGAGGTGCATCCAGTGTATTATAGTCTAGCCTAAAACAAGTGTCCCCATTATGCCTTGTTAGCATTTTTCTATAACTAATTTAATTATTTTTCTGTAAAATCAGACTGACTAAAGTTCTTAAAACTTATAATTTCAATACGTACATCTATGTTAAATAAATATTTTCACTTAATCCCTAAAGTACAGACAGTAGATTTTCGTTTACTTATTTACACAAACAAACAATGTATAGTAACTTCGTGATATAAAATAAAAAGCCTATTTGACTTATCAAACAAACACAATTTGCTTTTTCACATACGCATTACTCTAGAATCAAATAGGCAAATATTGATAAAAGGCAAAGCTCATCGACTTGCCAGATGTCGTAGAACGCACCCTCCTATAATTTAATGTAGGGTGAATCACAATAGCTATCGATTCTTTTGTGCCTCTGGGAAATCGCCTCTTCATCACGCTTCTTACACGATTACCGCAAAACAAGAGTTCAATGTGAAGAACTTTCAAGGTGAACTTGAACCAATCAATATTTGCAAGCGTCTCTAAAGAACGCAAGGTGAATAATAATTAATAGATATACATATATATGTACGTATTTACATATTATATAAGAGGTTAGTTTTGTTATGGTAAGCGACGGTCTACTTGGTTTGATGGTTTGACAAATTATCGCATTTTCAATGTCAAATATCTAAAAATATCGTATATTTTATTAACTTTTCATAACTCTACTTAATGTTTTCATTTTTCGCTCTGGTCAAGCGTAGCGTTGAATGCCGCCACTCTCCACGAAATGCCTCAAATTCGGTGGAAATTGGACAACGGAACGGAGTGTCTTAATACTAGGTTCGCAAACCCACCCTGCCATATGCGGGATACAGCGTGAAGCTGAAAAATTACATACTCTGGTAACGCTTGTATGTCTAAGGATGATGTCAATAAGTTAATAATTTAATAGTTAAATATGGATATTCTTTTAATAAATAATAATAAAGATTATTTTATATTTTAGCATATAACCAGATTGAAATATAAACAGTTGCTCCATACACAAGAAAATATAATTCGTAATGGTTTCTCAAGACACCGTCAATTTCGCTAGAAGATGAATGGTGTCAGCTGGCATCATCACGTTTCCGCTTGCAACCGCATTGTTTTGTACCATCATACTAATTCAAGCAACCCGACTCTGATTTCAGAATTGACGTTCATAATTAATGGTTTTTGGGGCAGCTCCTAATGTTCCCGGATTGTTGATGAACATTTATTTTTCCGACGAAATGAACATCTTGCTTCTGATTAAATCAGAATCTCGTTCCAAACTGTTTTATTGCAGGCAGTGATCATTTCTATCCAGTTTAATAACTCAAGGCCTATCCTGGCGCAGCGGCACAAACGTGTGACTGTAACCGACAGGCTGTGGGTTCGAACCCCACTCGAGGAAGTGAAATATTTTATATTTTCTATTTAAATACTTAATGTTTTCATTTCTTTGCTCTGGTACAAGGCAAAACGCGGCGTTGAGTCCCACCACTCAACACGCAACGCCTCAAATTCGGCGGAAAGTGGGAAACGGAAGTGGAACGGAGTGTCTTAACACTAGGTTCCCAAGTTCCCTCTGCTAACCCTGCCATGTGCGGGATACAGCGTGAAGCTGAGTGAATGAGTGAGTTAATAACTTTTGTTTGAGTAACTTAATTCTTGTACTGTTTTTTCACTCTGTGATTAAAACGTTGAATAAAATGCTTATAACTTTAATTTCCGCTTTTGTAGAATAAATACATAAAATTTCGGTACCTCCATAGAGATTTATCAAAATGAAGGATCTCTATCTTAATTTTTCATTCAGTTCAGTCGGGGCCTGAATCCCTCGAGTTTACTTTTACTTAACGAAACCTTATTCAAAATAAACAGCTTGGTGTAAACGGGAGACGTGCCCAAAATATGAACGCCAATGACTTTGTATTATTTCCACTGACAATAACAAAACGCGGTCGAGAGCTTTTAATTTCGTTTTATTATAAAATGCAGATAGGTACAGTGTAATATTTAAGTTGTCCTGTATAACGGACAGACAGCAGTTTAATTAAAAGTTTTACACTAAGGATTTTTGTGAGCATATTTATGCAAAAATACCGCTTACGAATGAGATTTTGTTCACGTGAAGATATCAACCTTGAATGTTAAATAAAAACTTTTCTTAGCCAAGCAATCCAAGCAACATCTCAAATTTAAACTCTTTTCATTACGTCTCGAATCAAATATGAATGAATAGATCGCAAGCTTTAACAAAATGAAGTACAATGGTTGGGAACTTTTTTCTTTATTTCCTGGAGCAAGTATATTGAATTTCACTCCCACACAAACTTAACTGAAAGGAATATTTTATCCACTGCAGAAAGAGTTGTGATATCAAGAATTTTACTTCGTTAAATATGCAAAAAGGTTTTCTTTAGGCGCCTTTATAAAGGAGAATTAAGCAGCACTTTAAAATATTTTATATTTGTTGTATTTTTTTTATCAGTAGTATTCAATATCAATATACATATATTGAGGCCTGTCGTGGCGCAGCGGCACAAGAGTGTGACTGTAACCGACAGGTTCTCGTTTGGTTCGACCCCCAGTCGAGGAAATGAAATATTTAATATTTTCAATTTAAATATTTAATGTTCCATTTCTTCGCTCTGGTAATAAGGCAAAGCGCGGCGTTGAGTTCCGCCACTCAACACGCAATGCATCAAATTCGGCGGAAAGTGGGAAACGGAAGTGGAACGATGTGTCTTAACACTAGGTACCCGGGTTCCCTCTGCCTACGTGAAGCTGAGTGAGTGAGTACTTATATTGCATATTTTGCATGCGTTTTTTTCAATCAGCGTCGTATTACTTTGACTTCCATATGTGACGTAATCAACCGGAGTACATGCTAGGACTTGGGATTACCGAAAGTCTATATATTTTACGCAAGTCAAACACATTAAATACCTCTGAGTTATATATTAAACAACTTATAACTTCAAATATTATCACTTGTCCATAAATCTTTCTACTTTGCATAATATAAATCAAAATTTAGAGTTAATAATGATACTGTATGGCGCAGGCGCAACAGGTTACCAGCCAGCATTTGTTTTAGTCAAAATGAGGTAGTGCATTGGTGACACTCGTATTGCGTGCCTTATTTATGGAGGAACATTATCATACTTCAAAAATTGTACGTTGTTTTACCTTGTTCTAAGATAACAGCCGCCTACGGATTTGTTTGCGTAAGGAAAAATGTTTACATTTATATTTCAAGATTTATATAAAAAAATGTACTTTGCTTTTCTAAAAACTATATGTTAGATATAACATTATTTTTTATTTTACATTATTTTTTAATTCCGAGTTTTATACTCATGTTAATATTTCCTTTATTTCTATTTAAAAAACGCGGCGTTGAGATCCGCAACTTAACACGCATTGCCTCCAGATTACGGCGGAAAGTAGGGAACGGAAGTGTCTTAACACTAGGTTCCCAGTCTCCTCCCTCTACCTATCTTGCTATGTGCGGGACACAGTGAAAGCCTGAAAAAAATGTTAAGACAACTCAACGTTCTTTGCTTAAGCATTATAAAGAAGTAACTATTGTTTGAATATAAACTCTGAGTAACTTATGATCTTTTAGAATTGTATTTCTACTACATAGATAAAGTTATGTACCAGGTGGGCCAAAATGGCGTCACGTGTACTAATTTGTCTATCTACAACTTACTCAGCTTCACGCTGTATCCCGCACGAGGCACGGTAGGCAGAGGGAACCCAGGAACCTACTGTAAAGACACTCCGTTCCACTTCTGTTTCCCACCTTCCACCGAATTTGAGGCATTGCGTGTTGAATGGTGGAACTCAACGCCGCGCTTTGCCTAAATACCAGAGCGAAGAAATAAAACATTAAATATTTCAATTAAAAAGATTAAATATTTCATTCTCGACTGGGGATCGAACCCGAAGAACCTGTCGGTTACAGTCACACTCTTATGCCGCTGCGCCACGACAGGCCTCAATCAAATAAAATCTACAATAGACATAAAATTATTCTCATTCGGTCTGCCCGCATAAAGAAATTGTATGGCGGTGTCGGAACTAAACGCCGCATTTTGTCTTACTAGATCGTACAAATGAAAATAAATAAATCCAGAATTTATTCAAATTAACAATCAACCTAGATAGTAGAACAAGGAAAATTCAAAGCGGATGCAAATTCGTGACTTAATCGATTAATTTGCCTCACATTATCCGTTAATTGTCGGAACAAATCGTACGATTGAATTATAATTGGCGAAATTGGAATGCGTACGAAATCATCTGATCGGCCACGCGGGGTCAAGGACTGCTATTGAACTGGATCAATGCGACCTTGTGTAGCCATTGTTATTTTTGTAATGGCTGTGTACACTTCAACTTTTACTAATACTACTCACTCAGCTTCACGCTGTATCCCAGACATGGCATGGTAGGCTGAGGGAACTTGGGAACCTAGTGTTAAGACGCTCCGTTCCGTTCCCCACTTTGAGGCAAGTTTTATTAATATCGTATATTACAACGGTCAATAAATGTCGGTACTGGCAGACGAATTGCGGCGTTTAGTTACGGTACTCAACGCAGTGTGTTTCGTATTTGGATGGAAAGTAGAACGAATATCTTAAAAAAAGGAGTTTGAAATGAATAAAAAGTTATGCATTTTAAATGAAGTCAGTTTTAATTAATTATAAGTCTTATTACGTCGTCGATGTAAGTGGATGTTTGAGGTTTGATACCCACTTAGGAAATAAATTATTTTCAATTTTCGGCGTTAGCTTCCGTAACTAAACACGCACTTTCTGGAATGCGAGCGGAAATAGAGGACGGAGTGTCTCAAGACTATTTATATTTAATGTTATATAAAGCATGTAAAAATCAGTAGGCTTTATTTATGTAAACATATTTTTATAATTAATTTGTTTAAACCTACATTTAATCTTTAAAGAATATTTTTCTGAATACTTTAACAGTGAGATAAGCACTTTATATTGCCATAGTCCATGTTGTTTTTTTTCTTATAATTAATGAGGTAGACCTTGATAGTCAACAAGAGCAAGTTACCTTAATGGTAAAGGGCTTTGATAATAGCTTCCTAGAGAGCGACTGGCGAGTCATTCTCTGATATTATGTAGAGGCTTTTACATTTATTGATAACGTTTTTAGATAAATATGGCAAGGGAAATGTTAAGAATTAATATTTTTGGTAATATTGGAAGATTATATCTTTTTTTTCGATAAAAAATTAAATATTTTATCGTAAAATAAATTGTACTTATTTTTAAATATTTTTATCATTATATATTATTTTCAGTTCCACGCTGTATCTCGCAAATAGGAAAGTAGGGAGAGAGAACTTGAGAACCTAGTGTTCAGACACTACGTTTCGTCTTCCATTTCTCAACGATTTGAGGCATTGTAGAGTAACAATACGCAACGCCACGTTTTACCTCGTTACCAGATGGAAATAATAAATATTTCAATTCTTCGAGTGGGGATCGAACCCCACAACGTTTCACGTGTATATTCGCACGTTTGTACACCTGCGCCAAATGATGGCAGTGTGCTTATCAGGTATTGTTGTTAAAAAAATGCCAAAACGTGCATATTTTGCAATTTATTTTTTATTGAGGCCTGTCGTGGCGCAGCAGCACAAGCGTGTGACTGTAACCGACAGGTTCTGGGTTCGATCCCAAGTCGAGGAAAGGAAATATTTAATATTTTCAATTAAAATATATTTGATATTTCATTTCTTCGTTCTGGTAATAAGGCAAAGCGCGGCATTGAGTTCCGCCACTCAACACGCACTGCCTCAAATTCGGCGAAAGTGGGGAACGGAAGCGGAACGCTGCAAAAAAAAAATTGCACTGAACCCACAACCTCCAATAAAATAGCTGGTGCCATTCACATCTCTGCCAATACACCACAACGGTCGTGCACGTCGGACACTAATTAAAGTAAATGGAGTTTGGACATAGATTTATTTACCGATTGTCATGATAATTGCAATTTACTTCACTATATAATATGTAATCGTTAATTTAACACATTTTCAAGATACGTACTCAAGTTTGACTATTAAAATTATTGGATTTGAATGTTAAATTTGCATAATAGTTTAATTACTATGTACACCGTTCATAGCTGATTCGACAGAGGGAAACTTAATGCCAAAACACTCACACACTCTTTTGTCCGTCCGTCCAGATTTTCGTTTAATTTTGTATAGATTATCTTAACATTTTGTTATTATAGTGAAGAAATGAACATGTTTTTTTAATGAATTTGAGCCCAGAGCCAAGAGAGCCATTGTGACAAAACGATTTTTTTCATTTAATTACAAGTAGAAATTCAAAGTGGCCATACTACTTATATAGCCTGTTAGCTAACCTTCCTTTTATGGAAAATTAACTAGCATGTAAGTATTCCTAGACTTTAACTCCCAGTTAAAATTCCTTACCAAATAACAAATATATTCCTATTTGAATAGTTTACCATTACATCTATCTAGTATCTATCAAGGCCAGCCCAGTAATATATTATCATGTAACGGTACAGATGTTCGCGATAAATATCTATGGCTAATGAGCCTGGTGGGTGTAATTAAAAATGTTAATTTGGTGTTAGACCATAATTGTGCTATAAACGACACCGGCTAGTAAATCTGAGATGAGGCAGTAAATTGTAGTAGCGCTTTCTTTTTATATCTAAATTTATTATAATTTTAATATAATATTGATGTTTTATTAATTTTTTGAGGAGAGGCACAAGCGCGTGAATGTAACCGACCAATTCGATCCTCAGTCGAGGAAATCATATATTATATATTTAATATTTTCAATTTAAATATTTAATATTTTCATTTCTTCGCGCTGGCAAAACGTGGCGTTGATTTCCGCTACTCAACAAGCATTGCCTCAAATTCTGCGGATTGTTACGTATTTTTTTATTAATTTTATTAAAGGTTAAGTTTAAACAAGTTTAACATGTAATAAGAAATTTTCTTTTACAAATATTTGATTATTATTAATAAACACTATTAATGTGTTGCAGTAGCGTACGCATTGAAAATTTGTAAAAACACTTCGTCTACATTAAAATACTTTCGTTGCCTACTTTCCACTGGTTTCTGGAGGACGAGTTGAGTCACAGAGTTCTACGCTGCTACTCGTTAAAAACAACAAAATGAATGTGTTTTTGGCAGATTTTCATTCACTGTAACATAACTCCAATCAATTTGTTTGTATTTTGTATATAAATGTGTTTGTAAAAAGCCATCAAAAATGTTTTTACACCGATAGAATGATGTAGGAAGTCCATAAATACAGAAATGGTGTTAAAATACATACAGCGCTCACCTTTGTGCCTTTGTTTATGCATTGAATTGAGTTCGACAGTCTAAATAGATAACATCACGTGAACACCAGCAGTCATAAATATAACACGGAGGACAGTACAATGCGTGAATTTACAGCGTTTTTATTTTACGAGGATCACATTTTCGACCCTGCAATAAAATAGTCTGGCATTTTTACATCACCTAGCCTGGAGTAGAACGCATGTTTTTATAATAAATTTAGCAAGCACATGGGTCGTTTCAAACCTTTTTCGCTTGTGACGCAAAGTATTTAATATAATTATGAAATGTTTTTTCATTTATGATGCTGTTGTACAGAAAATACTTCATTATGAATGGTAAATGTTGTTTTGCTTTGTTTGTGTTTCCACTTTCCATCTCTCTAATCTCTCTATGATATTTATGTAGATCTAGTTACATAGATCATGGAAACCTTTAATATTTTAGTTATATTAAACGTAAATTATTTAAATAATAAAATGCCGCTTCTTTCTGTATCACGTACATTGCAGGGTAGGCAGAGAGAATTGGACCTAGTGTAAAGACACTCCGTTCCTGTTAAGGTCCTTCCGTTCCCCAATTTCTGCTGAATGAGAGACATTGCGTTTTGAGTGGCATTGCGTTTTGAGTGGCGGGCTCAACACTTGCCATGTTACCAAAGCAAAGAAATTAAATTATTAAATGTTTCATTTCCTCAGATGAAAGCCACTACATGTTGCATTTGTGCTGCTGTGTCACAACACTATGCCTCATATATAATAATAATCAATAAAAAAAATGATAAACAATTATTTTAATAGCCATTCATCGTGTATTTCTTCTATAGACATCATTTTTTCAACTCATCTAGGCCTTGTTATTGGAAACAATTAAATTTTCGATATATTAGACGCGCCAGTGACTTAACGGAAATACATTTCGTATTTCTATGTAAAGTCATTCTTGATAGTAACTACTAAATAATCTAAACTGCGTCCATAACTCTTGTGATTTCAATTTCTTGTCAGATCAAATGCACAAAGCTCTACATTTAGTTTACTCAATTCCAAAATTTAATACAGGTTTTAGAAGACGATGAAATATTATTGTATACAATTTCAATGTTTCAAGAATATCTTTTGGTAAATTTTATTGTTTAAAAATACACTCTCCTTTGGTTTGTAACGTTATTTTATCGTCATACTTGACTTATTTAAAACCTTATGAGTAAGTGAAGTAGTGATAATAAAGAAATTTTCGATAACATTTATTTTCATAACGATAAATATATGTATATAATGTTATCGAAAAAAATGTGAAGATACATATATAAGAACATATATAAGAACTTTTTGCTCAGACTGTTTCCGGCGCTTGGCAAGGTAGGCAAAGAGAACTTGGGAACTTAGTGTTGAGATACTCCGTTTTGTACCCCATTTTAGGCCAATTTAAAGTCTATACCGCCAATGATGACCATATTTTTCTGTAATTATGTATTAAAGTAGTAAAGTTTCTTTTCTAGTTACCGACAGACAACCATGACAGATATAAGGCTATATATACATTTTCGAAATAACAATAAAAAAAAGAAACAATTTCGTTTATAAAGATTAGTAGAAGGTGATTGTTCGATTAAGCTTATTTATATATGTAAATTCTTAAATAATGACACTGTCTATGTAAATTATACTTTTAATGAAGTACCTAAGAACCGAGCTATAAATACAGCAAGTTTTACTGGTTGTGTCGTACTTGTCTTACAATGACAATAGTTCAAGATTGATGTCCTCCATCGAAGTTGGTGGCGTAGGTAGTGCATTCCGATCTGTGTGGGCCAAATAACATCTGAGTAAATTCTTCGTGTCGAAACATATTTTATTGGCCCTGGACGATACTTCCTTAAGCCGATTTCGAAAGTGTTTTATGATTATAACATTTCAGATAAGTGATACAACTCTCGTTTTTGCGCGGTATTTCTTCGACATTTATTGTTTCGAGCATTGATTTGTTGATTTAAAATATGTTATCATCTAAATAAGAATGCAAATGATAGATTTTAAAGTTTCGAAAAAAGCTAAGAAATAAAAGTATAACGGAAGCTTTGTTTGGGACACAACGATCGTGGAAAGCGCTGACGCCGTGATGTCGGCTGATACTCCGGTCGAGCCCTGGTTACGCAAATATTCCCACCTAATTACCAGTTCCGCTCGCACGGATTTAAAAATATCTATAAGGCGATATTTAATTTAGAATTTGCATATAAATTTATTTAGTGCGATGTCGATTTGCAATATCAGATAGTGGTGCAATTGTGCAGTTTTAAGCGCGATAGGTAGTGGGTTCTATTTCCACTCGAAGAAATTAAATATTAAATAATTTCATTTCTTTGTTCTGGTTATAAGGGAAAATGGCGGCGTTGAGATGCGAAACTCAATGGCGGTAATTGGAGGACAGAAGTGTCTTAATGAGAACACAACGTAGAGCCGTTCGAATCGTTGGGGACCCAATGATCTGTAAGGGGCTTGACACTTTGGACTTGCGTAGAGAGGTATCTTCGCTGTGCGTTCTCTACCGCATTTATCACGGGGAGTGTTCTGGAGAACTGCTTGACTTACCTGCCGCCGAATTTTCTAATCGCACAGTACGCCACAAGTAATGTACCATCCACATCATCTGGATACGTGGCACTCGAGTACTGTGCGGTTTCGTAGGAATTTAATTCCACGCGCCACACATCTCTGGAACGGCCTACCGGCGGTAGTATTTCCAGGTCGCTACGACATGGGTACCTTCAAAAAGCGCGTCTACCTACACCTCAAAGGCCGGCAAAGCACCTGTAGCACCATCAGGTGACCCGTGCGCTCGTTTGCCTTATCTTTTCCATAAATAAAAAAAAAAGTGTCTTTACAGTAGTTTATTAAGTTATCGCTGCCTGCTCTAGTAGGATACCCTAGTTGAGATAAAACGTGATACCAAAAATAAACTATTAGGTTATTTTTCTTATAATTAACGTCAAATAATTAATCCTAAAAATAGTTTACCGACTTATTCCTTCTATGAATACCTTCAGAAAATGATAAAGTTGCAACATAAAATATGGCTATCGAATAAATTTTACTCGCAAATTGGAAGACCTTAAGCAGTTACCGCTCAACTCGGCACGCACCGTCAATGGAGCCGCATTGCGAACAATCACGACGCCAGGTTTAGGCTTACCTTCGTCTTTCAAGTTATAAACTACAAAGGAAATTAACAAATTCTTCTTTGTATTTGAACTTTTTTAAAACTAAGTTAGTTCACACTTAGGAAAGAAAAATACTTATTTAAAATAAAGTTAATACTTATTTAAGAGGTTCTACTCTACTCTACTCAGCTTCACGCTATATCCTGCACATGGCAGGGCAGCCAGGGAGAATTTGGGGACCTAGTGTTAAGACACTCCGTTCCACTTCCGTTCCCCAGTTTCCGCCGAATTTGAATCATTACGTGTTGAGTGGCGGAACTCAACGCCGCGTCTTGCCTTGTACTAGAGCGAAAAAATGAAAACATTAAATATTTAAATTGAAACATTAAATATTTCATTCCCTCGAGTGGGGATCGAACCCACAGCCTGTCGGTTACTGTCACCCGCAGTCACCCTCTGCGCCACGACTTGTTTTCAAGAGGCGCAGGTTCAAATCCCGCTACATTGTTTTTTCTTATTGTAATTGTATATCGAATTACCTTCGTTACCTTTTGAAACATTTTTGTCTTTTTTTAAAAAAGATTGACACGGAATGTCTTGAATTCGTCGTGCGTCGTTTTGTAAGATTTTTTTTATCTCTGCATATCCTCTGTATTGTGCAACTTTGCGCCTGCCAACGTATGCGACAGGGCCCTATTTATTTTTATTTATTTATATTTACTAATATTTCTTATCTCAGCTTCACGCTGTATCCCGCACATAGCAGGGTAGGCAGAGGGAACTTGGGAACCTAGTGTTAAGACACTCCGTTCCACTTCCGTTCCCCACTTTCCACCGAAATTGAGGCATTGCGTGTTGAGTGGTGGAACTCAACGTTGCGTTTTGCCTTGTATCAGAGCGAGGAAATGAAAACATCAAATATTTAAATTGAAAATATTAAAAAAATCATATATACAACCTGTTTAAACTTTAAAAAAAATCTACCCGATTTTAGATGTATAACATTATCTACGTATACTAAACTCCTTAAATAACACTGAACATTAAATTTCACTCATTAAGCAGTCCTTTATAGGTGGAAAAAAGATAAAAAAATATAATATGTATGTACATACTCGCCATAAATTATGTATGAGGTTATAATTAAAAAATATTTTTCAAATGTATTATGAAATTATAATATTTAATTGTGTTTTTTCGCAGGTAAGTTTCAATGCTCCGTATTTTGACCGCAGTTTTTGTAAGTGATGTACAGATTAATGCTTCGCGAAATGTTTTATGTACAACGACGAGATCCGGTTACAGTGTTATTTTTTATTTAGCTTTGAAACAAACAGTAATTACATTACAATTAGGACTATGATCTAAGTGATGATCTACCAGCGGATAATTTTTATTGTTGTCAATTTGATATCCTTCCTTCCTAACAATAAGTTGGTAATACCTTGAATGGGATTCAAACTTACAACCTCGTTTTTCAGTTATTATTTTGACGTTATGAAGCGTTAATACTCAATTGATAGATTTTTTTTTTTCAGAGAAAGTACAAGAAAATTTTAAGTCTATCGTAGCGCAGGCCAGCGTCTGTAAAAGCGATAAATAGTGATTTTGCAAATATGAAAAAAAAATAAAAAAATATTTTCATTCCTTCTCTCTGGTAACTAGGCAAAGCGCGGCGTTGAGTTCCGCTTTTCAACCAACAATTCTTTAGATTCAACGGAAAAAGTTTCTGAACACTAGATTCCCACCAATTTACAAGACACTAGAGTTATTAAAGTTACATAAAATTAAAGCCAAAAAGTTATTTTTACACAAATATTATTATTATAATTTTTCTAAAATAAATAAAAGACAATATCACCGCTTAATTAAGTAGAACAATATATTACCATGCATGTACTGTGTAAATGTTGAACAAAACAAATAAATATTCAAATGATTTACTCGCATTTCTCTTCCCTAGCGAGTAGAGCTCATTCATCTCGAGCTCACGTCATATCTAATTGCAGTAGATTGTTCTAACATATTATCGCTGACCGGTGTTGCCCCGTGACGCCACGCCATCTGTTACAATCACCAATTTAACTTGACCTACCTACCAACCTCCCTGATTTCACATAAATCAATGCAAAACCACAAGTGGAGAGCTCCTAATAAACGGTTAGACTTGACAATGAATAAATTATCCACTTAGCATTTCCGTTCATCTTCTGATTTTGGTTAATATACTTGTAGATGGAGTAGTAATTTTTGCTTTAATTTTTACGTATTTTAAGATTTTTACTTATGCTTAGCCATATTTAAGTTTTTGTTTTTTATGCTGTATTCCGCACATAACAGAGTAGGCAGAGAGAAACTGGGAACCTATTTCCCATTAAGACACTTCCGGTCTCCAATTTCCGCTGAATTCTGGAGGCATTGGGTGTTGAATGGTGAAACTCAACGCCTCTCTTTGCCTTGATACCAGAGCGAGAAAATGATAAATATTAATTATTTAATTTTATTTACATTAAATATTTCATTTCTATGAGACTTATTTTATTTCTGTTTATTTGTGTGGAAAATCTGTCTAATCCCACAGCCTGTCGCATTACAATCGACCGCTACTGCTTTTTATGTAACATTAACTCATAAATAAGTGGGGAACGTAAGTGGAACGGAGTATCACAACACTAGGTTCCCAAGTTCCCTCTGCCTATACCCTGCCATGTGTGGGATACAGCTGAATTGAAGCTGAGAGAGTAAGTAACTTATAAATAAAAACGAGAACATCATTAACGTTCATATGTTTATAAATAAATATCTTATGATTATCATCATATCTACAAATATTAGAAAGAAATATTACAAACGAGAAACACCAAGTGTTAAATACAGTTTAATTGCAACGATAATAGTAATAAATCACGTACAGCATCAAAAGATGATCATACAAACGCCATGTTGAACTCGTCTTTGATTGATATTATAATATATCCCAGACAGCTGTTAATATATTGCACGACAAGTATGTACGTGAGGCGCCAATGCACCCCGTCTAGACAAGTTTAAACAACCAGCGTAGTTAGACCCCTCGGTAAGGGAAACGGGGAACATTAATTATTACACAGGTGCCATATCTAAACGATGATTAAATGAATTTGCGCGGTATCCTTCGAATTTGTATCTTTTGTTTATAAAGTCATTAATTAGTAAATGTAAAAGCTTATTTTATTAAAAAATATTTTTGTATCTGCCGATTTTAGTAATTTTAATTATGCCTGCCTCTAATTCAGAGGAAACTGAGTAACGGGACGGAGTGTCTTCATAATGGGTTCCCAAGTTCCCTCTGTCTAAATTGCAATATGCGGGATACAGCGTGAAGCTAAAAAACAATTCTACTAAAAGTAATATATTTTTTTTAATTTATTCATTATTTAATGTATTATAGTATAAGATGAAGATGGTAATAAAAAAAAGATGGCAAAGCGCGGCGTTGAGTTCCGCCACTCAACACGCAATGCCTCAAATTCGGCGGAAAGTGGGGAACGGAAGTGTCATAACACTAGGTTTCACTTCCGTTCCCTCTGCCTACCCTGCCTAGTGCGGGATACAGCTTGAAGCTGAAAAAAAAAATATTATAAGAACATGACAAACTATATCATTGCACTATTGATTAACTTTAAAAGGGTTTTCACCATATGTTCCTCAGTCTATAAAAAAAATGCTTTACAAATTGCCTACATTCTACCTGTTAATATTACTTATATGGATTACAAGGGTTGCATTACTAATTTGCCGCACAACTCCTTTTAGTTCCATGCAATTTATATCTTTATGCAAATGATAACTGGGTCGGTATTTACATGAGAAATTGCTCTGCGACCAAGATTATGCAGATGCATAACGGTATATAAGTGTACCAAGTATGGAGGCCATATGACGCGCGATTTGTTGCACTTTATCTTGATTTCCTTTTATTGTTGTTTTACCATCCCATGACGTTGTAAATGCTTTAAGCTCGCTTCTATAAAATGGCGCTTTTTATGGCTTCAAACTTCGTAGCTGGTACAAATTTTATTATATATATATATATATATATATATATATATATATATATATATATATATATATATATATATATATATATATATATATATATATATATATATATATATATATATATATATATATATATATATATATATATATATATATATATATATACATATATATATATATATATATATATATATATATATATATATATATATATATATATATATATTCACGCTTCACGCTGTATCCCGCATGGGGCAGGGTCGGCAAAGGGAACCCGGGAACCTAGTGTCAAGACACTGTTCCACTTCCGTTTCCCACTTTCCGCCGAATTTGAGACATTGCGTGTTGAGTGGCGGAAACTAACGCCTTTTTTGCCTTATTACCAGAGAAGAAATGAAACATTTCTTCGCTCAAAATTAAATTGAAAATATTAAATATTTCATTTCCTCGACTGGGGATCGAACCCTGAACCTGCGATTACAGTCACACGCTTGTGCCGCTCCGCCACGACAGGCCTCTTGCGTAATGTGCCTGTCGTGTCGCAGTAGCACAAGCTTGCGACGTTAATTGCAAAGCATTGTGGGTTGGATCTCCATTTGCGATGATAAAATATTTTATTTTTCATTTAAAAAGTGAAAGAGGAGAACGAAAATGTTTTAATGCAACGGAGGGTTGTAGCACTAAGTTAGCATTGCCATGTGCGGAATACAAAGTGATGCAAAAAAAAAAATTATATATTTTTTTAAATAACTGAAGACGTAATAACACGGTTTTCTAGGATTAAGAATTTGATTTACTTATTGGAAATCTAGTGTTAATATACTCCGTTTCTTCCCCACTTACCGCCGATATATTTATTTCGTGAATAAATTTCAATCAACTTGTATCATTTGATATATTGTTACCTCGTCTAAGAAGAGCTACAGCAACTGGCTTTCGGATCACGTCGCACTTTCTTGCTGTTTGAAACCCGATCTTTGCTCTTCTCAGAACCAGCTCTCGAATCAAAAGCTTTGTTTTTGCAACGGCGTCATGTTCGCTGCACGTCTAAGTGATATCCAATTGTAACGATGACAGTGCCTGCAGTTTGTATGAACATTTTTATTCAATTTAGTATTAGACACGTTTTTATGTTTAACTATTGTAAATGGGAATGTTAATATAAAATTGAATTGTTTAATAAGTAACGTAGGTAGTAATAAGTAAGTTCTTATTTTACGATGAAAGTTTAATCTTCTTTTCTAAATATTTAACATTTTGATTTATAAAGTTAAATTTGGCATTCAGATTTTATAATGTACGCTAAAAGGCGTGTCCTTATTTAACCCCACAGGGATACAGGAAGTATAAAGTTTAATATCTAATCATTATATTTTCCTTTAAATAAAGCTTGCTAGGATAGCAATATAGTCTAGTGATAAGAATTGTATATCAGCAATTGTTAATATATTTTAGTTGATTATATTATGAAAAAAAAAATAATTAAATATTAGTAACTGGCGTGTGTTTTGTTGTTATAATTTAAAGTTTAAAAGCAGGTATACAAAATTTAAGGAAAAGATAAACGATAAAAAACTTGTGACTCATTATGCAGTTATGTCCGGCAAATAACGTCATCGGATAGAGGAAAAAAGGTAAAACCTACTCAAATGTATTGTGCCGATACAAGTGTTATTAGAGAAAAAAACGTATTGACACTTTGCAAAATTCGCGAAAACAATTAAAATTTATTGTTTGTATTTATTGCCATTTCATGTATATTATAACTCAAATAAAGTATCGTTTTTTTTAAATAAATTATAAGTACGTATATAAAATATTGTTCTTTACAAAATATACTTAATGTATTGTTTATCAAGACGGTCTGCAAGAAATTTTAATGTACGATATAATTTTGATGCGCCCGATTTCGTGAGGTTTTGACTACTTATCAAGTTCAACAATATTTTTTTCTAACATAGCTTACAACTGAGAAACTTAAGTACGTAAACTATCCTAGAAAATTATCAGCCGATAACGATTTATCCAGCGCTCTTAATTTTTATTGTTTAGACCATAAATTTAACTTTAAAAAGTAAATAATCAGCATAAAATAATTCCTATTTTTTCATTAACTCCCAAAAATCGGTAAGAAATTCACAAACTTTCATTATAAACGGACGATTAAACGTTATAAATTTGAATCGCTATCGCTAACTTGGCTGCATTTCAGCAACTTTAAGCTAATTTATTTAGACAATTAAGACATTTATTAGCCATTGTAGTTGCGCTTTGTATGGACATTCCAGCTCAAGTTATCGGAACTCTGGTATGGCACTTCATGTATTCAATTACACTTCATAACATCGCTTAGCTATAACTAGTTACTTATAATCTGCATGCGTTCTAATAATATTCTGTAAAGTATAGGAACTTATTAAGAAAATTGTTAATTTACATAGAATTTTTGGAAAAATAACATTAGACTATGGAAAAATAATATTAGACTATGGAAAAAAACACATAAAATCACTTTATAACTATTACAGCAAAATATATTGGCATGTTGTCTCAACTTATTAAGTAATATATACTAAGTAGTTTAACCTTGTACGAACCATTTTTCTAGCTTAATAACAGTTTCACGCTGAGGGATGACACTCAAGGCACATGTTAAATGGCGAAAATCAACGGTAGAGAAATGAAAATATTAAATATTCATCTCTTCGAGTGGGGATCGAACCCACAGCCTACCGCGTTTACAGACACACGCTTGTGCCGCTGCGCCACGACAGGCCTCAAGTGTTAATATAAATACTAATAAATTACTAGCTGCGGCGTTTGTAGCTATAGAGATCATTTTAGTGAACGAAATAACCTTACGAAATTGTAACACCTACGTTAATGGGACGTCCTGCGGTCACCTCGGGCTTGGTATATAGATATAATAAATAAATAACTTTCTAATTATATGACGATATACGAGGCGTAAAAATATATCTACAAAAATATGATAAGTTTTATGTTTGAAATAAATTGAACACTTTTTTGAAATTATAATGCTTTAACTCAGCTTCACGTTGTGTCCCGTACTTACATGGCAGGGTAAGTAGTGGGAACTTGGGAACCTAGCCTATTACACTCCATTCCCCACTTTCCGCTGAAATTGAGGCATTGCGTATTGAGAGGCGGAGCTCAACGCCAATAATGCTTTAAATAGATAGATATCTTTTATCTATAGATAGACTTCCTTAACAATCTAGACTAGACAACATATTTAAATCTATTAATTTACACAAACACATTGAACACAAAACATTCAACAACATATATTTATTAAATTTAAAACAAATATAACAAAATTAAACTTGCGAAAATTACGTATTCAAAGATTCGCTAACTGAGCGAAATACATAGCATGTGCTTAACTATTCATAAAGTGACAAAATCTTAAAGTTTTCTTGTACATATTTTAGAAAGTGTTTATAAATTTATCCTTCTAACGTTCCAAGCCCTATCCTTGGGCGGTAAGATTAAAGAACGGCAAACATCCACCATTTCCTCGAGATAAAACCCATAAACTGCATCGTTAAGATAAGGAGTGTTAATTTCATAAGAAACTATTAAGCGGTACCCCTCGTAATATAAGAAATTAAAAATGTTATATTAATATATGAAGATGATGATGATGAAGCAACCAGCTTTCTCTAATGAGAAAGCTGGTTGCTTCATCATCATCAATTACGTGTGCGTTATGGTGGAAATTCTCATGGCTGTTATGAGCACAAGCGTATGACTGTAGAAAAAGTAACAAGTTCAATTAACAATTGTGGAAACGAAATATCTCATATTTCATTTCTTCGCTCTGGAATAAGGCAAAGCGCAGCGTTGAGTTCCGCCACTCCACAATGAAATAACTCAAGAAATCTGCAGAAATCGGAGAACGGAAGTGTCTTTAAGGGAACGGAGTATTTTAACACTAGGATTTCAGCGAGGGTGCGATAGCTTCTTATATGTAGAAAGAAAAATATAAACTCTTTAAATTTATCTAAATAATGTTATACATAATTGTGTCGTATCAAATAATAGATAAATACTGGCATTTGTTTTAAATGGTAAAACCAGTACTTAATCTGTTCTTATATGAGTTGTTACTACGCAAAGTGACACTGATAATTAAGATCAATTTTTTCAGCTCTCCAACCAACCATGGCCGTGCGTGCCTTATGCAAGACAAAATTCTTATTTATGATATCTTAAGCAACTTAAATTATATCAACAAAAATTAGGACATACTCAGTTAAGCTATTATATCTCGTAGCGTCAAGAATATATAGTTGAAAACTTTTTCAAAAATTCAACAGGTGCATTTTCGTGTAAGAACACTTCTCTGTAGAGAACGTAGCGATGGCACGATACGCTTATTTATTAAGCGTAATGACAGCGATGAACTAAAAACTGTACATAAACGCCTCCGGCTTTAAGATAAACCCTAAAGATTATCAATTTGTCAAGATTCGACGACAAGTTTATGTTAATTAAATACTTTTAAAAGTGTAATACTTAAAAAAATGTGACATTTTACTGTAATAAGATACTTCGTAATTAACAACACAATGGATTTTTCTTATAAAAGAAATTTGGAAAATGAAAAATATAAATTAGCGTCAATATATCGGAAGATATAGCTCTGGTAACGAAGCAAAGCACGGCGTTGAGTTACGCCACTCAATACGCAATGTGGTGCATTCGACGGAAAGTGGAGAACGCAACGGAGTGTTATAACACTAGATTCCCTAGTTTCCTCTACCAACTCTGCAATGTGCGGAATACATCGTGAAGCTGAAGATAATAATATATAAATTTCAATTTTATGTTAAAGATGTTAGTGAAAACACATTTATATAGACACTTCCGTTTAAGTAAAAATGATATCGATTTTTCCAAAATGACATCGATATAATTTGAATGTAGGATGAGAAGTGTTGAGAAGTATTGTATCTACCGTTACAGAAATATATATTTTAAATTAACACCTACAACGTACAGGTGCCCGCTCAACATTCAAATTAGCCCCCGCGGCGTATGTACTAAAAATCCACTATTAATTGACAGATATTACTTTTATATGTTATTTATATTTCTATCAATTATGACAGGATTGAAATTGTACTGCACTTTTTATATATTTTTTACATTTTTATGACCACTTATAATATAAAAATAACGATCGACAATCATTTGTTTTCAAAGAAAAGCCTTAACTTAAAATTTTATAACTATATTAACCTCCTCGTATTTGTAATATTTATTTTTTTTAATTATCTTTCGTTCGTTCTTTTTAACTCTTGCATATGATCTGTATAATTATACAAATTATGAAGTCTAGAACCAACTTACAAATCAACAACTTATTTTACATTTAAGTAGCCTAAATTATACATTGAAAGATACAAAATAATCAAAGATACATTTCGAGCCTTACATCTTGTATGCATGCCGGATGCGCACGCGCACCATGTTATTAGCAAAATGCTAAATAAAAATATGAAACCTGTCGGACTCACGACCCTAGGCGAGTTGGATTGGACTAGATCATCGTTATGTTTATTTAAATTATAGTAATATATTATGCAGCGGTATATGTCAGTTACACTGTATGTATGGCCGTTGCAAATCAGGTTCAACTACGTTCGTTTTTTTTTTAGTAGATTTTTTTTATCTTCATAGTTTGAGAAGAGGCCAGGGAGTATGTTGCGTCAAACGGTACAGTCTCGGCCTGTTCAGTTCGTACATTGTTATCAAATTCTTCGTACATGCCTTCGGGTGTCATATGTATATTTTTTCGTCACTTTCCTCCAGATTTATCGATACTGTTATCCCTAAGGGATATCTATTGTATTAACAATAAATCTCAAAAATTGAAGTGTACTTTTAATATTATAATATTATAATACATTTTAAATTTCACTACAATGTACACAATATACATATATGTGTTAATGACAAATGCGGTTTCCCACCAAGCCAACCTTTATCATTAGGTGCACCTGCTACTGGCCGACGTTACTTTATACTCTATATTATGTTACTTCTGAGACTTGTTTATAATGAAGATATAAATAAATAGTTGATTTTTTCTTACAAAACTAATCATGCTTCAATAAGTTAATAATGTAATTCAATAAGAAGGAGAGATAAACGACAGTATATATTTAATAATCGTGTAACTTTTTTAACTACTGTAGAAGTTTCTTTCAGAGCGAAGTGAACTTAGCGGTAAGACTGTTAGCCTCTACTCCGGAGAAGGTCGTTTGGGGTATGTACATCGTACCGTTTACAGTCAAAAGGTCCAACAAAAAAACCACTGCGCCACGACTCCCTAGTATTACTTCATTATAATACGTTATCTGTTATATCTCATAAAATTATAAAGTTAAGTAAGAAGATAATAAATTCGACATTTTCTTCGCTTCGTGACTACGTTGATAGGCTAGAATGCAAATTATACTTAATACTGATTGCAAAAGAACTTATTAACAGGTAATGGCAAGAAAATGTACTTGTTTCTCCTCTTGTTATATCAATTTGCGTAATGATATGTTTAAAATTGGTATGTTAAAGTACATATCTCTATGATTGTGTCTGAATTAATAAAACATAAATTTTCATATAGCTTCTGTTTGCATGGGAATGATGCAATCTTTATAAAATGTAATTTAGATTATCGGAAGGGCTCCATTTGTTTCATAATTAGGCTTTTACGAAAATAAGTAGACGATATTATTTTTTTCTTCTTTTTTTTAGGTTCACGCTGTATCCCGCACATGGCAGGGTAGGCAGAGAAAAATTGGGAACCTTGGCAGAGGAAAATTGGATATTAAGAGATTCCCTTATATTCCCCACCTTCTGCAGAATTTAAGGCGTGTTGAGTGGTGGAACTCAACGCCGCTTGCTTTATCACCGCAAATAATAAATATTTCGTTTCCTCAAATCGGGATCGAAGCCATAACCTGTCGTTAAAAACTAAGTAGACATATTATTATTATAATAGTTGCTAATGTGACCACGTATGTTATTTATGATCAGTCAGAAGTATCAATTTCCGTCTTCGTTTCAAACGTCATCCGCTTCTTATTTCATTACAAACTGAGCATATAAAGTAAATTTGTATATACAATGTTTATTAGAGGTTGTATATGTGTATCTGTATGTCTGTAGAATCGTAGCTCCCAAACGAATGAACCAATTTTGATTCAGCTTTATTTGTTTCGAACGTGATTAATGGAAAATAACAGCTTTTTGTTTCCAGTTATTTATTGTTTTGTTTTTGTTCCGTAAGTTTTTAATTTTTAAAAAATAATTTAACCCATTATTTAGCCACGTCACTGTATTTTGCAATGAACTTTTATATTTAAAGCTCATTTAACTCCACATCACGTTTCACGTAGTGCTCGGGGCGAAAGCGTTAGCGAAACATATATATTTAATAAAAGCAATAGCGGAACTGGTAGGTAGACTATTAATTGAAACGAAACGTTACTCCATTACCATTGTCCAATAGTAAGAGTATTTTGTAATGGACTTTTAGTTTGATTTTCGTGCGTAATATGCATAAGTTGATATGTTTTTTTATTTTTTATGTATTTATTTATGTTTTCTTTGATAATATAATTTAATATTATTTATTTCTGTCCGGTTTTTATTGGGGTGACAATTTGTTAGTTGGTGGAATTGTTTATATTTAAGCTATTTTTCTTTTACCATTCTGGTAAACTAAGCACGGCGTTGAGTTGCGGTATTCAACATACACAGTGTTTAAAAAATTGGCGTTACGTGGAGAAGAAGTCTTTATATTTGGTATCTTTGCCAAAATTATATTTTGTAATGATTTTTTAACTATTTATTTATTATCTAAACAGTTTGAACATATCCTCAATTAGAATATACTATAACATAAGCAGTTATAATTTCTAAAGGATGTAAGAACATTGATTCGTATTGGAATTTTATTATTTTGCTCTAAGATTATATGTTCAAGTGGCTCAAATAGGAAACAATTCTTAGTATGTATTTAATATGTGTTAAGCAACTTTTTACACTTTTTATTGATAGTTTATTAGTCTGTACAAATTTTCTCTAACTGTTTAATATATAATTTTACGAATTTAATAACTGACTAATCATATCTCACTAACCTCATTCAGATATATTACAACATAAAATCTCAGATTTTGTTAATTTTTAATATCGTGTATTATAAAATTTTAAAAATCACCTTCAAAGAAGAGAAGGTTCTTTTTAAAATTTTAAAAAGAACCTTCTCTTCTTTGAGATCTTAATTTGACTTATAATAATTAATCTATTAATAATAAAACATAATCTTATTCTCTAGTAAGTTAACAGAAAATAAATTACATCACATGCAGCCACACAAACACACATATATAAAAATTAAATATTTGTTTAAGGTTAATTGACTTAAGAAGTTAAAAAGTGGGAAACGAAAGTGAGTGTCTTAACACTAGTTTCCCTAGTTCTACCCTGCCATGTTCGGGATAGAGCGTGAAGCTGAGTGAGTGAGCTAATTGTCTTTCAAAGTGTTCTAGCTAGAACAGAAACAAAAAAAAACATATTTCCTTATTGCATTGTATTCACGTTAGAACAAAAGGTGTCATATAGAGTACGATATATAAACTTTATCACGAGGCACTCACGTAGCAGTGTGCTCTCCACAGCTCCTCGTAGCTGCGGTAGCACCGGTGTTGTTTACGATTGTAGATACGCAGATAGTGTCAAGAGGCCATTACAAATGTGTTTACTAGACAAATGTACGGAATTGTTGATTTGGATGAATTACTTTTGATATTTGATATAATATATTACTGACTCCAATATGAAAAAATAAAAAATAAAGAGATAGAGCAAATTATAAAGAGGTTTGTCGTGGCCCAGGGGCTCAAGCGAGTGAATGTACAAATTAAAGATAGGTCATTGGCTCAATTTCCTCTCGAAAAAATAAAATATTTAATATTTTCATATGAACTATTTATTCTATATTTTTGTTTCTTCACTTTGGTAGAAAGGTAAGGCGTTGAGTTCCGCCATTCAATACGCAATGCTTCAAATTCGGCGGAAAGTGTTGAAAAGAACAAAGTGCCTTAACACTAGGTTCCCAAGTTCCCAATGCCTACCTTGCCATGTGCGGGAAAACAGCGAAAAATCCTATTTACTCAAGCTTAACCGATTTAATATATGCATATTATGTAATTACAAAGATATTTAACAAAATGTTTAATTCCTTAAATTTGAATAATGGTGGCATTATATTTAGAAGCAAAGCAAAAAGTAATTAATTTAGCTTTTACTATGAAATATGTCTCTACGCTCAAGAGTGTTGATGGTTCGTTTGATATGTTATCAAGTGTTTACAGACTTCCACTTGATTGCAACAATATTCTGTAATTTCTAGTCGTTTCTAAGTAAATGTATAGAATTATAATATAACTATTTATTTACAGTAGATGTGTTGATGTTGTCAATTATTGCCTACGTCGTATTTTATTCCAATTTCTACTTATAATTAAATCGTTTAAGCAGTGTCTCTACATTGAATATATAAGAAACCATTTTTTTATATGTGTCTGTCTATCCTATTTTTTTGTGGAAAAGACAAGGCAAACGAGCGTACGGGTCACCAGATGGTGAGTGATCACCGTCGCCTACGGCTCCGTGTCACACCAGGGTTGCGTTGCTGGCCTTTAAGGTGGAGTTAGACGTGCTTTTTGATGGCACCCATGTCTGTCCTATGAAAGTTAACAAATAAAAACACAAAATAATTGTTAGATCTAATTAAGCCAAATTAAAAATTGCTACCTGGCTTGCTTCTTTAAATTATGATTTAACTGAAAACCTTATGTTACCAAAACAATAATATCTATTTATATAATTGTTCTTAAAAATAACCTTTCAATGATCTTTGTTTCCTTTGGTTTTTATATTAACTGTGTAATAAAGCTAATTGTAAAATGAGTGTCAACAGTATTTGTAAGTTGTTAAACTGTAATTTGAAACCCACGATACAGGAATATCTAGTGTGGGTATATATATCAAAAATGTAATGTTGTTATGTCAATAAATAATTTTTATTTTTTATTATTATTTCAAAATTAAATACACTTTTATAATATCACAAACGACAATAAAATCCAAACAATCTCTCGATATTGATACAATCTTAATACTTTTACATCAAGAAACGATACTGCATAAAACGAAATCGGCCATACTCGTACACCGTCGCCTTGCAATATGCGGTTTTGCTGAAATTATTGTATATATAATAAGTGTCACGTAACGCGGTGACGGCGCATACACACGGCGGGATTATGCAAATATAGTTAGGATGTGGATGAAGTTTAGAGAAATCTTTCCTCATGATAATGGCGTGCCGGGAAGGGTAGCTTAGGTGATTTAATTTTGAATTTACTTTAAATAATTAACTAAGTAGTTTTGGTTCTGATAGGTGTGTTAGGGTAGCGATATTTTGCATTGCATGTTTCATATATATTATGCATCTCTGGCTGTTTCATAATTAGTATCATATAATTAGTATTATATAATTGAATTAACAGAAGTCATTGTTGTGTGATGTAGCTATAGATATAAAGTACCTATTTTCGACTTATAGAAGATACACATTGATGCAAATTGTAATAATGATATGATTTAAGTAAATAAGGAAATTTTAAATGTTGAAGTGTTAAAAATCGTTAACAATTTAATTTGTTTCTTAAAGAATATTATATAGATCTTCGTTTACTTCTAAGTCAATACAGACGTGCACCGAATGAAGGCCAAGCTTATTTTATTTCTATTCAACATAAATTGGATCAGCCTTACCCACGTGGGTGGTCTGGTTATCATAAACCTAGGTTTTAAGGCTTCTACAAACAGTTTAGCCTTTCAAATAGCAAGCTGACATGTTTGTCTTTCCATATATGATCAGTTACAATGAGCTTGTGTGTATGGCTATAGGCAATTTGATCTTATTACTGCCCTTTAAGTATTTTATTGTTGTACAAAAATGGATTTGAGTTTCAGTTGGGATAATAATTATGTGTGTTTTGTGAGATATTAAATCATTTGTGGTCAAATACGGCTTCGCCCGCTTTAACTTATTTGTATAGCAAAGAAAATCTCATATATATATATATATATATATATATATATATATATATATATATATATATATATATATATATATATATATATATATATATATATATATACAAAAATGGATTTGAGTTTCAGTTGGGATAATAATTATGTGTTTTTTTTTAGATATTAAATCATTTGTGGTCAAATACGGCTTTAACTTATTTGTATAGCAAAGAAAATCTCATATATATATATATATATATATATATATATATATATATATATATATATATATATATATATATATATATATATATATATATATATATATACATATATATATATATATATATATATATATATATATTTTATTGCCTATATTATTCTGATGTACAAATTGTTTAAATGAAAATGTTCAACTTTATACGTGAAAGTGAGACAAACAATCATTCATACTAACAATTTTTCATATTTGTACTCTCTACTAAGCTTCACTCTGTATCCCGCACGTAGCAGGGTAGGCAGAGGGAACTTGGCAACCTAGTGTTAAGACACTCCGTTCCCCACTTTTCACCGAAATTGAGGCGTTACGTGTTTAGTGGCGGAACTCAACGCCGCGTTTTGCCTTGTAACCAGAGCAATAAAATGACCACATTAAATATTTTAATTTTAAAAATATTAAATATTTAATTTCCTCGAGTGGGAGTCGCACCCACAACCTGTCGTTTTGTGCCGCTTTCGTAACGCTTGTACCGCTGCGCTACGACAGGCCTCTATAATAATTGAGATAATATATGTATATCGATAAACAAAAAGTACCCATAGATTTTATAGTACAAATCTATTCCCAGCATCTAAATTCTCATACAATGCCTTCTCAATATGTTTCTCAAGACAAATGCAGAAAGAAACTTTGCATACATCACGATGTTTCCCTTCTATTAAATACACTACACTCTACTTATATGGTAAGGGACTATACTCCTCGGTGATACGGTAATTATGTTTGTATAGGTTAAGTCCATTCTTGGCCACCTGACATCAACATGTCACAAGTGTAGTCACTTGACGTTGAACATCCTTTAGAAAATAGCGTTTTCTAAACGTCGGCCATTTTGTATAGACAATATGCATTTAATTTTTTTTCCGGGTCGTGAAGTATTTCGCACATGGCAGGGTAGGCAGAGGGAACTTAGGAACCTAGTGTTAATGTGCTCCGTTCTGTTCCCCAGTCCCCGTTGAATTGGAACTAAACGCTGCGTTTTGCCTACTTGCCAAAACGAAGAAATCAAAATATGAAATATTTCATTACAAGTGGTGATCGAACCCGCATCATGCCGCGCTTACAGTCACGCTTGTGCCTCTGCGCCACGACAGGCTTTATGTATATACTTTCACATATCATTTCATACGTCTACATTCTATAGAGTCTCATTTTTAAGTTAATCAATAACGCACACCCCGTTTACCCCTTTATACCTTGACGTGACGACGCAAATTAATCTATTCCCAAAAGAATTGAAAACACAGAAACAGCTAATATTCCCCCGTGGAGACTAGAGCTGAACAATCGGTTGCTACGTTTGAAGCAAAGTCCTTGATATTTGCCTGACCACTTTGAACTTGTCATGTCATTATCATACAATAATTATAATAATAGACTTAGGTTGTTGTTGAAGTATTGATTTGCACGTGTATTAATTCTACTACATTAGCAGAAGTTGATTCTTTGTTTGGAATAATATTCTTTTTAGTTACAGCGTGACTGTATCTCGTATATGAAAAGGTACGCAGAGAAAGCCTAGTTAGTATTAAGAAACTTCTCTTCCAAGGCTCGGCATATCTGTGATACCAGCAAGGAAATAAAAATTTTAGAAAATCATTCTCCCAAGAGAAATTGAACTTACTACCTGTTTTCAGTCAAATGGTCTGCCACTGCGCAACTATATCAATAAAAAAAGTTAATAATGAAACAATGCTTAGGTATAACAATATTTAGGTATTAACGAAAAGAGTAACTCAGCATTTATTCTTGGTTGATCTTAAATTTACTCTTAATACTTATAATATTGTTATTGACATATTAAAATATCACATATACGTTATTATTTTCATAACATTTCGTAATTGTATTAAGAAATTTATTACTACTTCAATAAGTATGTATAAGGTTAACTATACATATTTTAAAATGCCAAATACACCAGATATATAAACGGGTTACGACTGAGCCCCGTTTCCCACAGCGGTTGCACAACGTTGTGGATCACTAATCTTAGAGGATTATATATTTACGTATGGCTTTTGATGTCATTGTCATATGAGATCCGATTCTGCGACGCGTTTCCATCTGTTATTATAATTAATGACTCAAATATTAAGCACTTTCGAATGTATCATTAATCAGTTCTTATATTGGTACATGAGGTTTTTATTGTTGGATGTACTTGGTTTTTTAGCTTCACGCACATGGCAGGGTAGGTATAGGGAATTTGGGAACCTAGTGTTAAGACACTTTCCGCCAAATTTGAAAATGAAGACATTAAATATTTAATAATGTCTTTGATTTTCGCGATTGTTATACATTTTAAATGATACACTTTTAAACGGATTAATCGGGTCCGTGGTCACGGGTAGACTGACGGGTCTACCCGTGACCACGGTCTACTGTAAAGTGTTCGAAACGTCGGGTTTCCCAAAAATGTTTACCATTCAATATACGCGATTAATCCGTTTAAAAGTGTTTGATTAAATATTTATTTTGAAAATATTAAATATTTCATTTTCTTGAGTGGATATCGAACTCATAGCTTATAGAATTTACAGGCCAGTCACATGCTTGTGCCCCCGAGAAGCGACAGGGTCTCTGACACGGTTTTCTAGTGATTCTACTTATTCTACTTATTTGACAAATGACTATCGAAAGAACGTAGATAGAATTTTTTCAATTAGTAAGACAAGTCTGATATTAGAAAAGATGGCGGCGATCTCTTTCAAAAGTGCAGAAACTCAGCGGATATTTTTTTGTTTCAAATCAAATTTAACAAATATTTAGATTAATAGAAGTTTAATAACTTAGAAATATTCTTGTTCAATATATATTTTGTTTCGTTCTAAGAATTAAACACAAGACTTTAGACTGATTGTTGCTATTAAAACATCATCAATATAAATAACGTTTTTCCATAAACAATTACATCAAGCACTTAGCTCGCAAAGCGCGCCAATGTTTTATTGATTATATCATCACTTACTATCCGTATCGCGAATCGTTATTTATTTATTTAATTTTATTTAACATTTTCATTTTAAATAGTGATTTTATTATTTAATTTATGTTAAGTTATGCTTTTCAATTAAAATTATTTCCATTAAGGAATAAAGAAGTGATATTCGACTCGAAATATATCATTTTTTTTAACGAAAAGTAGGAAAGGTCTGGTAGTGTCTTAATACTAGATTTCTCTGCTTACTCTGTTATGTGAAATCTATTTTATACTACAATAACATTCAAGAAAAGATGAAATTTTCTAGTTTTTATTTTATAATCAATAGTTCTTAGATTAAGTACCAGTTGTGCATCAATCACTTTAGAAACAAGCTTAGTTTTTAAACTATTGTTTATTTTCTCTCTTTTTTCTTTGTTTAGTAGTTTTTTAGAATGCGCATATGCGCTAGCTCTATCACTCTTTAGGGGAGTAAGAGAGATAGAAGGATCCGGAACAGAATTTATTAATCCTGAGGAATCTAATATATCATTGTCATCGGTACTTGATAGGTGCGCCAAGTTTCAAATTAATCCGACTTCTGGAAATTGCCGAAAATCAAGCTCAAAGATTCCATTACATACATACATACATACAACCCAAGCTAATAAAATCATGTTAAAAAGAGATCTTAGAGAGCAGGAAAATGCAAGCAAATCTTAACATAATCTAGTAAAAATGTCACATCCAAACAAAAATGAATCCCTAAAGCGGATTCTCGCCCGGAGCGGCGCGCACGCATACATTATTCAAGGGACGAGCTCTGTCCGTAAGCGTGTAATTACAACGTTGAATATATTACACTTCAACTTGCCTTTTATAAATTACTCGTCATAAATATGTTAGAACACATAATTGTGGGACAATTGTCTTGGACACTTCACATCTTTTACTTTGGAATATATCACAAAAGAAAATTTATATAGTGGGGCTTACGCAAGAATATTTATTGTATGGCTTAGACGTTTTGTTATATACTTTTATATAAGCATATAAGCTATAATATATACGCATAAATTAAGGCCTGTCGTGGCGCAGCGGCACAAACGTGTGACTATAAACGATAGGTTGTGGGTTTGATCCCCACTCGAGGAAATGAAATATTTTTAAATTAAAAATTTAATGTTTTCATTTCTTCGCTCTGGTAACAAGGCAAAGCCCGACGTTGCTCCGCCACTCAACACGCAATGCCTCTAATTTGGCGGAAAGTAGGGAACGGAAGTGGAACGGAATGTCCTAACACTTGATATCCAAGTTCTCTCTGCCTGCCCTGCCATGTGCGGGATACAGCGTGAAGCTGAGTGACTGAGCATAAATATGTATACTGTACTCAATTTGCCTCTGTACCTCTATATAGTATCTGCCTAAAATATGAGAATGAATTCATTCGGTCTCGCTTGTTCTGTCCAAAATTATGTAATGTATATATGAAATATAAGAATAAAATAAAGTTAAAAATTTGAAGCAGCAAATACTGAACTACTAATATTATTCTTATTAAAATTTAATATGTACTAAACCTTTGCCTTATATTGAAAGAATATTCATTGCCTATAAGAACCATGTACTTACAAGTACACCCATACCACAACCGTATGTTTATTTTAATAAAAAGCCGTTCTTGTTTAAAGCTATAATCAAACGAGCGATAATATTTGCGTGACTGCCAGCCTAGTGCATTAATATCTCAACGTAATGAGGCGTTAAACAGTAAATCATCTCTTTAAAAATAAAAGTGCTCTTACCACTTCAAGAGCGGAGTCGGTTCTCATTTTATTTTTAAAGTCATCTTTACACAAAGCCGAATAAGTATCTCGTTGACATTACGGATAGGGTTGCCAGTGTATGGAAATGTATTTATGATGTTTTGTAATTATGTATTTACTCTGTTATATTTTTTTCTTGTTTTAATATGTATGTAGTTAGGGTTGAAACGTGTTTATATTTTATACATTTTTTGTTCTGATATAACTCTTAGCTTTTTTTTCTTTTTACATATACTAGACTTTTCACTTATAGATCAATTACAGAAGATATTAATTTTCTTCGATTGAAAATCGAGCCCACATCTAATAGGTGACATCAAAAACGTTGAGGTGTCTTGACACTCCCAAGTTCCCAGGTTCCCAAGTTCCCTCTGCCTATCCTGCCATGTGCGGGATACTGTGTGAAGCTGAATATTTACTGTCTTCATTTTTTCGATCTGGAAAGAAGCCTAAACACGGCTTTGGAGTCCGTCACTCAACCCACAATGTTTCAAATACGGCGGAAAGTGGGGAACCACAGTGTTTTCACACTAGGTTCCAAAGTTCCCCACCCTGCCATGTACGTGATCCATCATTAACATCTATTGAGTGCATTGTCCTAATTATATTTTTACTTTAATTTGACATTTCCGTTACTTCTCGTTTCAAAGTGTGTTCTGAACGAGTCCTAAGCGGACCGCATCCGCACCGATAATTAGATTAATAAACTAGTTTTATGTTATCTATAAGTTTTGATGAAGTTACAACACGACGCTCAGACGGCTGTGAAGGATCGACATTAAACAAATTACCATAAAATAAAGTTATAATATTTGTTTATAAATTGTGTGTTTGATATGTATTTTATTTTATAACAATGAAGATATACTATAAATTATGTGGCAAGATGTCTAAATTATTCGTCAGGTAAGTTAATAAGCAGCTATAATTCTAGACTTCGTCCAGTGCGTAGGCGCAGGTCCGTGAGAGCGAATGGAGGCGCCGTATTCTGTATGAGGGTTGAGAAATTTTGCCATGTTTGCAAAATGGAATTTATTTCTTTTCCACTAAACATTTTTCTAGACTCATATTATGCAATTAAACTGATTATATATATATATATATATATATATATATATATATATATATATATATATATATATATATATATATATATATATATATATATATATATATATATATATATATATATGTAAAAATTAACGAGACTAGTTGTGTAGTATTGTGTAGTCGCTCGAGGTTTTCAAATTTAATAATTAATGCTTTTATTTATTCGCTCTGGTAACAAGGTGAAATGCGACGTTGAGATCCTTCACTCAAAGCCTTATAATAATAATAAATAACATAAAAAAAATAATAATAGGCTTGCAAGCAGGCAATTGTTATCTAACTCTGTATAAATATAACACTTAATATGAAAATAGGACAAAATCACGCTGATGATGAATACTGATGAGGCAAGCATAATTAAATCATACAGTTCCTTTTATAATATGAAAATATCTACCACGCTACCCAAAATTAGTGTAATTTCCTCATTATGGCAACCCTGTTTTAGTCCAAAACTAGACTCGTTACTTTACCTGTACTTCTATACAATTGCTCGATAAAAGTATTTATTAAAATAACCCTAAGGTTCATTTTCCATAAACTTAAATTTCCTTTTCGGTTATTACATAAATAACAACTTATATTATCTTTCATATCTAAATGTTTATCTTCACATTTTATGTTTATAGGATTTCATCCTCAATGTGTCCAGTTAGATATTAAAGTTATCTTGTATTTAAACTTTATATGTGCAATATATGAATATTATTAATTTACTGATAGTAATTGAATAAATTAGGATTAAAAATCAAATAATTGTTTGAAGTAAGTGATGTTTGCTTATGAATTTCAAATTACTCAGCTTCACCTCTGTATCTGTATTACGCACGTGGCGGGGTAGGCAGAGGGAACTTGGGAACCTAGTGGTTAGGCAGTCCGTTCCACTTCCGTTCACCACTTTCCGCCGAATTTTGAGGCATTGCGTGTTGAGTGGCGAAACTCAACGTCGCGCTTTGCCTTGTAACCAGAGCGAAGAAATGAAAATATTAAGTATTTAATTTTAAAATATTAAATATTTCATTTCCTCGATAGGGGATCGAACCCACAATCTGTCGTTTTCCAGTCACACGCTTGTGCCGCTGCGCCACGACAGGCCTCAAATTTCAAATTAAATAAGAAATTTATAAGATTACATCAAGATGTATGAATAAGCCCTTTACTACCGATTGCGTCACTTACTTTTAAATAATAATGAAATACAAAGTTACGTCACTCAGTTCCCTCTCCCTTCACCAGACGATATTGGAGCTTTGAGGAAATAAATAAATAAATGATACCGGACTCGTTCACTCTTTCTGTAACAGTAATATCATATCCTCTACATCTTTACAAAGTTTAATTTTATTTTCAGCTTCACGTTGTATTGCGCACATAGCAGGATAGGCAGAGGGAACCTGGGAACCTTGTGTAAAGACACTCCGTTCCGTTCCCAACACTGCGCTTCACCTTGTTACGAGAGTAAGAAAATAAAAAACTGCCAAAAATTGAAAAAAAAAAATCTTCTTTCGATTGAGTGGGGCTCGAACTCACTACCTGTCGCGCTTACAGCGACACCCTGTGTCCCTGCGCCACGACAGGCCTCAAATATATATACTAACTTTCATTTATCAAAAACACAGAACAAATTGCCACCATTCTGACGTAATTGTTCACAGTAAATACCTCCTACGATAATCCGTTGACATTGACAGAGAATTCTCGTACAGAGAGAGTTCGCGAAAGGCCAATATAAATTTGTAACGTTATAAGCGGTCATAATATCTTGACGTTTTATGTCTTTTATTCCTTTATTTGAACCAATAAAGTAGATAAGATGTCAATAAAAGTGCCATTTTTTATAAGTTATTATATAGTATCGTTATTTTCTCTATCGCACACGGCATTTTTAGGTTTTTGTTATTTTTTTTTATTATGAAATCATTATTTTGTTATAAGGCCTGTCGTCGGCCTGTGTGGTGCATAAGCACAAGCGTATGACTGTATATGTAATAGGTTGATCATACTCGAATACATATATATATATATATATATATATATATATATATATATATATATATATATATATATATATATATATATATATATATATATATAATATTTTAAGACAGCGATTCCTACCATTAAAACAAAATCCGGGTGAAATAATGGTCGTCGTCTTAACGGTCTGGAGCATGAACAAAAGAAATGTAAAAAGAAGTTGCTCCGGGTTAAACGACCTTGTGTAATATTTTACATACAGAAAACAAATATCTTTTCGTCGTCGAGCCATAAATGTTTATTTGTAACTTAATAAAATTCATTTATATGATGTAAAACAAGTTATTACTACAGTAGTTAACGTAACCCTAGCACTTGTATAGTAATAAAAACAGCAAGTGTTTAATAGCAATGCAGGTGAATGCTTTTTCTGTACCGTTCACTGCCACCCACGGGATTGAACCGACGAACCGGCGCCAGCCAGTGGGTGCTGCATTCCGTACCCGCCCAGTCCAGTCTGTCACGAAGATAGACTGCCTGTCCATTCTAAGAAATACAGCCAAAATTAATCGAAAACTAGGAATGCTTTATTTGATTGAAACAATCTAAGCGGAATATTAATTATTCTTAGCGAACTGTCAAGTTGCAAGAGTATTAAAAGCAATCTTTGAGTGTTACAGTCAAATTATATTATATTTTGTAGTTAAATGTTTTACTAATGAAATTAGAAAATGCTCTGTTCAAATTTGTAATATCATTATCTAAGTTTCCTTGACCTATGTGTAACACGACCTAACTGTAGACTAAACCCTGACCTTGTACATAATTACAGTAGAATATCTTTTCATCAACATTAATATAATGACTTGCCCAAACTATAAGTGGTAAAGGTGGACTCCAACATATCAGATTAAAGAGACAAGACATAACTAGTCTCCACGATTTGCACAGTAATACAAGAAGAGAGGCTGCTGAAAGGAAATCCTTCAGTAGCACATAACTCTCGGAGATAGCAATAAGACATACTATCATACATACATTATATCAGCCAATGAAGTGGCTTATTGTTGTTTATTGTGTACTTAACACAAAAAATAATAATAATGTAGTAATAGAAAATTTATTTACGATAATACCACGCTTATATAGTGGCACGCATGGTTGTGGGTTCGATACTCACTCCAACGAATTATATTTAAAACTTAACTTAGCTTCACGCTATATCCCTAGCGGGATAGGCAGAGAGAACGAAGCGCCAAACGCTACGGTTATATTTAAATTATATTTTAATTATTTTCATTTACTATTTTCATAGACAAAGTAGTGTTGAATCCCGCCAAAAAACAGGCATTGTTTTGAAAATTAAGTGGAAAATCGAATCAGACCGTTTTAACAATAGACACCCTCTTCCTACTAATCTAGGGGTGTAGTTAACTAATCTAGGGGTGTAGTTAAAAGCCACGTTATCAAATTTATAACATATAAATATTTAAAAAAATCGGTAAAAAATATATATTTAACCGCATTAATCGTATATCGTCATATTTTGTGTTATCCATTTTGGGAAAACTGACGTTTCGTACACTGCAGTATTCCTTGGTCACGGTTAAACTAAGGTAGCAACAGTAAAGCTGTTTTTTTTTAAATAATATTGCACAGATGATATAACTTTCCATACCACTATAACTAGGTTGAACCATAAAAGCCTACCTCGCTAGTTTTTCTACAATTTATTGTCAAACAAGTTCAATTTATTTGAGACGACCTTGATTAAAGTCTAACAACACAAATTACATAAACTGATTCAGAATTCTAATGTGAACAGGTCATACAATCTATTAACTAATCAATGTTTGTTTAATAGCAATGGTTTGATTAGAATTTATATTAGAAAATTAGTTATATTTGTGGTTAAAAATGATTGATTACTAAAGTATATTATTTGAACAGAATTGAAAGTGTGATTTAATAAATTTATATAGGTCTATACTAAGATATTTTTTTAGCTTCTCACGTTATCCAGCACATAACTGGGTAGGCAGAGGGAACTTGGGAAGTTTCCTGGGGTACACTTTGTTCTCGAAACGGAAGGACCCTCAAAGCAGTGTTTTGCAGGTTGTAGGTACCATCCACACTCGATAAAAGTAAACTCTGGTCACAAGGCAGGCGGGTCGTTGAGTTTCGACACCCAACACCCAATGCTTCAAATTCGGCAGAAAGTGGAAAACGAAAGCATCTTTACGAAAATGGAGTGACTTAACACTAGATTAGAAAATGAAAAGTGGAAAACGAAAGCATCTTTACGAAAATGGAGTGACTTAACACTAGAACACCTTCTGCCTACCTACTATTTTCGGGATTGATCGTAAGTTGAAAATAACAACTTTAATCGTTTGGAAATAAGTTTTAATGAGTAAGTAAAATTAGATACTTATTTATATATGTAAATAGATTTTTTATAACAGTTATTACTTAAGAAAGCAACATCTAAAATAGGCATCAAATTATAACTTTTTGTTCGGCCATTCAATTTACATTCAAGTCAAAATTACATACCAAAGAGACTATCAATAACGTGAAAAGTTGAAAGCACTTTAGAAGCTAATTTAAAGTTTGTATTGCCTAGTTTTATTTCAACTCGTTCCGTCCACGCCAGATGCCTACAATGAAATTGAACTGGGACCAATAAAATAACGAGTGCAGGTTTGAGAACGTCAAACGAACTCTAAAGATGGCGGCTGGGACACATTCTGCAGTTTACGAGCAATTAACTTTATTTCAGCGCATCGAGAGGCCGCGTTTTATGGACCCCTTACTTGCCAGCTATTCCATTCCCGATTGCATTTCTTTATATGGTATCGAGAAATGTATTGTGCGTTCTCGTTGTGCGATGCGTAAGGCCCCACGATGTTAATCAAATTTCTCTTTCATTATTAAAGATGCGGCGCATTTTATGTTTTTCCAGTATCTGATTTATAGCGTCAACTTTTATCTATCTACAATTTTTGATTACTCAGTTTCACGTTGTATCCCGCACATGGCAGAGTAGTCAAAAGGAACTTGGGAACCTGATGTTAAGACATTCCGTTCCACTTTAGTTCCCCATCTTCCGCCGAATCGCTGTCAAACGCCTCAACGCCGTGTTTTGTCTTGTTACCAAAGCGAAGAAAGTAGAATATTAAATATTAAAATTGAAAATATTACATATTTCATTTCCTCGAGTGGGGATCGAACCCACAACCTATAGATTACAATCACACACTTGTGCCGCTGATCTTTTAAGATATTAAACTGGATTTGAGGTGTACATGGAACTTAATAACTCTTAAAATAAGAAAGTATTTTTTCATTTCTGGTTTATTTAATTAGTGCATTTAAAAATGAAATAAATTTAAGAATCAAAAAGTACCTGTTTTCTTTTTTACAACTTACTCATTATGGTATGTACGCCATCTAGATATTATTGTACTTGTAAAAAAAATGGTTTTTTTTTAATACAAATATTTTCAATGTTATTATTGTTATACTCATTACTAATGAACATATCAGAGGACAAAAATAATTTCTTAGCTTTTTTTTTCACGAAATTACTATAAACGAAATCAAAGTCTCAAGAATAAGCTTTTAAAAACCTCAAGTGAATATCAGTACAGTAAGGAAAGTGGTTTCAACTTTTTGTGGTCATTGTTTCCAACGATCGCTCTAACGTTAAACTGCTTCTGACATCGCATAATCAATGCACCAGAAATCGAAAAGTAGCCCATTGGAAAATTGAACGCGGTTAGATACTTCATGACACAATATTTTAAAGTGCACGTACTTTTTTATTATTATTATTGGTAATAATTTACATATTTGTATGGGACATACGCATTAAGTGTATGTACATACATAACAGTAAACGTCGGTTTTAATTAAGAACAAGATTACTTTTATATTTATGAAATTTAAATGGACTTGAGAAAGATAATGATATTTGTAGTCGTTACATATTTTAAAAGGTGTATGAAAGAAAATTTTAAACTTAGTTTCCCAATTAAACCTTATAATATAGCTTTTTTAGCTTTTTTAAAGCAAAGCACAGCGTTAAATTCCGCCACTCATCACACTATGCCTCATCAAAGATCTGAACGGAACGGAGTGTCTTAACACTAGGTTCCCTTTGTCTACGTCGCGTTTTGCAGGATACAGCGTGAGACTGATATGTATCGTTTTATTGTTCATATATATATTTTTTGGAAAATAAAAGTTCAATTATAATCTACGATCAAACGCTTGCGTGCTGTTGCGCAAGAGCGTCGAACTGGCGCCATCTACCATGATCTATAGGCGCCGTTCGCCTCTCATTATACACCTTATCGCGTCAATGCAAATCCGACGGCATTTTAATCTTAGAAAAGTCCGTTTTCGAGCAAATACTTTACTTGTTTTAGCTTAGACAGAGGAGTGGGCGGAACGATTGTGAAAATCGGTACGCTTTTTAAGTGCGCGTGGGCAGGTAATTATACTTCAAGCTTTAATCCGTGGAGTAATGCAGTCAATAACACTGTGTTTGAACAGGCTAATTTTTGTGATTATTAATATAATATTATACTAGGCTCTGCTATATATTACTTGACTTAGATGATTACGTTATGACTAAGCTTTTAAATCAGTTTCTTCTACCACTTGTTAAGGAAAGCTCAACTTAAAATATAGAATAATTAAATTATTTCAGCTCAGCTTCACGCTGTATCCCATGACTTATTGATTAAACCCATAACCAGTCGCGTTTAAAGTCACATGCTACTGCCCCTGCGCTACAACAGGCCTCAAATTATTTCAAATAAATAATTCATAATTTATATTTATAATCCCATAGAAGACGAGTGTCGTTATTTATGAAGCAACAAAAGTCCTATAAAAACAAGTCAGTAGTAATGCCTTAGGCAAACATTGAATTACATTAATTTTATGTGTACTATTTGATTGCTGCGTTCTTAATTTATTCTGACAGTCATATATTTGCTTTTTCCTTCGTCACAAAAACTAATCGCAGTGTTAGTACTCTTTAACTTGTCTGTTATCTAGATATACGAGGTAGCCATTATCGTATCGTATTTTATATATATCGAATTTTTATTTATAGTATCATTAGCAGTTAATATGTATTAAAAAATATTTTTAATATCTTTTATATTTTGTATGTTTGTTTTAATGTGCATAGTAGATATTGTTTGTAAAAATCACCTGATCTCTATGTATACATGGAAGGTATATTAAAAAATCTATTATTCTAGCATAAATATTTGAACGAAACAATTTAATATTAAAATTTTATCGGTTTTACAATGAAAAAAAAAATCAAATTATTTGTTTGTCTGTGCGCTTGTTCACGATAATTTCAAAAATGGTCTAACTGATTTAAATACAAATATTTTTATTGTATTTTAAAAAACTTTTAATGTCTAATTCAGCCAATAGCTTGGTGATGAATCGCTACCTATAAATAAATATATTGTTTTACTAATACAATACTATCTTTTTTACAGGTAAGTTACCCCATGAGATGTACACAAGCTGTAAGTTTATAACTTCATAAGAGACAATGTAAAATAAATTGAATCACAGCGTCCTATCCAGTTTAATAATTCAAATATAAGGTGGTGCTAGCCATAAAGGCAATTCTAAAAATCGGTAGGGAAAAGGAAAAAAATGTTTACAAGCCATTCTAAGAAGCCTTTCCGATTTTCGCAACGGAAATTGGGACGTATACACAATGGTGTAGGGAAATGAACGGATTTTAAATGGATCCTCGCGAGAACCTTCGGTTAATATGAAAGTGAGGATAATACGAGAAATTTGATTTCGATGTTTAGAAATATTGAGTTATATTATATTATATAAAATGGTACTGGATATCGTATCAAGAAATAACGAGTAAGTATAGACGTTATATAATTTTGAAAGGCAAATTTTCATGCAAATGAACCAAAGCTATAAATAAATAAAGATATAAGGTAAGTTTGGTCAACAAGGCGAATTGTAAGAATCAGTTAGAGAATATAAGAAATGAGTATAAAATAAATTTAAAATCCTGACCACTGTACCTGTATACGTATCTATTGTTATTATGAAAAAGCTGAAGAGTTTTTTTTTGTTGAATCTTAGTAACTATTAGCTATTTTTTTTATCGAGACAGAATATACATACATGAAGTTTTTTGTTATAGATTGTGTAAATTACTCTTAATTATTCCTGGCCATGCGGGCGAAGCCGCCGGTAAAGCTAACAATATAAAATATTTTTTTTATTTCTAATCTATAATATCAAACGTTATTTTATTAGAACATATTGTGATTCTTGGATAGGAAAAACATTTTGTATATTAATTGAGCTCGATGTAACTCGACTGTATTGTAATATTTCTTCTTTTGACTAACTCTCTCACTAATAGCTTCAGGCTGTATCCCGCACATGGCAAGGCAGGCAGAGGGAACTTGGGAAAGTAGCATTAAGACAATCTGTTCTGTTCTCCACTTTCCGGAGTAATTGAAGTACTGCATGTTGAGTGGCAGAACTCAACGCCGCGCCTCGCCATGTTACTAGAGCGAAGAAATTAGAATATTAAATATTTAAATTAAAAATATTAAATATTTCATTTCTTGAGGGGATCGAACCCACAGAATATCTCGTTTACAGTCCATGATTGTGCCAATGCGCCACGACATACAAAAAAACCAAATAAATAATACTAACAAATATAAACGTAACGCCACCTGTTATCCTGAAATCCTCTAAGGTACATGTATGGAGTGAGAACTAATAAGTCCACTGAGATTTCTAACCGCGCTGTTACCTCTTTATAATTTCGCTTTTTCCTTATACAAGACCATATTTCATTGGGGTCCTGAGAAGCTTTTGAGCGGGCGTGGGCTTAGTTATATTTCATTTTAAAATTTCATACATTTCACTTTTAGAAACTGATGATAAAGTGGACATTAAAAATACAGATTTTCTGAGAAAAGCAATTTCAAGATATATAAAATAACTTAACTTTATATTTATTTAATATTTTCAGTAGAAACTGTTAAACGCCTTTTTCGGATTGGTTATTCTTTCGACATTTTATAATCGTTTGTTTTCTCTCTGCCTACCCTGCCATGTGCGGGATACTGCGTGAAGCTGAGATTTACATATACATGTATAACTGCAGCGAGAGAATAATACTTTTTTTAAGTTGCCTAAACATAATTTCGCAATAAATATATTGTGCAATGACGAACTGTTTAAAATTAAATATAATGATTAAAATTGCTGGAAAATAGATCGTTGGTCTATCAAAAAAATATTAAATCATTTTTACTTCAAATTAAGATTAATTTTAATATTAAATGGTCTTAATCGAAAATCGCAAATTACAAAATTCAATTTATTTCATACGAAACTTAAATGGCTTTATATTCATCGAAAATTAAATTTTAATTCCCATATTACTTGTATATTTTTTGTCCCGCTCGTGCAAGTGGGGCTATGTATATTCTAGAGTGAAACGGAACACCTTTCAGACGTAATAAAAGCGGTCCTCTGGAAAATCAACAGAGCGGTGTACGGAGGCAATTCTTTATAGAATAAATTATGCAGAGTCGTGGCCACTTATTTAGACGCAGATTTCATTTTAGTATACTGGTACATACACGGTGAAATAAATTTGCTGTGGTAACGATTTGTCGCGGTCTTACTTTGTATAGTGCATACAAATTGCATATAATTTATTTAGCATTTTTTGAATTTTACTCAAATATTTTCGTTAGTAAAGACTGTATTTATTAACAATGCAATTCTGTATTTATTAACAATGCAATTCTGGCTTACTTTTGAAAATGTACATACTATATATTTAAACCTAATAATTTATTTGTCGCTTTTTTCTTTAGCTTCACGCTGTACCTCGTTCCACTTCCGTTCCCCACTTTCCACCGAATTTGAGGCATTGCGTGTTGAGAGGCGGAACTCAACGCCGCGCTTCGCCTTATTACCAGAGTGAAGAATAGAAACATTAAATATTTAAACTGAAAATATTAAATATTTCATTTTCTCGACTGGGGATCGAACCCAGAACCTGTAGGTTACAATCACACGCTTGTGTGTTCTTTTTTCTTTAAATAGCATAATTTAAGTTATACATTTAAAATATGTTTATATTTTAATACAGTCTACAGGTTTTACCTTATTAACGCGGAAGACGTGTGAAAGAAAAATCTTTTACTGGCCGATAAAATTTTACTATAAGGTAGCTTTGCGTCACATATGAAATCTTATTAGAGAAAAGAAAATTCACTGGGACATTCTGAGCAATATCGCTTAAATTACTCGGGGGAATGAAGCTAGAATCCTTTCAAGAGTGAATTGTTTTAGGCAATTCGTTTTCTTGATTGCTTTGTAATGTGAATTTTATGGTCACTTCCAGTGGTTAAAGAAATAAAATATTTTTTTTAGTAAAGATCCCTAAATTTTGTATTTATGTATGTAATTGTTTTTTTTTTCTTTAAACACCTCATATGGTATTTATTATGAAAAATTCTTGAAGTTAAGATATACTTGATGTGCTTATAAAAAAAAAAGTGTCAAATTAATTAAACAAAAGTAAATAAGCTCAATCTTAAACAGGTGCTTTTTTAAATTAAAGCTCCTAAACTTCTAAGGCAAGGGTTAAAGCTGTAAGAATTCAGAATGCTTGTCGCAATTTCTCCTTTATTGGAATCCATAATCTCGAGAGGCGGCCAAAAGTTAATTTAGTCTAAATGCTCGTCGACGACGAACTGGGCTCTTCATCAAAGGAAAAATTCGACGAAGTGATTTTTCTTAAGAATTCTCTACCATTCCTCTAACAAACGACAGCGTGTTACGTCCATTTTGGAATGAAATTTGCTTGAAATTCTTTCTCAAGAATTTTGTTGGACGTCATACAATAAATGATATGTAATTAAAATTTTATTATATTGGTTAAAAGTAGATTGTTTGCGATGCAATGTGAAGAGATAAGAACATAAGTCTAATAATAATGTGAAGAGATAAGAATGTACTTAATTATACAGTCTATATCTTTGTTTGATTACTTGTGTATATATATCGAAATATACTTACTTAGCTTCACGCTATATCCCTAGCGGGGTAGGCAGAGAGAACGGAGCGCCAAACGCTACGGTCTCGGCATGCCTCTTTCAGCTACGCATATAATATTTATGTATAGTGAAAAGCTTTTAAAATATAACACTATCAACGTGTACAAGCAACCGTATTTTTTTCCTTCACACTGTATCCCGTTGGAGGAAAATTAACAACCTAGTGTTAAGACACTCTGTTCTGTTCTCCACTTTCCGACTAATTTGAGGCATTGTGTGTTAAGTGGCGGAACTTAACGCCGCACTTTGCCTTGTTACCAGAGCGAAGAAATAAAAACATTAAATATTTATCCGTGAATAATAAATATTTAACTTCTTCGAAAGGAGATTGAACCCACAACAGTTGACAGTCATACGATTATGCCCCTACCGACCTCAATAGTGTATATGTGCAATAAATAGCTCTTAAAATAAAACTCTATCAACGTCTACAAAACAAACAACCGTAAAATTAATGTTCATTACGATAATTATATATTATTTAAGTAAAAATAAAAAATATATATAGCTGCAAGATGTCACTGTCATTAACATAACGTCCCGCTAGCTAATGAGTCAACAGATTGTGCATGCGCTGTACGAGTGTGTAACCTTATTCGAAATAAATAAAAGAAATGAAATGCTATTCTTTTCATTGTGCTTGCCAATTATAAATATATTTTATAATATATTATATATAATATATAATATTTTTTATATTATATATAATATTTTTATATTGCATGTTTTGTTAACCCCATGTGTCCTGTACACAGGGTAACAAGTGTGTGGCTGTAAACGATAGGTTGTGGGTTCGATCCCGACTCTAGAAAATGAAATATTTAAAATTTTAATTTCTTCACTCTGGTAAGGCAAAGCGCGGCGTTGAGCTCTGCTGTTCAACACACAATGTCTGACATTCAGCTGAAAGTGAGTAACGGAACTCTAGGTTCTCAACTTCCCTCTACCTATCCCGCCACGTGCATGGATACAGCGTGAAGCACTTTGGAAGCCCACAACTGCCAACACCCGTTAGCGCAAAAGGAGAGGTGTTACAAGTTTGACTTGGTTATATGTCTGTCTGTGGTACCGTACGTTCTGAATTTGATCGAAAATCCTAATCGTTACGCTGGTTTTCAACTATGTATTTAGAAAATTGGATCAATAGTTTAAAAGCTGCAAGCACTTTGCCGAGTTGATTTATTGATTTTTTTAAACCAGGGTCTTATATTTCTTTTATTTTCTTAACTTAGTAATTTGTAAATTGTTTCTGAAACTTTTACATATATATTCGTTTGTCTGACAGTTTAACTATCACTACTCGAAAGCTAAAACAATAGAACTGAAATCTTTCACACCATTAAAAAATATACATAGCAAGGTTTTGTTTTTCAAAAAGCTTGTTTCACTTTTCGTATTCAATAAGAGAATTGGGCTTAAAGAAAACTTAATAACTTTTATAAAAAATATTACCTATCCTAGATATCGAACCTACAATATCGCGTTTACAGTCGTACACTTGCCCCACTACGGTAGACCTCAATATGAAAAATAAAAAAAAATATTTCACTATAAGCTGGTACCTCCAGTCTCAGGGCACACCCTTTTCAAGTGACTGACTGCCGCAGGATATTGTGTGTTGATAAGCGTAACTCAGCGCCACCCTGCGTCTTTTTTTTGGGTAAAGACATGAAAAATTATCCTCTTTAATTATTACCCTTAAATACTTGCTTTCTACTCAACACGCAATGCCTCAAATTCGGCGGAAAGTGGGGAACAGAAGTGGAACGGAGTGTCTTAACACTATTTTCCCAAGTTCCCTCTGCCTACCCTGCCATGTGCGGGATACAGCGTGAAGCTGAGTTACTTGCTTTCTAATACGTTACAATAACTTTAAACAAGGACGCAATAAAATTATTAATTAAACAATAATACCATATATGGCTTATTGAACATTTGAACAAGTACACAAGCTGAACGAGACGGTTGTTAAAACAGAAACATTGCTAGTTATTTTAAATTGTAGCGTATCAATTTCCTCAGTACTAACAGATGCGCGTATTTCCATCGTGTCATTACGTGGCTTCCGTTCGCTACTGTCTTGACCCAATTAATTATTTATTGGCAATAAAATTGTTTGTAAAATGCTAAATTATACGTTTAACCTTGGAATATTTGAAGTAACTTGTGCTTGTGGCCTAGTTTTTTTATCGTAATAAAATCATTATCGAAGGTACATAAGTAGTAAATTCAAAATTGACTTAAAACATGTCAAATTATTATCTTAAACAGTCCATACTGTTGTATAGATCTTCTGTATGTGTGATTTATGTTACAGAAGTAAAATAATACAAAAACCAGGAATAAAATTATATAACAATATAATAATTTAAATATTATATTTGTTGAGAATTTTTATTTCCAGCCAGGAAAATATTTTCATATAAGAGAGATTGTTTGCTAAATAAGAACTCTCTCTGTGCTGCTTTCAGCTTCACGCTGTATCCCGCACGAGGCAGGGTAGGCAGAGGGAACCCGGGAACCTAGTGTTAAGACACTCCGTTCCACTTCCGTTCCCCACTTTCCGCTGAATTTGAGGCATTGCGTGTTGAGTGGCGGAACTCAACGCCGCGCTTTTGCCTTATTACCAGAGCGAAGAAATGAAACATTAAATATTTAAATTGAAAATATTAAATATTTCATTTCCTCGACTGGGGATCGAACCCAGAACCTGTCGGTCACAGTCACACTCTTGTGTCTGCTGCTTTCAAATGGGTAAAAAATAAAATAGAAAAAATATGTGCACATAAAATCTCTAATATCTTAAGTCTAAACTCGTAAAGATCAACGAAGATATGAACAGACATGAATAAACAAACTGCCAATCATTGATACGACATTAATAAAATAAGGCATATCGGTCAATGTCCTTATGAATTTATACTTTTAATATATATTTTTAATATACTTTTTAATATACTTCTTAATATATATTTTTAATATACTTTTTAATATATATTATCAATTACACTACAGACACGTGGTCCAGTACCCTTTTTAAATATTTACAAAGGAAAAGCTCACATGGATGACGAAACTTGGGAACTTAATGTTAAGACACTCTGTTCCTTTACAAATATATATACTATGTATGTATCTATGTTGGTATATATATATATATATATATATATATATATATATATATATATATATATATATATATATATATATATATAAACATAACTCTACAACTAAATTAGTAATAACTATAACTTTGATAGAGCTGACACGTGTGTTATTGAACACAACGCAGTGTCTCTCGGGAAATCAAACTCGGTCTTGAAATTCAGACATGATTAGGCCAATGTGGAATGGCATATGTATGAAACATATGTATGACAAAGGATTATAAGCGATGATGATGGAAGCATTCGTTACATGAAATAATATAACTGAGGTCTACATCACTTTAGGCAATAATGGCGTAATTACATTTTTATTAAAGAAAATAAATTTCAATTAAATCAAATACGTCTTTGTTGCACCAAAAAAGCAAGATGATCATCACTAGTTCGGACTCAGCGGAAATGAATAAGCAAACAATTTTGCTCTAAGCCAGTAATAAGCACATGTACATACATACATATACTTGTTAACTGTTTTATGAGGCTTCCTAATTTTTTATACAGACGTGGGCATAATTACCTTTTAGAGAACTGATTTATAACTACATAACTATTTCAGCGAACTCGTGAAACTACGAACTAACTAACTTGAGATGGCTTGCGGCATATTTCAAAAAATATTTTATTACCGCACAAAAATGGTGACCGTAAAAACTTAAAAGGAAGCGAAAATAAATCACCGTCTCCTGTTTTCGAAACCTTTCTGCATACGCGGCACAAAACTTTTTTAATATATTATTATTTTTATCTCTAACGACATTAAATTTGTCCATACTTATGGCAGAATCAATTTTGCAATGCATAAAAAAGTTACGATTATTCTAAAAAGTTTTTATCATTACATATATATATAACACTTACTCACTCACTTACTGACTCAGCTTCACGCTGTATCCCGCACATGGCAGGGTAAATAGAGGGAACTTGGGAACCTAGTGTTAAGACACTCCGTTCCGTTCCCCACTTACAAATATTTCTTTATGTAACAAAATGCATATTTAACATACTTTAATTAAGAACTTACGCACAATTACACAATGTGTAATATTTTTAATGGCTTTACAGAGCAAAATACGTCAACCATTTGGTAATTTCATTATCTCATAAAGTCCAATAGTACATGGTTCAAACATGCCGCGGCCTTATGGTGGAATTGCCATGGGACTAACGTAATTTATACCCCATTGTCTGCATGACATGACGTGAAGTGCTAATGCCAGCGTGGGTGTTGCCAAAAACATGGCTACCCTGTTTATTATTGTAATCTTATTTTGCTTTTTCTGCTTCACGTTTTATAACATGGTGCGCAGCGGATACTTGGGAACATAATGTTAAGAAGTGTCTTAACACTATGTTCCCGTTCGCTCACTTTCCGCCGAATTTGACATTGCTTGTTTAATGGTGGATGACAACGCCGCGCTTTGCCTTGTTGCTACCAGAGCAGTACAGAGAAATAAAAATACTAAATATCTTATTTCCTGGAGATTGGACCTACAACTTGTCGCGTGTATAGTCGCTCGTTCCTGCCCTTGCCCCGCAATAGGACTCAATATTGAATAATAAATTGGAAATCTTATAGCGTGTAGAAAATTATTAATTTTGTTGTTTATTTAAATAGAAAACCATATTTAAATTAGTACAAATAAGATATATATTTAAAATAAATATTTAATGGTCTCTTAAATGTTACTTTAAAGAAAATTCAAGTTGAAAATCTCAACAAAACATTAAATTCTCTCCGCTTGTCAAAACGTCACATTTATAAATAACTCAGTAAAAGATATTGATAAAAATCTTAACGATTATTATATTTATGGGATAATCGCTAAATAGTAGATGTATATCAAACTAGTGTTTAACTTTTTAAATGAAACACTTTTAAACGGATTAATCGCGTATATTGAATGGTAAACATTTTTGGGAAACCCGACGTTTCGAACACTTTACAGTAGTCCGTGGTCACGGGTAGACTGAGGTGGCATTTGTCTGTCAGTTGATATAATTATTATATCAAACTACCGCCAACGATTCCTTAATTGCCACGCGTACTGCCCTGGATTCTTGCAGAATGAGCTAACTGTATCTGGTCCTCTAGTGTGGTGTGCTGGGGATTTTAATTTTTTTAATAGTGGGTCCCAGGTGGTGGAAAGTGTTTAACTATTAAAAGTTTAAATACATGTCCAATAACTCTATATGTCGAGGCCGGTAGTGGCGCTGGGCCACAAGCATGTTACTGTATGCGCGGCTGGTTGCGGGTTCAATCCTCACTCGAGATAAGGAAAGTGTAGAACCAAACTAGGTCTTTACACTGTGTTCTCAAGTTATTTCTGCCTTCATTCTGTCAAAAAAAAATAGTTACGGCAAAAGGTTTTATTATAGTCTTGTTAAACATACATCATTATATCAGACATAATTATATCAGCCATAGACCACCATTCATAAAACATTCCTCACTAAAATAATAATATTTGACTTCTCTAAAAATATTATTAAAGTAAAAAATTGTAAAGAACATTTTTGTTCATTTTGACATAAATTTTCAATTCATTACAAAATATAAAATTTTACATTTTTTAACCGAGCATGTAACGTTCTTCAACCCACATCGTATCTACTTCACGAATTTTAGGTCAACAATTCACTTCAGATGGGCTTAGATATACGAATCAGTTATTATTTTCCATACTTCACACTTGTCCCGATTTCACTTCCGAATATAATTCTTAAATGTAAATATTTAATGATAATATTCTCTTTTATCATCTTTGTATATCAATGGAAGCAATGATTGTGGTGTTTTTTTAAGTTATTGAGTTTTGTAAGATATCTTTTATAATCTGTTGGTAAAGTTACAAACTTTTTGCGTTTAGAAATGAAGCGACTGACGACTGATCGATTTTATTAAAATGTTGTGCTCTGAAATTGAAGTATTGAAATAAATTGGAGACGTATTATATTTCAAATGAGCAGCCATAACTTTATGAGAAATACAATTAAGGTAAAATTAGTTCAAGTTATAGTTGGCCGATAGTTTAGTTAAGAAAGTATACATCTGTACTTTTGTGTTAAGCACAAAATCTATTATTTGCAAATGTTTATATTATTACATATAAAATAGAGGTCTGTCTGTCGTGGCGCAAAGACACAAGCGTGTGACTGTAAACACGACAAGTTGTGGGTTTGATCCCAATTCGAGGTAATTAAATATCTAATATTTCTAAAATAAATATTAAATATTTCGCTCTTGTGACAAGGTAAAGCTCGGCGTTAACGTCCACCACTCAACATGTAATGCCTCAATTTTGGCGAAAAGTGTGGTATGGAACGGAGTGTCTCAACACTAGGTTTCCTCTGCCTACCCTGCCAATAGCGGGATACATCGTGAAGCTGAAAAAATAATAATTTACATACTTATCCCACGGGTGGTTTTTATGTGGTTTTTCCATAATAAATATTAGTAAACGTATTTGACTCGTTGACAAAAAGCTGTGATTTAAACAGCGTAACTACAAAAGGGTTAAAGAGAAAATTTGAATACCCATAACAGGGGCCGACAAGGAAGTGTCTTCCTCACGATATTTCGTTACATTGTGTTTCCCTCATCAATATTCCTCGATTGTGGCTTTTTTGTAAGCCTTCGCTGTTACCTTTGTACCCAGACATTTTCATATATTTTGTTTAACAAAGACAAGTTTTTTTTATTTGGCAATTAGCTTAAAAAAGCACTATATACTTAGTTGTGTAATAATGTTGCTATGCTTTATGTTGTTATCAGGTTAAATTAACTAACTATATACGCAAGATTTTATATGTTTTTTTTTATTTATTCTTTCAACATTCGTGTTTTACATAAAAATAACAATAAATATATTTCAATATGTATTTTAAAGCATAAATATTCTTTTTATGTACAAAATCGATTTTTATTATATGCATAAAAACGATATAATTTTAAACAGGATATCCGTTTATGGGCAAAGTTCCAGTTCTGAGAACATAACGTATCTGTCTATGGACGATGATTTTTTTTAATATTTCAAAATAAATATGACACTATGGTAATTTCGCTGCTCTTTAATATTCCATGGGGCCTCAGGACTCGTGTCTCGCTTTAAAATAAAATTCACGACCAAATGGAAGAGCCTCAAAGCCATTGTTTGGTAATATTATGAGTTTTTTATTGGCTTTATATTTTTATGGATTTCTAAAAAGGTTACATAAGGATCTATTTTGGTTCGTGGAAATACGGTGAGTGCTTATTTAATATTGAGGCCTGTCGTGGCTCACCAGTACAAGCGTAAACGATAGGTTGTGGGTTCGATCCCCAGTTGAAGAAATTAAATATTTCAAATATTCAATTTAAATATTTAATGTTTCATTTCTTCGCTCTGGTAACAAGGCAAAGCGCGGCGTTGAGCTCCGCCTCTCAACATGCAACGGCTCGATATTGGCGGAAAGTAAGGAACGGAGGTAAAACAGAGTGTCTTAACACTAGGTTCTCAAGTTCCCATTGCCTACCTTACCATGAACGGGATACAGCGTGGAGATAAAAAAAATGACACATACATGTGAAATATATGTAATATTTTTTATGCGATTGCAACTTCTCTTCAGGAAAGTTGTAAAAGGAAATCATAACTTAGTTAATGCTCATGTCACACCGAAGCAAATAAATACCGTGGATTTTTACAAGTCTTTTACGATACGACAAATTTCAGTTTTGCCGATATAAAACTCGAGATTGCAGTTTATTAAGACATCAAAATATAATTTCAAAGTTGACTGAGGTCCATTTAATGTATAAAAATATAAATTTATATATATTTGACACAGATGTAGTGCGTATATGACATATTATGTAGTATTATATCTTTTATAAATCTATTGTGCTGTTAACCTGTAACTATTTTAATATAAATTGTACGCAAAAAAATACATTTTTTAAAGCTTAATCAGGCAAAGGTAACTTTTTAAAACACTTCCTTCTGTTCCGCGCTTTTCGCCGAACTTGAGGCATTGGATCTTGAGTGGCGGAATTCAACGCCGCGCTTTGCTGTGTTATCAGAGCAGAAAAATTCAAATATTAAATATTTTATTTAAAATTATTAAATATTTGAACTTCATGTGGTTATCGAACCCACAACTTGTCGCGTTTACAGTGACACCCTTGCGCCATGTCGAGACATGTCTCACATTAAAATTACAATAATACAATGAAATATAAATCTGGATTCATATAAAAATATATTATTACATAAACGTAATGGCGGTACTTTTTCAACACAAGGCAAAAGAAAGGTACACCGATGTCAATAATTATCCTCCACAGCTTCCATTGAAAAAAGGATTTAAAAGAGCGCACAATGAGAATGGCATATTACATGATGCTGTTCACGCGTGAATAGTAATTTTATACCGCCATATTCGTGTAGGCTCGTTTTACTTTAAAGTTATCTGATAGCTTGCCATTTGGTTGGATTCAATTTAACCCACATACAGTTTTGTATAGATGCATCGAGCTGGAGTAGTTAGATATTATATTACTTTACTAGATATATTTAAGTTTGCGTTATGCGGGATAGGCACGGAAAAGCTCTGAAGACAGTAACTTGGGTGGTGGAACTTGGAGAACTAACAATTAAAGGTAAATAATATAAATGCTTTTATACCATGAGGTGAAAAAAATTGAAATTTATACGTAGACATTATATAAAAATAGACAATAAAAAATCCTAGCGCATTCTACATTCTAGAAGAATGCAATTTCCCGGCGAACTTTCTTAAGGAACAAAGAGGTCTCTGAACAAAAGCTAAGGTAAAAGCAACTAAAGCATTATGTGAGGAGAATTTTGTCTCCCCGTTCGCTGCAATGCGTTGAATGCCGTGGACGCTATGGCAAAATTTCGATCCGGCACATAAATTCGGCACGCCCACGACGCGAGGGTTGCCATGCATTTTCGATGAATAATCAACGTACAGTCTGCGGAGATCGCCGCTTTCAATACCGCCGTGAAATCTATACACATGCTTATAAAATATTAAAATCAAATCAAGTTAGAGCTTAACTTGCCGGAAACGATGACGGAATCTTGTGAACAATTAACTTAGATTACTTTATGTATAAGAAAGATGGCTGCTCCATGACTTTATATACAATGTCTAGACGGATTTTATACTGAAGATATATTTTATAGTTAGTTTTCTTTGGTTTTTTATGTATGATGTTATTTAAATAATGGAATAATTATTTAATCATCATTACTAGAGTAAATAAAAAATATATATGTTTACAAACAGTTTATATACAATTATTGCAGTTTTACTCTGTACCAGGAATACTTAGTAACCCAAGGTGACTACACACCTAGTGGTAGAATGCACTCCGTGCCGTTCCTCACTTTCCGCAAAAATGGAGGTATTGCGAATAGAAATATATCTAAAACTAGCGTCCCGCCCGCGGCTTCTGCTCTGCGGCTGCGGCTCTGCTTCGCTGGAATAACACAATTTTATTTACTTGTCTCAATAAAACAAAAGTTTTAACTAAATGAAAAAAAAAGACCTCAATTATGCCGCATTAAATATTTTATATATTTATAGTTAACGTAACTTCTTATTTATCAATCGATTTAAATAATACGTACCTACACTAAATGTTGAAAGAAAGTTACCAAAATATAATAGCGTTAACTGAAATTAACGAGTAGAAACGCACAGTAGATTAAATAAACAGATAAAAAATTTAAAAATATCTATTTCCGGCCCTATTCTTAAATTAACGTCTCCAATAAGATTTTATTTAATTTATCTTTCATGTACAGACAGTGATTAGTTACAGATTTATTATAAGTATAGATGACAAACTAGCTATATTTTATAATCAAAGTGTATTTTTCAATAATTTTAATTTTATTTTTTTAAGTCTAATAATACAGTCACGTCCTTCCATAAACTTATTAAAAATATGGCGCGGCATCGTACATAATTTCGTGGGACGCTACAGTTGTCATCTCGTTATAATTCCGCGTGGGTTGCATCTTGCACAATGCATTTGATACGTGACGCCTTTACGATGTGCCGATTTGTACTGTTCTTTTTTGTTTAGGATTTGCTTGAGTTTTAGTGAAAATTATATTTTTATTTAGTTCTTTAATATTTTCAAAGTGTAATATTTTCTTTTCTTTGTTCTGATAATAAGGCAAAGCGCGGCGTTGAATTCCGCCACTCAACACGCAATGGGCCTCACCTATCCTGCCATGTGCGGGATACAGCGTAAAGCTGAAAAAAATTAAAGCAACTATGTAGAACGCTTTCTAACATTTTATTTAACGATTTATTTTGTGGATTTAATTATCAAAATCTGCTACCGAGTTGTAATTTTATACATTAATGTCCTATTCCATATTTTTATGGGAAATACAACGTAAAATAAATCAGAAAGGAACATCCCTTATTACGATATATATTAACAAAATTCGAAAAATGAACGCTTACATGAATAAAAAAGAAATATTTATTTACACATGGATTCGTTTACCAATAGCAAGTCACTTGTCCAGTTTCATTTACAATGTAAGTACATATGTATACAAATGCATACTAATACAAGGGGGTATCGTCACGTATCGTACAAGAGCATAACCGTAAAAATTAATTGTCACAACCGAATTGTGGAACGATACGAGAACGATGCAGCTTCAAATTACCATTGAGCCGCATTTACTTTTATGCCAGACAACCTTTATTAATTTGGTTCAAATTTCTGTATGACATTAAAAATATATTTTTGCAGTAGAAAATGTATTTTTATACACATTCACATTAAGTAAACGTTCCAACCAGATATTTTAAAGTGGGATTTTTTACTGTGTATTTTATTTTGTCATGACCGACAAAGGCAAAATAAAATAATATTTTTTATTGGAAAAATACACATTCCCCAAGACTTCTTTTATATCTTTTTAGCTTGTTTTTTTTTTCAAGAATATTAAATTTATATTAAAAAGAAATTTCAGAAAAAATCTCAAATGTAATTTAAAATCCACATCATTAATCTTTAAAGAACTATTCTATTTCCTCGATGTCTAAAATCAGCTAACATTTCGTACAATAACAAATCATGGGCAAATTAACTTGTCAAGCGAAGCCGCGGGCAGATTCAACTTCTTTCAACTTTTACGCTGAAAAGGGTTATTTGAGGTCATCCGTCATTTCGATTTATGAGTAATACGAGATGCCTCTTTGAACTTCAATCATTTACAACCTATAACTAACAAATTAAATTGGATGAATACGATGCTTTAAAAGTATGAAGAATCTCTAAAGATTTATGTACCCACAAAGTAATTTAATAAACAATGGAAATTTCACTTTGCATACTTGCTATGTCTAGTATGTACTTGCCAAGTAATTATTATAATTGTAGCAAGCATTTTAAATATAACCTACATTTTGCGATCATTGCTTTTTATTATAAAAATATATTAAAAAAAAATGTGAAACATATCCTTACATGATGCAAAGCTACAAAAAAATCATTAAAATAAATGGCATATGAATGAACACGTATTGACCTTTTACGATGGTACAGTATTTGCGTCGGTTTAATGAACACCAATAAAGGAGAAACTTATTTTAACGATGATAAAATTGCAATTCTAAAGGGTTTTTTTCAAATATTTTTCCTTGACAAATAAGTAAATGAAGTAGCGAATTCTAGTCGTTATTAAATATAAATTATAAGATCTTCAATCTACATGTAATTTAGTTATAAATATATCAAAATGTTTACGAATTTATAAGTAGTCATTTATATACAAAAATAATGTTTGAATATTTTGTATTTAGTGCTTACATGCGCATCAGTTTTACTACTGTAACTAAGATACTTATTCTTCTGTAGAAAAAAATCTTGCGGCATGAAATCATGTCTTTGCATAATACATTCAAAAGAAGCTCTTCTCTAAAGTCTATCTATATCTAATTGATTTTTTGTCATTATATTAACAAAAATATTTCTTAAGTAATAAAAAAGAAAACACAGTAACAATTAAAACGTTCGTTGAAATACTTGTCAATTACGCCTTATAATTAACAATAGTGTAAATTGTCAAAGACGATATAGTACGATATCAAAAACTAAACAAAGGCTATTATTTTTATATGCAAATTTAAATAAAGTAAGATAACTATAAAACGAATAGATAAGCGAAATCAATAAAGTTGTAGATCTTTAGAATGGTAATATAAGTTTGTCATGCAACAAAGTTTATTATGTTTTGTAGACGATCGCCTTTCTATCTACCATTCTAAGCGGTATATTGGATTGCAAATTTACTATTACGGTTAACGTTAAACCGTCGGGCAATTCATTGTAGCTGGCTAATAAAAATTTAAGCACGCTACACCAGTGGCTGCTTAAATTTATAATTTTATACTAGTTTCATTACAATTTGTGAGTTACTAATCATTTTTATATATCTTTCTTGCCTTGCATGTAGCTAGCTGTGTACAGGAAGGCTTGTGTTAAGAAACTCAGTTTCTCGCGCACCCGCGGCGGTATACAATGTTGTGCTCGGTCTTTTTCTGTACGGAAAATAATTATAATAATATTTATATTAATGAAAATAATGAATTATCCCAAGTGGCATTCGAACCCGCGTTTACAATCAAACGCAGTGTGAGCACAATAACTAAATAAAATAATTATTACTTATATATTTTTTAAGCTTTTATAAAAATACCATAAAAGAACATTCATTATACTCCTGTCGCGCTATGACTACATTTATCGATGTTAATTCGACTCAGCCGTGCGAAGATTTCCGCGTGAAATCGACTTAATGTAAACGCTTTATGTCTGTCTGTTTGTCCTAATGGATCCTTGAGTAATGCAATGCATTCGCATTGCGATTATGGCACTTACTTTTATGTTCGTCGCAGTAGTTTGTTTGTTCTTTTAAAAACGAAATAGCTCTATATTTACATATGATTACTAAATATTATTTAGAATTAAAATTTAAACTAAGTTTTCTAGAAATTTTATAATTGATAATCTTTTTAATTTCTAACTAAAGTCTGCTATGATATGTTATAATTTTCTTACAACTTATCAACTTGTCAAACTTGACAAACGTAATGGAATATTTTAACCGTTTCACTTTATAATATATCCATAGCGAGTGATGTTTATTGGTAAGCAACGAAATCTAGATTTTACATGGATTGTAATTAGCTACGCCTTACGTAGCGTTACGCAATGCGAAGGTAGCACCGCACCTTTACTTAAAAGTAGTTCAGCGTGCTTATGCATATATTTAAATGCAAGTATTTGGTGAAAAACTATTAAAAAAATCAACAATTTATTCAATTCATTAAAAAAGAATTCTTTGGTGTTAGATTTGCTTATTAGCATTACAGGTGGCTATTTATTTATTCACGCTGTATCCTGCACATGGCATTATAGGCAGAGGGAACCTGGGAACCTAATGTTAACGTTCAGTTTCCGCCGAATTTAAAAAAAAAATCAAAATCAAAATCAAAATATTCTTTATTCAATTAGGCCATTTAAGCACTTTTGAATCGTCAAGTTACATATAAGTGTCTGTGGTGGTAAATCATTGCGAGTTAAGTGTCAGAACTCAACGTCGCACTTTGCCGTATGACTAGTCACTATTGCATATTTTAAAGAGGCGTACAGGCTTGTGATAACCAAATAAAATACCATCATGCTACGCTTAAGTATTTAATAAACATTTTTAATGAAACAACTTTATCAGGGGTAATCGCGTATATTATAGTAGACCACAGACTACTGCAAGGTGTTCGAAACGTCGGGTTTCCAAAATGTATAAAACAGAACGCCCGATTAATCTGGCTTTAATATGTAATAATCGCGAAGATCAATCTAATCAGTAAACATGTTTAGGATAAAAGTTCACAGAACTAACGTCACGGTCATATATCACACTCAATAACAACCCCAATAAATTAAAACTATATTTCAAAACTTAATTTAAGTGCCCCATACATTACTGCAAACAAAAGTACAATTGGACATCTTAATTAATCATATTAGAAAGCAAGCTATTATAACTATACCAAGTACACAAGGAACAGTGCAAATAAGTTGGGAGTGTCAAAGATCTTAGCCAGGCGTTAAGTATAATGAACACTAATTAGAAGAAGCAACAGCGGAGGCTGGACGTAGCGCCTTTCAATTCGTTTATTAAAGGGTCAACTAGATCAATGAATGTAGAGTGTAGGTATGATAAAATTACAAATCGTAATAAATGCTTTATATCAAAAGTCATAGCTATTGTAAATGTAGAAAAGATGTATATATGGATATATATTAGTTTATGTAGATTATACTGCTGGAGATCATTATGAATTAAAATTTTATAATTATGCGAGAAAAAATGGTGAAAATATATTCAGAAAGTAGAAGCAATATTAAGGCTAATGAGAAATTGAGAAATTCTTGCATAAATTGTTCAGATAAATGCACCAAAACGTGTAAGTAATTAGATAAGTATTATTTGACGACACCTTTAAATTAGACTAATATGTATGTATACTTAACAGATAAAACAATGATATTGATAAAATTCTTAAATTTTCTCAGTTTCACGCTGTATCTCGCATAAGGCAGAAAAGGAACTTGGGAACCTAGTGTTAAGACACTCCGTTTCGTTCCCCACTTACCACCGAATTTGAGTCATTGCATGTTGAGTGGCAGAGCTCAATGCTGCACTTTGCATTTTCACAAAGCGAAAAAATGTGAACATTAAATATTTAGTTTGAAAATATTCAATATTACATTTCCTCAATGGGAGGTCGAACCCACAACAGTCAGTCAGTCAGTTCACAGTCACACGCTTGTGCCGCTGCGCCACGACAGACCTGAATTATTTTTTTAAATAGTATAAAAGTAAATTCTTACTGAAGCTTAAAAGTAAATCCACGTAAAGCGACTTGTCAATATATAAATATCGTATAAAATATGCTAATACATAGAATCCTTTAGCAAATCAAAACGAGGAGGAAATTCAAATAGCACCGATCCGTTTATCTAAATTGGTTTGATTATGTTATTGGCTCGATTAGTTACGTACTATAGTGCTTATTTAAGGTGTGTGATATTTAACTTTACTTAATGCTAAATGTTATTCATGCTTTAAGTCACTTACTTTATCTACATCGGTACCCACGCCCACTTGACTGTGCTCGCAATTGCTTCTTATACTTTCTTTGTGATACAGAACTATATGAATATATTTCATTTATATAATTTTATGATGGTGCGTTGGCGCAGTTTGAACGTGTCTGAAATTAAGTAGTGACCGTGGATTCAAATCTTATCTCTCTGGTTCTAGAATCTCTCTGTTTAAACTTTATTGCTGCTATTTTTAGTTGATCGCTTGCCTAATATTAAAAGTACCGCGATGATGTGTTGGTGATGGACTTTGTCTATTATTTTTTATGAGTAGGCTGTAAGAGAAGTAAACTCGCCATAATACAATATCTACTTATATAGTATTTATATTTGATAACGAGAAAACTAGTACTATGAGGCCTGTCGTGGTGCAGCGGCACAAACGTGTGACTGTAACCGATGGGTTGTGGGTTCGATCCCCACTCGAGGAAATGAAACATTTAATATTTTTAATTTACATATTAAATGTTTTCATTTCTTCCCTCCGTGGTAGAAGGCGGCAGCGTGAAGCTGAGAGAGCAGAGTAGAAAACTAGTAACAGAAAAAAAATGTGTTTTATAAAATTTTACATAACATACATTCTTAAATATAGGTACATATTGTAGTAACTTTAATGATATTTTGTTCTTCAATTATTCCAACAACACTTTTGAAATGTAATTTAAATTCAACTTCAATTATCACAGTATATTTGTTCCATAAAGTTCTCTATATGCATATATATTTATATATTTATTTATTTTGGTTAAGCCCCGTGCATGTAACATAATTGAGGGCGAGTCGTAAATCGGTCTATATCGGTTATTGAGTGGGCTGGCGCCAAGGATGCTTGAAAAATGGCCGCATGAATTCACTAACAAGCCTCGGAGTTCTTCGCGATGTTGAAGTATTGACTTATAGATAAAAATATATTTAATAGAAACTGTCACAATAAAATTATCACACAATATATATATATATATATATATATATATATATATATATATATATATATATATATATATATATATATATATATATATATATATATATACATATATATATATATATATATATATATATATATATATATATATATATATATATATATATATATGTATATATATATATATATATATATATATGTAATAGTATTATAAACAAAATAAAATTGAGGAAGGTTTGTGTTTGCTCTGTTTCCACGTAAAAACTGCTCTACAGATTTAGATAAAACTTTGCAGTTACGTAGCTTAAAAATACAAAAAAATACATCATAGGCTATAATTTATGTTAGGATTTTGTATTTAATATAAATATAAATACTCAGTAAGTAGCTGTAGTTATTGAAATATCGCAACTGAATATAAGATGCGAAAATAAGGAACCCAATTAGAATTATGATGAAATGGACATTACTACTCTATAGCTCTGGCTTGCTTAAATATTTAACATTATGAAAAGGTCAGCTTCTAAACTCTATATTACTCTATGGCCTGTATTTATTTGTATCGGACGTAATGATTATACTATTATATGACAGGTTATTACTTAACCAGCATTGAAACTGCCTCTAAATTATTTAATTTACAGCATTTCATTTATTAAAAAAATATTGTGAGCATATATTTTCCTGTAACAATATATAAACTGTTAATTTTAGTACCTGCTGTGTCAGTTGCGATCGTTTATTTCAATATGGACGCATTCCGGACGCTTGCGCTGATAGCGTTACGTTCCACAGATAACATAAATCCAGCTTCGAACCGGGACTCCCACGTATTTGAGACTTGTTTACTGCAATTTACCTTTTTTGTTATGAAATTCTTTAAATACAATTACAATTACTTAATATTTTAAATAATTTGTAATAATTTTAACTATAATGATCAAAAAAGATTTTATAAATGTGACCATGAAAGAGACTGTGGGAAAGTTGATTTTTAAAATATTTTAATTTATTTGACTTTTCTTATGTTTCCATATTAAATACCTAGATAATCTTAAGCTCTTTAATGAACATTGTAATTTATGATAAAAATTTTTCATTTGTAATTTATGATAAAAATTTTCCCTCCATTCAAATGTTGTATTATAGAATGTTGATTCAAATATCTCGTTATCATGACTTCAAAGAAAACATTTTGTAAAAACATTTTCTAACGCCCCCGTGCTTTCTTTATTAAGAAAACTTTTCGTTCATATTTATTGCTAAAATTTCTTAACTGTAGACTCTCACCAGAGACAACTGTGGGGTACTTATAATATACTCTTTGCTTTATTGCTTTGTGAAACAATACTTTCAAATTCTTATTTTATAAACTATAACATTTAAAATTAAACCAACTTTTCTATGCCAGTTAGATAACAAAATCGATTTAATGGTATAGATATAGATAACATTAATTAACATCGATACCATGAGACATTGCTATAAAGTTAATCGCGTGAGGGCTTTATGCATGTGCTGCACGAACAAATCATTAAAAAGAGCAAACTGTAAGCTAACTTCCTTTCAATTACTGTAGTTGTATCATAGAATAGAAGTACTTCTATAATTTTACTTAAATAATTTTACAGATTTGTAATGATAATTAAGCTCTAGTATACATATTGATTACAATATGGGCAGCTAAATATTAATAGTATATATATTTTACCCTCCGCCTATATCCCCTTAGGCAACGCATGGGTTACGCTAACTTGGCAAATCTTTTTGATATTTAAACAGAACCATATACACTTAAAATATATACATATGTCCGATACATTGTCGATATTGATTTTGATGATTGCCTATGAGGCGCTAATTAATTTTATTTGATAATCATGTAGTTTATATAAATTGTAAATATATATTTTTTTCACTTTTGTACTCTATCCCGTATATGGCATGGTAGGCAGAGCGAAACCTAATGCTAAGACGCTCTGTTCCATTCTTCACTTTCTGTCGAGTTTCAGGCATAGCGTGTTGATTGGCGGAACTCAACGCCGCGCATTGCCTAAAAATGAAAATTAAAATTTATATTTCTTTAAATAAGATCGAATCGACAATCAGCCACGATTACAGTCACACACTTGTACGCCTGCGCCTCGACAGCCCTTGTACAATAGTAATTTCATTTCAAGTTTCATAACAAAGTTAAATGAAATGGATACTCCTAGCGAAATAGCCATATGATTTACTTGACTTATTATTCTAAATGTCTAAAATCCATGTTTCACCATAAAATATTACTACAAAGCTTTGAGTTCGGAACGATTCTGTTTGTCAGATAGCTTTTGACCTCAGCTGTAATCAGATGGTGGGCGGTAATTTATTTGTAATCCATTAGATTCTAATGTTGGCTGCAGTACAAATGGTTTAAACAAAAGAATTTTTAATTAGTATAGTTGATAAACAGAAACGCTATACAATTCCCATTGCACGCCATCATTATCATCGAATTTTCGAGCTAATGAGACAGGTTAAATACGTACGAACGGGTTCAATGACTTCAGAATTATTGACATATTCGCGTTTTAAAATATTACTGTACTTAGCACTAATTTGTTTGTAATTCTAATTCTATGAAAACATTGCACATTATGCATATTTTTGGATAATGTAATGAAATTGGAATTTTCAATATATAGGCTTGTGATAAATTAAATCACTTTCGTTTTCTCGCTTGGGAACTTTGTGTTAAGACACTCCAATCCGTTCTCCACTTTCCGCCGAATTTAAGGCATTACGTGTTGAGTGGCGTAACTTAACGCCGCGCTTTGCAGTCAGCCAGAGCGAAGCAATTAAAATATTAAATTGTTCAAGTGGAGGTGGAGCCCACAACCCCCCTTACAGTCACATGCTTGTGCCCCTACACTGCGTGAGACCTTAAAATCATTTAACATTAACTTTAAATTTGCTATAACCTCCTTGTTCTCAAAACGATTATTCATGTGTATCACTCGAATCCACTTAATGGCTGACGCGGCCATGCAACATTCAGCGTTTATTGAAAGCATAAATAAATTATTGCCTATAGATTGTAAATCAACGGACATCAGAGAGGATTGATGGGGACTGTGATATGAATCAGTACGAATGTAAAGTCGACGTGAAACAATATGTTTCATGAAAATATTAAATGGTTTGTACGTACAGTTTGTTTAGTAGTTTAATTTCCAGACGTTGCAACACATTTCTCTTCTAAATTGCTTACGAAACTTTTATTTTTTAACTTCAAGCTGTGCCACATGGCAGAGTAAGTAGTAGGAACTAGGAACACTAGGAATGTAGTGTTGAGGCACTCCGTTTCGCTCCCCACTTTCCGCCGAATTTAAGGCATCATATATTGATTGGTGGAGCTCAACGCTGCACTTGCCTTTTTACTAGAGCGGAGAAAGGAAATAATTAAATATTTCATTTCCTCGAGGGGTAATTGAACGCATAACCTGTCATATTTACAGTCACACGATTATGATTATGTCCCACGACAGGCCTCAATTGACAAACAATAATTTCTACATTAGATAAATAAATTTATTTAAACAACTATGATAACTATTGTTACCTTAGTTTTTTTTGTTGTAGCTGTAAGAAAGCTTGAATGCCAACCATAGCTTTTACTAATACTCTTATCAATTTTACAACTTCTAAAGGAGATATTTGAGAAATTACTAAATATGGCTTATCACTTTAGCTTCATACAAATGGCACAATTACACTATGTAAGCTTAAGAAAATTATTCGATTTATCTGTATTCTATGGAAAGTGGAGTCTGGACGATGTTTATGCATGTTTTATAACAATTTCTACGCTCAAGGGAACAAGGATCAACGTGTTTATAAAGTAGACTCCCTGTAGGCTGACTAGGGTTGCTAAATAGTAGTTAATTTGTCTTTATTCATATTTATAATGTACTTTATAGGCAAGTGTTGTAATATTTTTATTCTATAATAATCGATTTTATGTTAAGCATCGATTTTATTTACTTTTGTTATATTTATTTATACGATTCTATGTGACAGCCCTGCCCCAAGCCAGATCTTGTATACAATGATACATTTATCTTAGATTAAAATCTGCCAGAAACAAATCGCCACGTTTTACTCTTTATGTACTATATTTGTTTTATAATACAAACAACTTAGTAGCTTCTCAGCAATTAATCTTTACAATTAATTTTAATCAGTTTTACTATTTTTTAAAGTGTCATTTCACACTTAGAACAGAAAATATTAAACTTAAATTTAAAAAGCGTATAAAACTTTTGACCGAAGCGGAATTTGAACCCGCGCCTCTTGAAAATCGTTCAAGCTATCTGACCAACTAAGCCATCCGTTCCGACATAAGTTGGTCAGAGCGCTTGAACGTTTTTTATATGCTTTTTAAATTTAAGTTTAGTAATTTTAATCACTCAAATAAATCCATTTAACAAAATTTATTTTATTTCAAAATTCATTTCATTGTTTCGAAGCTATAATTAGAACTGGTTAGATATCGCTTCTTTACGAGAACCAGATACTTTATATATTAGATAGTGACATGACACTATCGGGAAATAAATATTCTTTTGTAAATATATACTAAATATGAACGTATGATACAGTATTAAGTAATGTACTCCTTGTACCTAATGTACTGCTCAGACAATCGATAAAAATATATGACATACATACCAAATGAACACACATGCAGATATAAAAAGGTAAATTGGAAAACTAGTGATAGCTAGTTTTTTCGTTTCGTTCACCAATTTTACTGTGAGAACAGTGCCTTTTCGAATTCTACAATTAACAAATTTTACGTATCAAATTTAAAATGTATATCTGTAGATATATACATTGTTCGCAAATTTAATTGTTATTAAAACATTTTATATACTTTATTTTAAATATATGACATAAAAAATTGAGGCCTGTCGTGGCGCAGCGGCACAAGCGTGTGACTGTAACCGATAGGTTCTGGGTTTGATCCCCAGTCGAGGAAATGAAATATTTAATATTTTTTATTTAAATATTTAATGTTTCATTTCTTCGCTCTGGTAATAAGGCAAAGCGCGGCGTTGAGTTCCGCCGCTCAACACGCAATGCCTCAAATTCGGCGGAGAGTGGAAAAAAATAACCAAATTTATTTACAAATCTCTATAGATGTATTCTGTTTTCTATTCAACATGCCAATATTTGTAGTAAAACATGTTTGGAGTGAAACTTCATAGAATAATGGCCACCTTTATTGGAATAAATCTAGTTTATAATAATACTGAGAAATAAGCAAATGCAGACGATTTATCTCATTCATACAATAGCGTGACCTCGCATCGTTCACGACTGACACGTTTATAAATATAAAAGAATAAAAGTTATTATTTATTACGTATAGGTATCGAGTTACTACAACCGACACAAAAATTTGTAATGTGCAAAAAAATTTCTTTAATTAACTATTTTTTTTCGAGAAAAACATCTATTTTATTGCTTACAAAGCAACTTTCATCTCGTTCAACCTTTCATCTTTTCTTTTATTTCTATTTAAAGCTCCTTAATGCAGAGCCTCTAATACCATGGAATAAAAACAGAATTAATGATGACAAATCGCCTCATTTTCTGTGTGAAAACGGCCGCCATCCACATAGATTATTTTTTATTTACATTTTGACAAACATTGACACCAATCCGTAGTTAGTACAGCCGCGGGCTGACTTTCTCTATAGAATCTAATGCTTGGCGCCAAAATTCCTAGCACATGATGTGTCCAATCCCACAGATAACAAAGCTCTTACTTTTTAAACACTAATGGCCGCCACAGTAACGTACTGTTAAAATACTTTAAACCTCAATAGACATTTAGAATAGAATTGGAGAGTCTCATGTCTGTATACGTAAATACAACGAGTACTTGCTCAATCTCTCGATCTTCTCGTACTTAGGCGATTTTACGTTCGTGCTTAGTGAGCAAATCATTATCAGTTATTAACATCTTGACCTACTGACGAGTCACGATCATTCATATTTACAGCACACAAGCATAATATTAAGCTAACAATATTTTTTTATTACCCGATACCGGTTTTACACATCTCTATCGACATTCCCTTCGATAATCGCATTGTAAATCGATTAAATTTTATGACAAAAAACGTTGGGCCACAGGTAAAAAATATTGTTTTATATATTCTTTTATAGAAACCAAAAAAACAATTTATTTAAATAAATGCGGAAATTATTCTAATAGCGTAATTTAGACGTGTTTTCCATTTAAATGGTTCTTGTGGCGCCATGGGTATACACAATATTCATTTTGTTGGTTGTAACATTATGTATTTCTTGATTTGTCATTGCTTAAGTCCTAAATATTAAACAGCATAGTTTTAATGTGATAACTAATTTCTTCTTTTTTTCTTTTCAGGTAAGTCTCAACTTGAAGATTATAAATTGAAATATTCGACAATGTGTATGTATCCCAATTCATAGACAAAATCATTTATTTTTAAAGCATTACTTATCTGACTTAAATACTAGCTTTAATAATATACACGAGTCAAATTAAATTAGTTTTATTGCATTCACTAATTGCTCTAATAATAACCTTACCGCTTAATAAATGTAAGATAATATGTTGTTAGCAATTATTTACTCGATTAAATTGATTGCGGTATAATTTTGAAATACTCTAGATGGCAATTATTTATACATTTTGAACTTAGTTTGACTGATTATACATATATATTGATACTGATGTGTAAAAGTTTTAAATGTTACTTTCCTATAACGTGCGATAGACGTTTTTCAAAATATCATCCTTCTTAAAAGACTAAGTATCTATTTTTGAATATTTATAACGGTTCAGTTGGTTTATAAATATTTATTTATTTATTCATCAGGACATTAATCAATGTTCTACATAGATTTGTACGCAGATAATTAAAAATAAAATGTTTTTGGACGAACTAAATTAAAAAAAAAAAATAGTAATTAAATCAATTATATTCTACAAATTTGGTATTAACTACTTCATTATATCCACTTTCGGAGTTCCACTTAGCGCCACATACTACTGAATACGTTCTAAATTAGCGAACACATTCAATATTATGTATGCAGGCACTCGTAGCGACGTTTTCCTTCACCGCAAACCATGATGGATTACGTATTAAGAGATAAACACAGGTGTTCGATTTGTATCTCATATGAATAAATCAATACTAGATTTTACTAGATTTTAGAGTGCAATTTACTGCTGAAATATGTTGATATTGATAGGTGTATGGGCATAGAGGATATAATATCAGGCAGAGTTATTTGAGGCTCGTCGTGGCGCAGGGCACAGGTTGTCGGATGTATCCCTCAACTCAAGGAGATGAAGATTAGATATATATATATATATATATATATATATATATATATATATATATATATATATATATCTATATATATATATATATATATATATATATATATATATATATATATATATATATATATATATATATATATATATATATATATATATATATATATATATATATATATATATATATATATATATATATATATATATATATATATATATATATATATATATATATATATATATATATATATATATATATATATATATATATATATATATATATATATATATATATATATATATATATATATATATATATATATATATATATATATATATATATATATGGCATTAGGATATTATACAAATTAAAAGTGTAATTAGTACCTTGTGCCTTTAGGGCGCCGTGACCTCATTAAACGGTCAGGTATAATTAGCAATTTAGTAAACGGACTCGTTTATTAATTTACAGTTAAAGTACCAAAATTAAGTTAGGCTCTATTATAAATAATTTGGAGCACATCGTGGAATTGTGCAAACGATCTCAACTCGGCCATTAGGCCATAGGATAGGCCATTATTATTTCTCTGCTTTAGCTATTAGGTTAAGTCGCGGTGTTAGGTTACGCTAGTATATCGCATTATTGTCAATTCAGAAGGAAAATAAATCTTAATACTAGATCACACTACTCTATTACTACTTATTCTCTTATATACGGGACAAACCGTTTTACCGCGACAACATTTTTTAGTGTTACGTACATTTAATAAGTAATTATCATTCATTCGTTTTAAGTACTTCAAATTTACTATTTAAGAAAATATTTAAAGTGAAACATTTGAAGCTATTTTTGACAGGAAATTGTATATCGATTTACTAGAATTATAGAAAATGTTTGTTTAATTATTTAATTCATTATCTTTATTGAATCCAATTATAATTAGTCGCCACTTTATTTCAATTAGTAGACAAATTACAACACTATTTTATGAATGAATGAATTCGATTTCATATATTTTGAAATAAAAATGTTTTTTTTTAATATATTTTTAAAGAGCAACATTTTTAGTTAATTGGTTTAAATGTGTGCAATTTTTTTTACACATATTAGTCTCACACATAGCAGGGTAGGTAGGGGGAACCTGGGAACCTAGTGTTGTTAAACACCCCGTTACCCGTTAAGATTTATAGTTCCTCATGCAATGCAACTTTACTTTTTAATAACGTCTCTTCACTTCGATACGCCAATAAAAAACGAAATTTATTTCAAATCACTTGTCAAATTCAGCGTGATTAATTTTTTATATGATTGTTAGTGGCGAACAAAAAATCATAGAGTTATAAAAAGGCTTTTGGCATACAGATTAGACAGTGGTACAAACTAACAATACGTTCTTTTTTGTACAACCAATCACTTCTAAACTTTCGAGAAAGTTGAAATGTTTATTGCTTAAGAAAGTTATTACAGTAAGAAATTATATTTAACGCCGGTAAGTCGGCTTAGGTGATAAAATTAAATACAATAATCATATTTTTTATGTCTAGTATTTATTACTTAGTAATGTTTCAAAAATTTGAAGAGAAAGGAGTGTTTTGACAGCATTCTCCCTCTGAAGAGTTTGTGAGAAAACACGTGAAGCTGCTTTTTTTCCATTCCGTTCCGAATAGGAGACATTGCGTGTCGAATTTGACATTGTTCTGGTACCATGACAGAGTGCGGCGTTGAGTTACGCTAAACTCAACGCCGCGCTTTGCCATGGTACCAGAACGAAGATGAAACCATTAAATATTTAATTTCCTCAAGTGGAGATTGAATCTACAACCTATATTCGTTTACGTTTACACTCTCGTGCCCCTGCGCCATAACTGGCCTTTTATTATTGAATATTGAACACACTAAAATAATGTAGGTCAAATTTAAACAATTAAACTAAGAAGCTTTTAATTTTATCCAATTAAATATTACAATGCTTAATTATTTCTATGTAAATGCCAAAAACATGGGTTTGTCCGTATAATTACAAGATGTCGTGACACGTTCAAATTATGCGTAAAAATTTCAATCTCCGACAGTATTCCAATTACATTAGCTCGTTAACGCGGATATTAATTTTGATAAATGTGTTACGCTTTTATAAAAATAAACTGACTGACAGGTAACAGCACTCGGTATTAATAAATATTAACTTCTATTGGAATAGCTGTACGAATCACTTTTATCATATTATAGGAGTTCTACTTCTACATGAGATCTTTTAGTATGACCATATTTTTGTTTAAAGCAGTAAATACGTAGTAAAATTAACTTTTAACTTTTAAAATGTAACTTTTTTTATTGTTTTATGTATATACAAATATGTTTAAGTAAAGCAAGAAATGTGAACGACCTTCTCAGTATACACATATATATTTTTATTTTAACTGAATAAAATTATATTCTTATTAGCCATTTCTTGTTACAAACAGCTGAACTTATAATAAACAAAACCATAACACTTCCTATAATGATTCCCCCTTGTTTCTGTATTTCAACGTGGCGAAGTTAAGTTAGTCGAAAAGTATTAAAAAGATTATAGCACCGTAAGTACCGAATATCTAATTCACGAAGAAATAAAACAACATTTTTACATCATTTTTGCTTAAAAGTTGGAAAAAAAAATTAATTCAGTATAAATAAAGTTAATTAAATTGGAAAAGTATTTTCAATAACGTCGTCTCGTTGCCATACAAGTATTTTACAGTGCTCGCCTCACTGAATAATTATTATGAATATCAAAACTGAGAAATATAGTTACGAGAACCGAAAATATTACAATATATACGCCATAAAGAGCAACAACGAGCTGCCTGTGGCGAGACTCACGCTATATTCGCGTCCTGCGCAATAAAAATTCATGTACACATTAAAATTAAGCTCTTCATTTATTCACTACGAGCTTTCATAAATACCTATCAATATCGCTGCTGGGATCGATATGACGGAAATATTTTACTTTATATTGTTATATACGGCCGCTTCTTCCCTTTCCCCGAAGCAATTAGAGATGAAACGCGGGGCTTCCATTGCCGCTTCTTCGAAATTAACTTGTTACTTACGCAAACATACAAAATCACGTTCATTAAATAATAGCCATGCTAATATATATCTTGTGGTTTTGTAATAAAGCGTATAGCTGGTTATAATAGGATTCGTCTTCGGTAGTACTTTAAAAGACATTCCAACGGTACACTGTGAAGCCCTCGTTTAAGCTATCTCCGGCTGATCGCAGAGGGCTGCAGCAAAATTGAAATGTAAGATTTATTCGGCATTTCTATAATCTTTCACTGTTTTCCCTCCCCTATTGGAAAAAGAAAAGCCTTTGTATAATACATTCTAAGTCCTAATTTAAAATTGAAAAGGAAGGAAGGATAAAATCACCTGCATTCATACTTTAAATGTTTTTTTTTTTTATTATGTTAATTGTAATATTTTTTGACGTTTCATGGAACAGTTGATTGATATGGTTGTAGGCAACTTAATATTTGTAAGCAGTGTACTAGACGTACTTACTCACAAAGTATCTACATATATATTGCCCCTGGAATTGGCTGGAATCCCATAACTTTCTGGAATCCCATAACTTTCTATACCATATAAAATATGGTATAGAAAGTTATGGGATTAATCAATGTTAACAACTATTAATTTTCATGCGTTCATAGTATATAGTACAAGAGACAGGCCATTCAAGCGTCGCCCAACCATCTTATCTCTCATGCTTCATTAGACTATTGAAGCGCTACCCTCCGGTATAACACGAAATAATAGACTGTAATGGTTCATATAACACGCAAGTACGTAAATATCGATAAAATACATTGGCGTATTGGCATATTCAAGGCAAAGGGCGACTGTAAACTTTGGGTGGTTGTGGGTTCGATATTTACTTGTGGAAGAAAAATATTTCACTAGGCAAAGCATGATGTTAAATTTCGCCACTCAACTAGCAACGCTTACAATTAGCAAAAACTTAACACTAGGTAGTACCTAAGTTTTTTTTTTTATTTCCACACATTAAGGGACTGCTTTAATAAATACCTAGATTGCACCAAACATACAAATTAAACAGAAATAACAATAAAAACAGCGTAAAAAGTTGCAAATTTAATCTGGACCACATCTAATCTAATTTCGTCTGCAAAAATGCCGCTCACATCCTTTATGAGAACTCTCGGTGGGAAAACGAAGCTAACTCGTCTCTTAGGTCATTACATATATTTTATATTATCAATTATGTTATATTAATTGAATGGTCGTTGTCATTCATTGTAATTAGCGTTACAGCTCTTGACGTTTTTTGTCGCCGATAGTGTTGGCAGATTGTTAATTATTATTTAAATACGTATAAATAATTTTATATCTTTTGAATATATGTTTTTTTTTTGTATATTATAAAATCTATTTCATTTATTTTTATGGTATTAATATTGGCCTATAGTAACACAGTGGTTGGTGAGTTATCTTATTATATTTACGTTGATTTCTTCTAGAAAACTTTCAATGTTTCGATTTGTTGGACCGTTCGATTCTCTCTGCCTAGGATTATTGACTATCATAACTATGTATAATGCTAATGCATACTTTTTAAAGTAATTTTGCTATATAGTATATGAAAAGGATATATATTTTTGTTATATATCCAATATATAGCACAACCAAGTATACGGAAACTGGAGCCAATATATTTATTTATATTTAATAAATGAAACCTGTTAGGTAAGACATATTGAAAGGTATCTAATTATTAATTCATTTCCCCTAATAATTAGGATGATGATTACTGACCATTTCTAGACGTCAATAACAAGGGAAAGTAGGCGTACGGCGGACTGAAACGTCCGGTCTTATTGAGATTCGTGTAACTTCCTAACTCTCACGGTAATCGGCAGATCTCTGATAAGTATTATAATTGCTTATTATTTTGTATGTTATTCACGTATATGCTATTAGAAATAAACGTTCATAACACCTTCATTACATTAAAATTTAATTTAAATAGCTTTAAAATAGTCTTGTTATAAATAATCATTATTAAATGTTGCAAATTAAGTTATATTTATTATTTTTTTTCGTATGTAACATTTATTAAACAAGCAGCAGTAGGCAGCTAAAAACTTGGGAAACTAGTGTTAAGACGAAATGCCGAATAAATAATGCCGAATTTGAGGCATTACGTTTTGAGTGGCATAATTCAACGCCGCGCGTTACCTTCTCAACAGAGAGAAAAAATTATAACATTAAATACTTAATTTGAAAATATTAAATATAAATATTTTATTTCCTCGAGTGGGAATCGAACCCACAACCTATGGCTTACAGTGACACGTTTGTTCCGCTGCCCCAAAATAGGCGTCATTTTATTTTGTTCAGATGGAACAAATATTTTAAAAAATCGGATGTAACGATTAATTTTATGACAAGAATTTCTTTATGATTTTTCTTTATATTTTTTCTTTTTTCTGCGAAACACTGTTTCAGTAAAGTGATTGAAGACTGTAAAAAGTATAACAATAGATGGCCTTGTTTAGACGAATACGTTTTTCCTTGGATTACAATTTCATTCTTGCTAATCTTGAAATTATAAATCGATATTAAATAATACAAGATTTCACTATTGAAAAATATCGATATAGTAAATCGATACTATACCTACAATCATTGTAAATCGATTTTTATTAGTTTCATAAAGTCTCCATAGATGGCGCTAGTTAAACTTCACAGTCAATATACGTTTACAATTTTAGCGTTGTGACGTATTACCGTCGTAGCCGAGCGTTGGAGATAGCTGATTGAAAGCTTTTAACATATGTTCGAGCCTCAGTTTTAACTACGATTAAATTTTAATTTATAATTAAAGGTTTCGATTTCTGAATTTAATTCAAAATGTGTATTCCCATAATATTCTGGTGTCGGTTACGTGATGTTCCGATGCCTTGCATCATGGGATATATTAAATCGGTGTAGCAACAAGTGGACAGGGTCCAACGTGACGTTCACTTCTGTTAAGCCTCGTACATATAATTTATTCTTATTGTTTTGATTTATTTTTTGTCTACTTTTCTCACTCTCTCAGCTTCACGCTGTATCCCGCACTAGGCAGGGTAGGCAGGGGGAACGGAAGTGAAACCTAGTGTTATGACACTCCGTTCCACTCCCGTTCCCCACTCTTCTTTTCTCATTTCTCAAAAATTATTTTTTTTTTACATTTATATTTCAAGAATTCAACTAAATATTTCACGAGAGTAAAGCCGGTAATGGCGAGAGTGCTTAAATCCGCTAGTTTATATTAAACATTTTCCTAAGCGTTATGTAAATCCCTAATGATTTACCAACATTTTAATAATCCCTTAGAAGCTTTCATAAATCTAAACGCCGGTTTTTGTTTCAAACGTAAATTATTTCAACAATAACTTAACATTTTTAACAAAAGACATCTCTTTTGGGTAATAATTATATATTTTTTAGCTTCATGTATCCTACGCATAGCAGGATAGGCTTAGCTTCACGCTGTATCCCGCACATGGCAGGGTAGGCAGAGGGAACATTGGAACCTAGTGTTAAGAAACTCCGTACTATTTTCGATTCCATGTGGCAGAACTCAACGCCGCCCATTTGTCTTTATCTCCAAAGAGTAAAACAAAAGATTAAATAAATTTATTCCCTTAAACGTAAATCGAATCCACAACTGTAGTTCACAGGCACATGCTTATGGCACTGCGCTTGATTTTTTAAACTCACTTTATTTAATTTTTTCACAATTCAATATATATACATATAGTATTGTAAGCAACTATTTCAGTTGCGTAACTAATTACCGCCGGTTAAACCATTAGCAGTCGGATAACTGTTCCATAATGACCAATGCTATAGCTAGTGAGATAATTCCTCTATATTTTAACTCGCTTTTGACTTTCTATGCGATTGAAATACCTATTCTAACGATACACTTGTTGAAATGTTTAGCGTCTAAGTATTAATTATTTTTTTTTTTATTCATTCAACATCACAGATGTAACATGGTTTGGCATAGGGAACTTGGGAACCTAGTGTTAGTGCTCTCCATTCCGTTTCTTACTTATTTTTATATTTATTCATTGAAAAATTAGGCAGAGGAAACTTAGGTACTTAGTGTTCAGACACTGTTCCGTTCTCTACTTAATTTGATATTTACTTATTAAAAAATACGGTTTTCATTAAAAGAAAACCATTTAAAGGTATATTCATTAATATATAAAACATTAATAAGGTAATATATTTTTATTAATTTCAAGTTAAACCCGAAATTGATATTGATTAAAAATAAGCTTTTAATTAAGCTTTAAAAGTTCTTACGTGATCAATAAAAGCGAAACCAAATTATAAATATTACTTTCGTTCAACAATTGTTCTATACAACTTACATCCGTGACCTCTGATGAGATAAGACGGTAAGACAATTAAAACTGTGCCTCAAAATAATTAGTACCGAATTTTTAGATCACGCTCGCTTTTGTAACGGCCTTATCAAGATACACATTAATTACTTTATCTAAAACATGGGGCTTTTCACGGCTTTCCTCACGATTTTGTAGTTTGTAATTCTTTTATTTAGACTGCTTAAATAAATTAACAGATTATATATATTCCCTAAAGGATCGTAGATCTGAATAGTAAATAATATTAATTTCAACTTGAGATATCTCTTCTCTTCTTGATTGAATGGTCTTGACAGATGGACTGACTACAAAGTGACCTTATAAATCTTCTGTGATATTCTTTTGAAGTACGTAATTTCTAAATAAAACTCATAAATATTGATTTAACCCATTAGAAGTCACTGTACTTGTTTGAGTACAGCTACAATTCTTATCATAACTTCCAGAATTTGTTAAGTGTGCGTGGGGTATTTGATTGTTTTACTACATTGTAAGACCCTTTAATTAGATTTGTAAGTAACAAGTGGGTAGTGTGACATTTTTTATTAAAAAGTGCCAGTCGAAATTGTGTTACGGAAACGTCAACGAGGTAAGTAAATTATTTTAGATTTTTTCAAGTAAATAGTACTTTTAAGTATTTTGTTTTGATCTATTTCGATGCATTAGATGTAAATGAAAGATATTATAAACTTATAAATATATTACATATTACTGAAACAAAACTAGAACCTTGTAAATGTGACTGTACTCAGTTGAGTACATTGACAACATACATAACTGAAATATTGAAATATTCTTTTATTTTTTTAGATACTTTGCAATGAACAAACAGCGATTTACAGCTACAACTAGTTACCATGGGCTTCATGAAGCTATAGAAGCTGTGTTACAGGATAGCGAAGATGAAGAGTGTGACTTGGCTATCATACCACCTTATCCAAGCGCATTGACTGATGAAGAGGAGGGTGCCGACGAGGATATGGCGGCATGCCCCATACCGCAAGACGTACCTGGTACTATTGAGATATTTAGAAATCGAGAGGAAGGTAGCGATGATTCCACGCAAAGTGACAGTGATGACGAACCACTTGCGTCAAAAAGAAGACGGCTTGATGCTACCCGCCAATCTTCTTCGAATCCGAACCTAATCTGGTGTGAATGTAACCCTTCATTTTCTTTGACCTTTCAAAGTTCAACAGAAGTCTCTGGTAAGAAAAATGCTATTGTTGAAGAACTAAAGGGCCTCAATCCTGTACAAATATTTCAAAAGATAATGGATAATGATATTATGGATATGATCATATCCAATAGCAAACTATATGCTAACCAAACAATAGACACGAGTTTCAACTAGATTCCACTGATTTGAAAAAGTTTTTTGGGATTTTGATATTATCTGGCTACCACAAGCTACCTCGAGAACCCATGTACTGGTCGTTAGATGAAGACGTAGGTGTAGAATTGGTCAGTAAAGCCATGTCAAGGCATAGGTTTCGTGATATAAAAAGAAACCTTCATCTCGTAGATAACGACGCAGCAGTAACATCAAACGATAAAATGTTCAAAATAAGACCATTGGCAGATAAACTTATGCAGAAGTTCTTGCAGTGGGGAGTGAAAACACTTTGTGTTGAAAAAGCGTGTTTTGAAAATTTTCATACTTAGGCAGTCAGTGTACTCAATTGAGTACACCCCTATATTTTCGTGAAAAACTATTTTTTCCATATTTTTTTTATTTATTTTTTCCTTTGTACTTACTTTAATATTGAAATAAACAAAATTAAAAAAAAAATATTTGTAGTTTTAATTTGACCTTTAATGGGTTAAGGTGAGATAGTTCTAAGTGTCTTTCGTTCTTCTCAGGTCTGAGGCAGTAACTTTAGTGAACTGGTGGTAAATTGTTTGACGTTGAAAGAATGGGGCTTGTAACTTATTATTTAAAATAAAAAATTCTATACTGGAATTTTTAATTTTCATATACGGAATCCTAAAAACTACTGTATCTCATTTTAAGGCGATATTTATGAGTTTCATTCTTATATAATTAAGTAGTTGGTTATATTTTAAGTTCAGTGTATATATTTAAAAAAAAACTTGTTAAGCCCATTTAATGTCAGTTTAACTGACAACCCAATGTGAGTTATTTACTTAAATGAATCACCGAATTATGGTATCGGCCTTCTTTACAAAATACATAAGTGTTATTCAACGAACGGACGTAACTACCAATTATGTTGAAGTGGTATTGCATTTTTTGCTTTCCATTCACAATATTACAATGGCTAATCATTTGGAAAAGTGATCACGTATAGATTATTACATGATTTTGAATCAGATAAAAAGTGAAAGCTCAGTATTAGGGTTTAAATGTAATGCTTTCGATGTATGTTAAGTTTTAACAATTTGTTCAGAGTATTTGTGTATTTCAATATATTTAATTATAATAAAAGGACACAGTCCTGTGTAACCGACAGGTTCTGGGTTCGATCCCCAGTTGAGGAAATGAAATATTTAATATTTTCGATTTAAATATATAATGTTTCATTTCTTCGCTCTGGTAATAAGGCAAAACGCGGCGTTGAGTTCCGTAACTCAACACGCAATGCCTCAAATTCGGCGGAAAGTGGGGAACGGAAGTGGAACGGAGTGTCTTAACACTAGGTTCCCGGGTTCCCTCTGCCTACCCTGCCTCGTGCGGGATACAGCGTGAAGCTGAGTTAAAAGGAACAGTCCTGACGCAGAGGCAGACATAAAATGTATAATATTTGAAGCTACTAAATATTTAATATTTTCATTTATTTGATCTGGTTATGAGGCAAAGTTCGGCGTTGAATACTGTCACTCAGCACGCAATGCCCCCGTAATTTGGCGGAAAGTAAAGAAACCCGCTTGAATAACACTATTTCATCTACTAATCTCAAGTACTTTTTTGTTCAATAAGGTATTTAAATTTGGGCTAAAGAATAAATAAAAATATACCTAGTAATTTTGTCGAACAAAATATTTTAAATTGAAAGACTTTTCACTGCCAAAACATGATAGTGAAAACTGTACTTAAATCTTGTTAGCCGTTTCTGATAACAGATAAATCGACAGACATACAGACAAAATTAAAAAAAAAAACACCATTTTAGGCGCTATGCAATAATAAACGTTTAAAGAATATTTTAATATATCTTTGATATACAGACAGTAATATATATGTATATAAACAATATATGTATATTTAAAACAAAAATTAAGACAACATGTAATTTTTGATAATTAAGTTGAAAACCTTCAAAAGATACGCTGTATAGATTTGTCAGAGATCTGTAAAACCTGCAATAACATCCTATAATGAGAGAATTCACTTAACTCAATTTTAACGAGGTAATGATTGCTCAATAAATAATGAACTCAGATGTGTACTTTGTAAAGGATACTTACTCGCTCAGCTTCACGCTGTAACCCGCACATGGCAGAGTAGACAGAGGGAACTCGGAAACCTAGTGTTAAGACACTTCGTTCTACTTCCCCATTTTCCGCCGAATTTGAAGCATTGCGTGTTGAGTGGCGGAACTCAACGCCGCGTTTTGCCTTTTAACAGAGGGATGAAATGAAAACATTAAATATTGAAATTGAAAATATTAATCCTCGAGTGGGGATCGAATCCACAACAACTTTACAATGAGAGAATTCACTTTACACAGTTTTAACGAGGTAATGATTGCTCAATAAATAATGAACTCAGATGTGTACTTTGTAAAGGATTATGTAGAATTTAAAATAATTAACGTATACGTTATAGCTACAAGTAAAAGTTGATTAAACGTAATAGGTAGTACGATTTGCGCAAAACACTAATGAAATGTTTATAATTATGATATAAATAAAATTTTTATTCATTTTAAAAATGAATAATTATGTAATATATCGTAATTTTTTTTATGTAAATGTTGTATATTAATTTAATTACCATTAAATATGTAATTTATTACAAAAAATGTCGGGTATTTTGGCTACACTGGTGCAAATATTGCAGCTATTGCTTTCGAGTTGTATATATTTTCTTTTTCAACTTCACGATGTATCCCGCACATGGCAGGGTAGGCAGAGGTAACTTGGCAATCTAGTGTTAAGATACTCTATTCCGTTCCTAACTTTTACCGAATTTGAGGCGTTGCTTGTTGAATGGCGGAACTCTACGCTGCGCTATGCCTTGTTCCCCGAGCGTAGAAATGAAAATATTAAATATTTCACTTATTCGAGTGGGGTTCGACCCCACAACATAATTATAGATTTGACTCAAATACATATTATTTCTTTTGTATATAATTTTAGTATGAATGGTACAATTGAACAGGGACGTGTAAGGAGCTTTTATTACCATTGCTATTGTCACAGACAGACACACAACTGCGTCAGATAATTTTACTTTTTCAATAAAAAAATTGGAAGTTTTTCGGAATGAACGCATGGCTTAATTGGCTAGAGCGTTTGGACGGCTTCGAGTGTTGCTATGTTAAAATCTTGGTACGTTTTTATATAATTTTTAACTTCGTCATAATTTTAGCTTAACCGAGAGTTCAAGGCTTAACTTAGATATTCTTTTGTTTTTTGTTTTTAAATTTGCTCAGACATTTAATTTACATATTTGCCCCGAAAAAGTATATGTAGTTATTTAAACTGAAACAGAACTGTATTAAAAACAAGGATATACAGTATATAAACAACTTTCTACACATATTCGTATGCCGCACGAATGTTGCAGTTTCCGTGTTTCTGGTAATTTCGGTCGCAACAAAAGCAGTGCGCGTTGCATTCTAATAACTGGCGAATCGGCGGATTAAATGCGAAATCGGTATGTCTGCTTAACAAGCGTGTAGCTTTAATCAGTTCTGCGCCGATTGCATTTTTTTTTTTTTCAATTAAGTAAAAATGCTTTTTATGAATATATCAGGTAATAAAATTTGCAATTTCATACGTTTCTAAATGAACAATATTTTTTTTCATTGATTGGTTAGAATTGGAGTTTTATGTCTTAGGGTAGTTACCGTATACGTAACTTAGGTTGTAGATATCGCCAAAATTATGAAATTGAATTTTCTTTTTAGCTTCACGCTGTATCCCGCACGAGGTAGGGTAGGCAGAGGGAACCCGGGAACCTAGTGTTAAGACACTCCGTTCCACTTTCGTTCCCCACTTAAAATTGAATTAAGTCACTTTTATCTAAATCATATATTAATTTCTTCAACTTCCAGTAATGTCAGTATTATCCATATATATATTATAAATTTTGCTTTAAAGAATCGAAGCGGAGTTTTGAAACAACATATACATAATTTACACAGTAATAATCATTACAATTTTATTTGATAGTTAATTTACATAGCAGTTAGTGTATATGAAATCTCAATTTCTAATAGTTATTGAAACAACAACTTAGCAAACGGTTAAAATTATATATTTACCAATTTAACACTTGTCCGATTGAATATTAATGCAATTTTACGCAATATAAAGCACAGACATAGTAAATATCTCTCTTAGCTTCCCTAAGCTTTGTTAACTGCAGACCATCTTTGCGCAGTAATACAACGTCTGACTGCACAAGCGATAATTATGGGTTAGATTCTCGATCGAATGAATGATATATTTTAATATCTGGAAGACTAATTGGCGGCGTTGAGTTCCACAACGCAACACGCTGTCTGTCACGTATAATCGTGAAGCTAAAAATATAATTAATTTCACCAGGTAAAGCAAGTACTAAAATGTTTTAGGTATAATATTTGTCACTTACTTAGCTTCACGCTGTATCCAACACATGGCAGGGTAGACAGAGGGAACTTGTGAGTCTAGTGTTAAGGCACTCCGTTCCACTTTCATTCCCCACTTTCCTCTAAATTTGAGGTATTGCGTGTTGAGTGGCGGAACTCAACGCCGCGCTTTGCCTTGTAAGCAGAGCGAAGAAATGTAAATATTAAATATTTCATTTGAAAATATTAAATATTTAATTTCCTCAAATGAGGATCGAACACACAACCTACTGTTTACAGTCACATGCTTGTTCCGCTGCGCCACTACAGGCGTCTTAATATCTCTCGTCTTCTTTATTACTGATTAGAATCGAGACTGGAATGCAAAACGACTTAGAAATATTGGCTCAGAATTATGAATGAATGAATGAATATTATGAATGATAAAAAAATTTTGGTTTTCGTGATCAATTAAATATGAATATTTTTTGCTTTATTTTTATTTTATACTTCATAAAGTATATGGAAAAACAATATTTGTACTTTCGTTTCATACATGAGAATTTAATGTATATTTTAAAAACTTGATTCTAACATATATCAATTGGTTTTTTTATCTTTAATATTTAGATCTCAATATATTTTTTTTAGCTTCACGCTGTGTCCCGCACGAAGCAGGGTAGGCAGGCCTGTCGTGGCGCAACGGCACAAGCGTGTGACTGTAACCGATAGGTTCTGGGTTCGATCTCCAGTCGAGGAAATGAAATATTTAATATTTTCAATTTAAATATTTAATGTTTCATTTCTTCGCTCTGGTAATAAGGCAAAGCGCGGCGTTGAGTTCCGCCACTAAACACGCAATGCCTCAAATTCGGCGGAAAGTGGAGAAAAGAAGTGAAACGGAGTGCCTTAACACTAGGTTCCCGGGTTCCCTCTGCCTACCCTGCCTCGTGCGGGATACAGTGTGAAGCTGAGTGAGTGAGTGAGTGTTTAAAATGCACTACTGCAATCTTAATAATACATCAAGAGATAAAGTATCAATACTTTAATTTATTTTCCTTTTACCGTAATATAATTATATCCTATGATAGCCTAGTGAAAATTTATATTGTTGTTTACTTTACGTTGTGACTATTGTTTATTGTACATATAGCGTAACTAAACGCTGCCCTTAAACTACTAGAGTGACCTGTAGGTAAATTTGTTCCAATTGTGAGATTACAAGCTTAAGTCCATAAAAGAGCCACGACAGTGATTTTTTGTGTAACTGTGAAAGATTAGAGATGTATTGCGGTTATTAACGAAATAGCGATTTTTCTAGAATTTAATTAAATTTCTAAACTTATGGCATCTTTCTCTACATTTCGCTGAAAAACTAAGATATTCATTATATTTTTTTTAAAAAACATAATTAAGATTGACGGCGAAATGCAGTGACAAAGTATCATTACACATTAGTCTACTAAGCCGGAAGTCGCGAGTTAGAGTCGTTTGTACCTACTTAGTAAGTTAGATAGACTTCCAACGATCCCGCATCACTTGAAATAAAGAAACAAATAAAAAAATAAAGGTTAGTTTAGTTAATCTAGTTTTAATGAAATCAAACGGCCAGTGATAACTGCCTTATAAAGCTTTAAAAGACTGATATATGTATGTTTGCGATAGCTGTAAATATGATGCTCAATCGGGAATATGTTGATATGAAAAGAGATATGATAAATAAAAACAAAATGTAAATAATTAAGTGTATATGGGGCACAAGCGTGCAATTGGTTCTGAGTTCGATCCGCTGTCAAAGAAATGTTTTTGTCTTCGCTCTGCTGACAAGACAAAGCGCGGCGTTGAATTCCGTCACTCAACGCGCAATTCCTCAAATTCAGCATAAAATGGGGAACGCAGTGTCTCCTAACACAAGGTTCCCAAGTTTCCTGTAACCGCCATATGCAAATAAAATACACAGCGTGAAGCTAAAAATATGTTCTATTGTTTTCGTTTTCATGGCAGAGGACTGTCGTGGCGCAGTGGCACCAGCGTGTGGCTGTTACCGACAGGTTGTGGATTCGACCTTCACTCGAGGAAATGAAATATTTAATATTTTCAATTTAAATATTTCATGTTTTTATTTCTTCGCTCTGGTACAAGGCACGACGCGGAGTTGCGTTCCGCCACTCAACACGCAATGCCTCAAATTTGGCAGAAAGTGGGGAAAGTAAGTGGAACGGAGTGTCTTAACACTACGTTCACAAGTTCCCTCTGCCTACCCTGCCATGTGCGGGATATAGCGTGAAGCTGAGTAAGTGAGTTTTCATGGCATGTTGAGTTTAGCTTCAGTTTTGAAAAAGAATAGAGAACAACGGTATTTCCTTATCCTTAACAATAGCTGTAGTTGTGTAAGACCATACCAATTAGTGAAATCCCATCAGATCAATCAATCAGTTTACAGAACTGTGTGGCTTCTCGTTAATCCTCGGGCTTACCGAACGCGATTAGAACTTGCTAAGCTGGTGTTAGCGGTCTATTTGACAACTGCGTTTACAAAGCTACGTTACTGTTATAATGAATTGGCATTAAAGTACATTGTTTCTGCTGGATTATTATTGTTGTATGTTAACATACTTACTACATATTTTATTTCTTTCAACTTCACACTTCACGTTGTACCTCGCACATGGTAGAGTAGGCAGAATGAACTTAGGAACCTAGTGTTAAGACACTGTTCCGTTCTCCACTTGCCGCCTAACTTGAGGCATTGCGTGTTGAATGGCAGAACTCAACGTTGCGTATTGCTTTGTTATCAAACCGAATAATGAAAATATGATGTATTTCATTTCCTCGAGGGAGGATCGAACCCACAACCTATCATATTTACAGTCCTCTTCGCTGCCTCAGAAATATGAATAAGAAGTCATATTTTTTTGTTTAATAATATTTTTTTTCTCCACAAGGCTAGGCTACTCTTATATTTTACTATCATACTATGAGCAGTCCAGTAACAACTGGAAGTATATCTTGAGCTTGAAATACATTCTGAGTGAACATAGATCACGTACTCTCTTCGTTGGAGAAGTCGAGAAAGACGCATTATTCTATATTAAACTTGGCTATCATTTAAAATTAATATTTTACATCGTATTTTTTCCAACTACGCCAAGCTGGCATACATTTTGTGTGTTACCATTAATCGGTTACGCTTTTTCATATAATTTATCCACACATCTGTCTATATGAGATAAACGTGCGTCTACGGTTACTCACTCTTGTCTGTCATGTCACGTCGCGATAAGCGTATCTATTACTTGATTGTTCTGATCAATCATATTTGATTCCTTCTCGTTAGTGCCGGCCGACTTTCACTACCAAGTACATGATTTAATATATGTACATACATTAATTTATTTATACTGGTAATGAAATTAGCTATAGTTTGATAAATGGGTGTAGATTTTTAAAGCTTTGATTACTTGGAGTGTTTTTATTCTACTCTAATTAGCTTCACGCTGTATCCCGCACGTGGTAGGGTAAACAGAGGGAATTTAGGAACCTAGTGTTAAGACACTCCGTTTCGTTCCACACTTTCCGCCGATTTTGAGGCATTGCGTGTTGAGTGGCGGAACTCAACGCCGCGCTTTACCTTGTTACCAGAACGTAGAAATGAATTGTATTTAAATTGAAAACATTATATATTATCTCATAATATAGCTTTTATCAGCATTTTTTATGTAGAATCACAAAACATAGGAACATTTATATTGTTATTATTAATTGCTTGTCTTACACGGCGCTTACTTGATTCCTTCACCGGCACGACTTGAGGGACAACTACTAAACTAGTTCGTTTATAGTCATTATATCATAAAATAGTATAGCACTAAAGTACTTATGTACGTTTATGAATTAATTTATCATCGGCGAACTAAAATTACTATTATACCATATACATGTAATGGTTAACCACAGCTGCAAATTACTAAACGATTCTAAAAATAAACGCGCGGTAACGCTGGCGCCGCATAATTGTGTTTTAATATGCCTTAGGAATGTAAATGGAATCGAACCTGTGCTATCTTGATACATAAGTGAATAATTGATTGGATGTGACGCGTCTACATGGCGCTAATATGTAATTATGTGCTTCAATTGCAATTTTAACTCGTTTTAGAATGTTGCATTTGTGCTAATAGTTTTCTTAGACGCTATAGAAGGACATTTTACAAATAAAGACATATTTTAAAATCGATAGTTTTGACAATCGAATTGATCAATAAATATCAAAATTCAAAATAAATAAATACACAAGCGTCGGTATCTTCATCAGCTGTTTATGTAGGCTGCACGCAAGTTGGGCTCAAAATAAATACGAATCGATGTCTCGATACTTCATAAAAAAATTAATGATGTTATTTGACCGTAATCCCCGTGAAATACCACCTTTATTACACCTTTCACCCTCGCAGCGAGGCGAACGTCAGATGAAATCCATCAAACAGCTTGCCCATTGATCCGCTACAGAATGGCGGCTGGCTCGCATTAACGACGTGTCTTTACAATTTTCTCATTATTCAAATATGAAATTTATATCAAAATTTCATATTTATTTGCTCTTTTTAGGCTTGGCATTTTGTACTGCATAAGAACACAGTAAAAATGCAACCAATAGCTAAGAAACCCCGTACGCCTACACAATTTTCGAAACATTGCAATTAGACTATACATTATTGGCGAAACTCAACGCCGCGCTTGGTCTTCTTGCCAGAACGAGAAAATAAGAATAAATTATTCGCCCGAGATGCGACTGAAACTATAGCACTTACATTCAGACGCTGTAACATTGCACCACGACAATTTATATTGTAAACATATATATATACAGTATATAGCGACTATTTTTACAAGCGGTATAAAATAGAATGAGCTACTTTAAAGTTGCCAAACATTATTAAACATTTTCATAAAAAAAATATAGTAAAAGCCACGTCTACGGATTATGCTAAACCGCATCATAAATAAAGATAGGATACAGTATGGCCCGTGTGGAGCCAACTTTACTAGCGATAAAAGAAAGTAGGTGGTAATGTTTGCCAGATTATGAGCTCCGCGCGAGAACTCGACGTCCTGTGACACTTACTGATTACAGGACACGCTCGTAGTTACCAATTTATCTTAATCTTAACGAATGTCGTTGCTTATACTACCGCGAAAAGGATTTTCGTTATATATTTTTTATATATTATATTTAATCATTTGAATGATTTTATGCAACAGCTTTTGGAGTTACGATTACAAATACTGTTAAACTAAAAATAATATCTACATTTTTTAAATTCCTTGAAAATCTTCTTAAAGTTTTAGTTTAGGGATTTATTGCTATTTGAAGAAAAAATGTCATCGCAACTTGTAATGCAGTAAGGTTATATTTGTAATGTTTATGTGAAGTGCATGTTGTTTTGTTGTTGTTGTTGTTAAAAACCATTTTTTTTTCGTTATAACGAGAGCGTTACGCCGTTAAGCATAACAGCTTGGCGAGAACAAGTTGTTATAGTATTTATTACAAATCTTATGATTAATTACAAGCGTTTATATCATTAACAATAATGGTGTCCAATGTATTTTTTTTTATTTCCCACGAGGCAGGATTGGCAAAGGGAACTTGGGAACCTAGTGTTAAGACACTCAATAATGTTTCCCAATTTTTGTCAAATTTGAGGTATTGCCACGATAAGCCACGATGTATATTTATAAATTACTTATAAACTCTTAAGCTTGTTGAGTACAAGTTTGCAACACATTTATTAGAAGTAATGAAAATGATAAAATAATTATAAAACAAATAAAAAGGAGATATCGCGTGCCGACAAGATGACCGATTATTATATCTTAATGATCACCTTAATTTTGAGATGATTTGGATGCAAGTAATTGAACTCAAGAAATAATTTCTTTTCCTTAAAAGATTGCCGCATGTATGTTCGTGGATGTGCCGAAATGTTTGTGCCTTGAGGCCGATCACAAATCTTATTGCCTGTCATAAACAACCAAACGACGAGCTTACTTATATGGTATTTAATTAAAAAATATTTGCTATATAAATATTAATTATGATAATTACGACTACCCATAGCAAAATTGAACATATTTTATACGGAAATCGCTTATAAATAAACCTCTGAAGTTATATAAATTAAAAAAGAGTATAAAATTGTTCGCCTGTAACAAGTCTGTTGCCACGCGAAACAATCTCGCAAAAAAAGTTTTAATATCTCAAACTTCCTCGGCTCTTTGAGAACATTTGCAATTCCGCCAGTTACCGTGAAAAGTTTCGCACACTCAGACGCAGGCTATCTGGGAACCCGAAGGAACTTTTTTGCCGATTTACGTTTGCATCTTGATTATTTTAATGGTATTTTTTTTCTCTCTCGGCCATTAGTTAGTTTTATCGATTCGGCGCGAGCAATTAGCTGTACGATCCGATCCGATACCGGCCATAGCGAGCGGCCGATCATGATTGATGATGTTTTTCGGTTATTACTAAACTCCCTACCCTACAGCTTATCGCGGTGGGAGGGACGGAGATGGAGGGAATGTAACTCATTTTGTTAATGCGGTGACGTCTCGCACAAACCAGATAACGGTATTTGAAGCTACTTTGACGCAAACGCGATTTACTTGGCTTCACCTAAGAGCTCCATTAAGGATAATAATGGAATTATAAGAATAAGTAGGCGTGAACGATTTTCCATTGGCGTTGAAGAGTGAAAATTAGATTTTGTATGGCGTAAATCGCTCGTTATATTGAGAGTTTTTATGGAAACATTTTTATAAAATACCAATTGGTATCTACTTTTAAAATATTTTATTATAAACAGAGAATTTATCAAATTCAATATGTTTTAAAGTATATAAGTAGAATTAAACTTACAACGTACTCGTAAAGATTTACTTTGATATAAAAATAATAAAAATATATTATTCGTATAAGCAACAGGTAAAACAATGTAAAAAAACATATTAATAGAGGCCAGTCGTGGCGCAGTGGCACAAGCGTGTGACTGGAACCGACATGTTGTGGGTTCGATCCCCACTAAAGGAAATTAAATATTTAATATTTTCTATTTAAATATTTAATGTTTCTATTTCATCGCTCTGTTACAAGGCAAAACGCGGCGTTGAGTTCCGCCACTCAAATGCCTCAAATTCGACGAAAAGTGGGAAACAGAAGTAGAACGGTGTGTTTTAACACTAAGTTCCCAAGTTCCCTCTGTCTACTCTGCCACGTGCGGGATACAGCATGAAGCTAAGTATGAAAGCTAAATTTAATTATTTCATTTGTACTTCCAGTGGGCGGAATGTCCCGCGGTGGCAGCGGCGCCGGGAAGACGGCGACTGCGAAACGCGTGCCGCCACCCGCGATCCCCGGAGACGCGTTCGGAACTCCCCAGCACAGACATTCTGGTTCCAGTTTTGGGTCGCAAGGGTACGCGTCCTGTGAGGAACAAGCGTACCCTCAACCACCGGATACGCCTTCACATACAAGAGGTACACACTCCATTTCTAAATTACGACCGATTTTTTTGTTACCAAAGTGAGGAAATGAATAATTAAAATAATTCATTTCTCCCTTCGATATTGAACCACCAAACTATGCATTTACAGTTCACGCTGTTCCAATGCCCCCACAAACACCAGAGCCCAGATACTTAATATTATTAATTGATATTTAATATATCGTGCAGTGGAACATCGCTAAAATGTAATCCAGAACGATCAAGCTTATAGCTAATTCTGTTGACTCTTCTTTTCATATTTTTTATCTTAAAATTAGGTAATAAATGGTAAAATATTTTTACTGTGAATGTATTATTTTATATAGTTTATGATAAGTGCACTCATCATATAATAGTATAGATAACATACTTGGAGACCATTTACATATAAAAAGATGTTGAATTTTCATTGCTGACTTGTCTTGGTTACATTTGTAAAATCCACAGTTATTAGTATAAAAGTGCACTTTTTATATGTCTAAAAGTTCTAAAAGTCTTTTGATAAACAAAACACTTTTTACTATTTTTTAAAGTGTTGTTCCACACTTAGGACAGATTTTAAATTTAATTTTAGTACAAATAACACTGTTTGCCATTACTAAAAAAAAATACTAAATAGATAATTATCAGTTATATCTTATTTCTTTTTAAATGAAATACTTTTAACCGTATATTAGTCCGTGGTGACCACGGACTACTTTAAAGTGTTCGAAACGTCGGGTTTGTTTACCATTGAATATACGCGCTTAATCTGGTTAAAAGTGTTTCATTTAAAATGTGTAACAATCGCGAAAATCATAGACGTTATTATCTTATTTCTTTTTTCTTAAATCCTTGTTAGTCAATGAATATCAATAGAAATAATCGTTCATTACCCGATATCTACTAAGAAAATATTATTATTACATTTCCAGATGACCATTCGGACTATGGCAGTACAGTGTCAGGTGTGTCAGGAGTATCCGGCGCCAGTGGCAGCCTGGGCAAGAGCCCGGCTGGCGGCGGCACGTTCACCTTTCCGCCGCCGACCCAACCACTCACACACAAGGCTGCTGTCTACTATCATCATCAGCTAGCGTTGAGTGATGACCAGGGTATTGACATGACACAGGTGAATAAGTTTAAATAATGTTTTAAATTGTATAATTACAAATCAAGCTTTAAGCTCCATTTTGCTTTTTATATGTAACTCAGCTTCAAGCTGTATCTCACACATGGCAGGGTAGGCAGAGGGAACTGGGCAATCTAGTGTTAAGACACTCCGTTCCACTTCCGTTACTCACTTTTTGCCGATTTTGAGGCATTGCGTGTTGGGTGACGGAACTCAACGCCACGTTTTGCCTTGTACCAGAGCGAAGAAATGAAAATATTAAATATTTAAGTTGAAAATATTAAATATATCATTTCCTTTGTATAATAAGTAATGGGATATAAAAAAAACACTACACGATATATAAATATAGTAAGTGCTCAAAGAAACACATAGTGTGGTACAAGGTGAGAAAGATTGAAGTGTTTTTTATTTTAAATTTAAAACATTTATAAGAAAATTATAAATAATGCACTTAAACAAAAATTCTTATCGTCCAATGGTCCTTTTTCCAGAGTCCAGGGCGAGATAGTCCAGGATCGTCATCTGGATCAGCAGGATCCGGGTCACGTCATTCCTCAGCGTCGCTCGACAGTGGTAGAGCATCTGGTCGGATGCCACATCATCATCACGCCGCGTGTCACTGTGGTGACACTGTTGACAGAGTGCGCGCTATGATAGCTCAAGGGCTGCCGGTACGTGTATATAATACTTCTTTGTTCTTATGTTTGTACATTCAATTGATTTTATTTAAAACTATCGTTATTCTAATATGCTTCTTGTAATATATTAACAAGTTGCATATATTAAATTGTTTTTAAATTAAACTTATTTAGAAAAAAAAAATATATACAACTATGAAAAAAAGTGTTTTACCTAAATAAGTTATTAAATATTCTAACTATGGATTAACACTTTAAAAATAATAAAAATGTTGTAAATGATATCAATATGTGTATTTTTTTTTCTTTTAATTCCATTATACGATCTAAATTATGCCCAATACCAAAATATCCATAACCAAAAATTGTATGGCCCATAATTATTTATAATATGTTTTCTTTTTGGTATCTGTTTAAACTACTAACAAAAAAAAATATTTTCAGGACCCGGATATCATCCACGCGTGGCTAGCAGACCTACAGATGGAGGAATACGCGAGACTCTTCATAGACGCCGGCTACGATCTAGCAACCGTTACAAGGATGACTCCGGAGGACCTCACCGCTGTTGGAATTAAGAAACCAAATCACCGCAAGCGCTTAAAGGCCGAACTTGCCAACCTGAATGTTCCCGACAACTTACCTGATTATATTCCCGTATGTTTTATGTTTTTTTTTTTGTAACTTTACGCTGTATTCTGTACATGGGGGACACAGAGGAGACTTGGGAACGTAGTGTTCCCAGACAGTTGTGTTCAGACACTCCATTTGCCTCCCCCTTTTCGCCGAGACGCGGCATTGCGTATCGAGTGACGGAACTCAACGCTGCGCTTTGTCTTGTTGTCAAAGTAAGAAAGGAAAATGAAAATATTAAATACTTCATTTCCTCTATTGGGATCGAACCCACAGCCTGTCACGTTTACAGTCATACTCGCTCGTGCCTCTGCGCCACGATATGTCTCTTCGCATTATATATTATTTTTATAACAATTTAATTGGCTGTAAATATAAATATACTTTGTAACGTTGAGGAATTGTATAATTAGAATATTTTTCGATTTCACTAGTTAAATAAAAGCATTAAGTCTTTTGTAACGTTTGGCTTTTGTAATTTGAATTCAATTCCCACTGCGAAGAAAGAGATATTTTAATTTCCTCGCTCTGGACAAGTCGAAGCGCGGCGTTAAACTCTGAAACTTATCAAGCAGTCTCGGATTTAGCGGAACAATGTACATAAAGTGTGAAGAGAAAAAACTCAAAAAAAGTTATTTAGTTTTCTGTTTTGCTTAAAAATGCTAATAATACATTTTTTGTATACATAATTTAAAGGGCTCACTAGAAGAATGGTTACGTCTACTTAGATTGGAAGAATACGGCCCCGCGCTGGTTGCGCAGGGCTATCGGACTGTTCACGACGTTACACAATTAGCTTGGGAGGTAATAACTACTTATTATTCAGCTGAATTAACAATTTATTTGATATCAAATCGATAATTATAACTAAAACTTAAAAGTTGTACGCTTTACTATGAATCGATTTAGTTATAATCAAAAAGTTTCTGTAGCGAATATATATAGTATGGTTATTTATATATATATTGAAATGTTATTACAAAACACAAAGTTATTAATATTTTATTTAAAAACAACAGGACTTAGAAGACATGGGAATTGTCCGTCTCGGTCACCAAAAGAAAATTCTGCTTGCCATCAAACGGGTAAAAGACATTAGAGCGGGGAAACGGAGCATTAGCAATCAAGGATCTATCGATTTCACAAGAATATCCGGACAGGTGATAGAAATGACATATTTGTAAACGTAGTGATGTTTTAGATAGCCCATAGCTGTAGCGTGAAAGTGGATTTTTTATTTTAAAATTCCATTAAATTTTTGTCTCTGGTCTACCTTTTTATATTGGTGTACCCATAGACTATTAGTTATTACTTTTATCTGATTTCACTATTATATTTTTGAAGCATCTCTGTTTTTATTTTTGTTATACTTTATGATTTATTAATTAATAATTTCTTTTATTTTATTTTCTATTACTTTTTCATTTACATTTCATTTCATTAATAATTTCTTTTCATTCTTTATCATTAATTTTACTGAATTTCACCAATAAATGATATCTGTATTTTATATATTTAACCAAAATTTAAATTAATAAAAAATATCTAACACTCTAATAATAATCTAACAACGCTTTAAAACTAATAGCGTTTCAGTAAAGTCCGAGTGTATGACGGATGTAAATCAGACTGAATAGGGCTTTAGATGTTAGCTCATTGTAAAAACATTCCAGCACAACATTTTTCTTTGCAAAGCCAATAGACACGGATACGTTATGGGAAAATGTTCTGTCCCTATGGACATGATTGGCAAGCATCTAAAATTTGTCTAAATTTTTAATTTTCCCGATACGTCCTCAAAAATTCATGTTCGCTTAGACGTTTAGAAGTCTTCTTCCATTGCCATCACTGTCGCTGTCATACATCTTTGCGACTTGGTTGTTTTAAGTTTATACAGTGTCGGGTTTATTCGTACACATCAGTATGTTAGTCTGAACAATTATATTTTCGTTAAAAACAAAATGAAAATTAATAACATATTTATACTTTTTAAATTATATATTATGATATAAGTATTGAAAATAATATATAATTGTGAGAAAATATTATCAGAGAGTAGAATAAATCCGTCACTGTAATACACATTTAGTTTCATTAAATGTGTATTTCAAATAGAAAAAAAAAGTCGCAAAGCTGTCAAATTCACGTCGTCGCTGCATCCACCATTCCACTAGCCCAAAGCAGCATGTGAATGTTTTGTTTTTTTTTCTTTCAAACACAAACCGCACTTGGACATAAAGGATTTATATCCGAGGGAGCATTACCAGCATTGGGAGAGAAACGCGAGGAGTTTCCATAAACCCCCCGATCTAAAGTTCGATGCGGTACCGACGCCATTGTGTACCACAGATTTGGTTCCCATTCAGGTATGACACTGACAGATGTCAGTCTGACATTTGCACTGGCACCGGCTTTTATGTGCACCCAGTCTTGTTTTATCGATGTGTGTCTTTCCGATTAGGTCGATAGGACTTAACCTGCACGGTAGAAATTAGTTATATACTTTATTAATATATTAAATTACATGATTTATGAAGCATGGCAATTTAATTATTTTTACTTTTACTATATATTATAATAATAAATATCATAATATATACAAGTATACATATAAAATTAATATCTTAATTACTATAAATGATAATTAAATATAAGTATTCGTATAGCATGTAAATAATTACCATTTACATATTAAACTTTTGAGCTAATGTAATGTATTTTGATTGTGATTTTTGAACATTTAAGCTGTAAAAAGCTATTTTTAAAATTTAGAAGAGCATATGTTAACATAACTGATTATTTAACAATTACAGATACGTCATCCACGTGGAAAATCTCTAGAAAGTCTAGAAGATCCAACAGAGAGGACAACTCATACTACGTTTTCCCCTGAAGCAGGGTTCTATTATGGCGGTCAATGGCGGCGCTCGTACGACGACGGAGACATAACTCCCACAAATGACAGTTCTTACGAAGGTGGTGGTACATTACCACGTCCTCGAGGATTGGTCAGACCTCGACCGGTCGCCAAGATCCAGGCTACACCGGCGTATAGAGATAAATCCCCGGACTATACATATGATGAAATAGCGTATTCAGCGAGGTTACAGCGTGTAGCTTACGGCGCGAGTCCGCACGTAGCAAGAAAACCGCCTCCAGACCCGCCGAAACGGCAAAGTTCTCAATACGCACCTTTCACCCGTTTTGGGCAGACCACAGTAGAAATTCACCCTGAGAAAAGCCTTCCTTTAAGTTTACCGGCGTATCCTAGTTCGGACTCGCTCAGCGTGTCGTTAGACAGTACGGGGCTGCTGCCACCGCCGCCGGCGCCTTCTTCTCCGCCAAGAAGATATGAAGAAGACAAATTGAGGACTGGCTCCGATGCCAGCTTTAAGGTATTTTATTACTTTTGTACTCGTAGTTATTTATAATTTTTATATGAGAAGAAAATAACAATATTGTTTTTTACTTAAGGAATAACTTAAGAAACTCAAAATCTTAATAGTTACCTATTTAAGATGTGTTGTTCTTTAGACAATAAGTTAATGAAGAAACCTACGTCTTCATATTTTTTCTTCAGATTTGCAAAGTATCCTGCACATGGCGGGGTAGGTAGAGTGAATTTTAAAACCTATTTGACATTATTTTTTATAATGATGTTGAGTGGCGGAACACTCTTTCCTTGAGAAGGTCGCGTTTATAGTCCCACGCTTGTGCCCCTGAGCCACTAAAGGTCTCAAAACTTTTCTAAAATATTTTTATATACTTAGTTTGAAATAACCTTTTAAACATATACTTTTCTTTACCAACAGTCGAGTTCCAGCACTGAATCAGACAGCATTCCATTTGCGAACGAGAACGCCGGCACCATTAAACAAAATCGCGGTCAAATAGCCGGAAGACCACATACGGTCGACTACGGACGAGCTGGCATCAGTCTCGCCAACCTTCCAAGAAATACTGACATTAAACCAAATCCATTACCGGAACACAAAGACGAAAAAAGCACGGAACCGGCGGATGTCTTAAATGACATCGGCAACATGTTAGCCAACTTGACAGACGAACTGGACGCCATGTTGGAAGAAGAGAAACGTCAAGGGTTGGCAGATTCCTAAAATCCCACCACACTTACGTGTGTTCTCGAATATAAAATGAATACAAATCCAAAGAGCGTTTTCGATTTGTTGTTAATTTTCCTGAATTAATGAAAAATAACTGATGAAATTTTCCAATCAGTTTCAATTTTATTTTTTTAGCAAAAGTTCTGGCTTAAAAGTTTTATTTAAAATAAAACAAAGAATAATCGCCATCAGCTTAAATAATACGTTGATAATTTTAAATGAACGTGTATAAAATGTTTGTCACAAAAGATATTGCTTTCCAATTGTAATTTATATGCCATTTGCATATTTTGTAAAGCTGTATTCATTCATACACTGCCTTTATCCGTCGCCTTTTCTCATTGTATTAAACTTTCAAAGATACAGAACAATATTTTAATATTGAATCAGAATAATATTTTCCTGACAAAATAGAAATTATATAGAAATAATATAGTTTTCTATGAAACCATAACTTTTAGTATATTCTTTTCTGATTTTCCATTTCATTTGATCTTATGTATTGTAGTTCCTTATTTAAACATCATTTATTTTTATGAATTTTTGGTATAGTTAAAATTAGGTGTAGTTGGATCCAAAAAAAAAAACAGATGAAAATGGCTATTTTTGTAAATAACATTTTACTTAAATTATGTCATGGAATAAATCCAGTAGTTAGTTTGTACAATAAAATTGTAGACTATTGAATAATGATGTGTAGAATAGTATAGCTAGAATTTATACAAATCGTAGCTCTAGGATTAGTGTGAAAAATTAGAAACTACAATCAATGTATGATAGCCCTTCATATAAAGTAGTATAAACCTCATAGACTTATAATTATAATCTTGAAATGTGTCGCAATAAAACATATTTTTTTGCTTGTAATGTTTCAATATGGCAATAAAGTTTGGATGTGTTGATTTTCAACGATTTTTAAATGAAAGATGACTTGTTAAAACTTAATTGATTATAATAATTTCAACAAATATCGAGATATTTTCTACAATTCGTTAAACATCTTGACTTCAGTTCTAATTTTTTAATATTATGTATATTTAACAAGGTATAATTTAAAATACATAAGTTATAACAGAACAAAAATAGTATGGCTAAATTTACAAAAAATCAATATATGGCAACACTTGGATTAATTGATGTACCATTACACCCGGAAGGATGAATGCTAAATTTAAAACTGACTTTCTAAAACATCTTAATTGAACAGTTACCTCTCTGTTGCATATATTTAATTAAATATTCAATAAAATCAACACTGCGTCTATCTCGACTTTAAAAATCTAATAAAATTAAATAGAATAAGTTTAAAAAGAAACAATAATTTGTCTCTAGCTTTTAATTTTAACAACTGTCCACTAATAATGTGATACACAGTGGCCATATAATATTAAAAATGCTTATTCAGAGGATAATAACAAAGTATGACACTCCTCATTTTTACACATTTTTAATCTACATGAGACATACAATAATTTAGTAAATAAACGTAGCGAGTTATAAAATATTTTTAGCTTTGTACTGTAAATATAAAAATGTAGAAATCAGTGTTTCTATACATTCTCCTTTGATACCTAACATTTCATATTTAGGAATTTTGTATACTGTTATCTGAGCCGTCACTCTATTTATTTTTATTATTTTTATGGACTAGGGTCGCTAGAATAGGAAGGTGCTAGATGTGAAATCTGAAGCAAGCCGTATAATTTGCATACGTTTTATTTTTTAATTATTGTTATTTTTGAAAGCTTATTTTGTTCTATGAACTAGTCAAAATTATGTTTTGAGTGGCGGTTATTTATTAATGTTGAAATTGTAATGTATCAACTATAACTGAAGCCGCTTATAATTCTCTTATTTTATAGTTCAGTTCTTATTTGAATAAATATTTGTAATACCCAATATTCTGTTTTTCTTATCCTTACTATAAAGTCTATATATGTCTTCATATTAAAATATTTTTTGTTTACTTTACGGGTTACTTCTTACTTAGTGCAATTTGATATAAATCGTCTCGTAACTAAGGGCAGTGTTGCTTGTGTAATCGTATCCACCATAAAATTATGTTGAAAAAGAATCGATATATCGATATTTCTAACTGATATAATGATACAAAATATTCATTATCGAAAATTGTATATAACATTCAAAATCGTGAAGAATGTTTTCTTGTCTAATACACAACAACATTACTTACTTAGAAGATACTCGTAGCTTTTTAATTTTCAAATATATATTTTTTTGTAAATATTTTTTTGCTACTTGCTGCTATTTTTATTGAGGTTTGTACATATTATCGAGCTGTACATTTTATAATATTTTTAGAATTAATACTTTATTACAACAATGTGTGGCGCAGCGGCACAAGCGAGTGACTGTAAACGACTAGTTGTGGATTCGATCCCCACTCAAGAAAATGAAATATTAATATTTTCACATGAAATACTTATTTTTTTCATATCTTCGTTCTGGTAACAAGGCAAATCACGGGTTGAGCGGTTGAGTAAGTGGAGAACGAAAGTGGAACGGAGTGTCTTAACACTAAGTTTCCAAGTTTCCTCTGCCTACTGCCCTGTGCATGATACAGCGTGATGCGTGAATTCATGGAATAAGAAAATACAATTATGCAAATTTCTTTTTTACCGCCTCCGTCGAATTATAAGACTTCACATCAACAAAATAAATATATAATTATGCATAAAAATATTTACGTTAGCCACTTTTAGCTTATGTATGGAGTTATTAAACATGAAAATTATTAAACACTTAACATATCGCTATAAGCATAAATGTTATTAACAGTAATAAAGAATATTATTTACTATAATATAATAAGAGTCATACAATACTGTCGTAAAAAATATAAAAAGAATAAGGCTTATTATCGAAGACTCCAAATAAATGATGAGCTGATATTATCGATTTTAAAATTCATACTTCCATTACTAATTAGCAATACGTTTTTTCTCAAATAAATTAAATTGTTATGTTTTTTTTCTTTTAAATATAACATATAGGTACTACGCAATAAAATAGACAGAATTGGTTATGCTACAATAACTGCTTGATAATATTGCAATTTTTAAAAAATGATAGATTTCTCCCTATACTTATGTTTATTAAAAGTTGTATAATTTCACTTTACTTATGACATTATAATTCGTTGTTGTAGTTTTAAATACATTTGCAAATATTAATGTATTTATTATGTCGCAAACAACGGACCAACTATCGTATCCTAAATCTACGGGAATATTAACAATTAAAGTTTCCAAATTTTTCCCTATTTAATTTCTAGATAAATTTCTGCTGACTGCACTCACAATAGCAAAGTGCTTAATTATACGCGAGATAACTATTGATTTAATCCTCTCTCGACTCAATATTTTATTACTTTTATACCACCATTCTAATCATGAGCTATGTGCGCGGCATTAGTTCCCACCACTAAATCCTAAAAATACTGCAAAAATTGTTGGAATTGAATATTTAAAAATAATTCGAGTTGATAAATTTACGTGCACTGTTTAGATTTCTGTGTCTAAATAAATCATCTATGGCATTATATATGAAATTATAAAAGAAAACAATTCTAAATTTCGCATTAAATCTTAAATACACTAAATCATAGTTTTATAGATGAATTTTAATAAACTAGAGTACTATACAATAATACTCTTGGCAGTATGGCAGCAAGTCTTAATGCTTCACAAGTGTGAAAATAAAAAAAGCTGAGTTTCACTGTCACTGTCAAAACTCCGATATTGCGAATGAATATTATCAGAAAACGTTGTGAAACCGTAATACTATAGAATTTAGTAGCTATTTTGCTTTGCCTCGTGCATGTTATACAACGTATAGTACGTTTTTATACTCTTCTTACTCTATGCGCGCGACCTGCGCGATCAATAACTTGTATTGGAAGATATTCGGAGTTTGTGAGGTCAGAGACGTTGATGGGCTCTAAGGTAGAGCATTAATATTTGCAAATTGATTTAAAAGTGCAAGAATGGAACCTGTAGGTGCTTACGGTGGTGGAAAGGCCGGTGGAGCCTTCGATCCTCAAGCTTTCATCCAACGGCCTTCCGTAATCGTCCGGGCAGTTTGCTGGGTAAGCTATACATGTAATATTTAAAAATTACATCTCATGTCGCATAACAAAATAGTCACCTTTATTACAGCAATTTTATTAATTTGAAATATAGCTTAATGGTTTTTTTTTTGACATTTAGAGAAAAGTATTTTTGAAAAAGTATTTTTTTTTCTTTTTATAGAAAAATATAATGCAGGTATTGTATCAGTCAGGAGTGCTACAACAATCATGTGATTGACCTTGTAAAATATCTGTCATATGTAAGCATCAAGAGCATAATTTATGGATTTGTAATACCATGTAGTTCATAATGAGCACATTACATTATTACTTCTCTAGTTATCTATATGTATAGTTACAATACATAATATAACAGGTTTCTTTTGTCTGCATATATTTTATTTTCTTATTATTAAAATTAATTATTTATAAATTGCTTGTATTTCTTCATATATTATGGGTTTGAAATACCTTTACATAATATCTTAACAAGAATGTTTACTGTATAGTATTATCACACATTAGTTCCACTTCATTGTGTTATTTACTATAGTAAAGAATATATTGTGCACATTTAATGCACATGCATTTGAAAATTATATAACAATACCTTAAAGCAGTTTAAGTAAAATATTTTGCAAAAAGAAGAATTGAATAATGATAAATGAAATCTTTTAATATAATATTTATATAGACAATGTGTTTCAAATAAGATATTCATTAATATTTTAAGCTCTTGTGGAACTGTGCACCTTACAAATAGATGCACATTAGCATGTACATCTATCTGACAATGGTTTTTAATGGTTGTTGGTTTGAGTCCCTCTTGGGGAAATTATATTTTTTTCTACCTAGTGGTAGAAGACAAATCATGGCGTCGAGTTCTGCCACACAAACAATACCTTAGTAAATGTCTTGAAAATTCGGTCAAAAGTGAAGAACGGTGTCTAAACACTAGTAGTACCTACCCAGCTATGTAAAGGAGGGATACTATGAAGAAAAACAATCTATGAGAAATTTTTAAATGAGATATTCACTCATATGACCTGCCCCACCCATAACTGCAGTCATTTACATGCAAAATACATCCTATAAATGTTCTGCTATATAATTACAATTTATTTGCCTCAATTAAACACAATAGAACTTAATATGCAGGAATGTAGAGCAAAATAGGTGATTGATTTTAAAGTTTTTTATAGCTCACAATTTATTACTAGAGAGAATGAGCTTTCTAAAAAATCTAGCTTAATAAAAAATCAATTGAAAATATTTTTTTAATTATAATTTTCATAACATCTAATTCAATCAAATAATCATATTGAAATAAAAACTATATAATTATATTTCATACTCCCTTAAATATATATTGAATAATTTTTAGTTGTGAGATTGATTAAAATTTGAGGCAATAAAATAATTTATACTTTTATTTATTTGCTCTGATATTGAAGCCTCATTATCAGAGCACAAAAATGAAAGAAATGAGAGAAAGTGGAGAATTACAGGGTCCTAAAGGGAACATAGTATCCTAACATTAGGTTCCCCTCTGCCTACCATGATATGGAATTAGTATATTTTTTCATAGCTTTAACATGAATATAAAATGGTTAAATGTATTGCAGTACAGTTGGGTTGCACTCCTATCCAAATTTAATTAAAGGATATTGAGTGGCGAAACTCAACACCACACTTTATCGACCAGAACTAGGAAATGAATAAATAATCTTTTAAGTGTACCTATGACTATCAAGTATCATGAATGTGTACACTTTGCCATAATGGTCCAGTGATTATGTGGCTCTTAATTTGTTGTAAATAAAGATTATATTAGTAACATAACAAAAAGGATTCTTTTTTGTCAAAAAAAGCAAAATGTAATTTAAAATAATTATTTTGTTATAATTTAAAAGAAAAGTTGCACTTTGATAGATTTTATTTAATTATAAACCTTAGTCTGCCAGATGGCAGCAATCTATTTTAATATAAAATTTCCCAATATAGAGCCTGAATACTTAACCTTTACATGGATGAAAAGGCTGTCCTAGTTAGGCAGACTTCTTCTATACCACAAAAAATATATTCTATTAGTCTTACATTAACAATGTTGCATTTATAATTCTCAAAAAATAAGCTGTATACAATTGATTATTACACTATTTAAAATAAAAACTTGAGGTCAATTGTGGTACGAAGGCATAAATCTGCGAAAGGCCAAAGGTTACGGATTCAAATGCCACATGAAGAAATTAAATATTTTTCATTCATGACAACGACACTCAATAACTCAATTCATTCTCAATTGTTAGGAAAGCAGAGAAGCTATGTTCTGGTTTTCTCACTGCCGACCCTGTGACATGCGGGATACAGCTTAAAGCAAACAAAACTATAATCACTCATTAACTAACACTTCTTGAACCTAAGTCTTACTCTAGGTATTATAAAAAAACAACGCCAATTATTTTCAGTTATTCAGCGTTATCGTAATGGGATGTATATCAGCCAAGGGCTGGTATGTAAACAAGACGGACGGCAACGAGTACTGCGTGTACAACAACGACACCAACGCTTGCAACTACGGCGTGGGCATATCCGTTATAGCTTTCGTGGCTGCGATCGCGTTCATCGCTGGTGAATATCTCTTCGAGCAAATGTCCTCCGTGAAGACGAGGAAGCATTATGTGTTGGCTGATATGGGATTTTCTGGTAAGTTTAATTTAAATTTGTTGATGGTTTTTTTTTAAGAGGGCTTTTAATTTGATGCCGCGTTTTTCCATTTTACTATGAAAATATTATTAAAATATTAAATAATTTATGTCCTCGAGAGGGATCGAACCTTCAACCGGTATATTTACAGATACAAGCTGTGCCACTGCGCTACGATGGCGTTTTCTTATGATGCGTGTCGAAATTAGACTAACTAAGTAAACACTCGTGATTATACGGTTTTCACGATAAAAAAAAACTACTGATTGTTTCAATATAGGTATTTATTTATATTGGAATGTGTATTTACGTTGTGTATGTTTTTTGCTGTAAAATTACTTTTTATGCAATTGTATTTTATAAAATTAAATTCTGTGTTACTTCTACTTTTTTTTCTTTTGTTCAAAATATACTAACAAAGGTTGTTGACTTTATAGTTGAAATCATTTATTAAAATAACTAATAATATTGAAAATTATTAAAAAAATATATTGAATTAGATGAATTTTTGATTGGAAATTAATTGAACAATCAGTATGTAATAAGCTTCTTTATAAATATTTTACAGCTACTCTCTATATAGAAAACTGGACAATGTTTATTACAGCAATGGTGTAATAAAACTAATTAAATACGGGGTTACATTATTTGACTCGCGCTTCTAATGTTACATCTTCAACGATTGATTTTATGGGGTCACGGTTCTTCATGCTTGACCTTGTCATGGCTGATTTAAATATAATACATATTGACAGCTTCACGCCGTATCTCGCATGGCAGGGGGAACTTGGGAACCTAGGGTTAAGACACTCCGCTCCGTTCCCCACTTTCCACCAAATTTGAGGCATTTCGTGTTGCGTGGCGAAACTCAACGCCGCGTTTTGCCTTGTTACGAACGAGAAGAAATAAAACCGTTAAATGTGTAATTAGAAATTATTTTTTTTTTCTTTTTTTTCTTTTTTTTTTCAGCTTCACGCTGTATCCCGCACTAGGCAGGGTAGGCAGAGGGGACGGAAGTGAAACCTAGTGTTATGACACTCCGTTCCACATCCGTTCCCCACTTTCCGCCGAATTTGAGGCATTGTGTGTTGAGTGGCGGAACTCAACTCCGCGCTTTGCCTTATTACCAGAGCGAAGAAATGAAACATTAAATATTTAAATTGAAAATATTAAATATTTCATTTCCTCGTCTGGGGATCGAACCCAGAACCTGTCGGTTACAGTCACACTCTTGTGCCGCTGCGCCACGACAGGCGAAAGTGATTAATATTTAATTTCCTCAAGTAGGGATCGAATCCTCAACCTGTCGAGTTACAGTACAGTCACACAGACAGGCCACATTTTGTCGATAATATATTTACAGTAGGCTTAAAATAACTCGGTTCGCTGCTAACTTAAAGTAAATAAATGATTCACCTATTACATAATTTTGTGAGACCGGCAAATGTTGACCTATGTTACTTTATAACAAGATGACATGTTTTCGCTCATTGTCGCTTCGCTCGCTAAAATTGGGGGCTCTCTCTCTCTTTGCACTTTGTAATGGTCAAGTCATCATTTCTTTTCATAACAACGATGTAGTTTTTTTTTACTTTCTGATTATAATTACATATTTTAATAAAATGTATTATAAACACCTATTTGTATAATAGAAATATAGTTATAATAATTGAGGCCTGTCGTGGCGCAGCGGCACAAACGTGTCGTGCAGGTTGTGGGTTTGATCCTCACTGGAGGAAATGAAATATTTAATATTTTCAATTTAAATATTTAATGTTTTAATTTCTTCGCTCTGGTTACAAGGCAAAGCGCAGCGCTGAATTCCGCAACTCAACACGCAATGCCTCGAATTCTGCGGAAAGTGAGAAATGGATGTGGAACGAAGTGTCTTAACATTAGGTTCCCAAGTTCCCTCTGCCGACTCTGCCTTGTGCGGGATACAGCGTGAAGCTGAGTAGAAATATAATATTTAATATTCTAAGATTTTTGGTTTTTCTATAAAACATTTAGGTTCTTATAAAAAATCTTTATGGTAAAACGTATTCTTTGGCTACTATGTATTTGGGCGTTTCTATATAATGGAATAACTACTTACATCTTTTGTAATATTATGTCATAGACAAAAATTAAACCTGCCTTTTTCATCCTGTTACATTTGGCATTTGGCATAGATTGCATTTTCAATGACCCAATTTATTTTATTTATAGATTTTTGTACCTCGACGTATCTATTCTTTGTAGTAAGGTAGACATAGTTCAAAAGAAAAACATTTTTTTTTAAAAAAACGACCCAAAAAATCTTATCTTAGCAAAATGCTTAAAGCTCTAAAAATACTGATCTAAATTTTATAAAGATATAGCTAAGAATTAGAACGATAATCTTTAAATAAGCTTTTCATAGAAAAATCACATTTAAATTGGTTGCTTGTTTTATTCGTGCTGACGGTACAATGTCACAGACAAACAGACAGGTAAAACTCAGAACACCTTTCTTATTTCGTCAGGGGCTAAAAATAGTGTTGGGACACTGTATAACATAACATAATTATAACTATAATACATATTAAACCCTTTGGATGTATAAAGAGTTAATAGAGTAGGGACTTTTATGTTTGTTAAATCAAAGTCTTCTGTACTTTAATATTTACAAAAGAATTCTCCAGTAGCCGTCGTTTTATCGTCGGAAACTAGATCGCGAAAGATAAATACTGTCTATAAAATGATTGTGGCTTCCTAAGTTTGCTCAGAGAAATTTCCATACTTGAGCTAAAATTATTACTTCCTCTTGATTTCTTTTTGTTCTCTTAACTTTCTTAGAAAAAGTTTAACAATATTAACGTATCGGGATTTGAACCTGCGACTTCAAAGGCAGAGGTTTCTAAGTTGCGAGAATTTTTAATTACTTTTTTAGACATTTAAAAAATTATAAAAGATTTCATCTCTTCCATTAAAATCAATATATTATGTACAATTAAGTTTATTAAGTAATGTTGCTATTTCTTTTTAATAAGTTTCAAAAGACAACTTATAATTATGAATACGCATATAATTGCAATTATATCGTATCATAATTAGTATACTTAATGATGGAAATTAACTTAACCATAGACTAAACGATTCTGACAGGTATATCTCAGCGGCCTACAATGATAGGTTACCGCATAATTGCTGGCATGTGTATAACTGATAAAAGGTATAACACAAAAAAATATTATATTCATTGTCATAGTATTGAGTATAGTAAATATTAAATCAAGTTAAATACTAAAGTTAAAGTATCTATTTATAAATATTCAATTATAACTAAACTCTCTGATGCGTAATATCTCGTCTCTTTTCACCCCGCTTATAGCACTTAATAAAGAGCAAAAGTTACATAAAACAAAAATGTGCCTTTCAAATCTAATAAACCTTTGAAGGCGCCATGATTCATAATGATATTGCGAAAGATACATACTTTAAATTTTCCTATTTTATATGTTTTTGCATAACAGCAGTTTCTTATCGGCACGATTTATTTAATGTTTGGGTTTCGAATATTATCGCCGCTGTTTATATTGCTATATAACAGCTTACGACGTAAAGCCGCATCGAACGACCTTTATTTATATACTTAGGAAGAAGCGTTTTATTGGCTCGTTCGTAAACCAAAGGGCATAAACATTGTGAAAAATAAGTGATTATTGCTTTAATAGTTTAAAATATTAAAAAAAATGTATTGGTGTAACTTGGAAACATATGGGGCGGTTGGTTATTTATTATTACATGACGAAAAAAATGTTTGTTCATAATAATGTTTATTTTGATCAGGACTTATATCAAATTATGTATATAAAATTTACAGCAACACAATAAATTAAATTTTAAATTACGTATTTTAAAACTTGCCACTGTGGCTCAATTTTTAGAGGCTAAAGGTTTTTACAGGATAAGCGCACGCCATGCAAGCGTTCAGGAAATCTTTTTTTTGTCGATTTATTTTCAAGGGAAAATGTAAGAAAAAAGTAGGCTATGTTCACCCCAGCCCCTTTAATACCTCGATATGAAATTTCATGATACAAGTCGGACAGACAGAAAGAGTTACTTTTGAATTTATTATATATTTATATATATATTTGACGTGGTGACAAATTTTGTAACGTAACGAAAGCAACTAAAATATTTTGCTAGACGCCGCTAAAAAAATGGTCACGTTACGTACGACCAATATAATTAAACACAATATACGTTAAACAATATAATTTCTAAAGATTACTCACATGTAATTTCTTGAATACAATTGCCACCACAAGATAAATGCTTTCATTACAAACACTTGCATCATACACATAGAAAAAATACAAAACGTATAAAAAAAATTATGTAGAATCAACTAAACTTGTGCCTCTTGGAATTTGACCAAGGTAACGCAAGAGGTGCTGGTTCAAATCCCGCCATAAAATTGTCCAGATTTTTATAACGTTTTCTATATAAGTATTTTTGTTTACTAATGAAATGAAAACATTAAATATTGAAATTGAAAATATTAAATATTTCATTAACTCGAGTGGGGATCGTACCCACAACCTGTCACGTTTACAGTCACATGCTTGTTCTCCTGCGCCGCGACAGGCTTTTTAAAATAACATTTTATAAATGTTAAAAATAAAGGCACATAACACAAAAATGTATGTAACTCAAACAAAAGAAAATTCTTCTGTAACCTTATCCAGGCAGCACATATTGTAAAAGTATAGAGAGGGTCAGAAGGTATACGTAATCATTGGGAACTAATACGATACGGTGGCCGTGACCTACTTAAAGCGTTTTATCCACTCCAAATCTGGGTTACAGACATTTGTTTGACAATTAAATACAATGCCTTTTTCACTTGCTACTTAGTACATATGTATATGAAGACGTTGTGGGTCTTTACAGTAACATTGAAGTTAATGTTCTTAATGGGAACAAAGGGAATGTAGGGAACGGAATGTTCCCTAGCGTAGGTTCCCAAGTTTCGGCGTACTTTGCTACTAGTGGCGAATAACTATGTGTAATAATTGTGTAATTTTTTTCTCCTACATTAACCAACATAAAAAATAATAAACGTTTTTTTTTTTGTCTTAAATTTAAATAGAATAAATAATTCATTCCAGATGAAATATATTTCATCGATTAATATTTTCTTTTGTGGTCTTATTAGCCACCCGCCCGCGGCTTCGCCCGCCGGCATTCAACTATTTTATTGACTGATCTCAATTACTTTCTTTTTCTAATAATATTACCACTTTTAAGACAATATCTTTACATTAAAATTTGTAGCATTTTTCTAGACAAATTATTTTAAATTGATGTAACTTTTTATTAATTAACCGATTTAAATAAAACAAAAACTAAGCGTTGACAGAAAATTGCTTAAATATAATAGTGGAAACTGCATTTAAATCTGTTTAGCCGATTTGAGCCACTTACATTACATTAATAAAAGTCCCTTCTAATATTTTTTCAAGTGATCGGTTCCAAGTTTATTACATGTATACGTTAGAGTGAAATCGGCAAAAAGGTAAATTTTATAGTTAATTAATTATTGACTGAAACACTTATTACCTAGTCGGCTTATCACGAAGCGTACGTTTGGTAACGTAATTTCCTCAAGGACGGATCACATATGTGACATTATTCTTTAATATTTTTTCAAAACAAATCTTTTGTTTTCTGTCTTCACGACCTATCCGCACATGGCAGGGACAGAGGGAACTTGGAAAACTTGTATTAAGGCATTCTCTCTCTCTCTCTCTCTCTCTCTCTCTCTCTCTCTCTCTCTCTCTCTCTCTCTCTCTCTCTCTCTCTCTCTCTCAGCTTCACGCGGTATCCCGCACGAGGCAGGGTAGGCAGAGGGAACCCGGGAGTCTCCCTAGTGTCAAGACACTCCGTTCCACTTCCGTTCCCCACTTTCCGCCATATTTGAGGCAGTGTGTGTTAAGTGGCGGAACTCAACGCCGCGCTTTGCCTTATTACCTACCTGTAAACTTAAATTTGTCTAAATGTTGATGAACTTAAATTTGCAGGCGAAAAAGGCTGTTTGCATAAAGATGCATCACATGTTCCAACTGTGTTCTTGTATTGGTTTGGCTATAGCCAAAATTGTACCTAGAAAAAAATATAATCTATTATATTTTTTTTATTCTGTGGTACAATTTTTCATAATCACGATGGTATATAAAATGAGTGACAGTTCTTTTGTTTATGATTTTTTCTGCGACACGCTGTATCCCGGGCATGGCTTCGTAGGCAAAAGCAACTCAGGAACGTTGTATTGAGACACTTCATTTCGTTCATTCATGAAAATATTATATATTTATTCATAAAAATATTATATATTTATTTGAAAATATTAAATATTTTATATCTTTGAGTGGGGATTGAACTCAGAACCTGTCGCTTATGCAGTCACACGCTTGTGCCCCTGCGCCAAAACAGGCCTCATGGCTATGCCTTTTGTTAAAAGTATGATGACGTTATCGATTTTCCTTGTAATTATTATGTACGAATCTTTAAGGTGTTTGGTTTAGGTTTCAACGATGAAATAAAACTTCAAAGTGAAAATTATTTTCAAAATATTATGAAGCAGATGCAGAAAAATACCGTTGCAACCCGTTTCAAATAATGTATATTATTCTTCGAATAAAAATAATGCATTTTAATGATGCAGAACACTACAGAAATTTATAATATATTGTGTTTTATAATTTAATAGTTTTTTTATGAAAAATTTATATCTGTCTAGAGACCACAAAAATCAACGGACAGTATTTTTGAAGGTTTTCAAAAATTCCTAAGCAAAAATAGATTTCCTCGTTGCTTGTGACATCTTATGAAATCATAAGATGTCACATTGCTTGTGACATCTTATGAAATTCTTCTAAATATTTTATAAAAATGCATTAGTATATTCCTCCTTAGTTAGAGATAACTCTAAAATAATTGGTAAGCTGAGAATTTAGGGACATATTTGTTGTTAGGTGTTGCGGCTTCGCCCGCTTGAACTAAATAAATATATTTTTACTAATTATGAAATGTTTTGTGTTCTAGAAACAGTACTAAATACAATATTTCTATATTGAAAAGAAAAGTCTTTTTTTTATTTATGAAAAAAATTACGTACATTTTTATAATTATTGATTATTCACTGCAGTAATATCGTTTTCAGCTTTTTGGGCGTTCCTTTACTTTGTTGGTTTCTGCTACCTGGCCAACGCTTGGGGCAAGACCGAGACCCCGCCAGTGGGCACTGCTAACAATATGCAGGGAGCTATCGCGTTCTGTTTCTTCTCTATTTTCGCTTGGGTAAGTGAAATGATATATAATATAGTAATTATATTGTAGAATTTTTTTTTTCATTATAATAAGTAAGTGATGTAGCTTAGAAAATATCTAGATTTTGATTTTGTAATATGCTTATTTATTTACTGGACGTACTAGATAGTAATACCAGTTTAAAAGGCCGTGAGCTGAATTACTGTTACAATTTTGATAATGTACACTTTTTTATTGTAATTTAATATATTATCTGATTAGGTGTAGATACTTTCAAATAATTACTCTCTCTCTACTCTACTCAGCTTCACGCTGTATCTCGCTCATAGCAGAGGGAACTTGGGAACCTAGTGTTAAGACTTGCCTATATATATATATATATATATATATATATATATATATATATATATATATATATATATATATATATATATATATATATATATATATATATATATATATATATATATATATATATATATATATATATGTGTGTGTGTGTGTATTTTTATTAGACAGAGTAACCATATTGTGTACATTGTAGCCAAGTATCTTAAGCTGTTACTAAACGCAGGTGGCGTGCGCCTTTTTCGCGTTCCAACGTTTCCGCATGGGCGCGGAGGCGGCGTTCGCGCCCGCGTACGAGGTGGAGGGCGCGGGCAGCCCCGGCGCCTTCCCCGCCTACCCCGGCGCGCCCGACCCGCAGCCCGCCTACAGCGACCCGCCCTTCTCCCAGCCGCACTCCGGTGAGTACATATGTTGAAAAATATCTTATATATAAGTGGTGCTTTTTGTAGCATTTCTTAACCCCAACCGCCCCCCTTCCCCCCTTTTTAAACCCCACGTGATTACTGGACGGCCCCGTTTTTGGGACGTTTATTAGTGTAACAGGATTAAAAATAGTGATAGTTTTGTCTGTTTGTCTGTGCGTTTGTACTTGCTTATCTCAGAAACGGCTAATCAGATTTAAATGCAGGTTTCGCTTTTATATTATGGCAACCACCACTTAACACTTAGTCTTTGTTTTTTTTTAATGTCTTTGATTCGGTTAAAAACTAAAATAAATACGCCGATATAATATAATATTAAGGTCGACAAAATTATTGAAAAATGTTTATTCTTAAATATTAGTTTTCAATGTATAGATGTTGTCTTAAAAGTGATAATGTCATTAGTATAAAGAAAATAGCTGAAATAAGTAAATACAATAGTGTGATTCAAGCGGGTAAAATCGAAATTCAAGCTAGTTTCACTTATTTATACCTTATTTCTCTAGCATAGTTCAGTTTCACGCTGTATCCCGCACATACAAAGATCAGTGGCGGAACTTAACGACGCACTTTGCCTTATTATAGCAAAATTATAAAAATAAATATTTAATTTCCTCACATGGGGATCGAACCCACAATCGGTCGCTTTTATAATCGCACGATTGTGTCCCTCCAGCATAATTATTAAAATTAATTTAAAAAGCACAAGAAATTGCTTTAAGTTCATTAAATGTTTTTGTTTTTATGACATATATTAATAAAAAAATAATTCATAATTTAAATGAAAATGTGTTTTTATTTCAGGCAACATCGACTACACCGCCCCAACCTACTAAATCATTTATTTTATCCGCCATTAATTTATCTACAAATTATTTTTCAGTTTAAAAAAACGGATTATATGGAAACAGTCTTTGTTACAAACACATTTATTACGAATAAAAACTATTTTTATTTTATTTAATCTACGAAAACTGAACTAAACTGGCCTAATTATGAAAAAAAAATTGATTATTCATTTTTTTTTTATTATATTGTACAATTTGAAAATGTCAAGTATTATTTTTCATCTAGTCACTGAAAAGAATCTATTTTGTTAAACAATGTTTCCGTTTTAAAATTATTAAGCAAATTATGTACTTTGAGTATGAAAAAGGTTTCATTTCGAATATTATTCACGATTTATAATTTATTTTTATAATCTGTTTTGTTTGTTTGAATTTAAAAAAAATATATATATATATTATTATGTAAAATTTGTACCTGCATCTTGGGTATTGACAATATTGCTGTATTGTAAAATATCTTGTATATAAATATTAATAATATTATTTGGGTGATTTTTCTATTGTGATATTTTGTTTGTTAATCTGTGGTAATGATGCTACAATGAATTGTTTTATTTAAAAATAAAATAAAAATGTTTTAAATTATTATTTTCTTTTAAACTAAAAATCAAAAAAAAAAAAATCTCATTTGCAATAAAATATATAATATTATTTTTTTCATATGTCAATAATTTAATGTAGCATGATTATTTAATAAATCATTTACTTCACTATCGTGCCATACATTGATTAGTTTATAATGTTTGATGATTCATCACATTCATTTGCATTTAAGATGTATTGTATTAGTAGTGTTAATATAAATTTACTTATTTCATAGTTACATCCCTAATTGAGGCTTTAGTGTAAAAAATATATATTTTATTTTTATTTAAACGACCCTTTTATTAGATAAAAAGAGTTCTTGCATTAACTTTTATCATATAAGCTGTAATGTTGTGTACATTTGGCGTATAAATATTTTTTTTATTTCTAGTAAATTCTATGAAATCACTTTAGTAAGTGATTATACAATAAAATAACCGCTTCAATATTAGAGTACTATATTAGATAATTGTTAAACAGCATATCGATTATATATTTGAATTATTTTCAATGAATAAATAATTAATATTATTATTATTATTAGATAAGTGAATGTGCAACCGTTTAAAAGTGTTAATGCTTCGCTGTGGTGTAATAAAGTGTTATTGGAATTAACTAGACTTTGACTATTCGTGTTATTTAATTGATATCTAAGTACTTATTTAATATCGAGTTACTTCCCTAATCCCCCTATATTTATTTTAAAAAGTGCTTGAAATATACAAATATAAGCATATCTAGAGTATCTATTTTATTAATATATATATATATATATATATATATATATATATATATATATATATATATATATCTATATATATATATATATATATTGTTTTATATAATAAAGTACAAATGGAAGAGCGATTGATGTACTATTATAATAAGATTAATATAACTAGTCTGCGGTTCAAAATAGTTACTTAAACAAAAACGTCATTATATATATATATATATATATATATATATATATATATATATATATATATATATATATATATATATATATATATATATATATATATATATATATATATATATATATATCGATATTTCATAAATTTAAACTTGGCATAATAATATTACTATTTGTTATTATTAAAAAAAACCACAGACTATATTCATTTGTTTAGTAATATTCATTATGGCTGACATTTTGTTTCCTTTTTATTATGTATATTATCCAAAAAAATTTCATATCAGTCGCGAACTTGTAGCTTATGAATTCTCGCTTTACCCCTACCTTAAATATATAGAAAATTGTTATTATAAGCTATTTACTATTTAATAAATATTAAAATGCGATTTGAATATTTATATATAACGTATATAGACTATAAAGATTTCTTCTTGTTTCACTTTTCTTTAGCAATCATTGAATGTAGCTTATATTTTTATAAATAATTTAGTACTGTATGATCGTATTGTGATTTTATTGTATAAACAAATATCTATGAAAAAATATTATTTCTACATGTTGTCTTAAAATTTTAAATAACAATTTTCAAATATGCAAAAAGTACATTAAAAATATTATTACCGTACTTAATTGATATAATTAAAGTTACAATACCTTCATATAGTGTGCCATGTCTATATGATATTTAAGAATAACATTATTATTGGACATAAAAATTAGATAGTGTAATAATATACTGATTGGAATATTTTTTATATCCTAGGTTTTATAAAAAAAAAATCATTTTTTTTGTTTTTTCAATAGTTTCTTTTAAGTCAGTATATTATTCCAAAACGCTATATTTTGTTAGTGAATGTCGTATTTTCGCTAATTTGTAAAGAAATGTAGACCTTACTTAGTAGTATATAGATGTCGGATAGTAATTGAATATTCACAAATTGTAATAAGTGTTAAATATGCTAAATCAGTGTTTGTGACTTAATGTTACTTCATATTAGGTAAGTCATTATGTTAAAATATCAATATAAATTGAAAAATAATAAATTAATTTGTTTTGACGTTTATTTTTAAATATATTTTTGACAATAAACGTCAAACGAATTATATTAAAACCGAACGATGTCTCGATTTTGATTTGCTGGTGTATTCGGGTATTATTTATTTATATTTAGTAAATATTTCTCTGTTGATATAAATATATATATATATATATATATATATATATATATATATATATATATATATATATATATATATATATATATATATATATATATATATATATATATATATATCATAAAAATATTTTCTTTACTCTAATATATTATCTTAGTGATATTTAATATTTCACTTGTTAATATCACCTCTTAAGAGATAACTTAAGATTGTTTTGTCATTATTTTAAAAATTTAATTTTCAATTATATAATCACCATTGGCAACCAAAGATTGGGAAACAACCATTGAATATATCGTGTACTCTCTTATTTTATCTGTGTTGTGTTATTTAATCTTTAATAAATAGTATAATCTGTACGTCGACAATATTTCTTTATTTCTTATATGAAAATAAATATTTCTTTATATGAAAATAAATTTCAAAATTACTCGCACAATTCAACAAAAATTGCAGAGAGTATTTGATGATATTCAAATAATAAGTACGTAACTGTTCAAATTATATTAAATCATGTAAATTATGAGATTATGTAATAAATTGAATAATAGATATGTGTATAAGTTGTTTTATTTATTCCCAAGAAGTTTCCTTCCTATTTTAATAAGAATTGAAATAAATTTATTAATGTAAAGTCTTAAAGAGTTAGGCCACAATGGTGCGTGACACTTAGGGGGAACAATTTTGTTTAATTGGTTTATTATCTCGTTCTAATTAGAGCAGAGCGCGGCGTTGAATTTCACCACTTGGTTAACATAACTACACCGTGACTCCAAAGACATCTACCATTTCTTAATATTCATCCAGTCATTGTTACGTTATATTTTTTATTGTTACGCCATACACTGACTGTAGGTTTAGAAGGAAGGCAGACCCTGGCCCACCAAGACGAGATTAATGCCAGGAAGAAGAGATATCATATGGTTAGAATATAAGATCACATGTGTGAATGAAACGTCACATGTGTGATCGTAAAATTGTATGTTATTGTTTAGTCGTGGAATCCATGTGTAGAGATGTGATTAAAATCAAAATATTCTTTATTCAATAACGCCATTACAAGCACATTTGAATCGTCAACTCACATAGAAACGTCGGCAGTGTCAGTCCTACAGAATTCTACCACCGGCTCGGACCACGGTTGCGCTGAGAGCCGGCAAGGAACTCGACAGTTGCTCTATTAAAATAATTAGCTTCCTGGGTGAGTACCAAAACCATTTAATCCTACGCGTTCTTATCATCGTAAAAATCTTAATCAATTGAATAATATGTTTTGCCCAACCATATATTTTTAACTATCACTGTTCTTTCACAAATTTTTAAAAGTGGTAAGACTTAAATCTTTAGTGGTATTTTACTATTTATACGAACACTTTGTTCCATTAAAGAACTATTAAGTTTTTGAAGACAAAAACTAGGAATGAGCAGCTTGTTTTTACTTCTTGTATTAATATTATGTCTGTTAAATTAATAATATTATCACTGTTCTTCATAGATATTTCAATATCTAAGTTTGTTCAGAGCCCCTGATCGGCATCCGTGTGGCGTGGGTACATACAAACCCCGTTACGTTCAAATTTTTATGTTTTCTTAATAAGTACTTTGCTTTCCTAAAGGTGGAATATTATTAAGTATTAAAATAGCCACAGCAGAGATACAGCCTAAATCAAACTGTTTCTTTAATTTGCAACTGTCAGCCGTGTGATTCCGGCTTAGAATAGGATCACTCTGGTACTAATGGTGTCGTAAGAGGCGACTCGCTACGTGTGGGAGAGTGACGTTGTCAGAAATGGCATCACGCATGGGCAGACTCAACCGGACCAATACCACCCGCGTCATTTAAAACCGGCGTTAAGTAGTGGCTTCGGCCACTGCGTTTTGAATTGGGTAGTGCCGGGCCCCGGTGCCCATCCACATTAAAGACGGGCAACGCTCCTGTAGCTCCTCTGGTGCTACATGGGGCCGTGGGCGGCGGTGATCACTTACCATCAGGTGACCCGTACGCTCGTTTGCACTGTCTTATATATATAAAAAAAAAACTCTATAATCATTTATCCTTTGAAAATTCGAGGTGTTTATCCTTTTTTTAATTTTGGGTGAAATAATGAAATAATAATTAATTAATATATAAATAATGGCCGTCAACGCCTGTCCTGTAAGTATCTAAAAGTATGACCGTGTCTCTAGATACATTTACCCACAACAGGCACAAGCGTGTGACTGCAAACGACAGGTTGCAGGTTCGATCCCGACTTGAGGAAATGAAATATTTAATATTTTCAAATGAAATATTCAATGTTTCCATTTCTTCGCTTTAGTAACAAGGCTAAGCGCGGCGATTAGTCCCATCACTTAATACGCAATGCCCCAAATTGGGCACGGAAGTGGAAGGGAGTGTCTTAACATTAGGTTTCCAAGTTCCATGTGCGGGATACAGCGTAAAGCTGAGTAGAGTGAGAGAGTGTAACCTAACAACTATGGCTTTGTGTTAGTTGTCCAGTCAATGTTTTTTTTTTCTTCTTATTAAAATACAAAACAAACGAGCGTACCGCACCTGATCGGCGTGATCAGCGCCGCCCACGGCCCCGTGTAACGGCCGCCAAGATGGAGGTAGGTGCTTTTTAGTGATACCCTTGTTTCGTCCTGAAAATACCACCGCGGGTAGGCCACACGTTCCACAGATGTGTAGCGCGTGAAAGGCAATTTCAATGAAATTGCACAGTAATGAAGTACCACGTCACCTGATGACGAGGACGGTACTTAAACCTGTGACGTACTGCGTAATTAAAAAATTTGGCGGCAGGTACCAAGTCAAACAGTTCCCCGTAATAAATGCGGGAAAGAATGCACATCGAGTATATGTACGTCTCTACGCAAAGCCAAATAGATCATTGGGTCCCCAACGATTAGAACGGCATTATAATTGTTGTCAAATAGGTCAAGCTGAAACAGGGGTGTAACAACCCAGAAGTGAGAACAGTTATCTGTCTCACGCTGCTGACGATTTTTCGAAGCCGTGACACTGGTAGTCGCTCGAAAAGCTGAAGCCCAAAAAACTGACGCTGGGCGTGGCAATAGGAAGAGTGTGCTCGAAAACTGGGTATACGACATATAGGGTTTTATTAGTGGTTAACGTATAGACTACACACCTTTTAGGGGTTGAATTGAACCAAGTTCTTTTCATCCCGTAAGGAGACATTCTCAAGGGATGCTTCAAGTCAAGAGAACAGAAGACAAGTTGAATACGGCATTGGTCGACCCGAGAATTTGCACAGTCTAAGTATACAATGTCCATAGTGCTGTCTACATAGCAAAGAATGAAATATGTAAAAGTGCCAAAATAGGCGCGTAAGCGGTGTTAGCTCAGAAGCACATGAACGGAACACTAGAGGAGAAATGTCACCTGGCCCACTAGATTTGTGGATGTCCAAGGAAGACAGAGCTCGTTTTACAGTTTTTTTGACTGAATTAAACGTCAGGTATTGAGCTCTGACATCGTTGGGATGGTCAACGGAGTTGTTGCTCGGTCATCCATAGTCGAGTTCGAGTTCGTTATTTACTGTGCGTAGCGGCGGAAACGAGAGCTGGCTAAAGTTGCTTAGTGCAGCCTTTAAGAGGGCTCAAAACTGACGAGTTCCAGACGAATAGGTCTCAAGCTTCTCGCTAATTTTAACGATAAGCTTCAGAGTCGAGCGGACCTTGTTTTGGCAATTCACCACTTAAACTACCTAGAGGCATGGTTGTACTTTCTGTTTACCTTCGGATTCTTAGTGACGACTGCTTCGGCCCAAAAATCATTGAAAAACAAAAGTAACGGTGGATGAACCAAACGAAAAAAATGATCTACCTAGATTTCAAATATGCTATTGCGTAACCACCATTGTACCTATGTATGCAATTATATGAATACAAGCTACCCATAGCGAAGAAATTAATATATTATATATCTCATTTCCATTTGAATTTAAAAATATTTCATGTCCTCGAGTGTCGATCGAACCCATAACTGGTTGCGTTTAACATTTTAAATCTATTGATATTTACTACTATAAATGAAGGTACTTAATTTTTGAAAACCATTTTGTTATGAAAAATTAATTACTTAAATTTTATTACTATTCGCTTTCGAAATAATATTATTAAAATCGTGTAGGTCACTCTACACAAACGAATGTATTAATTAATTAATTATTATTATACTCTACTACTCTACTCAGCTTCACGCTGTATCCCGCACTTGGGAACGTTGTGTTGTTTACACTGCGTTCCCCACTTTCTGCTGAATTTGAGGCATTGCGTGTTGACTGGCGGAACACAACGGCGCGTTTTGCTTTGTACCAGAGCAAAGAAATGAAAACAAACAAATATTTAAATTGAAATTTGAAATATTTGAGGCCTGTCGTGGCGCAGCGGCACAAGAGTGTGACTGTAACCGACAGGTTCTGGGTTCGATCCCCAGTCGAGGAAATGAAATATTTAATATTTTCAATTTAAATACCTACTTATTTACGCCACTCAACACGCAATGCCTCAAATTCGGCGGAAAGTGGGGAACGGAAGTGGAACGGAGTGTCATAACACTAGGTTTCACTTCCGTTCCCTCTGCCTACCCTGCCTAGTGCGGGATACAGCGTGAAGCTGAAAAAAAAATGAAATATTTCATTTGCTCGAGTGGGGATCGAGCCCACAACCTGTCGGTAATAGTCACACGCTTGTGCCGCTGCGCCGCAACAGGCCTTACTATTATTTCCTCATTCTTATTATTATATAGTGTATTTACATAACGTTAGAGGCCTGTCGTGGCGCAGTGGCTTAAGCATGTGACTGTAGACGACAGGTTGTGCGTTCTTACCTCACTCGAGGAAATAAGATATTTAAATATTTAATGTTTTCATTTTTTCGCTCTGGTATGCGGAGTTCAGCCAGCCAACATACAATGCCTCAAATTCGGCGAAAAGTGGGGAACGGAACGATACGATGTGTCTATATGCTAGGTTACCATGTTCCCTCTGCCTATATTGCCATGTGCAGGATACAGGTGAAGCTAAGAAAAGAAAACGTATGGAGAAGTTTGACTTGGTATCGCCGTATTTTCTCACCACACAGTTCAGGCTAAAGTACCATCTTCATCTTCAGGAGACGTGGTACTCCATTACTGTGCGATTTCATATGAATTTCATTTTACGCGCTACACATTTGTGGAACGGCCTACCCGCGGCGGTATTTTCAGGACTTAAAACTCTTTAAAAAGCACGTCTACCTCCACCTGGGCGGCTGTTACACGGGGCCGTTGTTTTACCATATGAAAAAAAAATACATTGTATGGACAACTAGCACAAAGCCATAGTTGTTAGCTTACACTCTCTCTCTCTCTCTCTCTACTCAGCTTCATGGTGTACTACGCTCATGAAACTTGGGAACCTAGTGTTAAGACACTTCCGTGCCCCACTTTCCGCCCAATTTGAGGCATTGCGTATTAAGTGGTGGGACTAAACGCCGCCCTTTGCCTTATTGCCAGAGCGAAGAAATAAAAACTTTAAATATTTAATTTGAAAATATTAAATATTATATTTCCTCAAGTGGGGACAGAACCCACAACCTGTCGTTTATAGGCTTGTGCCGCTGCGCCACGGAAGGCCTGCAGTTTCCGAATTGATTAAATATTAAATGTACAATAAGAAAGGGATATCAATAAAAATTTTTTTTTTTATTTTTGATTTATTTCACATTTTCCTTACACCTAATGGATTATCACAAAATAACAGTGAAACTGATGATTCACAGAATCTAACATGACAATGGGAAGATCTTTTGCTACTTCAATCTGGCACACAAGTGGCAAATTGTAAAAACAATATTTACTAAATTACACAAAAAAAAAAAATGAAATACTCTAAATAAATCACATTGTTCTACATAGAATTTAAATGGTTGATAGAAACATTTAAGTATATACTGTAATCACTTTACATGATCAAACTAAAAATGTTTCTAATAATCAGATAAGCAAATAATTCTTTGAGCTCTAATAATGTCAATGTGTTAATACTTTCAGCTGTATAATTATGTAGGGGTTAAGTCGTACAAGAAAAAAAACTATTTATACTCAATTTTAAAATTACAAATTACTCTATACATTTTGACTTAAGATCTAACATCTTACATAAAACATATTATAAAAAACCTAATCGCAAAACTTAAAATTAATATCACTTTTAACAGTAGACAAAGGAACTGAATGACTACAGAACAGATCTTGAAATGTTGTACATTACTATATATAAAGTATTACCTTATTATGTTGATAGACTAACATACAAAATCATAACGATAATTTTACCTAAAACGATTAAATGTGGAGGCAAAAAGATGAAAAGCTCAGTAAGAACGTGAAAACAGAGATGCTATCAAGCTTTATAAATTTATGAAAAATATGGTTAAAATTTGGTTTCCAATGTAATTGCCTATAGAGAAGACTTGTTTGTACAGTTTTTTATTTTGAATAACCAAGCCGACATGCAAGTGTAGATACTATGAAATATTTGTTTCAAAATGAATTAGAAAAAGAAATTAATACACATTCCAAATAACATCTCTGTTTCCAGAATTAATGAGCATCTTTCTTTTAATGGTGTTTTCATTACATTATTTAAGAAAATACTCAATTAATTCACAATAACACTTACAAAACTGAAATACTATACATATACGATAATAGAAATATGTTTAGATAAATCCATCAACTAGATACTACCACAAAATAATAATATTAATGGATATTAAAGGTCTAAAAAATGTTTTGGGAATTACTAACGAGGAGACAAAATTTAACAACAAATGCCATCAATTACGCTACTGTTTTCCTTATAATAAATTATTTTAGAGACTTGTTAAGTGTCTGATCACATAAAGACAAAACTACAAACTAATCTGTTCTGATATAAACAGGCTTTTGCTTAGAGGCAACTTTTTAACTAACAGCAATAAGATTTTTATATTTTTTATAGTGTTATTCACAAACAAAGACAAGGAAAATTACTAGAAAACAAAAAAAAATGACATAACCGGGACACAGTTTTCACTCTGGCTATAATAAAATTTTTATGTTTCTCTTTTCCTCAACAATAAAATTATTCATACAATATTGTATGTCAAATATTTCAAAATAAAAAATGATACAGAATGTAACACACACAAGTTTGGAGACTAGTATTCCTAGCTTTTATCTTATCACCGTAAGTTTATTTAAATACTCTCTAAGCTCTGCCTGTAAGCCTATACTACTTTTTAGCTTTTGCTGAATGCCCCTGCTTATTTGGAGGAGTCCATCTCAAAGCTGAAGGATCTACATTCAGACGAGGCTTTTTAAAATGGGAGCTGGCCAGCTGTTCTGCAACTATCTTTGGTGTTACACAAATAACATGTTGCCCTTTCCAATATTTGACCATATTCATGGATTGTAAAGTCGAAATAATGTCAGTTTGGGATATACCAGTCATTAAACTTAAATCTTTGATACTTAGTGTACCTCGACTGGCACTGAGCACTTCTAAGAGCACATATGACCAATATGATCTATAACTGAGCTTTCCTAAGTCAGAGAGAGGTTTTTCGGGACTGCCAACAACTTGTTCTAGCCTTGATAGTTCATAACTAAATGCAATAAGCAGCTTTCCATAGCCTTGTCTCTGATAGGGTGGTAGTGTTAAAATACATGCAACATTGTTACCTTCAGGGGAATCTTTTTCTTTAGAAAAGTATCCAACCAGATGAGCTCCATGTTTATCAACTTCACATAATATGTAAAACAAAAACTGTTCTATATCAAAATAAAGGGTTTTATGGTCCAAAAACAATTTAGCAAGTAAACATAGATTTTGACAGTAAATTTTATGTTCTTTACCATCAGCTTCGAATATCGCGATCGTACCTTTCCTATATATTTCGCTGCCTAAGGGTTGTCTTGCAGTGCATTCACTTAAATGGTATCTATAAGTTTTCTCCATTCGCATATATTTCAAGCAATATTCACAAATCCATAGTTTTGACTGTTTTCCATATTCATCGGGGTACGGACTAAAGTACCAAGTGTCTATTTCATATTTTCCTATCTGTATCCTGTCGATATATTTAACTTTGGTAATAGCTTCATGTTCTTTTTCCAAAGCCGCTGTTGTTGGGTCCATTTCCGCGTACGACTTCTGCACATGGTTGATCTCGTCATGTTTACGTTTTTGATTGCGCGTTATTTTGCGACCCGATTTGTCGGTAAGTAAATGGTCTGAGTTTATGTTGTTATTTGAATTTTCACACACGTCAAACCTATCAGACATAACCCGGTGGCGGGAAACCCATTCGTCGAGCCTTCGATCGTAGCCCACATAGTGTACATAATATTCGTAAACTGCTTCCGCGGCATTATAGCGCGTCTGTATAATCTCCGCCGGGTGCCATGACTCATCGGAACGCCGCACTAAATAATGCTCCCCAATATCCAACGGTTGCTCTTGTGTTGATTCTGAATCTTCATTATCGGTGCTACGGCACTCAGGAGTAGGTAATTCATTATTCACAATTGGTTTTTCCAACTCCTTGTCACCTTTTGCCATATTAAACAAAAAATCATTTATGGATCACGCAATACCGCGCAACACAATCTGTCGCAGTAGCCATGCCATTATCCATAGATAACAAAACATAACGCGCAAAAAGACGTGCTAGTGCAGAGACTAATAAAATCTGGCTTATTTTATAACCACTACACACAACACTGTCGATATTAAAAGATTGTTGAATAATATAAAAAAAAATACATTTAATAAATTTATAAATATTTGGAAAATTATATTTTTATTAGGTACTTATTGTATTTTTTTCCTATTATTAATCAGATGATTAAGTAAAGATATTATATAAAATTTCGGCTCGATATTAACATTCATTAAAATATGCTGAGCATAAAATATTATTAAAAAATTAAATAATTAGCTTACAAAAATATTTAACGCTGGCTGCACTACCTATATAATTTATTTTTTATCTGTGGCCACTACTAATTCACCGAACGGGTTCCGTTGGTCGTCGTGGAGTAGGTATTATTATTCTGTGGAAGCGAGTTGAACGTACGTAACGTAATTGCTATCGGCGAAACGTCTGTGATTAGTGTAGTGTTCGAATGATTCCTACATCATTTACTAATCGCCAAATGAAGATATGAAATTGACTTCACCCTCTATATACAGTGACAATTATTTTTATGAATGTTAAATTAAATACTAAAGTATATTGATTACGTTTAGAGGTGATTTAGTGCAGTGGTAACCGTTCGAGATTGGTTCGGAGTCCGTCGTTGTGATAATCGCCCCTTGTTTAGTGTTAACAGAATTCTGAAACGCAGTAATGCAGGCGATCAAGTGTGTCGTTGTAGGTGACGGGTAAGTAATTTTGTCCAGTTTGTAACAGATATAGTTCGTGTACCTTTGAAATATGCTTATTATCGTAACAAACTATCTGACGTCATTGTATGGAACAGTCATACTCATTTGTGCCGCATCTAGTGGTGTAACCGAACGCTCTCGAGCGATAACACATGTGATTATGTATCTTCATCATTTAGAAGTACTGCAAAAGATTTTTTTTTCGATGACATCATAATTAACATTTTTAATATAAAAATATACCATGCTTTTAAACTACTGATTATTATGAGTGTCTTATCAATTATCTTTGAATTACATAAGCTCTTTTGCCTACTCCTTAATATGTGAGTAAAATGATAAATAATCGTAATTAAAAATAATTTAAAAAAAGATAAAAACCACCAGTCAATCGAATAAAAAAATAACACATGATAATAAAACTATTAATTCTATAATTCCATAATCAAAACTAAATTTAATTTGCATATAACTTTTGTAATACTCCATGATAATATTGTTTATTTTTTATATATGATACTAAAATATGTAAAACAGTAATAGCTATTTGACATTTTTATGTTATGAAGCTGACTAAAATAACCATTGTGGCATAGGTTATTTATTTTGCTTTCTTCACTGTAATAGACAAATTATAGTGTTGAGTTCTTTCAATGTACATGTAATGTCTGAAAATGAGACATGGGAGTGTCTTAACCCTAGGGTCCCTCTTCCTGTCCTACTGTGCGAGAATATGTGTAAAGCTACTAAGTATGCTTAAAAGGATATTGATAAGTGCTACTGTGCATGCAAATTGTCTCACTTCCTCTACTCAAAGTGGTCAATACTATTGTTAAATATTGTTTTATTTAGACATTGGTATGAATTTAAATGTCAGTAAAATTATAGATTTTAGTCAATATTTTTAATTTTTGTTACTAACGTATTTCATAAGATAAGAAAGGATAAGTAGGGAATGATATTGTTGTTCTGTTAACGATTAAAAGGATCAATAGGAAATTATATTGTTGTGTAGAAAATTGGAAACTCAATACCAAGACATAATAATAAAATATTTAAAAATAAATAGACTTTCTAAGATTCAAACAATATGTTTTCAACTAACTAAATAGATTTATCAATATATTCAAATAAATAGTTTACTATAGTATACTGAAGACCTTGGGCTTATTTTGAAATATCATCAATTAATTTCTACTTCATAGTTAAAAGATGGGATGACCATAACTGGGTACTTTAATGCAGCTTTAAAATGTAACATATTTTACTTATTTATCATACCCATACCATATTTTTTTAATTACTATCTTATATATAGATTTAAACTTGTGATTCTGGAAATTTTAACCTGTGCTTCTAGAAAATTAACTGATTTCCAAAACACATATAGTTATTCAAGTTACATTGAAATTCTTATTATCTCATTTTTTGATACTCTTCACCTTGTATCATAGTTACAAGTGAGGAAATCTTGTACATATCATCATGAATCTATCGATGACAAGTCAAGCAGACAATTACCAATGTATAGCTGTTTATGAAATCAAAAATGTATGAATCAAATACCTTACTTAAAACACAAATACTTGCTTTATTTAAATAAATAAATAACTTTTGTAAAGTTTTTGTGCAAATCTCACATTATTTTATCATTGAATTGGAATAAAATTAATTAGTATGAAAAAGTCAATCAACTCACAACAATGGGTAATTAGTATAATTAAGACACGAAACAAAGTTTGGTTTGATAAAACTGAACCGAGTGACCTTGGCTTATTTATAGTGAAAAAATATTAAGAAACTGGTTTCACAATTTATACAAATTTATCTATTTCTCAAAGGCAGCTGAATGTTAAAAAAAAAAACGACACTTGGTATTATTTTGTAATATTATTTTATTTAGATAATTTCTTTTATATTTAAAATTTCAAACATTTAGATGTTTATGGCTAGTTTTTGAGTTGCATCACTCAACATGTAATGCATCAAGAATTATGAGTTAAGTGTATTCATGGGAACTTAAGGTTCCATTTGTGTACCTACATGGAATCCAGCTTGAAGCTAAGAGAAAATAGAATTTATATATCAGATAAAAGTGCAGTATCAGAAACCAGAACTCCATTTGACAAAAAGTGCCAAAAAATGTATCTTTAAGTAAAATAAATCTATTAAAGCATGATGGCCGCCACATTGAGAACACTCTATTGTAAATAATCTGTATTATTTCTGTTACAAATTCACATTGCGGCAAGGCTGTTCCATGACATTTACAATTTGTTATTATGACATTGTGTTTATTTCAGTTGGACGAAGTATGCTGGTTTTATTTCTATTTCAAATGTTCTTGCATGCAAAACTTTTGAGATTTAAGATAAAATCTGAAGTTTCTTCAATTTTTTTTTAAATTATTTTTAAAACATTCTTTTTTTAATTATGAAAAGCCGTTTTTCTATACTAAACTTAAATATAAAAAGTGTATAAAAAATTTGAACGAAGCAGGATTTGAACCCGCGCCTCTTGAAAACCGTTCAAATGCTCTGACCAATTAAGCTATTCGTTCGGCCTTGGACGGTTTTCAAGAGGCACGGGTTCAAATCCTGCCTCGTTCAAAATTTTTATATGTTTTTTAAAGTGTGGAATAACACTTTAAAAAATTGTAAAAAGCCTTTTTTTATATTATGAAAACCATATATAATTTTTATTATATTAGATGCCATCTATGTGTCCACGCACGTCTAAACATACACGTAGCTTATCGTACTTGATAAGAAAACTTGCCTTTCTATCACTCAAGTTGACACCATCCTTATATAGAAAGAAACATGTGCTTGGAAAGTCTCTACGTGAAAGAAAGTGTCCTGCGCTATCGATGTTTATTAGAGACATAGTACGCAAGTGTAGAAAATTAACGCCCTGCAAGACCGTACTAATTGCGTCCCGAAAATGGTTTTATAATTGCTTACTTTGCTTTTCTTTAATGATTACTTCAACGATAAGTCCAAAAAATATCCTAAAATGATTTCAGATTAAAAAAATAAACTTTTTTCATGGTCTTTTTTTATCAGCATCATTTTTTTTTTATTTTACTCTGTACCCCAAATGTAGACGGGAGCTAGAGGGAACCTCATTTTATCCACTTGCGTATTGAGTTTTGGAACTCTACGCTGCATTTATTTTGTGATAAGAGCAAGAAAATAAAATAATCTTTTCCTCCGAGTGATGAGAATCGAAACTACATCCGCCGCGTCTACAGTTAAAAGTTGTGTTGCACCACGACGGTCGGTCGGACGGTCTTACTTTTACAATTTGTTTTCAAATTAAAAAAAAAACCATTTAAATTTAACAACCACATGTTGCTTTCTTTATATAGCTCTAAGCGACCTTATTCAAATAATTATGCCGTTCACACTTCTTAGTAGTCGACCTTCCCAACATATTAAATTCTTAACTGAAAGCACTATAATAAACAAATTGCATTTACATGTTAGCCGCTAAACGAGTCTGTAAACTGAGACCGGTTTGTGTTCAAGGGGTTAGTGAGGGTTAAACTGAGTAAAAGTACTAAGTCCTATTCATAAACATTACAATACTAATATTTTTATTATGTAGAATACAAGAGCTGCGTTCAAATGTACTTTTTATTACTTTTTATTACGTTTCAATTGGTATGGCCAGATGTATCGCTTGTTAACTGTAAGAAGCCAATTTTAGTTCTCTTTTTATAGTATTAAAAAATGTATAAAGGGCAAGAAAGAGTACACTTTAAATTTTCTTAAACCTACAGAAAAAAATATATTATATTTACTAGCGGCAAAGATGCGGGCGCGCAATCTCAATTACTTTTTTGTTCTAATAACATTAACACTTTCAACGCACAGACAAACAGACAAAAAATTAAACATCAATATTTTGCTCTATTACACATTAGTAAACGCTCTTTATTAGAATTTTTTAAATATATTTTCCATGAACAGACAGTAATCAATTACAGATTTATTGTAAGTATAAATGTGGACTTGGAAGAAGACATTTTAAGTTTCTTGAGGTAGTTTTTGTGATTATGGCAATATAAAATAAATTTGATAGTGTTATCGCACAAGTCATTATTGTAATCTGTTTTTAACGATTTTTCAGGTTTGATAAGATTTGACTTTGATCGCTTATTATGTATTTCGAGACGAACATTTATTATGATATTTAAATAGGGGAAGGTAAACGTTTAATAGATTGTATGTTCGTAACGGCTATATTTTGGTAACGTGATATAGCGATGTGTTACTTTTAAATATTGTAAATGTTGTTTGCTATTTATAACGAATCGTTATTTATATTCTTATTATATTAATCTAACAATACATTGTTTATAAGAATATATAACGATATAGTGCTTTCATGTTGTTTGAACGTTGCCTTTGGTTTTTTATGGAAAACAATCACATTCTTCCCATAGCAATTACACATTCTAATTTATTAACGTATCAAAAACGTTTTAAATAAATAACAGATCACTATGCTATCTATAAATATTCGTTATTTGAATTAAAATGTAAACATTTATAACTATAAAGGTCAAAGCGTATGAAAGTTCACGGTTAAGAAACCACAAAGTTAAAACTTTTTTACTAACGAACTAGAACTCGGTAATATATATATATATATATATATATATATATATATATATATATATATATATATATATATATATATATATATATATATATATATATATATATATATATGTATATGTATATGTATATGTATATGTATATGTATATGTATATGTATATGTATATGTATATGTATATGTATATGTATATGTATATGTATATGTATATGTATATGTATATGTATATGTATATGTATATGTATATGTATATGTATATGTATATGTATATGTATATGTATATGTATATGTATATGTATATGTATATGTATATGTATATGTATATGTATATGTATATGTATATGTATATGTATATGTATATGTATATGTATATGTATATGTATATGTATATGTATATGTATATGTATATGTATATGTATATGTATATGTATATGTATATGTATATGTATATGTATATGTATATGTATATGTATATGTATATGTATATGTATATGTATATGTATATGTATATGTATATGTATATGTATATGTATATGTATATGTATATGTATATGTATATGTATATGTATATGTATATGTATATGTATATGTATATGTATATGTATATGTATATGTATATGTATATGTATATATATATATATATATATATATATATATATATATATATATATATATATATATATATATATATATATATATATATATATTTATATATATTTATATATATATATATATAAATAAGTTAATATAAAAATTTAATAAATTGAGTTTGTTTTTGTTAGTGACATAGATGTTTTCTGCATGTGTTTCTAACCGGAATGTGTCCTCAGTTTAAAATTTTAAACCTTTTTCCTGTATACGCTTTACCGAAACGTATGTTTTAACGAAATATATCTTCATTTTCCTTTGAAAATATAAATTTAACGATAGTTTCGTATTGTTTTTTCTTACCAACACAAAGAACGAACTAAATTAAAAGTCATGTTTATTTATGTATCTTTATAGAACATTTGAATATTTATACATGCTTTTAACCTTTAAGAATAGAACATTATTTACATTTGAGGGAAAAACCAAAACGACATTTCACAGATCACGTATTTCTCCTGAGTTTTAAGCCCATCATTATTTTGTACGTTATGAATTTCAATTTATTTTACTTAAGTACATCAAAATATTTTTTAAAAAGTACAGGCATAATGAGATAGAAGAGACGTTTCATTATGTGAAACATAATTGATTCACGATTTGTGAATGGCTCGATAGTACAATAGACATTGAGGAGGCAGGATTGATTTGTAATCAAGTGCCCGCATCAGTGCCCAGAGTACGTCGGGCATTGATGACATGTCATTATCAATATCCTCCATAACCCGCACAGATTGAAAATTGCAAAGTAGTTTAAGTTTGCCTTGCTGCTTAAATATTTATAGGTAATTATATTTTAACCTCTGACGTAAAAAGAGGGGTGTAATATAAGTTTGTCATGTCTGTTTGTCTTTGAAACGGTCGCTCATGAGTTAATTAATAAACCGATTTTATCAAAATTGGATTAGCAACTTTAGCGAATTGCGTTTTTTCTCTAGCTGGGTGTTTTCAATTCTTTTTTTTTTTAATTTAGAAGCCATCGTGACCGCAGTGAGAGTAACTGCCAGCAGTCGGTACGTTATGTAAAAACTTGCGAAATGGTTGCTACTTTGACCCCACTTTTCTGAAGTAAAAAATATTAATAAGGCTTTTGTTATTTTTAATAACAAAAGCAAGACATTAGGAAAATTCCGATAAAGAATCTTTTTTATAATGGTGCATTAAGTATTTAAAAATCGTTACATTTTTCTCACCTGCAAGTTGGTCATGAAAAGTGTAAATATAATAAGAAAGGCATTTACTATTTTATCACTTCTTTAATACTTTTCTGTTTATTAATAGTCAAGTGATATAGTATGTATTCTTAGAAAACTCGTCGTAGAAAGCTATCACAAAAAGGCAATGGTAGCCGCAAAGATATTAGAAAACTATAGATGTCGGCGGTCGGGTTGAAGAATATTAATGATGTTTGCTTTATAACTTAACGCGCACTTTAGTTTTGTGTAATAGATATTGAATGTTTTTATATATACAAAAACATTTTATTCTAAAAAAAGAAATTCTAAAATAATAATACATTTATATACTCGGTATATTTCGCCTTTTTGCCACCGCGTGTCAATGAAATCGGGATATTGCATGTTGAGTGACAGAATTCTTTTCCTTGAATAGGATTCGAAGCAACGACCTTAACGTTATTAATCAGAAGCTGTCCTGTTTTGCCACGATGACCTCAAATATTTGCCCATAGATTAGATACTCTCCGTATTACCAAAAAAATAGATTCGTGTAATGCGGTAATCTATGCTTATAATAAATGTATAACTGATCACTGTACATGGAATATATATTAAAAAAACTTGTAGTGTAAATAGTAATTTTTAAAAATGTTGTCTGTCTGGCCATTTGTAAGTGCTAATTTCAGAATCGGCTAACCAGATTTAAATGCAGTTGTCTCTATTATATGTTAGCTGTCTTTCTTCGATATTCAGTATTTGTTTCGTTTAAATTTGTAGATAGTTAAAAAAGTTAGATCAACTTAAAATATTCTGTTTGACAAAATTGTTACACTTTTTCATTAATTGAGCTGAAAATTTCAATTTTAATATATTGAATTTTAATATTTTAATATATAGATATGGTCTTAAAAGTGATAAGGAAGTAAGTAATTAAGATTGGCAAATAAAACAGTGTAATTCAAGCGGGCGTAGCCGCAGGCAGGTTGCTAGTAAGTAATATTTTCAATAAGGTATTATGTAGGTGTTATTTACTCAACCTTCGTTTTCAACGGTAATAAACAAATCAAAGGGAATATTATGTTAAATATGTATTTTACATACACAGCTTTGTGTAGCCGTATGATGAGGGAAAGGCTCTCGTTTCAGCAGTGTTGCGAAAAGCCCTTTCACCGCAATGATAGGGTTCCATTAAACGGGACCGATTATATCACTAATGTATGCGTACAGACCCGTGTAAATTCAGCAAAGGCATGAGTAATCATGGTATCCATTAGAAAAATTAACAAGAAATAAGTTAAAATGTCTGTTGTATGTCACTCTAAATAAATATAGTTTCATCTAAATAAATATAGATTCTTTATCCCGCGCATGGCAGGGTAGGTAGAGGGAACATGGGAACCTAGTGTTAAGACACTCCGTTCCACTTCCGTTCCCCACTTTCCGACGAATTTGAGGCATTGCGTGTTGAGTGCCGGAACTCAACGCTGCGCTTTGCCTTGTTTCCAGAGCGAAGAAATGAAAACATTAAATATTTAATTTGAAAATATTAAATATATATTATTTTCTCGAGTGGAAATCGAACCCACAACCGGTCGTTTACAGTCACACGCTTGTGCCGTTGCGCCTCCACAGGCCCCAAAAATAAATATAAATGTTATTTAATTTTCAAATCCCCAGTGGTTTGTACAAGAATGAATAACGTGGCCATAATATCTCGTGAGTTACTGGCATTGTGCCTTTTTCTAGAGTTTTACGATATATTTTGGGTTCAAGTAGTAAAATTGTACTGCTGTTTGCTTTGTTACCACAAAAAATGATGATACCACTTCATTTGAAAGTTATACGTATGACACCGATTTTAAACAGACACTTTCAAACTATACACGTCCCCTGTATTGTATTACAATACTGTATGTATTGTAATACATGAACACAAATAATACAACGGGTTTTTATTGATCTCTAAATACAAATTCCATAAGTTATTTCCTATTAATGTACAAAATAACAAAATCTATATGTTGGAATAATGTGTAGTTCCTTAGAATATCCGTTCAAATCTAATTAGACGATTTATCCATGGGGCAAGTTTGCCTAGTGGCAATAACCTTACAACGTTAGTGCGAAACGATAGTAAAATAAGCTTGGCAAGTAAATGGGACATGTTGATTTTTTATTACTTAATCAGGATCTCCTACCAGACTTTAAGTTCAACTTAGTTTAGTTTAATAAGAGTTAAGTCACTTAGCATTGTCTTAAAAACCGAGAGGAATGCGGTGAAGGAGAGTTTTAACACTAAGTCCTCATTGCTGCCATACAATGATTTATAAGGTAACGAAGAGAACAGAACTTCGTCGGTACGTTTCTATTATTTTAAATATTAAATTGTATCACGTATCACGTAATGGAGGAAAACGTTAAATTTGACTAGGTTTCGTATTTGTATTCAAGAGATTCCAAAAATAAAGTGGGTAAAACATGTTGTAAGCCTTTATAATGTTTTCCCAAAAATATTTTCCTTTACCATTTACGCAACTTGTTTGTTTTTGAAACGCTATTTATATCATTGTGATTTGTTTTGTACAAGTTCGTTAAAATGTACAAATAACTCACTTATGACGAATTCATTTAAGTCACATTCGTGTTAAAAGCAGGTTAATGACGTATGCTTTGGTCGTGTAGCGTTTGCGGTTAACTTATTCAAAACATATGTTGCGTCATAAAGGTTTTGTCACAAGGAAGGATGTAAGCCGTACGTAATTATAGAACCAGTACCTAAATTATAATTGAGGATAACTATTTGCTGTTACAAATTGTCAATCTACAAATATGTGGCGTTTAATATTTTACAAAACAGAAATGTTAGGTTTAGATTACGGAAAAGGGAGTATTGTCACTAGTTTATATATATATATATATATATATATATATATATATATATATATATATATATATATATATATATATATTGTATTTACCATCCATATTAAAAGTAGAAACTGAAGAAATTTGTATGTCTGTCTTTTACACATTAACAGATTGATCTATTTATATTAAAATTCTAATGTATTGTACGTAATATATATATATATATATATATATATATATATATATATATATATATATATATATATATATATATATATATATATATATATATATCCAGGTCAAACAATAGATCTCATAAACACCTGACTCTCCGTACCAGTAGCTAAATATATTACACTGAAAGGCCACTTTTGGAACTAATTTGTCTATTAACATTAATTATTTACAAGAGCTCGCAAATAGCACTTAGCATTTGAATGAATGTTGAATGTTGAATAGATACATTGTGAGATGAGTTCAACGATACCTTTACTTACAGACTATTCTTATGTTACGTGAGTAAGTGAGCAACAATTGCGCTTATCGTTAACAATTTAAGAAGTGTAACGAGCAGTCATTGGTTTTTATTGAATTTGCTGATGTACCAAGTTGTTTCAGACATGTAGTATTTTGTGGCTGCAACATTATTTATTAATTATTGTAAACTAAATCTTTTTAAACCTAGACTGTTATTTTAATCAGGCATAGAAAACTCGATTTTACCTAGGAAAATATTATTTCGCTCTCTACATTGTGTTTATTTATAGAAGACCGACGATTTGTTTAACCAGATTATGAAGGTTATAAATATATTTATAAACAAACAACATTTTTTAGCTTTCCGCTGCATTCCACACAGCAGGGCAGGCTAAGGGAACGTAGAACCTAGTGTGATGATACTTCCAATTGCGTTCCCTTGTTTCCGTCGAATTCCGATGTAGAGCATATATTAAAACATTTACTAGAAACACATCTGCGATATCCACCATATGGATAGGTTTTTCATATTCGCGACAACAGCTTGAGACATGGGTCAGTCCCTAGCGTATATTGTTTCACTCATAATCCGCCTTATTTAAACGTGGGTGGTCATCGGTCACGTACAACGCGACAGCTTTCTGATTTCCTTATTAGCGACCAGCAATAAAGCATATGGACGATACACATGCTAATGTTCTTTTTTATTAGTTTTATCTGGTCTCGTTTTTTATTGTCTGTATGACAATGTAGGGAATGTACATAATTATATCGGTTTTAAGTTATATTAATAATCTATATGATGTCATTATTTTTAATTCGTCGTAATTTAAGAACAAATTATATTTTTTGGCTATATAACTCGTGGCAGTAATGCAATACTAAGTTATAGTGTTATTGGAATATAATTACAAAAAACAATTTAATACTTTAATTCACATATCGTGGCGGTGGCGCAGCGGCACAAGGCGGTGAGACTACACACAACGGGTTCGATCTAGAGTGGAGATGAATTTGGCGGAAAGTGGGGAACGGAAGTGGAACGGAGTGTCTTAACACCAGTCTCCCAAGTTTCCTCTGCCTAAGCTATGTTCGAAATATAGCGTGAAGCTGAGAGAGAGAGACTAAGATTTTGTCTCTTAAGAGATAAGCGTAATATTATATTAAAACGATAAATATTTGTTACCACGGATGCTAAGCCTTAATAAAAAATTAGCTCATGAGATTAGTCTGACATTCCTGTAATCCTTTCACATGTGCTGATTTCATAACCTTGCACTCCCCTCTGCCGGGAACAGTGCTCTGGATTTTGGTGTGTTGCAACAGTTAATTATATAATTATGATTTATGTCAAATTGGAAATGTTGTTATTAAATTGGTAACGGTTTTTCAAATATATAACTTTTTTTAAAATATCCTTGGACAAGAAACGAATGGAACAGCTATTTCGGTATTAGTTCCTCTTTCACTTGACCGAATATTGTATATACTCCAATTATAAATTCGTAATATATTAGATTTATCATTATATCTTAATAGAATAATGAGTATCCGGCTGTCTGACCTGCATTGCAAATTCAATTTCCGCACCTGAGTATTGCGATTTGACCTTTCGGTACGGCAGTGACATTTTGACCTAAAAACGATTTAAGAGACATCATTTTTTATTGATATATTCATAAAGATATTGACGCCGTCGTGGTGCAGCAAATTGTCTGACTGTTAAGGCGATGGTTGCAGGTTCTAATTTGGAAGAGAGAATTGTTGTTTCGCCTGCTCTATTAATAAGACAAAGCGCGGCGTTGAGATCCGCTACTCAATATAACAATGCAACGAAAAAATTTTAAGAAACTCAAAATTTGTTGGAAATTGGGGAACGGATTGAACTTATTAGGTTCCAATTGCAAAAACTTATTTATAGACACACTTTGCTGAGCATCCCTAGCGTTGGCAATAGGCATGTGCTTCATCTGTCGATAAGATAGTATATTGTTATATTGAAAGCTGATTTCACTAACTTGTAATATTTATATAAAAATTGTAAGTATCGATTTCTGCTATTATAATAACATGTATGTGTACGCGGGATATGAAAGAGACCATTGTTCTATTCATCTACAGGATGCTTTTTTGTTCTTACTTGGAATATTCTATTTATGAGTGGATATTTAATGCGTGGATATGTATTTCCGTTTGGGCTTGATTGCATCTAACATGATAGACTTATGTGTAGAACAAACATCTATATAATATGTTAATGAAAACCACATTCCGTATTAGAAATTTGGAGATCCATAATTAATGCTAATTACAGGATTGGTTTGCTGCTAACGGTTGATTCTCTACGAATTACGTATTCGAGGCGATTAAAATCACAAGCATATCTAATATTTAAACAAAAGCTTTCATTTACACAAAAAGCACTACTGGAGTGTAATTTACTCATAATTTACAATTTTTCTCCGTACAAAGGTGTACAAACAAAAGGAACTGGGACATTGTTTAGCGTAGCGTGTGCATTATCCGCACAGAGCCCTTTTAACACGACAACCCCACCGTAATCACTATCCCTACTAGCCTAATTTCTAACAGCTGTGATCCTATCTAGTCAGTGGACTGACCTGATTGTGAACTACACTATAGGATATGGTTTTTTTTTAAATAATCTTTTATCAGTTTTCTATTTTTTATTTCCATAGGTTTTTTTAAGAGAAATTGGGTGATGATTTTAGTATAGTTTGTCTATGTAAAATAAATTAGTAAATTATAATTTAAAAAACAGAACATTTCTGGAAATAATCTTGATCTACGGGAATTCCGGGATAAAAGTAACAAATATATGTTACTCCATAATCTCCACCCTGTCTGGATAATCAGAAAGATAAACATGTTAAAATAGTTTGATTGCATTGTATCGTCTTATTATTGGCAGTTGAAAACACACAGTTATTTTGATATCGCAGACAGACATTTAAAATTTTATGTATATATATCGTTTTATAGATCGTGATATGTAGATGGCTAAGATACGGAGATTCTTACGAGCTACGATGATATGATAATTGTATCATTTGCATTCTTGTATTTTAAAATATTTTACTCCTATTTTCACTGGTAAACCTGCTGTTATCATGTCATTGGTTGATATTAGATTATTTTTCGCATATATACACCTGTATATTGTTAGGTCTCTGTCGTAAATAGAATCTAACTTATATAGGCTTTCAATTTCTATGAATTAAAGTCAATGTGATGATTATTAGAGGGACCCAAAAGGCACGTTTTCTAAACAAACCGACCTACACTTTACATTTATGGAAATGTTATAACGTTTATTCAATATCTTTCGTTATCATTGCTATCTTTCTATTATCTTAACAATTTATTCGAAGCGATAATAATTACATGGGTACAGATATTGTTAGTTCGTATAGAATTTATTTTTTGGTAAGCTCTTATTAATTATTAAATCATATATTGCGAACTATTTGGTACTTTGTGAAGTTTATATAGAGATCATCATTCTGCCTGATTATCTTAATTGTTTTTTATATGTCTGTATTATAATTACAGGCATTATTAGATTCGATGTATCCCGCGTATGACAGGGTAGACTTTGTTTCGTTCCTTACTTCCCGCCAAATTTGAGTCGTTACCTGTTGAGAGACGGAGCTCAGCGCCGATTTACTAGTAGTTATGAAAATTATTAGAAAATGACTGCTTAAAATTAAAATAATAAAATTTTAACCTCGATTGTAATAGTATATGTTTGCGAACGATGCAAATGCATTGAATCAATTGGTTGTCCTACTAAAAATTGATTATGTATCAAGAACATATTTTTAAACTTGTCTTATTTTGTTGTGAAATTTTTACACCAATGTGTTGGCATAGTAATATTTGTATTACTTAAATACTTATACTTAGCTTCACGCTGTATCCCGCAAACCGCAGAGTAGGCAGAGGAAACATAGTGTTAAGACACACCGTTCCACTTCCTTTCCCCACTTTCTGCCTCTCTCTGAATTTCAGGCATTGCGTGTAGTGTGACGGAACTCAATGGAGTGCAGACTTATCTCTATTGCTTTTATGAATATTTTTATTTTACAGTATTATCGCTAGGTAATAACACAGCATCTATCATATCAACATAGAAATAAATCGCTCTTAAAATATATAATGCAGTATTTAATAAACATTTTATTTAGAGTCACTCATTTACTCACTCAGCTTCACGCTGTATCCCGCACATGGCAGGAAAGGCAAAGGGAACTTGGGAACCTAGTGTTAAGAGACTCCGTTCCACTTCCTTTCCCCACTTTCCACCGAATAAAAGGCATTGCGGGCTGAGTCTCGGGAATCAATGCCGCGCTTTGCCTTGTTACCAGAGCGAAGTAGTTAAAATATTCAATGTTAATTTGAAATTATTAAATGTTTCATTCACTCAAGTGGGGATCGAACCCCACAACCTGTCCTTCGCAGTCACACGCTTGTGCCGCTGCACCACGACAGGCCTCAGTCTTTTATAAATAAATAAAAAAGAATCTAGTGTAAACATAACAACAAATTCCACATACGAAAACTTTGCACAAATTTGGCATAGTTATTTAAACTCTACATATTATTTACTTATTTTTAGCAGCTTATCGCTGTATCCTGCACATTGGGTAGGATAGGGAGAGAGAGCTTGAAAACCTTGTGATAAAGCACTTCGTTCCCAACTGTCCGCGGAATTTGAGGCGATTCGTGTTGGCGGTACTTAACACCGCGCTTTGTCTTGTAACTAGAGCAAAGAAATATTAAATCGTTGACATTCACGTGCTTGTGCCCCTGCGCCATGACAGGCTTTAATAATGAATACAATATATATTTTGTTCGCAATTTTGCAACAACTATTTTATTAGCAAAAAATTATTCACAATTTAATATGATTACAGTAACAAATTTTATTATGACGAACGCATTAAATACAATTTCGATTGTTACCGCGGCAGCCATCTCGTCGCAGTTATATCGCGCCTCCGTTTCTTATCGATTAAAGAAAGAACAATGGACTCCATAAACAGTGCTTGATTGTATTATACTTTTTATGATAGGGTATTGTTTGGAAGAAGTGTTACGATATTCTGTATGTCAGTTATTATAAATACTTTTACTATAGCTTGTAGTATGGAAATATAAATTTTCATACTTTATTGCTTATGCTTTTTCTAATAATTTACTAAAATTTACCCATTAATTTAAGATTGTCGGTAATTTAAATATACAATCGAATCGAATCGAATACGTATATAATCGAAACGAAAACAAAATTAATTGATTAACTGTAGACATAAAATAAATGTTTCTATATACACACAATATTTTTATAATTTTTCTATTCTTATTATTTAAATTTATTATTTCAATCTAAAATAATAGGGAAACTATTTAACCAATATCCAAAATAATAAACGATATTGTTTTTATACAAGCCCTCGATACTGATCGGATTTCAAAAATTTTACAAAATATTTTATATCAATTTCATTTCTATCTTCATACGTATCGATCAAATTTCATTTAACGCAAATATTTTTTTACCCAATTGAAACTTATTTCACAATAGTGTTGGGAAAATGTCTTAAGACGCCATTATGTAACTTGATAGTCATTATTTACTTTCATCACCGGAGGGAGGCGCTCAATAAAAGATAACAAGAGCAGTTTATAAGCTAATTATACGGCAACTTGGCTCACAAATAACAGTATAATATTTTAATTAGAATTTGCTTTAGAGATATCAACATCTCATTTGCTAATTTGTGGTCCAGTCATTTTCGCATTATGACATTTTTTTACTTTACACTGAACGCCTATCGCATACAGTATATCCTATACATCGAGAACGTGGTGTTATGCTACATCATTCTACAATTTCCTTTCAATTTTCGAACTATTTCGTGTGAACGGCAGGACTTAACGTCGCTTTTTGTCTTGTTATCAGTATCAGTGGGAATCTTTCAATAACCGTCGCGTTTGAAGAAAAACGTTTTTCAATTATTCTATGATCTATTAAAAAAAATATTATGAAAATATTTTTTTTTTCACGCCCGCCCATGGCAGGGTAGGCAGTGGGAACTTGGGAACCCAGTTTTAGAATAGTCCGTTCCATTTCCCACTTTCCGCCGAATTTGAAACATCACATGTAGAGTGGCGGAACTCAACGCCGCGCTTTGCCTCGTTACCAGAACCAAGAAATAATAAAATGGAGATCGAACTCAGAACCAGGCGCGTTTTCAGCCTCACGCTTGCGCCACTGCGTTACTATTTTTAATTATAGATGATCCACATAACACACAACCCGTAGTACATGTACCACATATTTCTATATGTCCTACATGTTAAACAATAATAAATAACTTATTGCTTTTTCAACCAGGATGACATTATGAAATAATTTTATTGCATAGGAAAAGGATGCCTTCATTATTTTGTTTCTAAATAAAATATAATGCAACCTTGCTTGAAACACAGCGGTAGTTATACTTTTGTCGGTCTTATATTTAATATCTATTTTTTAATTGGTTGATATACATATATGTATGTATGTATGTGCAGCTTGTGACTGTAAACGTCAGATTGTGGGTTCGATCCCCACCCGAGGAAATAAAATACCTACTTCATATTTTCAATTTAAATATTTAATGTTTTCATTTCTTCGCTCTGGTTACAATGCAAAGCGAGGCGTTGAGTTCCGTCACACTACACGCAATGCCTGTAATTCGGTGGAAAGTGGGGAAGGGAAGTGGAACGGAGTCTCTTAACACTAGGTTCCCAAGTTCCCTTTGCCTTTCCTGCCATGTGCGGGATACAGCGTGAAGCTGAGTGAGTGAATGAGTGACTCTAAATAAAATGTTTATTAAATACTGCATTATATATTTTAAGAGCGATTTATTTCTATGTTGATATGATAGATGCTGTGTTAATAATAATAATAATAATACAGTAAAATAAAAATATTCATAAATGCTATAGAGATAAGTCTGCATTCCATGGGGATATTTCACTCGATAACAAAGAATTTTTATTTGGTCGCTGAACCTACATTCATAATATTGCATTTTAAAGTTGATTATATATATTTAAGTTTCAAGCTATATCTCGCAGTAGGCAGAAAACTGGGTGAGTATTAGGTCACTCTGTTCCCATTAGGACTGGAGTCTGAAACCATTGCGTGCTCTCAATGCTGCTTATTTTTTTTTGATACCGACCGCGACCGAATGCGATCTCTTCTTATAATCAAAATAATCAATTTTTTAACTATATCTATACATTGAAAGTAAAAATGTTAGTTAAATGAGCGAAAGCTAAATGAGCTATTTTGTAAAACTAAATATTTTAAATGAACGTTAATTCACTAACTGATTTAAATAAAACAATTATATGTTGAAGGTTGGCATAATATAATAGTGAAAAATCATTCTCAAGCTAAAGCAAGTCTGTGATTAGCGAATGCACAAGCACAGATGAACACAACAAAAAAATTGAAATGACTATTTTGGACCCTATAATAAACACAATAATAAATCTCTATGATAATGAACATTTAGTCCTGCCATCAAACATTCTTGACTTCGGTTAAAACGTAGAGAAAAGAATATCTCTTCACTAAATGATTTCTGCCTACCCTGATACATACAGGCAAAAGCGTAGAACCGAAAATACCTAGCCGCTAAAATTAATGAAATCACGCAGCTTCACGCTGTTTCCCGCACGAGTCAGGGTAGGCAGAGGGAACCCGGGAACCTAAAGTAAGGACACTCCGTTCCACTCCCGTTCCCCACTTTCCGCCGAATTTGAGGCAATGCGTGTTGGGTGGCGGAACTCAACACCGCGCTTTGCTTTGTTACCAGAGCGAAGAAATGAAACATTAAATATTTAAATTGAAAATATTAAAAATTTCATTTCCTCGGGTGGGGATCGAACTCAGAACCTGTCGGTTACAGTCACACGCTTGTGCCGCTGCGCCATGACAGGCCTCATGAAATGAAATTGCTACTCTAATAAAGACGTTAAGCTAAAAAATCAACATATATAGAGAACACAGTCAAGAGCTATACGATACGAGCTTTAAAATGCATAAGTTCATATTGGTAGAAATAATTAAACCAATTCGTCCTCTATTGAGTCATGTACAGAGAAAGACTTGTTGTATAAAAATAAATCGAATGTAAATTGAACGTTGACTCAAACAGTATACGTAGGGATGGGCTTGTTAGTTTTATAAATCATAACTGAAAAAGTTTCTTCAGTTTATTATTTTTATAAACTGTTTTATCATAATTAATTGTGTAACTACAAAGGCAGTGGTTGTGGGATCGATTTCCAATTGGTAGATTGAAATGTTTTTCCAATTTCATTTTTTTCCACCTGGTAGCGAGGTAAAGTGCAGCGTTGAGTTTCGCCACTCAATACGCAGTGCCTCAAGAATTCGGCCGAAATTTGGGAACAAAAATCAAGGTTCCCTCTTCCTAACATGCTAAAATAATTAATTATACATAATAGCATATCATACGATTGTAGTAAGACTTAGTGTTGTATTAATAACTTTCTGTATATATGTAAATACAATATGTAAATCTCAAGAACATTCAATTCAATTAAGAAGTAAAATAATCATCTTTGGTTTGGTTCTCGATTAAACTCGTCACTGTACAAGGTTCATGGGAACGTGTATGACGCATGCGTTCATTACTCATGCCAGCACAGTTGAGTGGCATCACAATTACACACGGCTGCTATAGGAAGACATTCCTTCTGTATTCCATTGCGCTTAAATGAAAAGAAACGAAATATATGCAGGTTTTTTTTTTATTAAATCCTGTGCGATGTACTGTGCGTGAGATTCGTGTGGTTCGTGCATATTATCATGTTACATATAAGACTTACTCCGTACGGATCGTTTGTTTTTAAAATGCCAGTGAAATAGTTTATTTATGAACGGACTAAAATGTATTGAAAATAATATAAATTACAGTTAAGATTGAATTTATGTTCTCGCGCATCTTAATATATAGCTAATTCTAAAAGATCATTTCGATTTTTTACTATTTACCTATCTTTATTCCGGAGAACTCTCAGTTCTCTCCATCCGACTAGAGTTTAAAGTTTGAGTTTTGAAAACTGCTTTTTGACTTACCAGAGCCGGGAGTAAACCGACTTATATTTCACGGGCGACCACTGCCTGCGCACTGTGCAACAGTGGTCCTGGATAAAACCCAACTAGACAATGAAAACAAATTTTTCAGAAGCCACTCGAGAGTGAAACACAAGCTCATAATTACGTAGTACTTTATATTCCGAGCAGTGTTGTTGGTATTCCAAATTAATTAATCGGTAAAGGTAGTATAGAGCTGTGGGAAACAAAATAGGAAAATTTTCTGTTTCTTATACATATATTGATATGCAAATACTGACTGATTTAACATTATTTTTGATATTGCTACTATTATTACCATCTTATTTTACTCTTCTTCCTAAACCCATATTGCTTGATAAATTGGCAGACGTTTACTAATCACTCTGTGTTAAAATGCTAGTGCAAAAATATTTCCCTGACTGGAAATCGAACTGGCAACCATCTCGAGCTGTCTATTAATTTTTAAATATAAATTAAAAATCCATTGGCCGACGTTAACGAGCTTAATGTTTTTCTTTATAGTGCAAATTGCATACGTTAGTACTAAAGGCAATGGGCATACTCAATTTCATGGCTGTTAAAGTAGAAAGTGGATTATATTAACGGACTAAAATTAAACTAAATTAGATTTAACCGTTTTTTTTTATTATTTTGGGAAATATATACTTAGATATTGCTCCACAGGTGATACGTTTAGATGTTTTTGATACATATAATTAAACGCTCAATTTTTTTTCTTGCTAATATTTACAGTTTATGTAGATGGTTGTATATCATGTTTTCGATTTCACCAAATACGCTCCCTAATTTCGTAACTGTGATGATTAAAATATATGTATAACTTTTTCCTCTAATGTATCGATATCGATGTATAATTTCATAAATTTTTGAACATTAACAACTTAATGCCTCAAAATTCGGCGGAAAGTGGGGAACGGAAGTTGAACGGAGTGTCTTAACACTAGGTTCCCTCTGCTTACCCTGCCATGTGCGGGATACAGCGTGAAGCTGAGTGAGTGAGTAATTATGATAATGTAATGATTGATAATCGACGTTATTCAAGTATACATAAATAAATTTAAGTTAGATATTACTTCAAGAAAACAGTGGAAATTTTTGTATGATACAGAAAGTATTTTATAAATTAGTTTAATTAAGCCTCATTAGTGAGGAAGATTACTCGGAATCCTTTACCCGCCGCCTGGGCCCGGATTGTCTGGCTCTGAGTCATCGTATTTTGAAATTTACAATTCAACGTTCAGTAGTAAAAAAAAAACCATTTACACAATTTCATAAAATATAATGAAGAAAACATTGTAAGTTCATTTTTTCAAAATTCACTTGGGAATGTTCTAAATTACTTACTATTGTTTTAGTTTTATTACAAAAGGCCATGTTGTAAGACAGTGCGCTCTAGCGTAATAAAACGAGTTTTCAAATGACGTGGATTTAATAGCGGAAGCATTGAACAGTAAAGAGTATGAATATCATAAACTTACATTAATATGTTGTGTGTCCAATTGAAACTAAATTTTCTTATATATACGGTTATAACAATTTATGGAGGCTGTTGTGGGACAGGTGTGGATTCGATTCCCACTGGTGTTAATAAAATATTTTCATCCACACGGTCTTTTAATAGGCGGCGTTGAGTTACGTCACTCAACAAGTTAAGCTAACTCTACATTATCGAAAAATTATCGTTTTGAAACTTACAAAAAAAAAAACAAAACAAATCCACGCTTCACGTTGTGGAAACTTGGGAACCTAACTGTAGTGCTAAGACACTCCGTTCCGTTCACACTTTTCGCCGAGCTGAGGCATTCCATGTTTAAATCAAAACCCCACTTGGCCTTGTACCAGAGTGAAGAAATAAAAATATTAAACATTTAATTTAGAGATATAATAATAATTTGTTAGGACATAGTATATTCGCATCGCAACTGTGTTTTTAAGAAATAAACGTATAAGATGTTTTTTTGTGAAGCATTATATGTATAAGTAACTTCTAAACCTTAGCACCATTCTCATTATAACGAGCAGTATAAATTCTTAGTAAAAAGATGCGATGCTATCTTTATAACAATGTTGTGATGGAACGGCATAGTGATTCCTCGGTTAGATAAAAGAGCCCTGAACTAGAGTAGTGCTATGAACTCGGTCGGACTACAGAAGACTTCCTATATTGTCTTGTTCATCTAAGTAGGTCTCAAAGTACTGAGTTTATCATGTAATCTATTGTATGTTATCTATGTATGGCTGTTTGTTAAAGTGAGCCCACTCAGCTTCACGCTGTATCCCGCACATTGCAGGGTAGGCAGCGGGAACTTGGGTAGGCAAAGGGAACCTGGTGTTAAGACACTTCGTTCCACTTCCGTTTCCCACTTTTCGCCGAATTTGAGGCATGTTGAGTGGCGGAACTCAATGCCACGTTTTTGCCTTGTACCAGAGCGAAGAAATAAAAACATTAATTATTCAAATTGAAACTAATAAATATTTCATTTTCTCGAGTAGGGATCGAACCCACAACCTGTCGGTTACAGTCACACGCTTGTGCCGTTGCGCCACGACAGGCCTAGAGTGAGCCTAGAAAGATTTATTAGTTTTTCATTGAAAGATGTATATGATCGTTAATACGTTGTTGATTAGTCAAAGCGTGGCGCTGAGTTCCTCTTCTTAACGCACAATGTTTCAAATTCGGCGAAAGTGGGGAACTGAACGGAGTGTCTTAACACTAGATAAGGAATGTTTCCTTAATATTATTAGTCATTTTTACACTAAAGTGGAAAAAAAAAGAAAACAAAAAAGTTAGTAAAGATTTTAAATCAAAATTTAATTCAAATGTAAAAAAATAATTAATTTGACGTATCCGTGTCAACGTAACGACGTATTACGATGAATGACTGCATACGTTAGTAATAGCTTTACGGCACCGGGTTATTTTTAATGTACGCGCAACTCTCCCGCGTAGCGATTTCGCGACGGCCCTTTTTGTCCCATCCAGTTCACATTCTGAATGTGTTCAGAAATGTGCCATAATACTTATACCATAGTATCTATTTTGAATATTTACAACAGAAATATAAATATTATGTTGTCCTTTGTTGAGATTTCGTGACGTGATTGTAGATTTAATGTAGTTTCCACAATTTCATTAGTTTTATCTTATACATTCGTCTACGAAAAAATAAAGATAAAAACTATTTGGTTGTTATGTAGAAATTTTATAATTTTATATGATATAATATCTATGTATGTACTTATATGGTAGTGTAATAGTTAGTTGTTAACTGTGGTGTGGAATTTACCTTGAAATTATTAAAAGTCATCTTATTGCATGTGCTTTATGTATAATAATGTTATGACATTAAATATATTTTTGTTCATATTCGATAACTTCATTGTCATTATTCATATATATTATGAATTTTGTATCGATTCTGGAGCATATATAAGTTTATTATTTACACCCTTTTTTTCACAGATTATTTATTGCATGTTTATTATAATTTCTTAAAATATTTCATATTAAAAAAAAATTTTTTTTTTTTTCTGTGGCAAGATAAAGAGCGGCGTTGAATACCGCCACTCGACGGAGTGTCGTAACACAAGGTTCTCAAGTTCTTTCTGAAAAGAAAAGAAAAATTGTCTTAAGTACTTATTTTTGCTAAAAAAGACTTAAAAAATACCGTTTATATTTAACTTGTTAATTGCTGATGTTATGTACACACCAACGATAGCAGTATAACTGGGCATTATCTCTCAACTCGAGAGCTAATTCTTGTAAGCACATGAAACCAGTTTAATTAACATATATAAAATGTTTGCTTCCTCAGCCTTATGATTACACTTCTCGTTTAGAAAATGAAAATACTCTTATGTTGAACGAAACGTTATAAAATCGAATGCGCCGAGTTGTAGGTTGTGGGCAATCGACGTTCCTTTATTGCAAGATCTTTATTAGGGTTGCCCGTTAAATATACTGTAATGGAAATAATTTTGAAGTTATATGAAATTTATATATAAATTGTGTATATATACATATATATATATACATATATATATATATACATATATATATATATATATACATATATATATATATATATATACATATATATATATATATACATATATATATATATACATATATATATATATATATATATATATATATATATATATATATATATATATATATATATATATATATATATATGCTTACAATATACAAAAGTAAAGCGGTAACCTGTTAAAATTCTAAGAGATATTTTAACTAAACTCAAATCAGCTTCACGCTGTATCTCGCACATGGCATTGTAGACAGAGAAAACATGGGAACCTAGTGTCAAGACATACTATTCCGTTGCCCACTTTCCGCTGAATATGAAACATTGTGTGCTGAGTGGCGTAACTCAACGCCAGAGCGACACATGAAATATTTAAATTGAAAATAATAAATATTTTATTTCCTCGAATGGCGATCGAACCCACAACTTGCCGCGTTTACATGATGCTACGATTGTGCCTAGGCCTGGTTTTAACTAGAACTATGATTTTTTTATGTTTTTCTTAACGAACGACGCAAACAATGCTAAAAATATGCACATTTAGTTAATAAAATTAATTATTTTCACCGTCGCTCTGAGAGTTATTAAAATAACTACCAACTGATGTTTTTATCGTGACCTATTAAAATGAAATTAAAGTATGTACTTCACTACCGAGCCAGCCCTAATTGGAATATCTCGCAGGATGTCGTACTCGCGATACGAGGGTTGTATATGTACTTGTATGTACGTGACATTTATAACAATATACACAAGAGCTACAATACTTTTTGTATCGGGTCGATTAAAGTTGCACTCTGACCTCCAGACGCTACAATTTATGTATACTATGCTGTACTTTACTTGCATTTCGTTAGACATAGTCGAGAATTTATAGGATTTTTTTTTAAAAAAAACTTCTTTTTAAGTTATTTAAGATAGCACGCCATACAGTAAACATTTAATCATCACGTAATTCGTTTCAATTATACTGTACGATCAATTTATTGCGTTGTACAAAATTAAAATTGGAGTCGCTTATGTATGTATAATTATTGATATGGTAAATTAATTGCAAGTAAGGTTAATAGTGAGTTTGATTCCCGCTCAGTGGAATGAACAGAGAATGGTTTTATTTTCACCCTTTGGCTTGCTTACGCGGCGTTGAGTTCCGCCCCACAAAAAAAATGATACTATTATAAAAAAAATATGTTTGACTAAAGACTGTTTTCATTGGCAAATATTTATATAAATTAAAAACTACCCTAGATATTCAGATAAGAGGTGTGATTTGCAGTTAAAAACGGAGTTTTTATGATCTACATTCGGCACTAGGGGTATTGATATTGAATGAGACATATATCCGCTTTACTTAGGTGTATACACTTTTTCAATTTTGTCCCTACACTACGGCTTCAAAGTAAATATATTTTTGTGAGCTCTGAAACTGTATTTATTCCATCTATATTGCTTTTCGAAATTGGTTTTCAATAATAATGCCGACTGTAGGCTCTAATATTAGTATTAATATAAGTAATTTAAATTTAACGCGCAATCACTCGCGCCTCAATTTCGTGAACGAAAGTGGGAAACGGTAATGGGACGGAGTGTATTAACACTAGGTTCCCAAGTTCCCTCTGTTACTGTCTACCCTGCCATATGCGGGATACTGCGTGTAGATAAGCAATGTCAAAAAAGCTTGCAATAGAAGCAATAAATGGTTTTTCTGTCCGATTTTGTTTAATCAGACGCCAACAGTTGTTAATACTATATAGGTACATAGTAAAACTTTAGAATCTTTTACTCTCGAAAGAAACTTTTTGTATAACATTTTTCTCATTACAACTTTAATTAAAAAAGGTAGAGCTCTTTAAATTTGTCGAATGTCTGAACCAGGCTTGTAAAATATCCAGAGCTAATTAAGGTATCTACGTAGTTATAAGGCGACATTTTAAGAAATCAAAAGTTGTTATTGAATGATTTATTTCGCAGAGGTATAAAAGCCTGCTTCTGTAGCATAGACAGATTGTGAGTTCTATTTTAAGTATAATAATATTTAATTAATATTTTAATTTCTTCGCTGCGATAAAAATAGGTCGAGAACTGTCACTAAACACACAATGTCAATGGAAATTAAATATTTAATACTTTCAATTTAAATATTTAATGTTTTAGCCGGTCGTGGCGCAGCGACAGAAACGTGTGACTGTACGACAGGTTGTGGGTTTCGAAATGGAATATTTAATATTTTCAATTTATTATTTATGCTCTCGTAATAAGAGAAACCGCGGCGTTGAGTTCCGCCATTCACCACGCACTGCCTCATATTCGGCGGAAAGTGGGGACCGGAAGTGTTGGATACCTAGTGTAGGTTTCTAAGTTCTCTCTGCCTATCCTGCCATGTGCGGGATATAGCGTGAAGCTAAGTGTATATTTTTTCACTCTGGTAACAAGGCAAAACGAGGCGTTAAGTTCCACCATTCAATAAGCAAAGCCTCAACATTTGAAGGAAAGTGAGGAACAGGACGACTAAGTTCCTTCTGCTTACCCTGTTATGTGCGGGGTACAGCGTGTATATTATAGTTTACGTTATAATGAAACTTTAGCTTTGAACAAAAGAAATATTTAAATATATAACTACGACATAAATTCATACTAAATGAACTTATGATTATTTATACGTTACTCGATAAGAAAGGAGATCAACATAAAACGTTCCAAGATAATAGCAAAAGTCGAACATTGGTAAAATTTATGGCTCCTCGTAAACCTGTAGGGTGCTCGTTTATCTAAAGAGGTTATGTTGAACTTAAAACATCCTTCATGTTAAGGATCCGAGGCGTGCTCAAGCCTTATTTTTTTAGGTCGTCCTAGTTCCCAAGGGCGTCCTCGTCCCTTGAAAATCTACAGTGTAATATTGTTACAAGTGGCAAAGGTACACTTTTTTCATTCGTTGGTTAATCTGTTGTATCTAATCTTGAGATGATTATTTTTAAAATAAAAAATAAATGAATAAATAAAAAACAAACTATATTTTTATAAATAAGATGTTTTAAGTATTAAAATATTTTGAGAATTGGTTTTTTTCTAATGTTGTAATAATATTCCTAATGTATCGGCATCTTGCTGGATATTAAGCATGGGTGTGCATGTACATAATACAAGTTTATCTTAATTAATATATCTATAATTAAATCAACACCGCAGGTTGAGTTCCGCCACTCAACACGCAATGTCTCGAATTCTAGGTAAAGTGGGGGACGGAAGTGTCTTAAAAGGATCGGAGTGTCTTACCATAATACAATTTTTTTTGTTCTGTGCAAACAAACAATATTTATTCCTTAAAAGGGCTTTGAATAATTACACTGCGTTCTTATTCCATTATAACTTTTATTATATTAACACAGATGTAGAAATATTTTTAATATTATTAATGAAATACTATATTTAAAACTTCTAATCTAACATGTGTATATAAATAGATGTAAAAAGAGACATATGGTATAATTTGAAATATATCTTTGTTCACAGTGCCGTCGGTAAAACATGTCTGCTCATCAGTTACACGACGAATGCCTTCCCCGGAGAGTATATACCAACAGTGTAAGTATTTTTGCTTTACGCTTTTTTATTGCATTTTTATTTATCTATTTAGATTTCGGCGGAAAGTGAGGAACGGAACAGAATGTTTTAACACTAGGGTCCCAAGTTCCCTCTGTCTATTTGAGGCCTGTCGTGGCGCAGCGGCACAAGCGTGTGACTGTAACCGACAGGTTCTGGGTTCGATCCCCAGTCGAGGAAATGAAATATTTAATATTTTCAATTTTAATTATTTGATGTTTCATTTCTTCGCTCTGGTAATAAGGCAAAAGCGCGGCGTTGAGTTCCGCCACTCAACACGCAATGCCTCAAATTCGGCGGAAAGTGGGAAACGGAAGTGGAACGGAATGTCTTAACACTAGGTTCCCGGGTTCCCTCTGCCTACCCTGCCTCGTGCGGGATACAGCGTGAAGCTACTAAGAATATCACCGTGAAAGTACTATTAAGTTATTAAGAAAAATAATATAACATTATAACATACTTTAAAAAACTTAAAACAGGTAGTTTAATATAAACTAAGTTTTTATGTAAATACTGGCCTTTACAAAACTTCCTTTGTTATTTGTATTTATAGTGACTCATTGACGGAAACAAAAGAAAATATAAGAAGAATTTTCAATGTTTTTTTTATACAAATCCGTAATTTATAAGGCCCATTATTTATATATTTAAATATATTTTCACGTACCAAGCAGCTAATACGTGTTAAATCACGCTTCACATCGGCTTCTGAGCAAAACTTGTTTAGTTTATATTATTATTATTTCTTAGTCATAATGCCTTGACATTACGATCCTGACGATACTTTCGTAGAACGGCAGCACCTGTTGCTTTAGGAAACCTTAATGATGACGGAAGTATTAAATATCGGTATATTATATTTTTATGATCCATTTACTAGATATATCGGTGCGGAGTTTCCGAACAATAACAATATTGTTTGTTTCCTATTACAATGAAAGTAGGTCAGTCGTTAGAGATCAAATAAATATTTGGGCACGATATTAATTCTAGGAATATTAAGTTTCATTATATACGATTTAGTTAATATCGATAAGAATATTTTTTTCGACCTATGAGATGTTTTCCTTTTAGTTAGATAAAATGGTGAGTGAAACATTGAATGCAAATCCCGCTTTTAGAAGGACATCAATTGTGACTTTATTTTTTTTGGAAACTGCGTACAATGTTGCCATTCCTTCTATTGGGGATGGACATCTTGGGTTTCTGGCTTATTTTTTTTTTTTTAAATCACGCTAAAACTTAAGTACATTATTGTTATAGTTCGCTTTTACCTTTGTAAAACGTTTGATAAAATGTCTTTTTTTCAGCTTCACATTGTATTCCTCTACTTGGTACGGTAGGCAGAGGGGACTTGGGAACCTAATGATAAGACAATCCGTTCCGTTCCTAACTTTCTATCGGATTTGAGGCATTGTGTGCTGAGGTGGAAGAACTTTACGCCGTGATTTCCCTTGTTACCAGAGCGAAAAAATAAAATATTACATATTTAATTTGAAATTATTAAATATTTCACTTCTTTGAGTGGAGATCGAACCCACAACCTGTTTTTTACAGTCACATTCTTATACCCCTGCATCGCCTGTAACAATGAATTATATTTATATTTCAGATTCGACAACTATTCAGCAAATGTAATGGTAGATGGAAAGCCCATCAACCTGGGCCTCTGGGATACGGCGGGCCAAGAGGACTACGACCGGCTTCGACCCCTCTCCTACCCACAGACTGATGTGTTTCTCATATGCTTCTCGCTCGTCAACCCTGCTTCGTTCGAGAACGTTCGCGCGAAGGTATTGTTGTTTTATTTTTTTTATAACTTGTGTCTTTTCTTCTATTTAGTTTCACAGATTTTTACATACAGTAAGTTAAAAAGGTGAAGTTTTCCTTTCTTCGCTTAACGTTCAGTTTATTTATTTTACTTGTTTTGCTGGTTATGTGGCGAAATTAAACACAGCGTGTTGAGTCAAGTGCAGGAAGTGAAATTAAGAAATTAAATTTATTAAATTACAAACTTTTAACACCAGCTTCGTCCACGTGGTCAAATGGAAGTTTCTAAGAATTATATGTAACATATGTTTTATCCTAAATACCTAAGGTACACTGTTCCAGTTTCTAGTATTTTATGGTCCTTGTAAGGGTAAGGGTGGCCCATCTGTTATGCGTTCGGATGATTCGCATAAAAACAATAAATCAGGGTCAACAAAAAAAAAATATCAAAAACTGTGATTACAAGTATAATGGGTTACATTTATATATGAATAAGAATGTTATAGGTCCATTTATCAAGGAAAGCTATACCTTTCCTATGCAAAACAAAAATGTTTGTTCAATTCGAACCAGTATTTTCCGAGTTAGCGTTTAGTAAGAAAAAAACAACTTTATAATATTTAATTAATATAGATAATAAGTATGTAATTAACAAGAAACCCATAACAGTATATTTTACGTAGCAATTAAGCAGTGCCCATTGCGGCAAACGTTTATTCTAAACTAGAGTAATAGTTTCGTCCCTGAATGATTTAAGAAATTGAAATGCAAATGATTTAGATCATATTTGTTTAATTTTTAATGCCTTTTTATAAAACTTGTTTCGATTACACAACGTTTTTAAATAGCAAGACTCAGCTTCACGCAGTATCCCGCACATGGCAGGGTAGCCAGAGGGAACTTGGGAATAGATTCCCTAGTGTTAAGACACTCTGTGCCACTACCGTTCCCCACTTTCCGCCGAATTCGAGGCATTGCGTGTTTAGTAGCGGAACTCAACACCGCTTTTTGCCTTGTGGAAAGTGTGTAACGGAACAGAGTGTCTTAACACTAAGTACCCAAGTTACCTTCGTTTACCCTGCCATGAGCGAGATACGGGGTGAAGGAGCGTGGGTGAGTGAAGAAATAGCGTTGTTAGTTTAATTTAATTGATTACTATATTTACCAATTACAAATTATTTTCTAGTGGTACCCAGAAGTTCGGCATCACTGCCCCTCCACGCCCATCATCCTGGTCGGTACAAAGTTAGATCTTCGCGAAGACAAGGACACCATTGAGAAATTGAAGGAGAAGAAACTTGCGCCTATCACTTATCCACAAGTATGTAAATTATGATATTCTTTTTTTAATTATACTAATTTAAAGTTGAAGCTGAGACAGTTTTGCATTTTCTGCTTATGTTTTTATTCCCAAACTGGCGATGCACCGGAGGCTTTGCCCGCTTGAATTACATTATTTTATTTACTAACAATTTTAATTACTTTCTTGTTCTAATGAAAGTATCATAAGACGACAATATAATAGATACATTGAAAACTGAACTTTCAGCTAAATGCATAAAACATTTGTTATTTTGTCGTACTTAATAAATTGACGTAACTTTTTATTCTTTAACCGATTTAAATAAAATAAATTCTAGGTATATGTTGAAGTAAGGTTGCCACAATATAAACGTGGAAAGTGCATTTGAATTTGGTGAAACATTTCTATGCCAGCGCGTATAAACTTACAGACAAAACCGAAAAAAAAATGTTACGAAAATCACTCTTTTGGGTCCTATAACATTTTTTTTAGTATATCTTCCATGTTCTAGTGATCGGTTACAGATTTATTATAATATAGATAGATGTAGTGTTGTATGATTTTTTTAAACGCTTCTACAATATTGGGGGGGCTTTTGTTGTATTTCAGTACTTATCTCCTAATTAATTTATTATTATCACTATACATTTTCCGGGCCTTGTTGTCGTGGCGCGGCACAAGCGTGTGACTCTTACCGACGGGTTGTAGGTTTAAATATTTAATGTTTTCATTTCTTCGCTATGGTACAAGGCAAAACCCGGCGTTGAGTTCCGCCGCTATACGGGAACGGATGTGGAACGGAGTGTCTTAACACTTGGTTCCCAAATTCCCTCTGCCTACCCTGTTATGTGCGGGATAAAGCGTGAACTATACATTTTAATATATTCCATCCTTATAATAAACTGTACTTAACACCACGATCTGAGAAGGCAAATAATTATGAAGCAAAAGTACTAAATATATTTCTTCATTAAACAATCTTGTATATATAAGTTTTCATGTATCGTTTCTCAACAGGGCCTAAGCATGGCGAAGGAGATCGGCGCAGTGAAGTACCTGGAGTGCTCCGCGCTCACACAGAAGGGCCTCAAGACGGTGTTCGACGAGGCAATACGCGCGGTGTTGTGCCCCGTGCAGCCGCCCAAGAAAGTGCGGAGATGTCGGATCCTGTAAAAGTAATAGGAATGTATGTATTTTTTTAAATTATTATATAGGTATTTAGATAGGTTAATCTTCTTCATTTTATACGGTACAAAGTCTTCACGCTGTATCCTGTACATGGCAGAGTTTCCCCCATTTTCCAAAAGAAAAGCATTGCGTGTTGAGTGGCGCAGTTTAACGTCGCGCTTTGTCTTGTTACCAAAGCCAAGAAATGAAAACAATACCTATATACCTAATATTTATTTAGAAAATATTAAGTATTTAATTTTCTCGAGTGGGGATCGATACCACAACCTGTCGTGGGGACAGTCACATGCTTGTGCCCCTGCGCCTCAGTAGGTTACCTCTTTTTTCTTTATTATTAATTATCTTCAGAGCGGCCACCACTCGTCTATCTTTACGTAACTATAATTGTTGTTACTTAAATAAATAACATTTTTAAATTACTTCTTGACCTTTATATATTTTATAAATAACGATCTTATGAATATTTCAGATAGCGGACGCGAGACGTAGCCAGTGTAACAGCAAAGCTATAACCGAGCACACAACGATCCGTCTTCACCGCCAACAACCATACAATAGGTGTAAATTCTTACCAATATTCATCTTTTTAGGTACACGTCAACGCTTTTGTATTATCTGTGGAGTGACATTGACAGCTGTCACTGTCACTTGTCAATGACAGCGACGTTTGGATAGGGAACACGTTATATATTTTATATGTTTGGGTGCTTTTTTCTAAATGCGATCTTATTACAAACATTCCTACATTGTTGCTTCAACCGTACGCCATTTTGTTCTTTGTTTGAAACCTTATTAGAATTATTGATATTAGTAATTGTTTGAACGGCGTTAATGTGGAATTGTTAATTTTGTTTCGTGTTTATTCACAGAGATTATATTTTTCGATTTATTATTGCTAATTTTTGTTCCCATTGTTGTATTTCATTGTAGTTGTCTAATAAGTACATGCGCAGTATTCGGTGAGGTGTTATATTAATGTTTAACTTTGCGTGTACAATATGTATTCAGAACTCACAGAAATTATATGTATTAACAAAATAAAAAATGTCGTGTTAAAATTGTATACATATATTATTGTAGCATAAGATTTTTTACTGTTCATCGCGAATCATTTTGGGATTTGATTATTTGGTTTAATTGTTAATTTTATAGGGCTGTCGGCGAGTATTGGCCGTTTTGAGGTTAGATTTTTTACACGCGTTGTTCACTGGGATGGAGAATAGTTAAAATAAGAAATTTACTTAGTTTCATATTTTCATTTCTGCGCTCTAATAACAAGGTAAAGCGCGGCGTTGAGTTTCGCCGCTCAACACGCAATGCCTTGTGAACAGAACGGAGTGTCTCAACATTAGGACTCTAAAATTAAATCTGCGCACTTAACATCACAGCGGCCACGACTCGTCGACTGTACTATAGCGACGAGGCACAAAGTACTAATCGTTTAATGTTCAACTGACGTTCGTTTTAAGTTGACAGCCAGCCTAAATCTAAACGTGAAATTAGATACATATCGAACCTAGCTAATTTATAATAGAATGCAATAAAATGTCTACATTTTGATTTTTATTATTATTATGTAAATAAAACTACAATTTGGTTGTTTTTTTTTTTAAAGTTTTTTTTTTTCGATTATATTAATTATTCCCGATGACACTGATTTGTATTGTTGTATTTCGTATCTGTACAATTTATTACTTTTTTTAAAAAATTAAATTTGACATTATCTTTTTTTGTGATTTTCCGATTTAAAACTGTCAAGTTGCTATTGTGGGAAGTGTAAAATGCCGCACAATTATTAAATTAAGCATTATTAATCGTATCAATTAAAGAGGCCATCGTTTTGGAAATTCGCGATACGAAATGTTGGCCATTTTATTTGATCGTCTTAACTTAGTGTTTTGGGAGATATTTTTCGTGATAATGGATTTAGGCTTTAATTAACTGTTGTCCCGTCTCTTTGTTTTGTTTCTTTTTTAATATTAATAAAAAAAATTGTATTTTTATCTATATGTGACAAATTATACCAATTTTTACGTCAATGTTAAAATTTTTTTTTGTAATTACTGTCTAAATCCACTCCTAAAATAAGATATAAAAGTTAGTACACGTAATATTGCGTTTAAGTAACGTGCAATTGTTATTGCTTATTTTTTAATTCAATTTAAATAAAATTTACCGATGCCATAGACAATTTATGATTTTTATCATTTTAAAAATAGTATTGTACAGCTTCGATTCTTTCCAAGCATAGACAATTGCACAAATAGGTATAGATGTAAGGTTTTAATGTATTGTTCAGATGCAAATATTTAGAAGAAACAGCATGTAAATAAACGGTATCTTTAGTATTAAATAAAATAAGTTAACGCGCCATTTTATGTGGTGTTGCATTTTTTATATAAAATAGAAAACATTTAATATGGCGCCTCGAACGCATTTTATATTAGTTAAAAATGTATTTGCTGTCGTGAATAAAGGAAATATTAATTTTAAATTTTATGAATATTTTTCTTCATTACCTTTGCGCTAACTGGTACCTATGAATTAGTATGTCTCTCAATAAATTAATATCGACCATATTTTTCTAAAAAAAAACTTTAAAAATGATTATATTATGTGAAATAATTATTGTCTCCCATTAAAACAAATGAAAAAAGGATATTTTTATTTTTTTTTAAATGTTGTTTCTATCTGTGGTAATAAATGAAAGGCCAAAACAAAATAGTATTCGACCAATATAGTTTCTAATTTTTTATTCAAATATACACAATATTATGTTATTCCGAATATCGTGTTAATAAATATGTTTAAATTAATTAGTTGTTTAATTAAATATGCTTGGTATCTTAGCGCATACATACATTTAGTGTAGACATAAAGAATGCGATATTTATTGGTGTCAGCTTTTATTGTTATGTCGTTGTAACTAATACGATATGTAACCGCTTTTTTTTGATAACAGCTTTATTTCTAAAAAGAACGGCTATCGACGTTTTGTAACTATTAGCCATGTCAAGTAATTCTTCCAAATATTGTGAAGCCTCTGGATAATTCGAAATATATTTATATTAACTGTTCACCAGTTTTGTTTTATTTGTTTTGTCCTCTTTATGAAGTTGTACATTTTGTAGTAATCTTGTATATTTATAATTTTAAAATTAGCTTTACGCTGTATCCTATATAGTATACATGGCAGGGTGGGAAGAGGGAAGTTGGGAACTCAGTGTAAAGACACTCCGTTGCGTTACGCCAAAATTAGAATTTTAGGCATTGTTGAATGGCGGAGCTCAACGCCGTGGTGAACCTTGTTTACCAGAGCAAAGAGAAAAACATATTAAATAGCAGTGACCCGACTGCGGCTTCGCTCGCTTGAATAACACAATTTGATATAGTAAATTCAATTCATTTCCTTTTTTCAATAAATCTATCAGTTTTAAGGCAAAATCTTTATATAAAAAAGTAAAAGTTTAGCTAATTGGGTAAAATATTGTAAATTGACGTAACCATTTAATTTATCCATTACCGATTTAACAAAATATAACAAAAAAAACTGCATTAAACTCTGGTTAGCTGTTTTTGACTTTAGCAAGTACATATACACAGATCGACAAAAATTAAAAAGACATGCCTCATTTCATAATATAATTAACATCCCCTATAAAATTTTTCGACGGATTTCCTCGAGCAAGAAGCGAACCCACTACCTGTCCATGTGTACAGTTGCACACATGTGGCCCCTGCACCGCGACATGGAACTGTAAATAAAGAAAGGACAGTGATAGCAAAACAACAAAACAAAAACTGGTAAGTATTTAGTCTTAATGCTGAAATAATAAAACAAGAAATAATGATGTCTGTCGTGGTGCAGCGGAACAAGCGTGTGACAGTATATGCGTGTGACAGGTTGTGGTTTCAATTCTCAGTCGAAGACATGAAATATTTAATAGTTTCAATTTAAATATTTATTGTTTTCATTCCTTCGCTCTAGCAACAAGACAGAGCGCGGCGTTGAGTTCCACCACTCAACACGCAATGCCTCGAATTCGGTGGAAAGTGGGGAACGGAAGTGGAATGGAGAGTCTTGAGACTAGGCTCCCAAGTTCCCTCGGCCTACCTTTCCATGTGCGGGATACAGCGTGAAGCCGAGTGATTGAGTGAGTAAATAAAAATAAATATAATATTGACAATCACAACCAAGTGTAAATGTAAAAAACGAAAACCAAATTAAAAGATCAAGGGCGTCGGATATTTAGACAATAATTAAATAAAAAATTGATAAGAAATTCATCAAAATGTAATTTACTTGGTGGTGGGTGAATAGCAAAACATGTTTTGACATCATTTAACTAGAACTTTTTTTTGTTTAATATCTTAACATTGACGTCGTGGCGAAAAACGTGGAAGTGGAACAGCGTACTGTAAGAACATTAGTTATAGGTTCGAACCAACTCGTGGGAATGATTATTTTTCTCATATTTTTATTTTTTTTTTCTTACTCTGGTGAACTCAGTTTGGCGTAATGTCGGAATATCTTAATTATGTTCCCTGGTTGGCAATCATTTTATGTCAATAAAGAAAGCTCTTAATATCACAATAATGTTACTAATAAAAATGAAGTACACAATAAGTATTTATTGTTATAATTTGTTCTAAACAGAACGGAGTGTCTTAACACTAGGTGGGAACCCATTTCCTTCAGTCATCCCTGCCATGCGGGATACAGCCAAAGAAGAAGAAGCAATAAATGTAATATTAACAAACCAGTCAAGTGTACATAAATAAAAAAAAAACAAATTAAAAGAACAAGAACGTTGAATATTTATTTATACATATAATATAATAATGTATGCAATATATATTACATACATAGACAGATGATAAATTTCGTCAAAATTTGTTCGTCTAGATGTTTTAATAACTTTTTAAAACTATATAAAAAATATATCACATTTCACTATCAAAATTGATACAAAAAGCGTCCATGGCCACTGACGACTTAACATATGAAGAATGTATATAAACTTACTGTGTAAATAAAAAACAACCTATATTTGTCGTAACACTAAAGATAAAAGATAAAGGGGTTGTATGTTTGTAACTATGTATACGAATCTTGAATCTTGCTTGAGCGCTTGAAGTTTAGACTTCAGTCGTGTGTAGCACTGCCAGTGAGCAGTCCACTGCGTCTACAAATCGCTTAATTAATACTAAAAATACGTAAACTATATACAAATTATCAAAATTAAAATTTATTTTATACTTTCAATATGGCAAAAATTCTACTAAGTCGAGAACTACCGGATATCGAGGTCAGTTGATACCTATACTAAATACGCTTACGCCCGCGCAATTTTATTTGTATTGGAAACATTGAATTAAACTTTCAAGGTACGTCATAGTTTCTTTCGAATAAAATGCGTCGTAATTTCGTTATTATCTCAACATATCATCATTGAGTTACATAATTATGACACAGATATCTTTTAAAATTTAGATATTTATTCTTCTTAAGTTAAACCTTATGTTTAATTTATAAATAGAGTATAGTAAGTATATTTTTTTTATTTGACGATAACAATCGTTATCAATGTTAACAAACACGATAAATATTAGATATCAATGATTCTAAAAATACACAACTGACTACTTGAAAAGACGATTAATACCAAAATGACGAAAGTAGGTACATACAATTAAATAATATGTTACTGTGTTCACCTTACACTTTGTGCTAAGTAGTAGACGTAGGATAAAAAAAGTCTATATTACGTTGTAGCACCCTATCCTACGGCAATGACAGCCAAGATCTATTCATTTTTTTAAAATGAAACGAAAAAAGAGTATTTTTTTAATTAAAATCCGATATAATATATAATATTATACACTAATAATTTATTGGAGGCTAGGGCAATAGAAGTCAGCACAATGAATGTCCACCACATGCCGACATAACCGTTCACTCGCTATTTCAACATTTTTTTAATAATAATCACGCAATTCAAAGATCTTAATACGTGCATTTGAGTATAAACTCGACTTCACAGATATTACAGAATTACATTACTTCCTGCAAACGATCACAGATTTATTAAGTCACAATTGTATTGAAATACCTATATACTCATTTTTTATCTTTAAAAATCTTCGAGTTAGTTTTAAACTAGCTAAATATCAATTCTAGCTCAAGTTACCCAAACCATGGCTAAGCGACACCTTGCCTTGAAATGTGTACTAATGAATCATACGTTCTTTGTTCTCGTGTTATATAGAAACATAAACGTGATTAAATGCTAACTGCAAATCTTAATCTATATTTCGATACTTATTGATATAATTAATATATTTCTATACATATTAATTAATGTTAACGTTATAATTAAAACTGAAGTTGTTTTCTGTTTGATCGATTTTATCTCAGAAAGCACCTACTGGCTCGAATTAAATGTATGTTTTTGAGTTCGATACTCCATTAATGATCCATTTAAATACAAATACACACATACACGATCCATTTATATAAACATATTCTTTTACCTTAAATTCTATTTTTTAATCACTAAACTATTTTTTTATTCATATAAAAGATATATTACTACGTAAGCAACAATATGATAAATTTAAATTAAATTTCAGATAACTGCAAAACAAAACCAAACTGATATATTTCAATTGTGCTACTTCAATCTACTTGATATGATTATAGTTTAATGTGATGACTTTTGTTACGCAGGTCTCTCGCTTATCACATTTAATAAATAATACCAACGAAATACTGTAAACGTCATTAGGTTAATATTATTTAAATGTTTTCATATTAAATACTCTTTTTAATATTCTTTACTGATATAAACAGTAACTTATAACAAAATATAACATGTATAAGTTGTAATACTCTCAGCTACACGCTGTATCCCGCACACGGCAGGGTAGGCAGAGGGATCTTGGGAATCTACTGTCAAGACACTCCGTTCCACTTCCGTTTTCCATTTTCCGCCGAATTTGGGCTTTGCGTGTTAGGTGGCGGAACTCAACGCCGCGCTTTGCATTGTTACCAGAGCGACGAAATGAAAACATTAAATATTGAATTTGCACTCAGCTTCACGCTGCATCCTGCACATGGGAGGGTAGGCAGAGGGAAATAGGGAACCTAGTGTTAAGACACTCCGTTCCACTTCCGTTTCCCACTTTGCGCCGAATTGGAGGCATTGCGTGTTGAGTTGAGTTAATTTGAAAATATTAATTTTTTTTTTTTTCTCGAGTAGGTAATGAATGATTCATTTCGTTATAGGCCACTTGAGTTTCCCATTTTCTTGAAAATTATCCAGGCACTTTTTTTCGTTAAAAGAGAGAGTTTATTCCACTAAGTGGAAATCTAACACACAATGATCGTGCTTACAATCACAAGCTTGTGCTACAGCGCCACGATGACCTTTGTTTATTCTATTCCAAAAAAACAAAAAGCATATAGACAAGAAGTACCTATTAAGTATGAGCATATCACAGAAAAATACGATTAAGCAAAATGGAGAAAGAGTTTCCCAAGAACAACTATTTGCCTTAAATGAAGCCTAAAATTAAAATAATAAATACAATTTCAGAATCTCCTGAAACTAAATCCAACGGTCAAACCTTACAGCAATTTAGTTCCGTCCGCTCAGACAAAAAGGAACAAGCAACATTGGAAAAGAAATGCCGATAGAAAATGCGGTGTGAGTTAAACATTTATTTTTTCTTTTTATCTGGTTTAAATATTTATTCAGGAGTGAAAGCAGGAAAAATATATGATTAGTAATGTATACTCAGCTTCACGCTGTATCCTGCACATGGCAGGGTAAGCAGAGGAAACTTGGGAACCTAGTGTTAAGACACTCCGTTCCACTTCCGTTTCCGACTTTCCGCCGAATTTGAGGCATTGTGTGTTGAGTGGTGGAACTCAACGCAGCGTTTTGCCTTGTACCAGAGCGAAGAAATGATAACATTAAGTATTTAAATTGAAAATATTTAATATTTCATTTCCTCGAGTGGGGATCGAACCTGTCGGTTACAGTCACACGCTTGTGCCGCTGCGCCACGACAGGCTTCAAGTATTAATATAATTAATACATAAAATTCTTTCAGGGTTTTTTTCTATGTTATACGCACGAACATTAAGAGAACAACGCCATTCTTTAATAAAATTTATATAAGTAAATAAAAAGAGAATTGTATTATTTTATAATTTTATTTGAAATTAAAGTAATAATACACAAAAGTGACACAATTCTTTAGATAAGACGACTGAAGACAGATTGAAAGAGGTGTAGGTAGAATAAGGCCATTTGCGATCAATACATGAATTGTCAACTTTATCACTTTTAGATAATATTAAAAGAAATAAACTGTTTCACTGAAAGTAAAATAAATATTTACGACAAGTGATAATTGTATTATTAATTTGATATCGTTGAGTGGCTGTATCCCGCACATGACTGGGCAGGCAGACAGATCATGAGAAATTAGTGTTAAGACACTCCGCTTCGTTCCCTAACTTTCCGCCAACTTCGTTTTTCGTGTAAGTGGTGAAATTCACGCTTTGGCTTGCCACCACAAAAAAATAAAATATAAATTATTTAATTTTCCCGAATGGATATCGTACCCACAACCTGTCGCCTTTACAGTCGCACGCTTGTGCTTTTGCGCCTTGACTAACTTGAAAAAAAAAAGTATAGACACGTCCGTATTATTATATGTTACTTTTGTAAAACTTTACACTTAATTCTGTAATTTAGACATGTCCAACACTTGAAAACAACTTCGATGACATCAAACACACTACGTTATCGGAACGTGGGGCTCTAAAAGAGGCAGCGAGATGCCTAAAATGTGCGGACGCGCCATGCCAGAAGTCTTGTCCCACGCAAATAGATGTCAAAAGTTTTATCACCAGCATAGCTAACAAGGTTTGTTACATATAATCTTTCATAGTAAATGAATATTGGCCAACCATCTTTACAGATGCATCAAGTCTTTCAAAGAAAAGCTGTGCTGGTGCAGCATGCACAGGTGGATACTAAAATCCAAAATTGTATTGTAATTTAAATGCCCGCCCAAATCAACAGTGTTGACTTGAGAGACGGTTGCTGTGTTAGAAGCAATTCCGCTCACTCTGACCTCTTCTCTTTAAGCAGACCGTAATTCGTACTGACTCATTAAGCTGCATTTTGGCTACAAAGGAAAATCCATTTCACAGTAAATTAAGGCCTTCAATTGTTTTAAAAATTCGTGAAAAACTGCACTCATGTTATTTTAAGGGTTTGGTTGTTTCTTTGGCATGGATTTCAGGGTATTATGGGAATAAATATTCTGAAAATTGCAAAAAATTATATATCTTTAGTTCAAGATCTATTGTCCCTTGTGTTAACTTATTTGGATGTGTCATGCATGGTCTGAATTTTGGGAAGTGTCAGAATCAGAAAATTGTTATGCACTCTTATTCAACATAATATCCTCAGACAACCGCTTATTTCTTTAAAGATTTACTTAAACATTTGTCGCTTGCGCCATGAACATGCATGTGCACCTGTACAGTGTACACCTAGCTAAAACCAGATTCAGAGACCAATAATTGTGTGAATGTGGTCTGGATGACGGTTTCCCTTCTCACTTTCTTAATACGTTCTTTATATGATGCCTTTCTTAAAACTCCTCAGCTAAACACAAAGAAGGTATATTAAACAGTATTATAATGTCTATGGAAATATATTAAATATAACAATATTAGATCGTAGACTAAGCTTTGTATTATATATATTTTGTTACTGACCATCTGTGTTATGTATATCATTTTGGATTTTGAATATAATTTTCTTTCTTATAAGTAAAGAAAATTTTGACATTGTCCTTTATTTTTGACATGTGTTCTCCTGTAGTGTAATATTATCTCTTTTTACCGTAGAACCTTATTTGTATCTTCTCCACACGACGTGACATTGACGAAGTGATATATACTCAAATGGCACGTTCATAACGCCTTAATCAAAGAACCATACCATACTCGTATATATTTTCTAAAATTGTTTAACTAAAACTTAATTAGGAATTGAACGTTTATCATCTCTCGAAATAAATGGTCTCACAAATGAAGACATGGTAGGGCATCGTTCAGGCTCTGTGATACATCGTCTATATGATAAATATTTAATTACATCAATATTTGTGGGCTGCAGTCTCATTCTCATCTTCGCGCTGTATCCCACATCTGGCAGGATAGCTAGAGAGAACTTAAGAACCTACTAGTAAGACAGTCCGTTCCATTTCCCACTGTCTCTTCGAATTTGAGGCATTGCGTGTTGAGTGGTGGTACCAAACGTCGCCATATGCCTTGTTACCAGAGCGAAGAAATGAAACAACAAAATATTTCATTGCCTCGACTGGGAATCGAACCTACATACCTGTCTGTATTTACAGTCACACGCTTGGGCAGGGGCCCACGGGCGCCACGACTAGCCTTTAAGATTACGCTAGACCTCTTTTTAAGATTTTGACTTGTATTAAAATAATAAATTATTTTTATTTTCTCTGTCTGATACCACAACAAATCACAGGGGCAACACAATGCATAGTCTGGAGAATTTAGTGAAAAGCCTCCGCTATATGTCTACCTTTTTTTGGTTTTTGTTAATTAAGTAAGATATAAAAATAACTTATATATGTTTTTACAGAACTACTATGGGGCAGCTAAAGCAATTCTATCTGATAACCCTCTTGGTCTTACTTGCGGTATGGTGTGCCCTACAAGCGATCTATGCGTCGGCGGCTGCAACTTGCACGCGAGCGAGGAAGGCGCTATCAATATCGGTGGATTACAGCATTTTGCTGTTGATGTGAGAAACATATTTTAAGTTTATAGGTAGATGGTGAAAAAATAGAGTTAAGGCACTGTGTTTTTCACCTAAATTTGAAACTGCTTGTTGAGTAGCGAAATTCAACACTTTAAACTGATTAATGAAACCGCATTTTGTCTCACATTAACATTCAAGCTTTAAATTAGCATAAATAATATTTTTTAGCATTAAATTAGCATAAGTGATATTCATTTCCTATCAAAATTATAAAAAATCACAAAGACAATGGTATCAATATTTTTTTAAATATATATTAATTTCCATATTAATATTAGAATTAAGAGCATTTTCACTTCTTGGCTTATTTTTATAGACTATTTCTAAGAATCTCATATTAGAAAATAATAAAGTGATATAGAAAAAAGAGACATATTTAGAATAATATTATTTTAGTAAATAATTTATAAGCTATCTATGTTTACCTCTTCATACAGATATTTATGAAAATGGGAATACCTCAAACGTTGGATCCTAAAACGAAGCCATTGCCGAAAGGAGGCGATCAAAGGATCGCGTTAATCGGTGGAGGACCAGCCAGCTTGAGTTGCGCATGTTTCCTCGCAAGACTGGGATATAAGAACATTACCGTGTATGAGAAAGAGAATTATTTGGGAGGTTTAAGGTAATTGCTGACCTATATATATGCAAATGCTTTTATTTATGCTTTCTTTTCAATACATATAAACGAGAGATGATATCTGCCCATTTTCGTCTAATGGGCACAGTTAGTTTTGTATTTAATAGTTTAAACTATTCTTTTTTTATTTTCTATGGTCTGTCATAAGTGTGTGACCTTAAAAGCGACAGGTTGTAGATTCGATTCTCATTTGAGGGGAATAGTAAATTATAATATTTTAGTTCCTTGCTCTGGTCTTGTGGCAGAGTGCGTTCAATTCTGCGAGCAGTGGCTAACGGAAATGATTTATTTTAATTCTAGGTTCTCACATTCCCTAAGTCTATCCTGCTATGTGCCCGATACAGCCTAAAGCTCAAAAAATATTATAAACGATAATGGTTACCTTTTATATACCCTTGGCATTTCTTTATTTATTAAAAAAAAACATTTTTTTATATCTATGTTAGGTATTTAGTCATTTTTTGAATTTTTCAGTTCATCTGAAATTCCTCAATACCGTCTCCCATACGATGTGGTACAATTTGAAATAGATCTTATTAGAAATCTTGGGGTCAAGTTTGTGACTGGACGCTCACTTTCTTCTAAAGATTTAACTATTGATGTAAGTATATAAATTATAATTTTATTAATTAACTATGAGAATTTAATACTTAACCTATAAACTTAACCATAAAGCTAGACCAAAAGGCTTCGATTTAACTCGAACAGATCTCTTCTTTTTAGTAAAAACTACCAGCGAATATAATAAAAAGAATATTTTTTACGTATTCGTTAAGTACTTTTTTCTTTTATTTATTCACATGTTATAGCTCAAAATAATGAAATTATAATTACTGTTAAAGGGTCTTTTGAAGGACGATCACGCAGCAGTGTTTTTGGGCATTGGTTTACCTGAGCCAAAAAATATTCCAATATTTAAAGATTTGACCGTCGATATGGGATTTTACACGAGCAAGGACTTTTTGCCGCTTGTATCTAAGGGCAGTAAAAGAGGTAGGTAACTTTTTCATTTACTGTTTTATAATTTTTTTATATTGACATTAACTTAAAATATTATTATGTTTCATAATAAAGAAAAACATATTTTATATATGATGTTTTTTTAATGTTAAAAATATTACTTTTTTAACCTTCACGCTGTTCCCGCACATAGCAGTGTAAATAGAAGGAACTTAAATCTAGTGTTAAGACACTCCGTTCAGTTACCCGCTTTCCGCCGAATTTAGGGCATACCGTGTTGTGTGGCGAAACTCAACGCCGCGCTTTAAATTGTTACCAGTTCGAAGATATGAAAACATTAAATATTGCATTTCGTCGAGTGGAGATCAAACCCACAACCTCTCACGCTGGTGTCCGCCACCACAGGCCTATCTTACTAAATGACTTTTGTACTTAAAGAGGGCAAATATACATAATGTCTTCACTCATCAGTTTTCAAATAGGTAGTTATTTAATACCATAAATTAGGTTAGAATATAATTGAGATTTAGGTTTAGGAGGCCTGTTGTGGAGCGACGGTTTAAGCGTGTGACTATAACCGACAGGTTCAGGGTTCGATCCCCAGTCGAGGAGATAAAATATTTAATATTTTCAATTTAAAGTATCTAATGTTTCATTTCTTCTTAACACTGGGTTCCCGAGTTCCCTCTGCCTACCCTGCCTCGTGCGGGATACAGCGTGAAACTGAAAAAAAAAAATAGCCTTAGGATAGATTATAATTTTCATTTCACCGTCTTTTTAGGGCAATAAGGAGTGTGGAAGGGAAAAGAATAACGATTTAAAACTAGATTCACTTTATCTACACTGAATATATAGTTACATGATTTTGCATGATACTGAAAAAAAAAACAATATAAGATTTTTATAGCCTTATTTATAAATAACTGTAAATGAACATTGTTATTTTCTATCCAAGCGTTCTGATCCACTAAATCGTACGTTCTCATCAAGCTACGTCGAAATTCCTATACAGCTTATTTGTGTTTTTATCATTACTTACTGTAGGGTATTTTTCATTATCGCTTGGCAAGAGATTTTTTTATTATTGTTATAGTGTTAATGGACACTTGGAAAATAAACTTTGAAATCAGTAAAAGTATTTTTTGTTTCATATTATAGGGATGTGCGCCTGTAAATCGTCATTACCGGAACTGTACGGCAACGTGATAGTGCTCGGCGCCGGCGACACCGCCTTCGACTGCGCGACGTCGGCGCTGCGCTGCGGCGCGCGTCGCGTCTACGTCGTCTTTAGAAAGGGGTTCACTAATATACGAGCTGTGCCCGAAGAGGTTCGTTGTTTATTTGATTATAGTTGTGAGGGGAGAGTTGCAAGTATACCCTTATTCTATACAAGAGACCGCTCGCGGCTTCGCCCGCTTGAAATGCTATATTTTATATTTGTATATATTTATAATAGTGAAAACTGCATTTAAATTTGATTAGCCGTTTCTGAGATTGGCAAGTACAAACGCACATACAGAAAAAAAAAAAAAATAAAAAATACATTATTTTGGGTCCTGTTACGTTAATAAACGTCTCCGTATAGGATGTTTTCGATATGTCTTTCACGTACAGACAGTGATGGGTGACAGATTTATTATAAGTATAGATTAAATGGTAAGCATTGGAAATTCGATATCAAGATATTGCGTTCTGTACTTTCCGTTTAAATTTAAGATATTGTGTGTTACGTGGCGGAACTCAAATAAGTACTTAAATACAAATTGATGGTCAATTCTAAATTAATTTGAGCTCGTTTACAACAATATTGTGGTAGGATTCACTGATATACGCTTTGTGCCTAAAAACGACATTTTTTATTAGTTAGACACATTTTTTATAATATTGATATTGGTCTATAATGAAAAAAACACTTTTTATCACATACCACGCCAGGGAGAAACAACTTTATATCAAAATATTCCTTTCCGTATCACGAAACTGAACGCCGCGCTTTGTTCTGAGTAGAACCGGACAAAACGTAAACAAAAATTAAAAGTCCACCACCAATTAGATACTTAACAAATATGTAGCTTGTATTTAACTTTATATTTATTCTTTTATAGGTTGATCTAGCAAAAGAAGAAAAATGTGAATTTATACCGTTTATGTCACCACAAGAAGTCATTATCAGAGACGGAAAGGTAACCTAAAAATTAAACAAAATAAGTTATATACTAAACTGAATTATGTAATTATCTCTATAGATATAGTTATTTATTTTTCGCTAATATACCAATGTATTTACACTTACTTCTTTTTCGAAGAAACCCTTTTAAAGTACCATTTGTTTTCCAGATAGCAGCTCTAAGGATGTGTCGCACAGAACAACTTGACGACGGTGAATGGATTGAAGATACTGATCAAACTTTACAATTAAAGGCTAGCTTTATCATATCTGCTTTTGGGTCTGGACTTTATGACACTGATGGTGAGAAACGGTCAATTTAGGTTTATTTTTTAAGAGCTCGGTGTATTTTAATTATATTTTAATTTTAATGTTGTTAATTGCATATTAGTTATTAGCACCATATCTTTACTTGAGGAAATACATTGTTTTCGTTTCCAGTTTTTTGTTAAAATAAAATACATTGTTACCTTACACTTAAATGTTTTGAAATTTTTAAATTTTAAAATGTTTGAATTGAACGATATCTGAATATGATCCTTGTTTTCGAAAATCAATCAGATTATCGGATAATCGACCAATTCCTCCGTAAGAGTTTTAATCTGCACATTATTGTATCTTTTGGCTTTTCAGTATATTTTTTTTTGAAAAATAACTAACAAAGAATGCGTGATCTTCTATAATGAATTTAAAATAAACAACCAACGGACACGACAAACGTGGGTCACGTGAACACTCTTGAATCATATCACTATAACCGAACACATTTTATTAATACAAGCATATAACTAATTATATGATACTATTTTATTGATCAATTTAAATAAAAATCAAACTTAGCTATGTACTTCATATTACGCGGTTGTTTAGTATCATAATAAGCGTTTTCAACTGTATATGAATTGGTCTTTCAAGTCATATTTAAAATGTCAAAAACATTTTTAGTTAAAGAAGCAATGGATGGTGTAAAATTAAATCGCTGGGGGCTACCAGAGGTTGATAGTAATTCTATGCAAAGTGTTAGTAAGCCTCAAGTGTTCGTTGGAGGGGACTTGGCGGGAGTTGCAGAAACTACTGTTGAGTCCGTCAATGATGGGAAAACGGCTGCTTGGTATATGCATTGTTATTTGCAGGTTAGTTAATTATAAAACGAAGGAATAGTTCATAAACTTAGGTATATCCGAAAATAGTTAATTGCATAAATACTATAAAATAACTACTCTTATGATTTTTTTTTGCTTTTTTTAAACATTAATTTAAACTCAGTTTATAGAATTAAAGAAAGATAATTTGAAATAATGATTTTATGCTTAATACTTACACAAAGACTCGATTTTCAAGAGATCGATTCTTATATAGGTTACTGTCATTACTAATTAGCTATTTGACTTGTTTTCTTTAAAATTCAGTGTTATGCAGTCAAGTTATTTGTGGTTTTGTAAATATGTGTATGTTAGCGACCAAGCGACCTGCCCGCGACTTTTCCACTTGAATTTCACAATTATATTTACTAATCTGTTACTTTCTTTTTATAATAAAATTGACACTTTTGAGACAAAGTCTATACATTGAAATGTAATATTTCGGCTGAATGAATCAATTGTAGTAATTTTGTCGAATTAATTATTTTAAATTAAAGTACCTTTTTTATTTATCAACCGAATTAAATAAAACAAACACTAAATGTTGAAGACAGGTTGCCAAAATATAATAGTGAAACTACATTTAAATCTGGTTAGCCGTTACTGAGATTAGTGCGTACAAATGCACAAACAAACACATATAAACTATTTTGGGCTCTGTTGCACTAATAAACGTTCTGCATAAGATTTATTTTAATATATCTTCCATGTACTAATATAATCCTTTAATATTTTTTTTTCTTATGGCTACGTGTAATATGTAATTAAAACAAAATTACAGGATATCCCATTCGATTCTCCAATCGAGTTGCCCAAGTTTCACAGTCCGATCGACGATGTTGATTTATCAGTGGAAGTATGCGGCTTACAATTTGAGAATCCTTTCGGATTAGCGAGCGCACCTCCCACCACCAGCTCAGCTATGATACGGCGAGCTTTGGAACAGGGCTGGGGTTTTGTAGTTACTAAGACCTTTGGATTGGATAAAGTTAGTATAAAATAGATGAAAATATAGTTCAATCACTTTTTCCACTTTCCACCGAATTTGAGGCATTGCGTGTGGGTGGTGGAGCTCCACGCCACGCTTTGCCTTGTTACCAGAGCGAAGAAATGAAAACATTACTATTTCATTTCCTCGAGTGGGAATTGAACCTACAACCTGTCGTGTCACACGCTTGTGCCGCTGCGTCACGACAGGCCTCATTCGTATTTAGATAGATTCATATTTAACGTATCAATAACATCGTCGCTTTTGTGGTACCTAATAAAGCCAGAGCGAAATATTATAAAAAAATATTTTATAATTAATCTAATATTTATTTATTAATTTCGAATACATTTTTATTTTGTAGTAAAATATGATTATATTAATATTCGATGTACAATTTAGATGATTATAGATTTTTTTTTTTTTTTTTTCAGCTTCACGCTGTATCCCGCATTAGGCAGTCGTCATAAAAATTAATATTAAATTATCTTTACTGTTTTTTGCAGGATTTAGTCACTAACGTATCGCCTCGTATAGTCCGAGGAGTGACGTCTGGAGAGAATTTCGGCCCCGGTCAAGGGTCTTTTCTTAACATTGAACTAATTTCTGAGAAATGTGAGGCTTATTGGTGTCAAAGTATCAGAGAATTGAAGAGAGACTTTCCCTCTAAGGTAATCCCATTGTTGCAAGTTTAATCATTAACCATTTTCTTTTAATTTATAGAGGCATTGAGAGATGGAAACAAATGTTGACATTGTCGTTAAAAATATATTTCGTGCCTTCTTTAAATACTGTGAATAACACTAGGTGCCCGGGTTTCCTCTGCCTACCCTGCCTCGTGCGGGATACAGCGTAAAGCTAAAAATAAATAAATAAATAAATTGAATACTGCGTCATTAATTGAAAAAAAAAAAACATTTTAAATAAGTATTAGTATATTACAAAGTATTTCTGTAAGTGAAATAACACTGTTAAAATAAAAAATGAAGCCTGTCTTGGCGCAAGAATATAAGAAAGTGACTATAAGCAGTAATTGGTTGTGGGTTCGATATCCACTTGAGCAAATGAAATATTCACTATTTTAAAATGAAATATTTAATATTTTCAAATGAAATATATTCAAATTTTATTTTCACATTAAATATTTTTAATTAAGATATTTAATATTTTAATTTCCTTGCTCTGGGAACAAGACAAAAGCGGATTAGGCTTCACTGTTAATCACGCAATTTCGAATTGAATTCGGGGACGGAAAGGTGTTTTAATGAGCGTGAATCTGAAAAAAGTAAATTATATACGAGTATATTTTTATATATATGACAATATTCCTACCTTTAAGTTTTTACGAAATATGATTGATTAATAAAATTTAATTATGCACTTCCAGATCATAATAGCATCAATAATGTGTTCATACAACGAGGCCGATTGGACAGAATTAGCTCAAAAGGCTATGGCGTCTGGAGCTGACGCTTTAGAATTGAACTTGTCGTGTCCTCATGGTATGAAAGAGTCTGGTATGGGGCTGGCTTGTGGACAGGTGACATTTTTATTTCAACTTCACACTTTATCCCGCATATCTCGTAGCGTGCGTGAAAAGAATCATTCATAACTTACTTACAATATTTGACGTGTTAAGTAGCGGAACTCAACGCTGCGATTTGTTTTGTTACAGCGATATAAAGTAACAGATGTCGTGATTCTGGATTATACCCTCACCCAAGCGTTCGCTCAACAACCGTCGTCCAACAACGCAATAACTTTCTATGATTGTATATTTCTATTTTTTTCCATTCTGGGATATTCATAAACAAGCGATTTTCTTTATTTCTAAAGTTCAATAACCTTTAAATATATAAATTTATAATTTGTCTTATTTATGTATGTATACCTAAAAAAGAAAAGTTGTTTTTTTTAATACAATTTTTCCTAAAACACTTTTTTTTTAATATATATTTTTTATAGGATCCAGTTTTGGTAAAGGGAATATCACAGTGGGTACGAAAAGCAATCAAGATTCCATTTTTCGTTAAATTAACGCCGAATATTACAGACATCGTCAGCATTGCTATGGCAGCTTATGAAGGTACCTACCATTTTTATCATACAAATAAGGTTATTTTAAAAATGCCTTTAATATTTATAGCTTATAAATAATAATATAGATATAAGTTATAAAAGAATGTATACGTAGTGTTAGTTTTAGTAATTAAGTTATAAGGTAGGTTATCTATAATTGGCGAATTAAGTATCTACTATTTAATCATATTTTTAAAGGTGTTTCATGTTTAATAGTTATAATAAGGTACTCCATATTTAAATAATATTTTATAGATTCATATATCCAGCGAGCCTAGTGTTAAGTCACTACTGTTTCCCATTTTCCGCAGAGTTCTTTGGAGGCATTGGGCATTGCATTCGCGTTGAGTGTCGAAACTGGACACCGCGCTCAGCCTCTTCACGAAAGCGAGGAAATTAGAATATTAAATATTTGTAAATAATATATTGAAGTTCTTAACTTAACCGACAGGTGGCGCTAGCGGAGTGTCAGCTATAAACACTGTTTCCGGCTTAATGTCTGTTAGACCGGATGCAACTCCATGGCCCAAAGTCGGTAAGTTCAGGATGAATTATTAAATTCATACTTAAATTATATTTATTTATAATCTATCTATTGTTTTTATTTACCCTTCAGTATTTTTTTGGACATTTCATAGACATCGCCGCTAGAGCGGATTATGAATTATTTTACCATAATACTATACTTTTGTAATAACCATTCATGCAAAAAATAATTTCACATTATGTTAAATGATACTGTCATGGCGCAGTGTTAACACGACTTATTGTGAATTCTACAGCCAATCGGTGAAATAATCATATTATTTTATTTATTTTCATTTGCCCGCTCTTGTAGATAGTTCCACGACTTATTATGCAATCTCCCAAAAAGCGCGTCTATTCCACCTAAAATGCTGGCCACACACCTGTAGTACGTCTGGCGTGACCCACAACCCCGTGGTTGTGGTTGGCGGTGATCGCTTACAACACGGTGTCCCGTATGCTAACGTTTGCTTTCCCTGTGCCTTTTTCATAAAACATATAGGCGGATAGTATATAGCAAAGAAAACTTATTTTTAAGATTTTTTGCTTTATTGATTTACGGACTTATTGATATAAACATGAAAGTGAATATAAATCAATAAAAAATATGTTTATATTTTAGGTCGAGAAAAAAACACAACATATGGCGGCGTTTCTGGTAACGCCACTCGTCCAATTGGCCTGCAAGCAGTATCCGCCATTGGCAAAAAGTTACCGGGATTCCCCATACTGGGCATCGGCGGAATAGACTCTGCCGAGTCCGCGCTGCAGTTTATTATGTGTGGGGCTCCTGTTGTACAGGTTACATTGATTTTTATAATCTGTATAGAATAATTGAGAATGTATAATCGTGAACCTTTTAATGGACATGTGACTAATATTTTATTTCAATTCTGTTTTGATCTGATTAGTTCTATGTTTAGTTTCTATTATGTTCATAAATAATTATATAGTTTTCATATATCATCATTATGTACATATTTTTACATTTATTTAGTGTTAATATTCATGTTCATTGGTACTACTAAAATAAGTTAATTACAACCTTAATGTCTACATGCATATTACTTATTTTATTAGCTTCACGGAGTATCCCGTGCAGGGTAGGCAGAGGAAAGCAACCTAGGGTTAGGACACTCCGATTTATTCATCACCCCGAATTTGAGGCATTGCGTGATGAGGCGTGGAGCTACGCTACCACGCTTTGCCTTGTTTCCAAAAAGACGAAATGAAACATTAATTACACACGCCCTGTCATGTTTACAGTCCCAAGTTTGTGCCCTTGTGCGACGACAGACCTTTAGCTTTCACAGGCATGTTACTAGTCAAATTAGTTCGATTAATAAACATTTTAGGTATGCAGTGCCGTACAAAATCAAGATTTCACTGTCGTTGAAGATTATATAACAGGACTGAAGGCTTTATTATATCTTCGATCTAAAGGACTCGATGGATGGTCTGGTCAATCCCCACCAACTTCGAAACACCAGAAAGGAAAACCTGTACAGACTCTATACGATGATAATGGAAAGGTACTATTTATACTAGCGACACATACGCGGCTTCGCCGGTTTGAATTACAGTGTTTTATTTACTAAACTCAATTGCATTCTTGTTTTAATGAAATTATCACCACAATATCTATACATCGAAAACTAAAATCTCAACTAAATGAAATTATTAGTTTCTTAAATGAATTACAATTTTTCAGCTATTTCGTTGAACTTAATATTTGAATCTGACGTACCTTTTTATTTTTTAAACGATTTTTCAAAATCAGTATTTTGGACATTAAAACATTAATAAAAGTATAAATATTTTTTAATATATCTGACAGCCATCAGTTACCGATTTGTTTAAGTATAGATTTACTTTTTACATGTGATTTTGCCAAAGATATATACTACAATATTTTTCTTCTGATTCTGATGTTTATAAAAAGATTTTTTAGGTTGAAATAAAAAAAAAATGTGTATTTAAATGTTATCGTGGGCCACAACCACATCTAATTAAATTAATCTTCAATTTTTATAGGTTCTAGCACACTTCGGTCCATACAAGAATAAACGTGAAGAATTGCTTCATAATATAAGACTCAAATCGGATATATTAGGAGAAAACCAAGTACAATGGTCTTTATCCAAGCCGGAAATAAACGGATATCCAAAAGTACCCCAAATTAAGGATATTTTAGGGGAAGCCCTACCGCGTATAGGAACTTACAAGAATTTGGACAATACTAAACAAGTTGTGGCTCTTATTGATGACGTGAGTATAACAAATTCGAAATAAATTTCGTTTATTTAATAAACAAGTGCTAACAATGTCTATTTCTTTTCTTTTTGCAGCTTCCCGCTAAACTTGGGAACTTGGGAACCTAGTGTTAAGACACTCTCATTTGTTAGTTTAATTTGTTCCCCACTTTCGGATGAATTGTGGGTTGAGCGGCGGAACTCTTAGCAACGCTGTGCCTTTTCTTGTTAACAGAGCGAAAAATTGCAAATATAAATGTTTCATTTGTAAATATTAAATATTTCACTTCTTCGAATGGCGATCGAACCCACAACTTGTGCCTCTACGCCGATAGGGCTTAACGTACATAGTTATTAGACAAAAAATAATCTAAAATATTTTTTGTAACAAGCAGAAAATGAAATCCGTTATTTAGTTCTCTGTAGTTTCTGGCTGGTAAAAGCCTGTAGCATAGTAGCGTAAATTACAATAATAGTTTTCGTAATCTCAATAACCCCATTTACGTACACATTGTATAAAGTAAACTAAAAAACTTAATTAATGATTCTTAAAGATAATTAATATTAATTATAACTAAATGTTATAAAAACTTTTCGTTTCAGGACATGTGCATAAATTGTGGTAAATGTTATATGGCATGCGCTGATTCCGGCTATCAAGCTATTGAGTAAGGATATTTAATATATAAAAATAGTTTTATGTATAAATCATATCAATGTCATAAGTAAGCCTAATTGGGTGAAACGAATCGGTGCCAATGGGCAAAACTGTTCTAATACTAAATTTTTCATACAGATACAAATTAATTAATATTTTTTTTTTGCTTCACGCTGTAGCCAGTAGATTCGCCATCTTAGAAACCATTCTGTTCCCCACTTTCCACCGAATTTCGGGCATTGCTTGTTGAGTGGCGAAACTCAACGCGGCGCTTCTGCCTCCAGACAAAAAAAATAATTTTATTAAAATATAATCCTATTTTTTTGTAGGTTTGATGCAAATACCCACATTCCTCATGTAACTGATGATTGCACAGGTTGCACTCTCTGTCTGTCAGTCTGTCCGATTATTGACTGTATATCGTAAGTATAGCATTTATTAAAAAAAAAATGATTATTTATATTTTATATTATCCGTACGACATATGAAAAAATGTTCTGTTCTCTTAGAATGGTGCCTAAGAACATTCCACATATAATCAAAAGAGGTCTGAAGCATCAAATTCATCCAGTTTCACCATTAGATGCAATATGCCAATGATAAAGGAAGACAGAAATCGACAACTAGCATTAGATGTTTATTGAAATATAAAAATATATATATTTTATTAAAAAAAGAACAAATAAATGCCTTAATAACCAATAATTTCTTTGTAAATATTTTCCGCCCTCGTCTTTGCTGCGTTCCATGAGTAAACCCAATCGTTTGAAGGATTTACTTGCATTGTCAGTGCTGAAATTGGTTCAGGACAGTTATAATGTTTTTTATTCACAATTCTTATTTCCTTATTCCCTTTTCTGTTGTCATAGAGTTTCTCGCATATAAGGCATTCAAATTTCGCAGCTATTTCTAGAGCATCTGTTTGATACTGCCTATTGTTAATTTCATTTATAAGTCTCTCATTGCTAATTTTACCTTCAGTCTTATGAACTAAATACTCTTCATATAAATTATCATCGTTATTCAATTTGTATATAAATTCACTCATTACTTTAGGTGTTGGATGGTCTTCTAAAAATATAGCCGATTTATTGTTTGGAGACCAATCTTTCGCTAATGGTGAACCAAAATATATTGGTACGCTGCCAACTTTGATGGCACGCCAAAATTTCTCAGTAACATAATCATCGCACACCCCATTTTCTATAGCTATAACGAACTTATACCTTGCAATATATCGCAAAAAGTTTTCATCACTTAAATTATTTAAATAATCATCAACAAACTCGACAGGCATTTCCTTATTTCTTAAGCACACTCCATATGAATCAATATCCACTAGATTCATCAGTTCTCTTACATATGCGTCCCTCTCTGTTGCTGTTTCACAATCACTTTGAAGATATAAAACTGGAGATATTTCGTGAAGTAAATCATTTTTCGTTTTTGTAGGCACATAATATTTTGTACTAGTTACATCGTCTAAAGATTCCAAATGTTGCAAAGGGAATGGTATGTCACTGTATCTACTAAACGTAGCTGAATAATTGAACAAACTTAATGTAACCTCGTGCATAAGTTCCTCTACATTTCTAGGTGACTCCTCATGATACAAACCCCAAATTATTTCAGGTTTTCTTGGTAAAGGCAGATTGTTAAAATGTAAGTTACTTGCGTAAAATAAATATGCATCAACATTGGAGATTTCATTATTGCTAACATCGCTAAATACATCACATTTTATTTCTTTTCCACATTCAATAGTACTAGAGGTGCTCGGAAACCCTGATGTCCACCACACTATGGCAGGATAGTCGGGGGATTTATTTCTTTGATTTTCACTATTGCTCCACTTCCAAATAAAAATTAATGCTAAACACACAACACACCACAATATTTCATATAATGTTAATTTTAATATTCTTCTGGGTAATTTTAGCAAAGTTTTTAGGACTTTATACATTTTTACACTTCATTCACATTAGTTCATTATTTTTAAAACCCACTCACATTCTTATCACAGGATGCCAAGATAGACAAATTACCACACTATCTTTTATCATATAACTATTTGTAATTCATATATTTTTTTGAAGTCACATTATTATAATACTCTGCACGAAATTATATATATATTTAAATTTTATTAATTTAATATCAAAAATGAAACAAAATAGTTAAACACTTGACTTTGAAGTCAGTAAGTAAAAAGACATTTTTGTCACTAATTGAACAAATAAAACTATTTTACTTTGTAAATTTAATATTCAAAATGTAAATCCTCTTTCTTTATGCATATGATAACCATCTAAACAAAAGGCAATTATTAAATCTATATAAAACAGTCCATAAATGGCTCCAACAATTTTACCAACAATAAATAAATTTACTAAAGCTATGATAGTCAGAATTAGTTCTATTATTAAAAAATAAAATTCAGCTTCATATTGGACTTGGTCAACAACATAAAGGATCATGATATATAAGGACATCATAAGGGTAGGGCCAGCGACTAGACATTGACAAATATCCACGGGCTCCACTATGTGAGGTATGATATTCAGAAGCAGTGCCACTACCTAAAAGTAAGTTGTACTCACTATATATACAATACTGGCTTGTTATAGTTTATATTATCAACTAAAATATAAAATAAAATAAAACATCTTTATTTGGTTTGTACAAATATTAAGTCAGTCACTATCACTAAACAATACGCATCCTCTTTCTCTTATTACACAATACTGATCTATACATAAAGCAATTAAGAGATGGCAATAAAACAATCCGTAGAGAGATCCCGATGGTTCTTTTCGTAACAGTACGGTAACAAATGCAGCTATGTTTAGAAATATTTGTAATAATAAGTAAAGCTGTTCAGCCAAGTTATGTACTTGGTCAACTAAGTAGAGTATGATGAACATAACAGACAAGACGAGTGTCGGTGCAACAGCCAGGCAGTGCATTATACCAGCATCAGTCAAAATAAACGGAATTATCATGAGAAGCATCGACATTACCTAGAAGTAAAAATTACTCTAAAATTTCGACCCTATTCTAAATCTGAATAATGATCTAAATTGGAATCATATGTTTATCTCTCTCATCTCTTGAAGCTTTGAATTTACGTGTTAGATATTTGTGTTATGGAATTTACATTTAAACCTTCGTAATAATATATGTTAAGGATTTATTAAAAAAATCATTAAACTACGTAATAATACTATTCAATTTCACTTTGAAGGGCGGTCACTTATAATATGATAAATATTTAAGAAAATAATTATGACCTAGTTAATAAATTAATTTAAAATTTCTAACTAAATTTTAAAATTACTCTAACTCGGTAACTACTAAAAGTAGGAACTAGGAACTGGTTATGACAATGTCAATGTCAAATTCTTAAAAATAAACATGCAACGGGAAGTAGACTAGAGTTAAAAGAGCAATACTTAGATAAGAAAAATCATTAAACGCAAATTATATCATATACATTATTATTATTCAATGAAGTATTTTTATTCTATTTTGCAGTATATTTTTTAAGAATTAATATATGTATTTAAAAGAAATGATAAAAAATAAACAATGTATTTTTTTTATATTTATTAAAATTATTTTAACTAAAAAGCTTATAACTGTTACAAAACGATCTTAAATCAATCATTTAATCTGTTAAGCACAACTAAACGTGCAACCCCTTTCATTAGCAATTAAAAATAAATCTACAGATAAAGCTGTGAGCAAGGCAAAATAAAATACCCCATATATTAACCATAACCAAACTCTTATAAGATTTAACAGAAAACACTGAATAAAGGCCCCAAAAGTAAATAATATTTGAAAAAATAAATACATTTTTTCCATAAAAAGGGGTACTTTTTTTCGTAAATATAATAAAATAAATAAAAAGGATATCACTAATGTCGGGCCTGTTGATATACAATACATATGACCTTGAGGCTTAGGTATCACCAATGGCAATAGAGTTAAAACAAGGGAAATCACCTACAAATATTAAATTATGCATTTTTGACATAGATTAAAATAATAAATTAGTAAAAATAAGAACACTTACAAATTCTACAAGTTTCATCAAAAAAATATTATATCGGATTAATTCACTCCATTTTTTATCGACTGGTACAGAATCTGTTTGTGCAAATTATAATAAAATGAATGTAAAGCTAAAAAAGTAATTTGACCATTAATTCACTATAAAATAATTATAAATTTACCATTAATTATCATGTCCGACATTGTGAATATGTATATTAATATAGCGTTATTGTTTAATGAACTAACTATTCAATATTTTTATAGGGTCCATATTACGATCATTAGCGACAGATCTTAAAATTGTTAATACAAAAATAAATAAAATGAAAATATGATCAAAAATAGTTGGTCTTGGATGTAAAATTGACGTAATAATTCTTCTTTTTAGTAAATTTGTGATAACCAGATTTAAAACGTCAGTGTAATATGAAATATTTTACATATTATAATAAAACATATTGTACGTGAGAATACGATCAGTGATTTATTTTATTGTCGTATTCTACATATGGGGATGAAAATTATCATATTTATTTATATTTAATAGTTTATTGTCTATGGTATGATAGTATATTACCTATGCACTTACAATATTTGAAGTGGCAGTCAACCAAGGATTTACTTACTGCTTCTATGCTGCTAACCGCTGTCAAGTAAATGTCAAAGCATTCATCTGATCTGGTCAAGTACATAGGAATGTAATTAGTTAATTCAGCGCAATGGTTTATTAAAAATTAGGAAAAAATATCTAAAATAAGATGGAAGAGGACGACCCAGTTGTTCAAGAGGTAATTATACTATATATCCACCATGACAACGTGTTTTAATTATAAGGTTATGTTTACAGCTGAGAAGATGACTATTTCACTTCTAATTATTTGTTTAGATACCGGTTTACCTTTCGCAAGCTCTTTCTGAAAACCTTTATATATATCAGTATCCAGTGCGGCCTGCCAATAGGGATTGGAAAGATGTTAAAGTTAGTAATGCTTCAATAAAACCAAAGAACCAACTTGTGAGGATGGAAATAGGCTTGGATACATACAGTGATAAATATTGTTCGTCTAAAGGGGAACAAATTGCTCTAAATACAGACGGACCACAGGTAAACCATGCGAGTACGATATATACATTCTTAAGCATCTATAAATTTAAATATTTTTTTTTTTAAAATATTTTTTGTTTATTTGTTAATTTAAGGAATCCAGATTTATTAAAGATAAAGAAAAAGAAAAATCTCAATACTTTAGAAATGGAATAATGGACAAAATAGTATATGAAAGTAGTACCCCATGTGTTGAAACTCAGCATTACGCTGTGGCTATTTTACAGGACAAGGAACTACACTGTACCCCAATTAAAGGTATATATTTTATTCTATAAACATTACATTCTTAAATTCTAGTAGCTACTAGTAATATGTATAAAAATTAAAAATAGTAAATAATTTTGTAACATATAGTAAAATATAGCTTCAAATATCTGAATCTCAATCAACCAAAGTTCTTCTTAACTTTTCATGAACTACTGACTTGTATGTTAATTACAAATGCCTAAAGTTAACTATGTTTCAGTATCCTAAGAATAAAATTAGACCCATAGATCTCTAGAACCATTTTAAGAAATTCTAAGCATTATTTGTATGTTTTGTTAAGACAATTATTTTTATTTAGCAAAATCAATACACTTTCATCATCCTAAGATATGGATTTTGATAGCGACCTTCCTCTTCCTAATCACTAAAACACAACAAACATAAAACTATCAACAATTAGTTCAGATTATTATTACTGTACTGTATATACCTTTTTGCCTTTACTTCAAATATAACAATATTTTGTAAATATGAATTTTATTTGTCATTTTATGAATAGTTATAATTTATATATGATGTTCACAGGTATTCTGCAACTAAGGCCGTCCTATTCGTATTATGATAAACAAGACAAAAGAAAGGTAGACAAAAACAAAACTGAAAATTCTGATGATGAGGAAAAGGAACCTGAAGCTCAACAGGTATTTTTTTGTATATACAGTGTACTTTATATTATCCTTTATAACGATAAACTGCCTATAAAGTAGAATTGAGCACAACTTGGTTGGTTTGCAATAAACTCGCTCACTGCATTAAAACTCACTCTATATAACAATAACTCTCTACTACGACAAAAAATGCTCAGTCCCTTGAGTTTAATTTTAATGAGTTTACTCTGTAGTTAAATGGACATTAAATTAAACACAGTTTTCTTACTACAAATTCATTTTATTTGACATGTGTAATATTCAATGTGTAGCTGGAAAAAAATATTTTAAGTGATCGCTTTGTGCCAAATTTCATATCAGTAGGGCAATGGAAGTACTCTATAGGTTTTGATTATGCAGCAACTTTCATACAAAATGCGACAAAAATAATGCAATAATACTTAAATCCTTTGATTGCATTGATTTAGAAGCTTGTTTTTTTTTATATTTAACTTTAATTTTAACGTAATATCCCCACGATAATAATCTGGAAAACAAAAATGAGAAACTAAAAAGATATCCAAATTCATAACATGTAAATTAATATTTTAAACATATGTCATAGTACACTGTGTGTAACTGGAAAGGTGTAAACGCAGTACTTATTTCATATTTTAATTTTTTAGACAAAATAAAATGCGGCGTTGAGTTCCGCCAGAAAACGCTAAGAAAGCCTCAAAAGTTCTACAGAATGTGGGGAAAACAGTGTCTTAACATTAACTTCAACTTAACGCATGAATAAAAAAATATTTTAAACCTTTTTGGTTTTTATTTCAGGTTACAGTGAAGTTTGCCAGAACAGAAACAGAAGTTGCTAAGAAAGCTCGAGAGAAATCGTACGAGACGATATCACAAAAGATAGCAAATGAGCCATGGTATGATGCATTATGGAAACATTCACATACCGATCATGCAGAAGTAAGTAATATATATTTATATTTTATATTTCTATTAGTGTTTCGCCATATTTGGTTTATATAGTTTTTTTTTAGTTACTTTTAGTTTTTTTATTGTAATTAATAATTTAAAACATTCCTTATTTTTATGTGACCGTAGTATTATTTATAATTGTATTCTCATTAGAGAATCTACCTACGTCTCATGCCTTTTAAAGGTATAATAAAATATTAGGTGTGTTGCAGGCACAAGTGCGACCGGTTGTGGGTTTGATCCCCAAATCAATGAAAAAATATTTTTGCATAGGGTTTTAATTTCATTTTTGCATATTTATTCAGAGGAAAGTGGGAGTCTTAAGATTGAGTTTCCCCTGCCCTATGTGCCCTATGTGCCCATAGTGCAGCATGAAACTAAAGAAAAAAACTAAATTGTATTCAATAATGATATTCGCAACTGGATCGGATTTCCAAAAATGTATAAATATCAAATATACGCTATTAATCCGGTTAAAATTGTATCATTTTAATTGCACACTAATGATTATTTCATTATTTATTTTACCATTTTCTTTTTTAATTCCAGCTGGAACGTATGAAACTGTTCAGTGCAACAACGTTAGACGGTTCGTCATTGAACTTGGGACCAGCTGAGTACATCAGTGCTCTAGTACCAAAGTCTACGGATGAAACTGAAATGGCTCCCGTGGAGAAAGTATCGCTGCAAGATCAAATAAGGGAGATATTGATTAGAGGTAAGATTTTTTTTTATAGCGTAATAGGTAGAGGGAACGTAAAGTTAAGAGTAATTAATTAATATCTATACTAATATTATAAAGCTGAAGTTTGTTTGTTTATTTGCTTGAACGCGCTAATCTCAGCAACCACTGGGCTGATTTGGAAAATTCTTACAGTGTTAGATAGCCCATGTATCGAGAAAGGTTATAGGCTATCATATATCATCATGCGGAGACCAATAGGACAGCACCAATTAAGAATGTTTTAAAATCGGCGGATTTTTTTCCCTTATTGAGAGTTTTCGCTGCGTGCGTTGCGTAAACGGTTAAAGTTTTAGCAAAAATTCATATATGACAGAATTGTTCTCCTTTAAAAGTTAAAAAAAAAAGTCCGCGACAGCATATGTCTATCTTTTAAGGTTATGCAAACCAAATTTGTTCTAAAATAATGCATTAATTGCGAAGGTGTTTTTATAAACATTTCTTTTCCAAATAAATACGTTCATCAAAAGTATTTAATTTAAAACAATATTGCCCTTAACATCATTCGTTTTAAATGAATATGGTTATTATCTATTTTTCAAACCCCTAAGTGATAAGGGTTGAACAAACTGAACATGTTTCCCTTTATATGGCAAAACATTTTTTTTATATATCGCATGATGAACAACGGAATTCAAAGTCGTAATTTGATTCATTAATTTAATTTTATAGGTTTTAAGATGGTAGGGCAGGGACCCAAATATGTGGTTGTAAGCGCGACCGGTTGTGGGTATAATCCTGCGAAAATTAAATATATAATATTTTTATTTATTTCGCTCTGGTTACGAGGCAAAGTCTAGGCTTTAAGTTTTGTCATTCAACACGCAATGCCTCGAATTTGGCGAAAAAATGGGAACGGAACGGAGTGTCTTAACACTAGGTTCCAATGTTCCCTGAGTCTACCCTAACATGTGCAGGATACAGCGTGAAATTTGGTTAGGTTCACGCTGTATCTCGCTCTTGTGAGGGTAGGCAAATAATTTCTCCCGATTCTTGAGGCGTTAAGTGTTGAAGCGCGTTTTTTTTTTGTTATCTATGCAAGGAAATGGAAATATTAAGATTTCTTCCCCCAACCGGGAAATGAACACCAAATCGCCAGAACGACCTCAATAAATATTTAATTGGAAATATTGCAATAGAAAATATACAAGATTTTCGAAATAAAATATATATTATACTAGATACTTATAATAATTTTCTCAATTAAAAACCATGTCGTTTTTGACGTTCGTTTAAAATTTTCCAGTAACATTTCCTTTTTTACCTATTATTTCTTAATAAAACAATAAAAAAATAATGATTTTATCAGCTTATTAAATCATTTAATTTAAATTTTCGCTATATTCCAGCAAAACTGATGCGGTTCTCAGAGTTACGCGCACTCACCCGTTCCGGTGACGCGGCGTTAGTTTCCGCGCTGGGAGGCGCGGCGTGCTGCGTGCGCGGCCTGTGGGCGCCGCGCTCGGAGGAGTTGTACGCCGGCGCCGCGCCGCCGCACAGGGCGCTGTTGTGCGCCGCGAGAGATCATGTCGTGAGTTGGGAGATATATATATTTTTCACCTTCACGTTGTTCTTCACTTCTAGTGTTAAGACACTCCGCTCTCCACTTTCCGTCGAATTTTATTGCGTGTCGAGTGGCGAAACTTACTACAGTAAACTTATTAATATAATTACATAATTTAATCTAATAAACATACTTAGTGCGCCTGTGACTCGATTGCATCGAGTCCGTAATTCGTTTATGGGACAGGGTGTACGCTTTTACAATAGGATCCCAGAAAACGTCAGAGAATTTTCTGTTTCACGATTTAAAAAAGTTGTGAAAAGACGTTTGTGTGTTAAAGGTTATTACCATATTAACGATTTTATAAATGATAACACGCCTTGGGAATAAAATGCTCGCTCCAGGCTATTTAAATGTATCATTGTCATATAATTATATAATGTAAAGTTTTAACTAAAAAAAAAGACATGTCCCGTTGAGTTTCTTTCACCAGTTCTTCTCAGGTCTGAGGCAGCAACTTTAGTGAACTGGTGGTAAATTGTTTGACGTTCAAAAAACGAAGCTTGTAACTTCTTATTTTGAATAAAAATATTTGAATTTAAATATTTGAATTTGATGAGATTTTTTCAATATTAATCATAAGTATAAAAATATATTTGTAATTTTAAAATTTAACTTTAGTCTCCTATTTTTTTGTTCACAGCTATACCTCTTCACGCAACATTCATACGTGGACCGGCGCAAAATAACAGCCGTTGCCCGTTTACCACCGCAAGAAGTATTAGAAATATTGAAATCCATAGCGAAATTCAACCCGAATACCGGCTGGGAGCTGCTCGTACCGCCCGACACCACCTTCGAGGCGAAATACCCGGATGTAATCCAAAGGCAAAACTTATATTGGGACGCGAGACAGAGGCAATTCAATGAAATGTTAATAGGTGATAGTGTTCCGAAGAGGCAAAGGAAGAAATCACAGTCGCTCTCGTTTAGTTCGGACACAATGAACAGTCCGAAGCAACGTAATGTTAGTGTCAGTGTTAGTGATGAAGATAGTGTCAAACGTGTTAAGAACAAAGGTGGTAGTGGCAAACGAACTAGGCACGTCAGCTCCGGCAGCGGCCATGACGCGACGTGACCGCTGTACTTAGTTAGGTTATCAAATTGTATGCCAATTTTTAATCATTAGGCTTTTTATTGTTAACAAATGTTTAATATATTGATTATTTTCCGTTTTGTATTTTGTCATTTGAAGGGTAGGCGGCGGGAATTTTGTGTTGAGTCTGTCTGATGAATTTTCGCGGCACTACGCGGCGGAACTCAACGCCGCGTTTTCTAAAACTAGCTAAATAAAGTGAAAAAAAAAAATTAGTAACTCATTCCGAATGGGCATCGAACTCCCGACCTATCCCGTTTACAGTTATACACTGAGCTACAACGGTCAATATGATATTAAAACAATGTGCATTTAGACGTTTTTGAAATTATGTGATAAATAAATTGTTTTTTTTGTTATTTTATGGATTGTTGAAAAAGATCTGTTGAGAATATTACACTACATTATTATTTATTATTTCTTTTTACAGTGAAAATATCTGGTGTTTATACTTAGGTTATATTTGTTTCTTCCCTAACCTGGGAAATCATTAAAAGAAATGATATCTTAATGTTGATCGTAGCTTAATTAATTTCATTAGTCTTTCATATCCTTGTGATTATTATACACATGTTTTTTATTTAATTCAGTTTTTATATTATCGAGTTACAGTTGAGGACTGTCGTGGCGCAGCGGCACAAGCGTGTGACTGTAATGGACAGGTTCTGGGTTCGATCCCCAGTCGAGGAAATGAAATATTTAATATTTTCAATTTAAAGTTTAATGATTTATTTCTTCGCTCTGGTAATAAGGCAAAGCGCGGCGTTGAGTTCCGCCACTTAACACGCAACGCCTCTAATTCGGCGGAAAGTGAAGAACGGAAGTGGAACGGAGAGTCTTAACACTAGGTTCCCGGGTTCACTCTGCCTACCCTGCCTCGTGGTGCGGGATACAGCGTGAAGCTAAAATAAAAAGTTACATTTCATAATTAGGTTTCTTTAAAGATAAAGTGGAGCAGTTTTAATAATTTTGTATAAAAAAATTTAAGAAATTTTAGAAATTATATTAATATTTGAACTCAGCAAGATTTGAACCCGCGTTTTAGAGAAATCTTCCATACGTTTTGACTATTAATTTTAAGCATGTATTTAAAAAAAAGCTTGTGATAAAAAAAAGAGGCCGCAAGTACGATTTCCGTTACATTCAAATTATTATATGTTTCCTAAAATGTTATTATTTCTATAAATGTTGTTATATTTTTATTTTTATATTTGTTTTTTTAAATGGCCTGAAGGCCTGTCGTTGCGCAGCGGCACAAGCGTGTGATTGTAACCGACAGGTTCTGGGTTCGATTCCCACTCGAGGAAATGAAATATTTAATATTTTCAATTTTAAATATTTAATATTTCATATCTTCTCTCTGGTACCTGCGGAAAGTGGGGAACGGAAGTGGAACGGAGTGTCTTAACACTAGGTTCCCAAGTTCCCTCTGCCTACCCTGTGCGGGATACAGCGTGAAGCTGAGTGTTTTTTAAATATTCATTGAATGCTAATATTTAATATTGTAAGTCAAATGAATTGAAAGTAAAATTTTATACTGTATCTTAGTATAAGTAGCAATTTGCCCGCCTAAAGGTGGCAGCACTGGTTTTAATATAAAATTATATATAAATAAATTGCGCTCATTGTGATTAATTAATATTTTTAATGGTACTGTTGATTGAAGCTAAAATATATAATAGATAGAAGTATGCAACAATATTAAAATAAAATATAGTTCGGGTGAGGAGTTGTGGCAATTGTATGTTGAAGAAAATAAACAGCTAATCACAGGCCAGCGATGATTCGTCGATCGTATTGTATTATAAAAGAATTATTTTTATTATAGACAAAACAGTATAATTTTGTACCAATTATAAAACAAATATATAATATACAAAAATCACCTTTTTTTACTGTATTTTTTTTTTGTTAATTTTCACTACGATGTTATATCGTACAGCATGAGGGAGCTTTCCTTAAATTACGCCATACGAATTTCTTGACTTTTTAACTTTTCAATTTTGTCATAACTGGTTGCATATTTTTGAGATCCTAGGGAGATAAAAACGGCAAGTTTCTTTTTTATTTTTACGCTTTAGATGGTACGTAAGGGTAGGCAAAGGGAACTGGGAACTTAGTCTGATACACCGTTCCGTCTCCATTTTCCAACGAATTCCAGGTATTGCGTGTTGGGTGATCAATAAACGCCGCGTCTTTTTTATAACCAGAACGCATAATTGAAAATATTTCATTTCTTTAAGTGGAGATGGACTCGATTTACTGCTTGTCGCGTTCTTACAATCGCACGCTTTCCTTTGCGTCAATGCAAAAGGACTCTCATTTTTATTTACATATATTTTTTAAATATTGTTACGAAATTTTGAATTCGGTCGACCCTCTTCCCTTACCTTGTGATGTTATTTATCGATGAGCTCTAAAGATAGCTACAGTACGATTGACGAGTCATGGCCGCCATGATGTTAGACTTTCTGAAATATTGCCCAATATTTACTCGAGAAAAAAATTAAACGAAAAGAACTGTAATCTGTCAGTTATCTATGGTATTGAATAGCGGCCACGACTCGTCGGCTGTACTGTAACTATTGAATGTTTTTTTATAAAATGTTACTAGTGTAATATGTTATTATGATCCAAAATGTTAAGCATAGTTAAACAATTAGTGAATAATGTGTTAATCATTCTTCTGTTTTTTTATAAGTTAAAAAATAAGGATAAGTGTGATAATACTTTGCATCACATTTTAGATCAATGAATATGTATTGTTTTACATAAACAAACATTATTACAGCTATGTATTTTTTAAAGTAAAGTATTGATTCCATGATTGTCTCAATATGTAAAATAGTGTCATTGTAATTGGAAATTAAATAATGCGTAATTTAACGCCGCGCTTTGTCTTGCTACCGAATGGCAATAATTCTTTCGTCTGAGTGAGAATTGAACCCACAATAGTCGCTTTTATACTCGCTGTACCACGACGGAGTTTAAATCTTGTGATGTAGTTGTTTTATCTGTTTGTTTGTCAATGAATATAATCTTCCTATAGAAATAATTTGTATATTATACATATATGTAGGTAACTATACTCGTGTAAATATGTACTGAACATTTCTAACAGTTTTATATTGAACATGAATCTGTTTATAAGATATTGTTTTAATAAAATATTTGGCTTTTCTCTATGTTTTTATTTACCTATGACGTTTATTTTTAATTATTTGGTGGTTTTGTCTGTTGATACTATTTTTCCTTTTTAAAATATATTGTATAAAATGTTCATTTTTTTTAGATTCATGCTATATCCTATACATGGCAATGTAGTGAAAGGCAATTAAGTTACTTAATAAAAAACAATTGAGTAACATCAATAATTTATTTAAAACATTATTTGGTGCTAAAACTACACGCTACATTTGTGAAAACATTGATAGTAGGAAAATATTATGGAAGGTAGAGATAAGGAGAGTCAAAATCACCTTGAAAAATCTTCCAGAATTACAAATGTCAACGAATTGATGTTTGCTAACATAAAAAAACTACCACCATAGTACAAAACAATGTAGTAAATATAATAATATAACCTTGAGGAAATACTATGAGAAAATATTTTTGAGAAAATTTTTCAACCCTTATGGCGTTAGATCATTAAGTTGGCGCCACATTTGACAATCACTTTTTCATATACATAATTAATTATATGGATATGTTTGTCCTTATCTCTACCATCCATTGTGACTATTAACAACTTTGACATTTAAAGCAGAGTAGTTAGATTAAATATTAAAAAAAAATGCATAAAGAATAATGCAAACAGGTTTTAAATACTAAACTATAAACATTACAACAACCATAGAATTTAAAATTCATAATGTATAAATGTAAATTAAAGTATTTACTATTTACTAAATATAATAATAGGATACTCTAATGACTATTTTCTGTTTATATTAAAAATAAAAGTTAGATGATAACAAGTTAAATATTGAATTTTTCAGCTTTCCTCATTTTAAGTATCCCGCATATATCAGGGTTGGCAGAAGGAACCTATTATAAAGACACACCGTTTCCCAAACGCCACAAAATTCTCGAGATATTGCGCATAGATTTTTGTCTGCGCAATGTCTTTTTTTAGTTTATTTTTAAATCTCCACGAATGGGTATTGAAATCATAATCCACTGTACCAATGGCCTCAACTTAGATCTTTTGCGTAAATCTATATAGTTATGTTATTTGGACTTATTTACTAAACATAAAGTTTTTAGTTTTTATAGTTATTATATAATTTAAGACACAAGATTGACATATAAGTAAAATTCAATGCTATTATTTCTTTTTAATACTTATATTAAAAAGTTCTTAAACAATAAAAAATATACTTAGTTCTCGACCTTACGTGTAATATCCGTGAAACGCTAGGTGAATTAACATTTAAAATAAGTAAGAAAAATATTAAGTGACATCCGTGTTAATATTTTTCCTATAACTAACCATATTATTATTATTTCATTTGCTTTAAGTACATGATTTTTTAAAGGAGTTTTAGAATAAAAATAATAAGTATCTTAAAAATATAACAATTTAAAGCATAACAACTTACACAACGGCAAAAAAATTATAAATAAAAATTTACGACAAAATTTTAACTTAATATTACATAGATTCCATATAAAATGAATTCAAAATGTCAAATAGTAATGCCGCTAAAACTTAAATCAGTACTAATACAGATTATAAAACAAATTTAAAACAAAAATATTTTGAAAATTATTAACAAGAATAAGCTAAGTCCAATTCCATTTATTTTATTTGCAGAATTACAGAAATGCATGTTACAATTATCTGCGATCAAACCGAAACGGGTTTTGACGAATGTGTAATTGCAGAGGCCCACTTTGCAATCTTCTAAGTTGATTGGACGCTCGTTTTCTAAGAACAGCACTTGATATGGATCTTCAATATGGAAGTTATTTTCGGGTTGGCATCTGAAATAATAATGGTTTTGTGTATACTTAGATTATTTACATATTACATGCTTCATATTTTTATTTTTAAGGATAGGTTATTTTAATTAGGCGGAACTTGAACCCGTGTAAGTTAATAGCATATAAGTAAATTTAAATATTAATTTGTTACAAGCGCGTAATAATCGACTTAATCTGATAAGAGCGAATAGCTTTCTGGAAAGAGAGCTATGTTCGAATTTCAATCGTATTTTTTTTGTTTTTTTTTTTTTTTTTTTTTTTTTTTTTTAATTATATGTCCTGAAAACTTAGACTATTCTTTAATTAGACTATACTTCAAATTCTGAGATAACTTTGACAGGATAAAAAAAATGGTTAAACAAACCAAAAATTGATTTAAGTAAAATAATTTAACATAAAATATTCCAAATCTATACTAATACAATAAAATTGTAACTGATCGCCGTCTGTACATAGAAGATATATTATGGAAGGCATGACGATATTATTAGAACATGAAAGTATTGCAGATTTATAATTGTCAAGCGGGCGAAGCCGCAAGCGGGTCGCTGGTCAAACAATAAATTCATACTCACTTATATAAAACAGCACCCAAATTGGCGTTAAACGGTGTCATTGTAGAGGTACTCCATTTCCTAGCCTGTATGACGGCGGAGTGATAATTATCTCCAGTAAGGGGTACATTATCACGTCTTGCACCCAGCGCCGCCATTGTTAACAATATCATTGGTGCTTCAGTAAAATGGACGCTTGCTCGAGGTTGTTGTGGTGTGTCTGTAAATGGTTTTTAATGTTAGTTTTACGTAATATTGTTACCATATAAAATTTTAAATATTAATCTGTCTGTATTTGTGCGACTGTAACGCATATAGGTTATGAGTTCAATTCCCAGTAGAGGTAAAGAAATATTTAATATTTTTGTTTTTTCACGCTAGTTAACAAGGCGCGGCGTTTAGTACTGCATCTTAATATGCATTGCCTTAAATGGAGGCGACAGAACGAAGTTTCTTAACACTCTTGAGAGTTCCCTCTGCCTACCCTATCATGTGCAGGATATAGTGAAAAGCTGAAAAAAAAAATATAATATGTAATAAGCAAATATTTTTAATTATTTGTTTATTTAATACCTAACAATAAAATAAAATCTTACTGTGTTCCACGTGAATTTTAAAGAAATCCATCATATCTTTGACACCGGTGCAGCCGACTTGCTGGTTCATAGGTGTTCCGTAGCCATATTTGTAATACATTTCTAGATCTTCAGCATACTCAAGACGTTTCAGGTCTTCTTTAGAGAATACCTGAAAAAAAAGGATTAACTTGAGAAATGTATTTTATTGCAAAATTAATCTTACTTTTATTATTACCGTTTTTATATTTTAAATTTTAAAAATTTTAAAACCAAGAACAGTGTTTATTATTAATAAACGTTATGTCTATATATGTATGGGTGATGAAAAAACTAGTGAATCCTCAGACTCGCCCAACGAGGGGTTACGTACCAATTTTATAATTGTAGGTTTACAATAACATAGTGATGTAACGAATGTCATTTCTTGAATATTCGCGGATGCAAATGCAAATATCTGATTTTTTTGTTCAAATTTGACACTCTTAGTTTATGGTTCATGTTTGTATATCGTCCCGGGAATTGCAGCGGGATTAGAACTTGCGCATCTTGGAAACCGTCTAAGCCAAGCCAAGCTCTGACAAGCTAACCGATACGTTTCCGTCTAACTGTATTGAAATTTTTATACAGAGTGTTTTTTTATACGTAATTTAAATTGTTAGTATTTCTGTTTCGATATTTCCAGATAGATTCTTATAAATTTCCGCTATCCAATTAGAATTGTTGAGAATTATTATTTGGCAAAAAAGAAAGAAAATTATTTATTACATATTTTTAAGGTTTAAAGTTATATTGTAAATTTAGGGAAAATAACGTTTAAAAATTTGAACCCGTGCTTCTTGGAAATCATCTAAGCGCTCTATCAAACTAAACTATAAGTTCTCACTTCACTACGTCAATTTTTTTACGACTGTTACAAGTTATTATGTTGTTAACATTTCTGTAGATAGATTTTAATATATTATCTGTATTTTTTAATTTTGATATTCGCAAAACATTTTTATGTGACGTATAAAAGTTTACAAACTTAAGTTTGCAGGCTTTTGTTAATTTATAATGGTTTTTTCTTCTATATAATTAATACATAATAGAATTTAAATTATTTTTCCTTTATATGTAAAAAATAGATTACTGTACAACTGTATAATATAAAGTGATTAATAAAAAAAGTCTTGATGACGGACAAACATACAAACACAAAAAAAAAGTGGTATTATATTTTGAATTACAGAAATGCATCACAAAAAGACAAATTCATACTTACAGCGCACCATGGTGATATTTGTGTGATATCCCAAGCCTTGTTGTATCGGCACATGTCATACATGTAGTGTACCATTTCTTTATGGATGTCGTAGTTGTAACCTAGACGTTTAGAAATATTGCTTATCATCTGGAAATTAAATTGATCATTTTAATCAAGTAAAGTTACGTAAAAAAATATTTTATAAACGTTTAATTTCAAGTCACAGTAGTTGTCATAGCCATTAAAATGGAGAAGAATATCTTCTTCTCCATTTCTAAACAACTGTTAAGGTGATGATCACTTTTTATTATTATTTTTTCAGTTTTATGCTGTATCCTGCACATAGTAAGCAGAGGCAAATAATATTTTTATGGTCAAAATGGAAAAAATACCGTGCCTCAAATTCGGCGGAAAGTGGGGAACGGAAGTGGAACGGAGTGTCTTAAAAGTAGGTTCCCGGGTTCCCTCTGCCTACCCTGCCTCGTACGGGATACAGCGTGAAGCTGAGAGTGAGAAAGAAAATGGAAAAAATACTTACTTCTCTGTATTCTTGTTTGGATTCGAAGGTTCTTAACTGCGCAAGAGTATCATTGTTCTCCTCTACGTTACGTGTCCAAGAAGGGCAAAAGTTGTAAGGCTGTGAAATTACATTAAATAATGTTAGAATTATTAAAACCAATTTCTCCGGTTACGAATAAAGTCGTACGAGTCGTGGCGCAACGGCACAAGAGTGTGACTGTAACCGACAGGTTCTGGGTTCGATCCCCAGTCGAGGAAATGAAATATTTAATATTTTTAATTTAAATATTTAATGTATGAAACATTAAATATTTAAATAAAAATATTAATATTTAAATAAAAATATTAATTCTTCGCTTTGGTAATAAGGCAAAGCGCGGCGTTGATTTCCGCCACTCAACACGCAATGCCTCAAATTCGGCGGAAAGTGGGGAACGGAAGTGGAACGGAGTGTCTTAACACTAGGTTTCCAGGTTTCCCTCTGCCTACCCTGTCTCGTGCGGGATATAGCATGAGCTAAAAAAAAAAGACAAATAAAGTTTTAGATAGTAATCTGACAAATAAAGGTATCAACTACGCAAAAAAAAAATTGATTATCGGGCATATAAGGCTACCCGGTACTATATCTGCTAGTGGTGAAACGGTCCTTAATATTACGGTCGGTACGTATAATGCATTTACGAGTAAAAGGAACTAATAAATCAGAAAATAAAAAAAATAACGAAGATAATTCAAAATAGAAAAAAAATATCACTTATTTATTTAGTTTCAGACTTTTTACACATTATGTACGTTTTTTTTACAATAGTATATCCTTTACACTGTCTAATATTAATATAAATACTTATTCAGATATAAATAATAAAATTTCAATTTAAAAAGACTTCAAAGTAAAGGAATCCCAACAAAACGAATAAATTTGAATAAACAAAACAATAACAACTAACTCGTAGTAATTTCTCATCGCTCTCCCTCGACGTAATTGCAGGATCTTCTTGAGCTCGGAACAGGCCTTCGCTGAAAGCTCGGAACGTTGTGCTTGAACGTTTATCATTTACATATTTAAACTGAAACGGCAAAGTTTGTAATTAAATTGACAGTTTGATATTTACTTTAGGAAACTTTAAATTCAGGCCTGTCATGGCGTAGCGGCTCAAATGTGTGACTGTAAACGACAGGTTGTGGGTTCGATTCTCACTCGAGGAAATGTAATAGTTAATATTTAAATATTTAACGTTTTCATTCCTTCGCTCTGATAACGAGGCAAATCGGTATTGAGTTCCACCACTCACACACGCAATGCCTCAAATTCGAAAGAAAGCGGGGAACTAAACGGAGTGTCTTAACATTAGGTTCCCAAGTTCCCTCTGGCTACTCTGCCATGTTCGGGATACAGCGTAAAGCGAGTCGTGAGTGAGTGAGTAACTTTAAATTTAAAATATTATTAAATATAGAATAGACATAGTAACCACACTCTCTCAGCTTCACGCTGTACCATGCACATGACAGGGTAGGCAGAGGGAACATGGGAACCTAATGTTAAGAAACTCCGTTCTTTTCTCCACTTTCCGCCAAATTTGAGGCATTGCGCGTTGAGTGGCGCATAACGTAATAGACAAAATTAAATTAAGAAGGTAATTGTATTTATTTCAATATAAAGTTGTATTTATTAGTTACATAAATCTGTTTATATAAATAAAGAAGCAGTGATTTATATGAATTGGATTTTAGAATTAAAATAGTATATAGGGTTTCATTCTTTTATATAACGTAAATCTTCATATATTTTTAGATATCAAGTATGGTGGTCATGAAACATGTTTAATTCTTTCCATTTATTCATAAAGTCTTTGTCCCTGCAAATTATCTAAATAGACAAGAAAGAAGAAATATTTTAAATATTAAAAAAAAAATCACTTAAGTACAGAACACGAACGAATCCACAAACATTGTATTCAAGTCTTTAGTCTTCAATTGTAGTACGATAGTACATATAAAAAGTATTTGAAATTGAAAAAAAAAAAGAAACAAATACTAATTTTGAAAACGTTCAAAAATTTTAACGTAGCGGGATTTGAACCCGCGCTTCTTGGACTCCGCTCAAGCGCTCTGACCAATTCAGCCAAAAATTATCATCAAGCTATAGTTAGAATTTATTTATGTTAAAAATACCGTATAATCATGAAGGTTATCAGTCAGGAGACCAGGAAACTTCTGCTTCCAAGCTTGAGCCAATTGCTGAGTGGAAATGTAACCATCGCTCGTTAAGTCGCCAGCGAACGTCATGTTCTGTCGTGGATTCCATTGCCAGCGTTCTAGAAGGTTCACGTCAGATGTGCACATACGCATCTAAAACAACAATGATTATTTTAGCTTTTTTCTGCTCCAAAAGATACATTATTCAGCTATAGAAAAGTACATTATTGTAGAACCATATGAAGGTTGACACAGCATGCTAGATATAAAAATAATCAAAAAAATATATATATTTTTAGAGATGTTTGGTTAGTTTGCAGTTAGATACTGCAAGCATTTTCTTTTAAAAACATTGAAACAGACGTTAAAGATATAAATTCGTGGTACAGCAGAATTGGCAACCGAGGACTGTTTTACGCAAGGGAATGTGGATAGGTTTTATTATGTTACATAGTGTTAAGAAATTCCGTATTAATAGGCAGAACTCAACGGTGCTTTTGCCTTTTATCAGAGCAAAGAAATGAAATTATTAAATATTTCTTTACCTCGAGTGGGGATCGAACCCACAACCAGTCGCGATTAAGTCACACGCTTGCGACTCTTCGCTATTACAGGCATCACTGCTCTTTCTTTTATGTAAATCATTTAATAAAAATAAAGTTTCGTTTATGGGTATTCATTTTCATAGAAGTTATTGAGTAAGCTGTATAAGCTTATATATTTAGTGTATGGAGGAAAGATGATTGAAATTGCATATTTACATCTTTTAAAGTCCTTTTTAGAATAGACTTTGCTGTTCTCATGAATCGCAAATCGTAAAACCATTTAAATTTAACATGTAGATATAAGATGGAAAACACATGAATAATGTGTAACAACAAAATTCTTCAATATACTACTACTCTAATACCATTATGGTTATATATAAAGTATTTTAGTACGACTCTAATTCACGTGTTATTGTTAATTTTGTCATTACCAATTACCGATACTGAAATCGACTTTTAAAACTTTAAATATATTATTTAATACTAGCGACCCGCCCGCGGCTCGTCCGTATGAATTAAACTACAAAATCACTATTTTGGACACTATAACATTAGGACCTTTAAAAGTTTTTTTTTTAGCTTCACACTGTATCCCGCACGAGGCTGGGTAGGCAGAGGGAACCCGGGAACCTAGTGTTAAGACACTCCGTTCCACTCTCATTCCCCACTTTCCGTTCTCTTAGTTTATCTGGACTACTAAGGTTCTATTTTTGTTGAGGAAAATTTCAAAATTGAATAAGTATATCTTTAATCATGCACAGGCTTATTAGCTAAAAAACGTAAAAGTTCTATTCAAGTAGTTTCGACAAAGTGCGTGTAGCAACAGACAAAGATACATAAATCTTTTCAATAAATCTTTTTTTTTCATCGTCACGCTGTATCTCTGTAGGGTAGGTAGCGGAATTTAGGTACCTAGTGTTAAGACACTCAGTTCCGTTCCCCACTTTCCGATAAATGTGAGACACTGCGTGGCGCTCCGGAACTGAAAACATTAAATATTATTAAAACCCTGTCGCGTTTACAGTCACACGTTCGTGCCGCTACGCCATGATAGGCTTAAAAAAATATCATACATATTTCGATCTAATAATATTTAATATACAAACACACTTTTTGCTATTATACTATAGTAAATGTAATAACATAAAGCACTAGAAGTCCCACTGAGATATAGCAAGGCCATTTACTGATGGCCACTGTACATGAATATTAGCATATAGTATGTAAGACTTGTACGATTGACTACTACTGTATTTACATAAGCAAATTCTTGACAGAATGCGTTAAAATTAAAAAAAAAATCATCAATTTATGATTTTTTTTTTATCACAAACACTCAGGAATCATACTTACATACTCATATAATACAGAACTTAACTACCGGCACGTAATCTTTCATTCATTATGTATGTACACGTACAATATAATTTATTACGAATTTCTTTTCATCCTTACTTTGTGTCGTCATTCATATATTGAATAAATAAACTTATTTATATCAATGCTTCTTTTTATCTGCTAGTCACCTAATTACAACATAAAAATTGATTATACGTTTACGACTTCCGGTTAGACTTCCGATTCAAAAATCAAATATCAAATAAATAACCAACAAAATTACCTAACAAAAAATCAATACGAATATTATATGTTGCATACATATTTATAGTTATTATATGACACTTGAGCAGTAAATTAATCTAGAGCTGTAAATATATTAAGTTAACTTTACGTTTAATGAGCTCGTTTTCAAGAAAACTGACTTCCGCACGTACCTACTGTTGTTGTTTTGATACGTACGGCACATTATTTTATACAAAGTCGTGCAGGTAGTGCTAAGTCATTATATACATTCTTTGCATATTTCAACGTATTTGATTGTTGAAATTCATACGAAATTCCTCTTTAATAATATTTTCTACAGCAAGAATCATATAAATCTACACTTTATTTAAATTGATTGATAAATGAAATAGGGCCTGTTGTGGCGCAGAGGCACAAGCGTGTGACTGTAACCGACAGGTTCTGGGTTCGATCCCGAGTCGAGGAAATGAAATATTTAATATTTTCAATTTAAAATATTTAATGTTTCATTTCTTCGCTCTGGTAATAAGGCAAAAGCGCGGCGTTGAGTTCCGCCACTCAACACGCAAAGCCTCAAATTCGGCGGAAAGTGGGGAACCGAAGTTGAACAGAGTGTCTTAACACTAGGTTCCCGGGTTCCCTCTGCCTACCCTGCCTCGTGCCGGATACAGCGTGAAGCTAAGAAGATAAATGAAATAGTAACGCCAATATAATTTATTTAGTTCGACAAAATTGCTATATTTTTTAATATTTTTGCCTAACTTTTTGTTTTTAATGTACACATATAGTCTTAACAGTGATAACTAGAAAGAAATTTTGAACAAGAAAGTTTTGATTAGTAAATAAAATACTGCAATTCAAGAGGCCAAAGCCGCAGGCTGAACTCTAGTTATCTATACGTAAATATATAACTTCCATGGCATTGTAGATAGCTACATATTAAAAACATCGTTAGAAATTAAATATACAAAGGTATTTTAGTTATTATAATTTATATACATATTTATCAATATATTTAAATTAATAGTATTCACGTGGATTACATAATTCGACTGACGCGCTACAAACGGGCAAGTAAACAGGTTAGGTGTTATGATTCATCGCCTTGGTCCTCGTTGGGTAACTAGTTATCGCAATTAAAATTTTTATTGTGACGGATTGAAGGAATTTATTATTTCTTATTTAAACTATACATAGATTACTATCTAGTGGCTAGATAGCTTAAATGATTTCATAGCCTCAGACAACCCTATATATATTTTTTGTAATGAAAAGGAAAAGGAACTTTTAAGGATAGTAATCTATGTATAGTATATATAGAAATAATAAATTCCTTCAATCCGTCACAATAAAAATTTTAATGAAAAGGAAAAGGAAAAGGAAAAGGAACTTTTCACAAGGAAAGGTAAGAATGTTGGAATTTGTTATTAAGAAATGACAGATTTAACATATTTGACAGTTTTAAAATACATTAACAACAATTATTATTTAAAAAAAAAAAAAACTTCACATTGTTAAACTTTACTTACGTTTGTTTCTCGGAAATTGCCATTTCTATAGTTGGCTAGGATGTTATTTTTGAAGTCCGTCAATTTTTGAAGGTTGGCTATTTCGTCTGCTTCCGGGTTGTGGGAACCGTGTCGGTTCATCAACCATATGGCCAAAGGTTGGCACCCTGTAAGGGAATGTAAAGATTTTTTGACATTTCAAAAAAAAAAAAATAAAGATGCTTGTGTAGTTTATAATGTATTATAATAAAAATGTTAATCCGCATTTAGGAAACAAAAATATTTATTTAACAAGTGTATAAGAATTTCGAAAATTTATGAGAACGTATGGCTTTTTGATCAGAGCGCATAGACACATTCCAAAAGGCACGGTTCCAGCTACGATCAAAATTTTGTAAAAACAAATATGTACGTTTTCTTAATAAGTAGTAAATTTTTAAGTCTTGATTAATATTTTTAAACATAAAACCGGAAATCATAACATCAATTCTTACAAAAATGCTACTATATCTATTATTGCCATAGTGTTGGTATGGTATGTTGGTATATAATTACTTTTTTGCTATTAAATTTTAAAATATCCAGATATGTTTCATTTAGTTCTCGATTTACCACTTTATCCACAAAGTGAGCGGTACTCTCTCACTGGGTCATAGCAATATAATAATCAATTTTAATGCCTGTCGAGGCACCGGGCCATAAGCGTGTGACTGTAAGTACGATAGATTGTTGGTACGAGTATACGTTGGTACTCGAGGATCTGAAATATCATTATTTTACAAATTGTTACAAGTACAAATATTTAATGTTTTCATTTCTACGCTCTTGTGATATGCCAAAGTGCGCTGTTGAGTCAGCCAGTCAGCCACTCAACATGTAATGCCCTAATGCCTCTAATTCGGTGGAATGGAAAAATCTATTTTAATATACTTTCTTTCTTTATTTTCTTTGAGCTGCATTAAATGTTCAAAATCATAAATCAGCATTAACATTAACCGCTGGCCTCATCAATTTAATGAAGGCCGTATCCCTGTTAATGTCCATTTGACATGGCCTTTAAGAACTAACACAATTTGTAACTATCTTTATAAAAAGTAAAACAGTTTTGAGTTAAAATAACTATTTTTACTATGCTTTTTTTAAAGTGTTATGCCACACTTAGGACAGAAAATACTAAACTTAAATTTAAAAAGCGTATAAAAATTTTGAACGAAGCAGGATTTGAACCCGCGCCTCTGGAACGGTATTCCAGAGGCGCGGGTTCAAAATTTTTATACGCTTTTTAAATTTAAGTTTAGTATTAAAATAACTATTTTAATAAAAAATAAAGAATTGCCAGTTATAAATTGAGAAGTCAGCCAGGACATTTTATATATTTAACAATAAAAAAATATATAAACATACAATATACCATATTATTTATCTTATTAATATTTTTTTGCGGCACACAGTATCTCGAATATAACAGAGTAGGTAGAGTGAGCAACTCTGATATCTAATTAACTTTATGTCTAATTTTCAAGACAATCCCTGTTTATTGGTAGAACTTAACGCCGCGTTTTGTTCTTGCGTTGGAATCGAACCTATAACAGGCCCATTGAATATCAGACCACTGCTTCGCCTTAAATATGTATCTTAAAGAAATGAGAAATATCAATTATATTAATCAATATGATCCCCGTGCAGCTAACACTATTATATCCCTAATGACAAACCATTTATTTGCAAGCGGGGTGACCGATCATGTGTGCTTAATGAATGTAGGTCACAGTTAACAAGCATAAGCTGTTATACTCGTGAACTCTAAGCCTTTAACGCTGCAGATAAAAAAAGAAAATATATTAGAATATATTTAGAGACACAGATAAAAAGTATGTATATTTTTTATCTGTGATTAGTAATGCGGTTTTCCACTTGTCTTACGCCTTTCAGCTTTGAAAAATCGAAACAGTTTGAAATTTATATTCTAGAAAAAATTATAAGCATCTGTTTGAAAGATCAGCAGGACAATATCTCTCGTTTAGGCTATGAAGGTACTTATATTTTTTCAACCCCATTAATAGAGCGTTTTTTATAAAGTTAATTTAAATACATATATCTATATTTATATCAGCTTTACCCTGTATTCCGCACATGGCAGGGTAGGCAGACGTAATTGGCATAATTCGCTCTCTACTCTCCGCCGAATTGAAGGTATTGCGTGCTGTTTAGCGGAACTCAACGGCGCGTTTTGCCTTGTTACCAGAATGGAAAAAAAATAAATAGTTAATTTCCTTGAGTAATTATCGAACCCACAACCTGTCGCATTTATTTAATTAAAATTTATATTAAATAAATATACAAATGATAATAAGAAATCTACAAAATCACAGTATTATACTCAACTTTAGTGTTATTGTTTTGGACATATCCTAACTGCAAATAAATAATATTTCAAGCAAATATTCAGATTCCTTAGTCTTTTATTATATGAAAAGTATACAAATGCTCAAGATACTGGGCGGACGATTATTTAAAGTTCTATGACCTACAGTCGACGGTACGTTGTCAATAACGGTATGGTATACAGCAATTGAATACACAGACCGACTGTCACGCAAATGTCGTTACTATTCAAATGTTAATTTGATGATATGTTTTAACAAAACGTTTTTGTATCGCGGTTTTAGTATGTTTTGTTAATTTTTTATTTATTGTAGAGATAATAACGCATATAGATAATGTTAGTGTTTAAAAAAATACTCTAAATACCCAAACTAAGTAAAAAAGCAAAATTGCCTTTTATAAAATGGCTTCGGTACGGAGCGTTAGTTACTAACAATGAACGATGAATAACTTTTGTAAGCTTTTTTTGTACGTAACCGTTTCATTTTTGTAGAATTTTAGAGACTGTATTATTTTTTGATTTTTACTTTACATTCACCATAAACAAGGATAGACTAGTATTGTAGCATTGTTAAGTTTTTCATTCATCTTTGTTTCTTTCAATCATCTTTTAGAAGTCGTTAACCTTATATATTTTTTAACTTGACGTATTGCTTCGTTTAGCAGGCCACGCCGGGAAGATCTACAGTCAAAACATTCCATTTTTCTCTAAGCCAACTTAGTTAAATTCACCGAGTTGTTAACTACAATTAAGTGTGTTTTTTTAGATTACTTACTGTACTTCTTACTTAGCTAAATCTATATCCATAATAAGGTAATTCTGTAAGTTATCGCTGAAGTATAAATATAAGTATAAGTATAAGTAAGTGTAAGTATTCTAAGGAGATTTTAAATTTAAAAATGAAATTTTAAATTTAAAAATGAAGTGATTTTAAAACAATTTTCACTATTATATTTTGACAACCTTTCTTTCACATTTAGTCTTATTTAAATCAGTTGATAAATAAAAAAGTTACGTCAGTTGTTCGATAAAATTGCTATGATTTTGTTATTAATTTGACTGAAATTTTAGTTTTTAATGTCTAATAGATATGGTCTAAAAAAGGGATAACTTTATTAGAACAAGAAAGTAATTGAGATTAGTAAATAAAATCGTATAATTCAAGCGGGCGAAGCCGCCGTTGATGCAGGTTCCAAAATTATTCCAAATAATAATAATCTAAAAAAACTGTCTTGTTCATCATAAGTTATCTTAATAATTTAAATTATTTATGAAATTCGATTGGAATAAAAAATATTAGAGCCATTCTTATTATAAGGGAAAATTCTTTAACCACCGGTTGCAAGTACCCTGTAAAGTAGTTGGCCATAATCCCGCTACATTCATATGTTTTTACATGTTATATGTAAATATAGTATTTCTTTCCGAAGTGTGGATAAATACTTTAAAAATACCTAGTAGAAATATATCAATGCACTTTGCCTCGAAAATCTTCAAGAATTTACTTTCATAACGTGAATCTAAGACACAATATTTTATTATAAAAATACTAGTTAGTTATATATTTAAATCAGTCTTTTGCCTTTTTTTTTAAAGAAAAATAGCAAAGGTGAAAAGAAAATATACTCTGAATGGAGTTTAAGATGTTCATTAAATCGTTAATATCACTATAATCTACTACATGTAACGTTATAGGTCGATATTTTGCAGTACTTAGTGATTTCTTTATAATCTAAAATATTAAAGAAATCGGATTAAAAGGGAACAGAACGGAGTGTCTTAACACTAGGTACCAAAGTTCTCTCTGCCTACCGCGCCATATGCGGGATACAGCGTGAAGCCAAAAAAGGTATAGGGTACCGAAATGGGGACAATACCTACCGCTTGGTAATACCTATAAATAAGAAACATTAAAATGATTTACGTGTTCTACGTCCGCGTTTTGTAATTTTATATTAGTATAGGTACTCTATAATTTTTTATTTTATGTTTTTTTTTAGCTAGGCTAGGGTAGGCAGAGGGAACCCGGGAGCCTAATGTTAAGACACTCCGTTCCACTTCCGTTCTCCACTTTCCGCCGAATTTGAGGCATTGCGTGTTGAGTGGCGGAACTCAAGCCGCGCTTTGCCTTATTACCAGAGCGAAGAAATGAAACATTAATTAAATTGAAAATATTAAATATTTTTACTATGTTTTAAAGTGTTATTCCACACTTAGGACAGAAAATACTAAATTTAAATTTAAAAAGCGTATAAAAATTTTGAACGAAGCAGGATTTGAACCCGCGCCTCTGGAATACCGTTCCAGCGCTCTGACCACTAAGCCATTCGTTCTCACCGAGCTCCGTCGAAATTCTTATACGCTTGTTACAACTTATTTTTGTTGTTAGCATCTCTGTAGGGAGATTTTTACAAATATCCGCTACCCAAAGACAACTCATAAGAATTATCGTTTGGCAAGAGAGAATACTATTTACTTTAATATTTTTACTATGTTTTAAAGTGTTATTCCACACTTAGAACAGAAAATACTAAACTTAAATTTAAAAAGCGTATAAAAATTTTGAACGAAGCAGGATTTGAACCCGCGCCTCTGGAATACCGTTCCAGCGCTCTGACTAACTAAGCCATTCGTTCTCACCGAGCTCCGTCGAAATTCTTATACGCTTGTTACAACGTATTTATGTTGTTAGCATCTCTGTAAGGAGATTTTTACAAATTTCCGCTACCCAAAGACAACTCGTAAGAATTATCGTTTGGCAAGAGAGAATACTATTTATTTTAATATTTTTACTATGTTTTAAAGTGTTATTCCACACTTAGGACAGAAAATACTAAACTTAAATTTAAAAAGCGTATAAAAATTTTGAACGAAGCAGGATTTGAACCCGCGCCTCTGGAATACCGTTCCAGCGCTCTGACCAACTAAGCCATTCGTTCTCACCAAGCTCCGTCGAAATTCTTATACGCTTGTTACAACTTATTTATATTTCATTTCCTCGACTGGGGATCGAACCCAGAACCTACGCTATATTGTGAAAATAATAATGAATTTGTTAAAACTATTTCTTTTTCGAAATAAGTTATAAAATTATACTCTTTTTTATTTGCATCTAATGTTTGTCCCCTAAGAAAGTGCTATTTCTATGAAGGAACATTATATATGACAGTTACAAGGGAAGTGTTATTATTAACATAATAATGTTATATAATATTTATGTTTTTAATATGTTAATAAGATTTTAATTGCTATCTTACAATAACATAAGTAAGTAAGTACATAGAAAAAAGAAGAGCTGGCATTGACGTCATATATTTTATTGTAATAAATTAATTTAATCAAACAAATCTTTCATACGGATTAATGTATGAAATAGTAGTAAAATAGCCGTCATGGGACGCCTGGCAGATGTGAAACATCGTGTATGTACAAGTAATATGCATAAAAGATGATATTATTACAGGAATTAAATATAGCCTAATGAGAGGCAACCTGCTTCATACATGTGCACCCACCTCCCCTTGCTGTTTCGCCGTGCGACATATATCGGCCGGCGGCCATCATTCATTTTAATACCAATTACAATTTTAAATTCGTAATATCTTTTGAATGGATTGTCCGATTAGAATAAAATAAAAAGTTACTTATAGCTATTGAAACGATCTTGCTCAATAAATAATTTATTTGGATAAGGATTAATATTCGACGATAATATGATCAATAAACTTAGGCTAATAATTTTAATTACTTTTATTCTATGGAAAATTGGTTATAATGGCTAAAATATAAATGTTTGGTTTATACTATCGCGGACTTTTTTGTAGGCATTATTGAGTTCTACAACTTTTCTATACAAATCAACCATACATCTCTAACCATTTAGGCAGCGTTCGCGAGAATCGCTAACATACGGCAGTTTTTTCGTCGACTTACTCCACAATTTTCACTACCACGAAAAATCCTATCTATTTTCCGGCATAAAATATAGCCTATACGGATTCGGAAGAGTCCCTCTAAGTAATCGTAAAAGAAATTTTGAAATCGGCCCAGTACAAACATACAAAAATACAAAGGTTTCCTCTTTATAATATTAGTAAAGATAGCGTGGCGTCCCGTCGCCACGCCAACAATTCGGTTTACAAGTGATCCTATAGATGTTTCACATCAAAAAAACATAATAAAAAAATGTAACAAATCTCAGTTAATCGTTTATAACAAAGAAAAATGTAGTTCAGTTCTTATTCGATATGAGTAACAATGTGTCACATTATGCGTAAGAACCTAGAGATAGACACGGTTATTTATTTTAAATAGTTTCTGTACGAGTATATGGCACTGACTGTAAACACTGTGTTGTCAATTCGATCCCTGCTTGGGTGAATACAAATTATAAAATAAAAGTAAAGACAGAAATAGATCAGCATACCATCCTAGATTAATAAACTAACTATTTAAATTTTCAAATTTTATTTCAATTTTTACCCTCGACGCAAAAAGGGGCTGCTTTAAGTTTGTAATGTATGAATAAACCAAATTGAATGTGATTTTTTAATCGAAAGCCTTGTCTATGCTTGGTGGTTTTTATCTATGTTTAACGAATTAGCTGCTTAAAAATTACAAGCAATTTGCCAAGTAATATAATAAATATATGCAACGGTTGTAGATTCTAATTTCATTCTGAGTAAAGTTTAAAGTTTGTTTAAATTAAATAAACTTTTCCGGTTGGATTAAATAAACAATGGTTTTGAATTTCAATTGGCATGTTTATTTTTAAATAAATAATTTAAAGAACATAATTTTCACATACAATTATTCATAATAGGGGAAAATATTTAATAATAGTATTGATTAACATGAGAATATCAAATAGGCATGTAAAGAACTTTCAAGGTAAACGTATAAATATAATTAGTAATGTTCCATCAGAGAGCTACGCTTATAAAGAGTTCGTTTTGTGATGTGATAATCAATGAGTCATATAAATTAAGCAATATTGTTTAAGTTTTTAGGGATTTCATGAAGGACAGACTAGTGATATCTATATAGGAAAACGTATTGGTATATACATTTTCATAGATTTGAGGCTTGTCGTGGCGCATGGGCACAAGCGTGTGACTTTAAATGCGACAGGTTGTGGGTTCGTTTCCCACTCGAAATTAAATTTTGAATATTTTCAAATCATATCGGTGCTCTGGTAACAAGGCAAAGCGCGGCGATGATTTTCGTCACTCAACACACGATGACGACGATCAAATTCGGTGAAAAGTGAGCAATAGAACAGAGTCTAGTAACACCAGGTTCCCTAGTTCCTCTGCAGAACAAAAGGAAAAATCCTAATAGATAAAGTAATTAATTCTATATATAACTAAGTATTTAAGCTTCTCTCTCGCACAGCAATATCTTTTAATAAAAAAGTTAGTTTTTGAAAATTAAACTAACCAGTTAAATTTTGGACAAGAGGGCAGTTCAGTAATATGAAATGCCCAAAGAGCCTTGGTTATAGAAGCCTGAGATTAGTCGTAACCGCATTTAAGACAGAACAAATAATATATACCTCCACAGAATAGGTAATAGGCATTTGTATTTATTCACACAACGTATTATTTAAATTATCAATGATATAAGTTACATTTACTTATTTCATTCGTAGTAAGGATACTATGGCTGTTGCTTTATACTAGAAAATATAAAAAATAAATGTACAAATCAATAATATAATTACCAATTAAAGTTCTTGCCTACTTAAATCGTCACTCTGTACGGCATTTTTTTGTTTTCCTTAAGTAACTGAGATTCTTACTATACTGTAAAAGTAATTATTCATTGTTCCTAGCTGCCTGCATTTACATTTACCAGGTATCATGTCATTTCCTTTTAAAGTATGTAATAGTCACTTAATAGAATGTAAAGGCTTTATACGTCTAACTAAGGCAAACAATGCGAATCTGGCTTGGAATGGTGATGAATTAATTATTATAATTACTGTATCTATTGAAAGATGTCTCATTTAACTACTTTATTTTGCGACAATAATCAATAGAATCCGGATTTATGTACAACAATTGTAGTTAATTTATTATGTTTAACGCTGCAGCTTTGTAAATGGTGATGGTGGATGTAGTGTTGAAAATTACAGTCAAAACTTCTATTTCTTTAGTTTCGTAAGTATAGCAATAGAGCAAATTCATTACCTACAAGTTAAAGTTCAATTTGAAAGTTTTAGCCGCGACCAGGCAGAACTAGTTAGTTAGATAGTTAGTTATTAGTTTTAATCTTTCATTATTTTCTGTAGCTCTTTATTTTCCCCATTCTACTTTAATTATATTTCACATCGTTTATAGATACGCTTCTAAGATACTAAGTATAAGTGTGAAAGTTTTTCTATTATTTAACGAAAGAAATAATAAAAAATATCTATATATATTTGTAAGTATTTAATTTAAACTTTTATTTAGTTTAACTATTTTTTTATAGCTTCACGCTGTATCCTGCATGTAGCAGGGTGAGCGGAGGAACTTGTTTCCCAAAACCCGGGAACCCGGGAACCTAGTGTTAAGACACTCCGTTCCACTTTCGTTCCCCACTTTCCCCCGAATTTGAGGCAATGCGTGCTGAGTGGCGGAACTCAACGCCTTGGTGCCAGAGCAGAGGAAAAGAAAACATTAAATACTTAATTTAAAAATATTTAATACATCATTTCCTCGAGTGGGGATCGAACCCACAACCCGTCGTTTAAAGTCACACTCCTATGCCGCTGCGCCACGACAAGCCTCATTTATTTCATCACGTGTTTAAATACAAAATTTGCTGCCTACACACGCATACGCATTGTAGGTACATTGTCATTACACATTGTACAGTGTCCTTCAGCTATTTCTATGGTGTCTATGAGGAACATAAAATGCAGTCACCTCGTTACCTTACAGATTACGTAACGAACGCTTGGATGTGATCCAAATTTTGTTAATGTTACTAATTAATTTGTTCAACTAACTTTTTAAATAACATGACACAGTCGTTTTATTATACTGAATGACATCTGTCATATTTAGGAATTGCTCAATTAAAACGTCATAATATGGTTTCTATAATAGTAAATTTGTTTTTGTTTTTAAATTACAGGGCAAAAGTTTTTATTAGATGCTTCGTGCTATATTCCGTTAAGTAGAGTAGGCATAGGAAACTTTGGGAACATAGGGTTAACGAACTTCGGTCCGTTTTCTATTTTATGCGCCACCACAGACGTCACAGGAAACGTAAATATTATATTAAAAAGTCATCTAAAAAATATTTAATTTAACTACAAATTATTATTTAAGCCTAATTATATTTTGGTTGCTCATTTAATGCGTCTTGAGATCAAAAATGTTTAAGCAAATATTTAAATTAACTTTTTTTAATAAGATCATGTAATAACTTACCAGGAACATCATAAGCTTTATTCAGCGGTATTCCTACACTGGCGAAGGTGTACGCAGTTTTTGTTCCAAAGAGGAGGTAGGGTTCTTCATCAGCGGACTGGCATGTCTCCTGGCCACACACCAGTGTCAAGAGCGTGAGAACGCCCAAAAACGCTAACCGCATTATGTGTGACTGAAATCGATTATTTGGAACTTACAACTTAATTTACGTTATATTTGTATCTTTGAAATCTATGAGTACTTATAATAAATCTGATACTGTTCACTGTCTGTACATGGAAGAGATAATAAAAATTGGGGACGTTTATTAATGCAATAGGTCCTAAAATTGTGTTTTGTCTTTTTATCTGTTTGTCTGTGCGCTTGTACCCGTTAATTTCAGTAATGGGTAATTAGATTAGAATGCAGTGTTCATTATTATACTTTAAGATTTTTCATGTTTTGAGTTTTGAATTTTAACATAAAAAATTGTAAAAATTTGTATAAAATATATTTCCACACACTGTAGATTTATATATAGCTGCCTGAATATTTAAAACTTTAATAAAGATTTTTTTTTTAAAAAAAAAAGGCTTTTTAATTTTTATTTAAGCTTAAAAATTAGGCTGGACTTAATAATTATTTCCATATTAAATGAATTAACTGTCTACTTTATAATATGGCAGGTAGAAAATATTGAGGCACTCGTTGTTGAATTACAATTACTATAATTTATTAAGGAGTCCACATCGTTAACACAATTTGTTGACATAAATAAATATTAATTTCATAATTGCTATTGGATCAGGTTAATTGCTATTGTACTTGGTTTTTAATATTTTGTATTTAGATATCCATATGTTTTTAATTATTATGACCATAATTGATTAAGTTTCAATTCCAGCAATCTTTTGTGGCTTAGTACATATTTTTTATTTTCTGTTTATCCGTGAAGACTAATTGGGGTGGCAAAAATTTTAGTAAATATAACTGTTGTTTATCTTGGATTATACTGATAATTATACAATACACTAAATGTGCACCCTAATAATGCAACAATAAGCTATCTTGGTAATATACATTACAGCATATACATTAAATGATTAAATTTTATTTAAAGTATTCGTTTTAATATAAGTTTTATTAACTTTTTATAATGAGACGTGATCATACTCTACATACGTATATTTTTAAACGTTTATATATTTATGGATTTTCATGCATAATTAATTATATCAAATATTAATTGAAATACAAGAGACAATTTATTTTTTTCTATATTTTATTCATTTTAGTCACAAATATCAGTATTTGAATTTTTTAAAGCCAATATCATTTATTGACTGTAAATATAATTAATTTATATCTAATTAAAATACAATATGATTTAATTAAAAAAAGATCATTTATAACTTCTTGTTAAAAAATAAATATTTATGGTCCCCTGTGTAACATGATTTTTCTAGACGTGGAATTGTTTAAACAAAATACAAAGTTAGTGAATAACAACTGAATATTTACTAATTTATAAAACAAAACAAAAATACACTATCACACCAATAAAATTAATAAAATCACACCTCAATATTATATTCTTCGCGGAATTTAGAACAGTTTTTAATCTGTACAACTAAACGCGGGAAACGCGACGTACTTCATTCAATAGTGCGAGAGAACTGGCCGCAATTACGAAACAGGCTTTTGAATATTGTGCCTATCTAGCGATGTAAAACCTATCACACCATTCATCTTTTAATAAACAGAAAGTTTATTTTTCTGCCTCATTTTTGTTAAATAATGTGTTGTATTTTACCTATGTATGCCAAATGTTAATGTTTATGTATCTAAGAAGAGCTTTTCAAATATTTTTCTTCATTCTAATTTTTGCTTTTTATATGCCTTCGTGCAGCTTATCTGTAATGTCTGCGGTATTTTGCTTTATACTTATGAAAAAAGTTACTTCAAAAAAAGGCTTTAGAAGTCGGTAAACGTTATAATATATTTTGAAGAGTCTAGTCTTTCAGTTTATCATATAAAAAAATAAATAAACTTTTGATTTTTATAGTATTTTATTCTTAAACCACTTTCAAACCTATTGTGCAGTTTGAACTTTTATTTACCACTAGCGACCAGCTACCTGTTTGAATTACATTTTAATAACGTTATCACTTTCAAGATAATATTGAAATTGTTTCAGCTTTATTTCAGCTATAAAAAAATACATTTTAAATGATGAACTAGTTAAACTAAAACAAACACAAATAGTTAAGGGGAGGGTGCCAAAATATAATGGTGAAAACTGCATTGAAGTCTGGTTAGCCGTTTTTGAGATTAGCGTGTTAAAAGACAGAAAAAAAAGAGGCCTGTCGTGGCGCAGCGGCACAAACGTGTGACTGTAACCGACAGGTTCTGGATTCGATCCCCAGTCGAGGAAATGAAATATTTAATATTTTCAATTTAAATATTTAATGTTTCATTTCTTCGCTCTGGTAATAAGGCAAAGCGCGGCGTTGAGTTCCGCCACTCAACACGCAATGCCTCAAATTTGGCGGAAAGTGGGGAACGGAAGTGGAACGAAGTGTCTTGACACTAAGTTCCCGGGTTCCCTCTGCCTACCCTGCCTCGTGCGGGATACAGCGTGAAGCTAAAAAAAACAAATAAAATAAAAACCACTATTTTTACATTATAATTTTTCATCTATCATGCTATCTTTTTTGACATATCTTTCATGAACAGACAGTGAGTAGTTGCATATTGGTTACCAGTATATTAGACAACTGTGACATAGTAAATATATAAAAAAAATATTTTACAACTGCATTAATCTATAAATTTAATAATTAATTAATGAATGAATTTAATAATATATTGTAAAATGATGAGTACATAAATGTCAAAATAGTTTTAAAATTCTTTATAAAAGTGTAATTAGTAATTATGAGATGACCTCATGTCCCTACAGAAAATGGAACGTGAGGTAATCTATTAAGCCCAACATTAATTACCTTATTTAGCTTTGAACTTAGGATTTTTTTTATATTTATAAGTATTATATATATAGTGAGCAGAAAGTTCTAACCATTTCGTCGAAAATAATTAAGTTAAATTTAATTTTGCATTAACATATATAGTTGTTATCCTAATATTAATAATATTATAAATATGTAAATTAATATAGATGGATGTTAAACGCTATATAAAATATGATAAAACGTTACATTTATATAGCTTAAGTGTATATGTTACAATTTATGTAATGATTTAATAATAAGTAATGAATTAAGATAAGCAGGCGAAGCCACGTGCGAGTCGCTAATACATAATAAGAAAGTTTTTTTAATACATATATAAAAAAGTAATATATTTTTTAATTATTTATAAAGGAAAATCTCTATTTTTATAAATTGGTAAAGTCTAAAGCTACCACAGCCGCACTATACAACGCCATCATAAGAAAATGACGCACACAGTTCAGCCTATTTTCCGCACGATTGTCTCGCTTTTGCTTTGAAATGAAATGATAAATGGTTGTGAGAGAATATTTTTCGTTATAAAATATTTGTTATACAACCTAACATACTTAGTATTTATTAATTACTTACTTCACTGTTGTGGATTGCGGTATGTGCTGCTTCAAATACCACCTTATTCTTAAAATATTGAAAATTAAGACTTAGCATTCCTGATATAAGGTATGACGTGGCGCAGCGGCAAAAGCGTGTGACAGGAAACGACAGGTTGTGAATTCGATCCCCACTTGAGGAAATGAAATATTTTCAAATTAAATAGTTCTGCCACTCAACACGCAATATCTCACATTAACACTAGGTTCATAAGTTTTCTCTGCCTACCCTGCAATGTGCGGGATACAGCGTGAAGCTGAACGAAAAAACACTTTGGTAACAAAGTAAGCCGTGGCGTTGAGTTCCTCCATTCAACACGCAATGAATCGCGACGCAATCGGCCGAAAGAGATGAACGCCTTGGAGTCCCTTAACACGATGTTCTTAAGTTCCATACAACGTGAAAATAAAAAAAAAACTTTAGTAACTACAGATTGATTTGTTAAGAAATTACTTTATATTTGAGGTCGTGTATATTTGGAATTTTGATAAGAAAGAAGAACAAATAATGAACGTCACATTTTGTATATATTATGTGGGCCCCACAAAATACAAACAAAACGATGGTCTACTCATTAGATATTACGTAGTGATACTATAAATCTTATTTTCTATTTTCTATTTATATTAGCATCAGTCGTTTCTCTGTATCTCTCCTCTCTCAGAACTCATACGAAAACTTTAGGCTTTACTAAATTAAATATTGCCATGTATACTAACATAATACCAATGTAGTATACATTTGATGTTCAATGAACTTGCAGTGTGACGAAATGCATTTGGTTCTCTACAAACACCTTGTATCGTGACCTCATTGGCTTTCATCGAGAATGTAGAAAGTAGGCCGGCATAAGCTCATTGTTGAAATTTTCTATGTACAAGGCTTAATCGCTGTGATAAAGTTACTGTTACAACTGCTTCCGCGTTTGATAACATTCGCAAACGTATTTCTCATTAGTGTTTACATATATTACCTACTTCTGTAAAAACAGCTTTATATCTAATAATTAATATTAATTAAGGCCTTTTTTAAAATAAAAATAAGTATGTTAAGTTATACTTTACTAGCTTATTAGCCAAGTTTACTTGAGAATAGATTATTAGAATAATTAAGAACTCAACAACATAAATCTAAATTTATAATAAATTACTATTTACACATTACAATAGGTTGTAAATAAAATATTGACAACAACCAAAGTGTTTTATTATCAAAACCAATATCGTATTGCGGCTGGCCGTATGCAGCCTGTGAGCGACCTCAATTTTCATGTGCGCTGACCCGGCTACGTATTAATACCACATCTATTATACCGAGACGTGTGCAGCTTAAGTGCAGCAGTTTTCAATTTATATTCTAATACTTTTGATATCGTCGACCCGTCATTGAAATACATATGTCTGACTGGTTATGAATACCTGACTGGTTATAATGATTCAATTTTAACACAACAAAATATGTTTCTTCTTTACATACATCTGTAAAATTAAGCTATCGAACTGGCTATTATCATTAAGCTACGATCATACGGAAGATCTATTGAACGCCTTATTTTTTAAGTTTACACACACACAAACACACACACACTTACACACCTAAAACGCATGCTTGTGTATACACAATCCCTTTCAATGTATTTATATTGTTTATTTTGTTTTTTTTTTTTCATATTATTTCTATTGTTTCCTAATATTTAAAATTATTTGATTTTGTATTATAGTATTAGTTAATTAATAATTAAATTAATTAATTATTAATTAACTAATATTATAATACAAAATCAAATAATTTTACATATTAGGAAACAATAGAAATAATATGAAAAAAAAAAGGAAAAAGTATTAGTTAAATTTGATTTAATTTTTGTAACGACGTTTGTGAGGCGGGTGATAATTGCTGCGACACAGTATTATACTTCTGCAGTTATTATCGTTATCAAATATTTTTGTTAATCACTAATTTTGAAATAAAGAACTATTGTCATTAAAAAAAAATCTTTTTCGACTCGAAGACGTTGCAGCAGGCTGTAAGAACTAGTACAAAGGCATTTCGATTTATTATTTTATTTAAATTTTGAAGTAAGTTAATTTAAAGTTTACATGAAAACAATCCTAAAATATATAAGTAAAAGATTAGAAGTAAACTTGTCCCTAAATTGTTAACAAGACTGGATAATGTATAAGCTGTTTACGTGGTACGTAATTACATACGTTCATTGTCACGTCTATCTAAGATTTTTTTTGTCTCGTACGATGAGAATTTTGTATGCCAGTGATACTTATACGAAAGTTTTCTCTGTCACCTAGCACACTTTATTTCTAAGTCACCGGAGGTAAGGAACGTAGGCACTTATGTTTTGGATTTGTCAAATAGTACATATAAATGCATTATTTCTTGTAAATATGTAACCATTACTAGTTATGTATGTAGATCTGTAAAGTTTATGTTGTAACCATAAAAGTTATGTTTTAAAATACGTATTTAAACTATAATAGGCCGTTTATATGCTAGTGATGGTTCAGCAAGCACACAAACTTCATATCTCATAAATGCATGGCTCTCATCTAGATTCTCGTCGTCCACCTTCTTTCATTCATTACTTTAGCATTCAAAGTTCTTTTGCAGATTTATACTGGCATTAAGAATGATTCAATTTTTTTTTCAGTTACTATTTTTCAGTTACAACTATTATGTTAATACAACCACCATTTTATAACTATGGATTATTTCATGAAATCTCAAATATTTAACTTAAAAGGTTAGATAATGATATAAAAATTGGTTTATAGATATTATCATCCTGTAATTTGTTTAAAAAATGTCAAACGTATGTATTGTAAAAACAGAAACTATTTTGACATAGACGTCTGTCATGTTTATATAAGGCGTTTACAAGCGTTTATATGGAGGCCAAGTGTTTGTTAAGATTTGGAGCTTGTGAGTGCCTGTTGAGCCCCCATAAGCGTATAAACAGCATATTTGATCTATGCTCAAAAACCAACACTGGTTCCGATCGGCGCCAAGCAACTCTTAAGCCATCAAAAGCCACGGCAAATTTTATGTTTATACTTTGTGGTTTGTGGAAGCTCTTCAAACCTTCACAAGCGTATAAGCTATATTATATTTTAAATATAATATAAACATAGTTATTCATTTAATTTATTTGTGACCATGGACCACCATTATGTGGAAGAAATATTTGAATGAAAGAATTTATAAAATAATCATAATGGTACATATATTATATTTCCATGTATGTTCAGAATACTTTACCACCACCTATAATATAAACCTTTTACTTATTTTTTTTGTATTCTTTGGGTAATTAAATATTATATTTTCACAAAACATAAAACAATAACAAAATTATATTAATGAGGTATGATAATCCGATTGCAAAGAGAAAGCATTTTGATAGGAATTTATAATTTTACGTCGCTGGCATAGTCTATGGATTTAGTTCACTAATGGCGTGTCTTCCGGTATCACACGTTATAACGTCAAAATGGCAAAGAAAAAAGGCGATGAGAAAGTGAATCAAACTCCTCAAAGTGATAATGAGGAGCAAAATTTTGACGAGGAACCCAACTTTGAAGATCCGGAAGGATTCGTCGATGATATTACAGATGAGGGTAGGTACATTAACATGCTGAAATTGGCCCGGCCATATGCGTCACCTTCAAAATTATGTGCATTTCTTTAGTGTTTTTATTATTTCTACGTTTACGTGAATTATTAGTGTTATTACTTGGCAATGTTTAAAGTAATTACTATATTGTGTGAAGTGTGACAACGTAAACTCATCTCCTGAGTTAAAGAAATTCATAACCTCACTTTGACGTTGCAGAACTGTTGGCAGACCTTTTGGAACAGAAACCTAAGGAATCTGATGGTTACGAAAATGTGATTATCGTGGATGGATGCCCGCAGGTCGGGCCCGAACGTTTAGAGAAACTCCAGAGTGTAATAAACAAAATCTTTAGTAAATTCGGAAAAATTGTGAACGAATTTTATCCAACCACCGAGACTGGAGTCACGACGGGCTACATTTTCTTGGAATATAGTAATCCACAGAATGCTGCCGAGGCTGTTCAAGCCACAAACAATTGTAAATTAGACAAACAACACACATTTTTAGTTAACCTGTTTACAGACTTCAAAAAGTAAGTAATAAAGGATTATTTCTATATTAAGAACAATTTCACGTAAACAAGAAAGTCAGATTAGTTGAATGTTATAAAAAAAGAATAGTCATTGACTATGTGCCACTGTATGATATGCTTGTCCTAATTAAGTACTTATATTCATTTATATTGTTATTATAATTAAATATATTGTTATGTAATGGTAAGTAATTTAAGTAATAAATTAAAATAATTATATTTAACTTTCAATACTTTTAGGTATTCAGATATACCTAAAGAATGGGAACCTCCAGCACCTCAACCTTTCAAGGTGCAATCAGATCTTCAATGGTATCTCATGGATCCTGATGCATATGATCAGTTCCTTGTTGGAATAGGTACTGGTGTGGGACTCCAAGTATGGCAGAATACTCTGCCAGAGCCTATATTGATGCAAGAGAGACCTGTAAGATATTTTTAATTTATAAATGAAACAGTATTTAACTATTTGTATTGAATGTATTATTAACAATTTAAGCTATATACATACATATATATTTAAAATAAACTGCTCAGTGGGATCCAAAGACACTGCATAAACTATGGCCACCTATTAAACAGCTATAAATATAACTATAGAGATATCTATTAAATAAGGATTAATTAGTTGTATTTTACATAAAATAGATATTTAATTTAATAAAAAATATCTTAGTTTGTTCATGGTTGGCTTATTGCAGAAACCAGTTTGCTTTTTAATAACTTGATTGAGTACTTTCTTAACACTCATTCAACTATGAGTAATCTTTTTTGATTGGTTAAATTTAGTTTTTAGTTATTTTCTTTATTAATTGATAAAATGTTTCTGAAAAATTCAGTTATAAAAAAAATTACAAGTACATACAGTTATTTGTGTGCTTTTCTATGGACTAATCTCAGAAACTGCATTTTAATCAGTTAAGATTTAAATGCAGTTTCCACTAATCTATTTTGTCAAAGTTTATCTTACTTTTAGTATTTGTTTTGTTCCAATTGCTTTATAAATGAAAAAGTTACATCAATATAATTTTTTTGTTCAACAAAATAGCTACAATAGAACTGTTTTACTAAATTGGCTGAAACTTTAGTTGTCAAAGTATAGATGGTGTATTTTAAAAGATAATTTTATATGAACAAAAAGTTGTTTGTCAAAAAATATATATAGGATTTAAATCCTTAAATTCAATTAATGCTTTTTATTTATTTTTCTTTTGTACGCTGCTTTCAAACAATATGAAGCTTAAAAATACATTATAAGTTTTATAAAAGGCAAAATAAATACACATTTTCTCTAATTTTATAGATACTCATCATTGATATAATCAATAAAACAAGAAGCCTCATTTGCTACATATTCTATATGAATGATACCTAATTCTATTACAATGGTTTCTATTAAATTTTAATTTTCTTTCAGAATTGGACTGAAACTTATGCTGTGTGGTCTCCTCTCGGCACATATTTGGCCACTTTCCACTGGAGGGGTGTCGCTTTATGGGCGGGGCCTAAGTTCAGTCAGTTCCAGAAATTCTACCACCCTGAAGCAAGATTTATTTCATTTTCACCCTGTGAAAATTATATTGTCACATTTTCACCTAACAGTGATAGGGGGGATGATAAGAAACTTATTATTTGGGACATCAGGTTAGTTTACTTTTAGTAAAAAAATTTTTAGTCACTTGCATATTCAGATTCACTCTATATTTCACATATAGCAGTGTAAACTGTGGGAAATTGGGAACCTAGGGCTAAGGCACTCGGTTCCTTTCCACATTTTCTGCTGAATTTGAGGCATTGCGTGTCAAGTGGCGGAACTCAATGCCACGCTTTGCCTTATTACCAGGCCAAAGGAATGATAACATTCATTTCCTTGACTGGGGATGAAGGAATATTGTAACCCTTTGCTGAATGAATCAAATCATCAAAGAAAGGGTCTTTGATGATTTGATTTATAAGGGAAACTTTATTTCAAACATTATATTGTAACTTGATTTTTATGAAGTTATTTAGTTAAAAGATATCAACTTTTAAAAATTAACTTTAAGCTTTTACCTAGAGAATATTGTACGAGTCCGAATTTATAACATTGTATGTTGAGTAAGGCGAAGTAAAACTTGCAACGATCACCGCACTGCACTACAAAATTTTCTTAAATTATAAAATTTCTAATTTTACAAATATAATTGGTTAAATATATTTTTATAAACAGAACAGGCCAAGAAAAACGTAGTTTCCCACCTCCTGATGAGTATGTAACTTGGCCAATATTCCGTTGGAGCAAGGATGACCGTTTCTTTGCGAGGCTCGGGGCTGATGTGCTCTCTGTATACGAGACTCCAAGCTTTGGTCTGCTGGATAAGAAATCTATTAAGATACCTGGTATTAGGTGAGTAATGATTGTTTGGATTTTGGTTTTTTAATATTTTATGATATGAAAATTTCTTTAGCATTGTAAGGGTTTGAAAGTGGATGAAACAAAAAAGTGACAGTAAAAAGAGATAGACATACACATTTATAAAATTTGACATGATAATTTATTTCTTTCTTTATGTATTGATTAAAAATGGATGTTCTGAGTCATAATAAATCTACATAATATATATAACATGAGAACATAAAATAATTATTGAATATACATTATACATTTGTCTCTTCTTTATATTTGAAGGTTGACTTCTACCATGTGTGAATTGCACATATGGTTTGTTTTATATGTGGAAATTTTGACAATAATATGTTTAGTTATTTTGGGATTACATTATTTTCACTGTCTTTTCTTTATTATTATGCTATGATATATGTACAGTGAAGAATTTGTAAAATTAAACACTGTATAGAAAATATCTGTTGATTGTTATAAGGTGAAAATTATTTTCAAATAATACGTTTATTTTTATTTTTTTTTGTTTTTCGCTAATATAGCATTTGTTTGACAGAGATTTCTGTTGGTCACCGTCCGACAACGTCCTAGCGTATTGGGTAGCTGAGGACAAAGACGTACCAGCCAGAGTAACATTATTAGAAATACCCAATCGTACTGAAACACGCTCCAAAAACTTGTTCTCGGTCGCTGACTGTAAAATACACTGGCAGAAGAGCGGAGACTACTTGTGTGTGAAAGTCGATCGCTACTCTAAAGTGAAGAAAGATAAAAACGAGATCAAATACTCTGGAATGTACTACAATTTTGAAATATTCCACATGAGGGAGAAAGAGATTCCGGTGGATTCCGTGGAAATCAAGGAACCTATACAGGCGTTCGCTTGGGAACCCATTGGGTCCAAATTTGCGATTATACATGGTGATGCTGCGAATATATGTATTAGTTTCTATCAAGTGAATACTGGGCAAGCTCCTACTTTGTTGAAGAAATTTGATCGTACGTTCAACCATTTGTTCTGGTCACCAATGGGACAGTTTATAGTGTTGGCCAATTTCGGTCTGACTGGTGGAGCTCTGGCCTTTGTTGATACTAATGATTTCACTATTATGAACATTTCTGATCATTATCAGGTATATATACTTTTGTTTTTTTATTTTTGAATAAATAATTGTTTTTTTTTATATTGCTTTGAATGGATTCTGTTTTTTATAGTTTGATTGATATATTATAGAATTGTATTTAAACATATTACAAGACTGTTAAATTGGATGTTAATTTGTTTACAAAAATGTTAATTTTGAAGACTTTGAAAACTATTTTAAAAGCCTTAGTTTTTAAATTGTCTTTGTATACTTTTTATTTTTTTTATATAATATTATTAAATAATATTTTAATAATTATTATTTGGACAAATTGGATGTGGAAATGTGATGACTTATGTCAAAGTGTTATCTTTATTACCTTTATAAATCTAGCTATTTAAGTGGATATAAAATAATTTGTATCACAAATAACAGCTGTATTGATATTGAATGGCAAAATTATACATTAAAAAAACTTATGACTTAACATTAGGTAGTCTCCTTTTCCAATGCATACTCTGTGGCATGTGGGATACAGAATAAATAAAAATAATATGATTTACTGTAATTCAATTTCTTATTAAATAAGTAATAAACTTTTTTTTTTTTTAATACAGATGTCGGGCATTGAGTGGGATCCAACAGGTCGCTACGTAGTGACCGGTGTCTCCTCGCTCAAGTGTAAAATGGACTGTGGATATTATTTGTGGTCGTTCCAAGGCAAGATCTTGAGAAGGTGAATGTTGCTTAGTCATTTTTGTGTATATTTTATTATAAATTAAAATATTGTAAGATTTAATTTCAATGATAAAGTTTCATGTTTGAGAGTTATAATACGTCATATAGATTTTATTAGTCTTGATATTCATCTGGCTGTCGGTTGTAAGTTTGATTCCCAATTAAGGTAATTTTATTTTCATTTCCACGTTTTGCTGATAAGACAGTGCTATGTTGATTTCGAACATGTTATGTTTCAAAACTTTAGAATGATTGTAGTTTCTTTTGTTCATTTTGGTTTTTCAGTTAAGATAAAACGTGATAGCTATAATAAATATTTTATATGTTTATATAACTTATAAATGTATATATTGTAATCAAAGTGTGTGCTATATTAACAGATATTACAACACAAATAAGCTGTAACAAGTGTATAAGAATGTCGACGTAGCTAAATGAGAATGAATGGCTTAGTTGGTCAGAGCGCTTGGACGGTTTCCAAGAGGCGCGGGTTCAAATCCTGCTTTGTTAAATTTTTTATATGTTTTTAAATTCAGTATTTTTCTTTCCTAAGTGTGGAATAACACTTTAAAAATAGTAATAATATTTAACAAATATATATATTTTTTATTTACAGAGTAATGAAAGAGGGTTTCGCACAATTCCTATGGAGACCGCGCCCTCCCACTCAGTTGACGGAGAAACAACAGAAGGATATCAAAAAGAACCTCAAGAAATATTACTCCCAGTTCGAGTCCAAGGATCGTATGCGAAGCAGTAAGGCCAGCAAGGTGGGGATTTTTAATGATTTTTGTTTATTTTTAGTATCATACTATATACACTTTTCAGGGTAGATGTTTGGTTAAGAGTATTGATTATGGACCGTTTATATTTTTGTTTTTTTTTCTTCTTTTATTTATTTATTTAAATATATAGGGTTGTTGCTCAGTGGTAAAGTGACTGAACTGTAAACTTGACAGTTGTGGGCTTGATCTCATTCAGGAAATGTATTTTTATTTTGTTGTTCTGGTAAGAGGACAATACAGCAGTATTGAGATCAGGGAAAGGAAACTTTGGTAGAAAATGGGCGAAAGAACTATGTTTTATTTTTTCAATATTCATTTATTATGTTTTACATATATAATACAAATGTTAAATTGTATATTTGTTCGTATCAAGGAATTGGTCGCCAAGCGTACGGAGCAAATGAAGAAGTACATTGAGTACCGCGAGCAGAAGACGATAGAGTGGGCCGAGCAGAAGCCAAGACGTATCGAGCTTAGGGATTGTGAGTTTAACATTTTATTGTATTTTTTTTCATATTGGGGATCTGCGGCTTCGCCCGCTCGTACCTATTGTTATATTATTACAAAAAAAATATATGGATATATATATATTTTTTAGAATATTTGTTGAATTTAATATGTGAAATTAATATTAATTTTCTTATTTATTAATCAATCGAAAATAATAGTGAAAATGGCATTTAAATCTGGGAAGACAGACGTTTCTGAGATTGTTGTTTTGTTTTTTGTTTGATTGCTGTTTGAATTTGTCTGATGTTTTTTTTTCTCTCACCAGACGTAGACACGGACGGCCTCGACACCGACCAAACGAACACTGTAGAAGAAGTTGTAGAATTCTTTGTCAAAGAGGAACAATCGGTCATCGAGTAGTCGCGATACAAAGCCGCGCGTCCCCGGTTATAACCGCTTGTAGCGGCTTCCAACCGGCCAAAACCGGTTCTAACCGCCTCTACCAGCTTATAACCGGACAAATCCGGTAATAACCGGTCAATAAGGAATAAGTTTTTAATAAATAAACGAAACAACATCTGAAAGTTTTTTTATACCTACCCCCGCATATTATTATTATAGTCACAAATATTTCCGTATTGTAATAATGTTCAGTGTAAGATTTCGGTTTATATATTATTATACAATAGGTAATGTTTATAGAAAAATTAAATTGATGTTTCAAATTAACTTGGTTGTCTTTTAATACCTGTACGTTTTGGGATTTTGGTTTGTGTTTGTTTAGCTGGTGGTTGTATTTTTTTTTTTAATTTTTCATAATTAAGGTAGGTAGTGGGTTCGACACGTGGTTGGGTATATAATTTTTTTTTTTCATTAAAGTGTAAAACACAATAATGATTTTAATAAAATAGTAAAAACATAAATAAAAGAAAATAATAAAATTAACTGGCTCATATGTTGTACCTAGATAAATTATATATTTATGATAAAAAAGTTAAAATAGTATAGGTATATATTTAATGACCACAAATCCTACAATGCCTAATAAATGAAAAATCAAAAGGTATACATTTTTCGGATTCACTTGCAAAGCAAAACTTAGCATTGTTATTATAATTATAATATTACTTCTTTGGTACATAATAATGATATAGTGTAATATTTTAAGAGATACAGGTCCATCATAAGTTTATACCTCCTAATAGTATTTCCGCATACGTCGATATTTATATCTTGATAAATATAATTTCAATATAATTTCCTTGCAATACATTTTTTTTTTAAATGTAAGCTTACGTATAATGTTGACCGCTGTTTTTTTTATGAGGCCTGTCGTGTCGCAGCGGCACAAGCGTGTGACTGTAACCGACAGGTTGTGGGTTCGATCCCACTCGAGATAGTAAAATGTTTAATATTTTCAATTTAAAAATATAACGTTTTCATTTCTTCGTTCTGTTTACAAGGCTAAGCGCGGCGTTGAGTTCCGCCACTCAACACGCAATGCCTCAAATTCGGCGGAAAGTGGGGAACGGAAGTGGAACGGAGTGTCATAACACTAGGTTTCACTTTCGTTCCCTCTGCCTACCCTGCCTAGCGCGGGATACAGCGTGAAGCTGAGAGAGAGTATTTTTTTTATTTTTTTGTTATTTATTACAGAAGGCCTAACGGTGCGCCAGGCAATGTCAGGTGCCCGCCTGGACCTATCTGTATCACATTCCGCAGACCAGGCGGACGTGGTATGTGAGCGACTGAAAGCAATGCTGGAGGAGTAGCTGTAGTTACTAGACCGCAGACACTGTTTCCCTATGATTAGTAGGGTTGGATGATTCGATTACTAAAGAAAACGTGGTGGAGGCCGTTGCTAATACTGGCTGCTGCCTAGTCGACGCTTTTGCTGTCTTAGAATTACTTCCCGGGCCAAAAAGAATGATGACTGCTGTGGTTCGATGCCCGTGCGAATCAGCTAGGACTATCGTGGAAAAGGGACGTATTTTAGTGGGGTGGAGCTCAGCTAGGGTAAGGTCTTGGAGGAACGACGTATGCGTTGCTCGGCGTCCTTCAACAGTAGTGAGGAAATACCTTTCCTTCCGCTGCGTCTGTAAGGGGCACAAGTTACAAACTTGTCGAGCCCACAATGCAATGTGCGTTTCGACGCAACAAAGCCGGCAGGACATATAAAGGTTGGAACAGACTGCTGCCCATAGCCTATTAAAGGTAAGGAAATCCTCAAGCATTGAGGTGTCCTCTGGGTTCCGAAGCTGTCAGGAAGAAATTGCTATATCTCAATGAACAGTAAACGAGCAAAATTAAAAAGAAAACAGATGAAAGACTTTTGCGTAGCGAGGTAAAGCGTCCCCATGGATTCATATTTAAGCCCGCCAACAACTCCTGACGTATATGCCGTTTCGCTAGTCTAATGGCGTTCTGCAGAGATTTCTTATTATCTTTGTAAACGGTTTTTAGATGATCTTCGAGAACACCGTTAAAAACCGTTAAGTAACGGTTAATCACTACAGTCCACGGCGAAGTGGTCCGTTGACATTGCCGTAGTTTATGAACCATATATAGTACCAGTTGGGTCGGAGACCTGGATGGCTTCGTAGCTGTCATCGGTAGGCTGTTAAATGTCGCAGGGCCGGATTCTACATGTCGACAGCAGTATGTCAGCGTGTTGAGATCCATGGCACTATATGGTGCTCCCGTGTGAGCGGATTCTATCACTGTTCGTAATTGAGTCCAATTGCGAAAGGCACAGCGGGTTATAGCGGTGAGAGCAATTCGGGGTTATCCGTACGGAATCATGGATGGTGACTATCCTCTTAGTGGGCGATCCTCCTTGGGAGCCACAAGCGGCAGTAATAGCTAAAGTTCATGCACTCTGTGCAAGTGAGCAGTCGTGAGGTGAAAGACCATCGATAAAGGAAGTCGTGCGGTTCAGGAGCAGGGCAGATGAAGCTCTGATCCGGCAATGGAAATTGGACCTAGGATTCCCAGCTGCAGGCCTAGCGACGGTAGAAGCAGTTCACCTACACCTTGAACGTTTGATCTAGAGAAGGTCTTTAAATGATATCGTACAGATTGATGCAGTTATTGACAGAGTATGGGTGCTTTTGAAAATACGTGCGTCTGTTTGTACGTCGGTGGATAACGCTGGCGTGCCATGAGGGTAATGCACCGAAGGATTCGGCGTATCATACTCTGGCCGAATGCCCTGCCTGACCCATGACAACGCCATGTTTTGATGGCTGGAGTGGGGGGAGACCTCTCACTCGTCTCTATGGTCACCTCGTCTGTTATGGTCTCCTGCGAGTCGGTTATAGCATTGAAGAAGTCCGCGGAACGGGTACATGCGTTCAGCACCTGCATACTGCGTACCCCGCTCCACCACTGAAGGCCAGGTTTAAGGAGAAGGCAGTACGCAAATGCAAATATTGAGACTGCGTAAATCACATTTCCCAGCGCAAAAAAAAAGGTTGCCAGTATACAAAAGCAAATATGGTTTAGTCGTTTCTGAGATTAGCACGTACAAATGCACAAATAGACAAAAAAAAATAAAAAATACTATTTTTGGGCCCTATTACATTAATAAACGTCCCCTATAAGTTTCTCTTAATATATCTTTAATGTACAGGCAGTGATCGATTATAGAATTACTATAAGTAAAGATTGGTTATGTTATTTTGGATATCCCAGGGTCTAGTAAAAAAGAGAAATTAAAAACGAAAACGCCACTTTAAAGAGTAATAAAAATATTTTGATGACTTTAATTTGTCACACAAATAGATAGCAATGTACAAAATAATTAAGTATTCAGAGTGGATATATATGCAAAAACACACACACGCACGCACGTAAGCACGATCATTATATGTCGAAACGCCGGTAAAGACACTGTTTCCTACTTTCCGCCCAATTCTTTACTCTATGGCTATTTTTTGTCTTATTATGAAACTAGAAAATGAAATTAATTTATTACTCCAAATGGGAATCTATGGGATAAGAATAATTTTCATATAAGGTTTCCTTCTCCTCCTACATATATAACAAATTGAAAAAGAAATCATGTATGTTACCTACGTACGTAGGTGTGACGTGCGAGCTGAAAGCTGAAAGGTAAGTAATTTTCTATCGAAACAGCAAATTCTTTAGTGCTTTAGAAATTAGATTTTTAATAAATTGTTGTACATCAAGATTCTCATTAAAATCGTTCGAGGCTACTGCATATTAAATTGTGGAATTAAACACTGCAGTTTATTTTTATAAAACAAATATTCCATTCACTTTAAATGTCAACTGTGTTTCCTATTAAAGGTGATTCGTGGTAGTTACAACATATTGTGGTATTGATTTTTATATGCATATCCAAGCAGTCGTAACTTAATATGTGGTCTACCTATTAGGGAAAAAAGTTCGGTTAGATACAACATTTACAAAGCCAAAATTAATCTAATTCTGTCTGAAAATAATAGAAAATACTTTTCAAAGACACTCTCTTATATTGATAAGTAATATATATTTTCTAATTACTCATTTACCTAATGTATATGAATTGGTCTTCTTTTAATGTATATCTTTTTATCTTACTACGTACCTAAACAAAAAACAAAAACGCAGGTCCCATCGTTCCCGTTCATAAATTCATCGTTCATAAAACAAACTAAAAATCCGTAATAAAAACAGAGATTTTCTAAAGTAGTTAAACTAAAACATTATTTAAACTTATATAATAATTTACTCACTATTCAGCTTCACGCTGTATCCCGCACATGGCAGGGTAGGCAGAGGGAACCTAGTGTTAAGACACTCCGTTCCACTTCTGTTCCCCAGTTTCCGCCTTTGAGGTATAGCGTGTTGAGTCGCGGAACTCAACGTCGCGTTTTGCCTTGTACCAGAGTGAAGAAATAAAAACATTAAATATTTAAATTGAAAATATTAAATATTCCATTTCCTCGAGTGGGGATCGAACCCACAACCTATCGATTACAGTCACACGTTTGTGCCGCTGCGCCACGACAGGCCTCTAATAATTTAGATTACGTTAAGACAGAAATGAAATCATACATAAATAACACTTCAAGAGGTTTATTCTAGCTTTACGGAAATTTCATCCCATACATTGCTTTGCAGCTGTGAAGCTCTAATGCTAACAATCTAAATACATAAATAGATCGTGAATTCACTCTCGTAATGGGACATATAACGGTATCTTAACTTGAGCTCGATCGTTACTATTTGCACTTTAAAGCTTTGCGAGCTTAATGCGCGGCCTTCAGTTCCGCCTCACAACACGTAATCCATCAAATTTGGCAAAAAGTAGGAAACGCAATGGAGTGTCTTAACATTAGGTTCCCAAGTTCCCTCTATCATGTGCTGATAATAATAAAAAACGTTCATCACAGAAACTTTTATTCATTGTATATTTTGTTAACAGTCATCATGTTTTTACCAGTAGTTTATATTATTTTAAAAATTATCTAGTATTGGCACGAGGGCACAAACGAGCGACTCCAATAATGAAATATTTAATATTTTCAATTTAAATAGTATATATTTTCGTTTCTTTGCTGTGGTACAAGGCAAAACGCGGCGTTGAGTTACGCCACTTAACACGGATTTGCCTCATTCTCTGAAAAATTCTTCTCTCAGTTGTTTGATAATAAATATTCAATTGATTGTGAACAGTGTTACTTTTCGTATTAAAAATGATATTAGTGGTAGTTACAAGATATTGTCGTATTGATTTTTATTTGTATTCAAGCAGTCGCAACTTAAGGTATGATCTACTTCGTCGCCGTCGTCGTAGTCTCAGCCGTGCGACGCCCACTGCTGGACATAGGCCTCCCCCAAGGATTTCCACGACGATCGGTATTGCGCCTCCCGCACCACCGGCTTCCGACGATCTTGACCAGATCGTCGGTCCAGCTGATAGGGGGCCTGCCCACTGAACGTCTTCCGGTTCTTGGGCGCCACTCAATAACTATTCCGTCCCAACGCCCATCAGTTCTCCTTGCTATGTGTCCCGCCCACTGCTACTTCAGCTGAGCAATTCTTCGAGCAATGTCGGTAACTTTTGTTCTCCTACGGATTTGTTCATTATAATTCATAATAATTATAATTATTCTTCTCACTAATATTATTAAATGTCACATTTTTTTTAACTATTTAATTCTTATGAATTGGTCTTCAATTAATCTATATCTTTTAATCTTTTTAAGTATTTAAACTTTTTAAGTAATTTAAAAAAAATACAAAAACGTTAGTCCCAACGTTCCCTAAAACAAATTAAAAATCCATAATAACAACAAAGATTTTCTAAAGTAGGTAAACTAAAACATTTTTTTTTCAGCTTCACGCTGTATCCCGCACTAGGCAGGGTAGGCAGAGGGAACGAAAGTGAAACCTAGTGTTATGACACTCCGTTCCACTTCCATTCCCCACTTTCCGCCGATTTTGAGGCACTGCGTGTTGAGTGGCGGAACTCAACGCCGCGCTTTGCCTTATTACCAGTGCGAAGAAATGAAACATTAAATATTTAAATTGAAAATATTAAACATTTCATTTCCTCGACTGGGGATCGAACCCAGAACCTGTCGGTTACAGTCACACTCTTGTGCCGCTGCGCCACGACAGGCATAAAACAGAATTTAAATTTAGATTTCGTTAAAGCAGTAATAAAATGACAAATAAATAACATTTTAAGAGGTTTATTCTAGCTTTACGGAAATTTCATTCCATACATTGCTTTGCAGCTGTGGAGCTGTAATCTCTACAATCTAAATACATAAATAGATCGTGAATTCACTCTCCTAATGGGACATTCAACGGTATCTGAACTTGAGCTCGATCGTTACTATTTGCACTTTAAAGCTTTGTGGGATTGTTACGTTCTATTGTAATATAGGGGAATTGCATATGCATAGTATAATTATTTGTATTTATAATATTTATTAGGCCTGTCGGAGCTCAGTGGTACAAACGTGTGACTGTAAACGACAGGTTGTGGGTTCGATCCCCACTCGAGGAAATGAATAATTTAATATTTTTTCAAATTAAATACTTAATATGCGGCCTTGAGTACCGCCTAACAACACGCAATCCCTCAAATTTGTCAAAAAGTAGAAAACGCAAAGGAGTGTTTTAACATTAGGTTCCCAAGTTCCCAAGTTCTACTCTGTCGTGTGACAGCGTGAAGTTGAAAATAATAATAAAAAAATAATATACATACATATTTTTTTTATTTTCTTACGTACATAACAGAAACTTTTATTCAATGTACTATATTTAGTTTACAGTCATCACGTTTTTACCAGTACTTTATAATATATTAAATATTAAATTGTCTAGTCGTGGCACGGAGGCCCAAGGAAGCGACTCGAGGAAATGAAATATTTAATAGTTTCAATTTAAATATTTCATGTTTTCTTTTCTTCGCTCTGGTACAAGGCAAAACGCGGCGTTTAGTTACGCCACTCAATACTCAATGCCTAAAATTCAGTGGAAAGTGGAGATCAGAAGTGCAACGGAGTGTCTTAACACTAGGTTCCTTAGTTCCCTCTGCCTACCCTGCCATGTGCGGGATACAGCGTGAAGCTGAGTAATATTTTTATTTCCTCGTTCTGGTAACAAAGCAAAGGTGTTGAGTCATGTCAGTGGAAATCTACCTCCATCTTAAAGGCCGTCAAAGCATCTGTAGCTCATTTAGTGTTAAATGGGGTCGTGGTTGGCGAGTGCAGAATGAAAGTTTAATGAGGACAGAGTGTCTTAATGCTCTCAGGTTACCTCTTACTACGGAACACAGCGTGAAACAAAAAAAAAGTATTTTCTCTTGGCGCACAAAATTTAATAATATTCTTTATATTTGTAGTTTCACTTTTTATCCTGCATATAATATATACCTAAAACGGTAGTCAGAGAGATATGTTGGGTAGTATTAGGATAATCCGTTCACCGCTTTCCACCAAATCTCGGGTATTACATCTTAATTGACGGAACTCAAAGTCGTTGTCCATTGTTAAGTTTAAATGAAACAAATTATCAAGAGAACAGAGAGATAAGTAAAGTTTTGTTTGCATTTACTTCATCCTTCCATTTAAATTAAAATATATATATATCACCGACGAAAAAATAAACACAGGCTTGATTACCAAAATGTTGGTAACTCTTAAACTGCTAATTGTGGATTTTAATAAAAAAATATAAAAAAACGACCGTGATGAACATTGGCTTGCTATAATAAAAAACTACACTCAAATAAGTTCATTTATCACGGGGAGTGTTTGACTTGGTTCCTGTCACCAACTATAGTACCATCCACACCATCTGGACACGTGGCACTCGACTACTGTGCTGTTTCGTAGGAACTTTCTTCCACGCTCCACGCATATGTGGAATGGCCTACCCGCGGCAGTATTTCCAGGTCGATACGACATGGGTACCTTCAAAAAGCGCGTCTACTTCCACCTCGAAAGCCCGGCGACGCATCTGTAGCTCCCCTGGTGTTACACGGGGCCGTGGGCGACGGTGATCACTTACCCTCATTAGTCTTTTTTATAAAATAAAAAACAAAGTTCATCCATGAGGCCTGTCGTGACGCAGCGGCACAAGAGTGTGACTGCAACCGACAGGTTCTAGGTTCGATCCCCAGTCGAGGAAATGAAATATTTAATATTTTCAATTTAAATATTTAATGTTTCATTTCTTCGCTGTGGTAATAAGGCAAAACGCGGCGTTGAGTTCCGTCACTCAACACGCAATGCAACGGAAGTGGAACGGAGTGTCTTAACACTAGGTTCCCGGGTTCCTTCTGCCTACCCTGCCTCGTGCGGGATACAGTGTGAAGCTAAAAAAAAAAGTTCATCCATTCAGGAGATGTTGCGCCGCAGACAGAAAAACTTTTAACACCTCTTTTTTGCGTTAGGGCAAAACAAAAATTGTTAAATTAAATTCCATCAAAGCTCCCATGGTAGATGATCAGTAATTACATTAAAATGAAATATAACTCGCTCTGTATAGCGTAAGTGAATTGAACTTTACTCCGACGGCGTCTTCTTAGAACTTTTTATCTATTAAGTAACTTTTGAGTGATAAATTGACAAAGGATGAATATTATAAATTGTCGTCTATAATTCTCATCAAAAATGTTTTATAATCCTTAGAATAATTTTGTAAAAAACGGAAATTTTCCTTTTTTTTTTATAAAAATGATATTAAAGTGCGCTGATCTATAGGTAGATATATTTGTGAAAAACTCGTTTACGGTGTTGCCTTATCAAACTTTTTCTTAAATTATGAACTTACTAATAAGTATAAACTACTTTATATTGATATAACTTTTTATTTACATATCTGGATTTTAAAATCATTAAGAAAAATGACCAAATACAATAATAAAATATATGCATTTAAATCGGTAAAGTTACTAAGAATAGCGCGAACAAACGCAAAGACAAACAGACACAAATTTAAAAAGTCATAGTAGTGGATTGATAAATGCCTCCAATAATATAGTTGAGATCCTCCGATAAATTAGCTGTTGAGGCCTTTCGTGGCACAGCGGCACAAGCGTGTACTGTAAGCGTCAGATTGTAAGGCTTGTAAGGCTTGAATATAGTTTTAATAGAAGCTCTTTTTAAGAAGTTGCCGATCCTGTCTGTAACACCCTTCACATTGGTAAAAGTGCCGGTTGTCTCTCAACTGTAGGTGGCTTGTTGGTCTTCTGACAATGCTGGCGTGAAACTGGGTTTGTTCTGATGAAGGGCAGTCTTCACCTGTCGAAGCTCGAGCCCTAGGTGTTCAGCATCGCAGAGGTGGTGGGCCCTCTGAAACAAAGATTTGCTTTGGTGATGAGATTTGCTTTAGTGATGGGCTTTGCTTTGGTGATGAGATTCAATATAATTATATAAGCCTCACACTTCTAAAGTAACATAAGCTTGAGGTTTGTAAACAAATAATTAAACGCCTAATCTTGGAAACGAATTTTGGTAATTAATTTGTTAAGTATATATTTTTTTATATTTATTTTTTTATCTAAATGGTATAAATATATCAATTTAAAATTAAAAATACATTTTATAATTGGTATTTTACTATCGTATTTGTGGAAAACGAGAAGTACATATTTCTTTATGAAAAAGAATTCCATTCGAATGCAATTCAACAGATCAAAGGGGTAATTATACCGGTTTTAAACTTTCAATTGAGATGAGGAAAGAAAACAAAAACGTTTTTAAATAAATAAAACATGGCATTTCATTAAGCATTAAAACAAACTGCATTTAATGGCGAGTTGTCTCTGACAGGTAGATTTAATACGCCAGGCTGCGGTGTGACGTACGTCATTCTTTTCTTAGCTTCACGCTGTATCACGCACGAGGCAGGGTAGGCAGAGGGAACCCGGGAACCTAGTGTTAAGACACTCCGTTCCACTTCCGTTCCCCACTTTCCGCCGAATTTGAGGCATTGCGTGTTGAGTGGCGGAACTCAACGCCGCGCTTTGCCTTATTATCAGAGCGAAGAAATGAAACATTAAATATTAAAATTGAAAATCGAACTCAGAACCTGTCGGTTACAGTCACACGCTTGTGCCGCTGCGCCACGACAGGCCTCAATGTACGTCACGTCACTTACGTACGTCACGTCACTAGTAATTGTATCTCTATAAAGATGAAAAATTTTACTTGACCTAACTCCAAAGTCATATTACAGGAAAGTTACAGACAACTTATAAATCAGACACTGTAAAAAGTATATGTAACTCGGTACACGGAACAATATTCGGTAGACGGTGCAAGGTGGTGTAAGTACATGTAAATGAAATATTTATAAATGAAATATTATACATACTCTTTAAGATAAAGAATAAACCAATTTTTTCTGCCGTTATTGATACATTTGCCTCCATATACATAATTATCTTAATTATAATTTAAATAATATACAAAAAACATAGTACAGATTACACTTTTATTTAAAAGAAGACTATTAATCGCTGTAATACATGTGCATATATTTTTTTAAACTTTACGTGGTATCTCGTACATTACAGGGTAGGCATAGTGTTAAGACACTACGTTCCGTCTCCCACTTTTCGCCGAATTTAAGGCGTTAGGTGTTGAGCGACAGAACTTCTTACCAGGTCGAAGAAATGAAAATATTAAATATTTAATTTCAAAATGATAAATATTTATTTTTTTCGAGTGGGGATTGATCCCACAACTTATTGTTTTTTAGTCACATGCCTATGCCTCTGCGACACGCCTCAACATTTATTTACCCTGTGATTTTATTATTAGTAGCAAAATCTGAGGAACAATCTTATTTTAAAAGTTTTTATAACAGCGTATATACGAGTATATATATATTTTTTTAGAAAATATCGACTACGGTTCAATTCACGTTCTGTATGAATCACTTATAACAATAGTTGTCATTTGATAGAGTCGATGCGTAGGTTGAATATAAAATGAATATAGCTTCGAATTTGGCCAATACTCGCGAAGATCTACCTAGATGATGAGGTCATGAAAATGATATGCGGAAAACATCATATGCAGAATTAATATTATATGATTTTCTTTTATTTTTTTGTATGAAAAAGTCAAGGAGAGTAAATGTTTCATCATTCACCATCAGGTGCCCCGTAGGGTGCCTGATGGGTAGTGATCACCGCCGCCTACCAGAGAAGTTACAGGTGGGTTGCCGGTCTGTAAGGTGAAGGCAGGACGACATTATGTAGCATAAAGAATCATATTTATATTAAATGTAGAGAAAATATCCATGCAAAATAATAATGTGATAATGTGCATACCGCAAGATACTGAAAATGCTTCAGTCACGGCGGCGCTTCATTGAAAGTCAAATCAAGTTTTCTTTGTATCTTGTAGGTAAACATATAGTTAGCTATATAAAACTTAGAGGGGAAATATTTTTTATTATCCTAGGGAATGAAACGTGTTTTAACACTAGGTTCCTAAGTTCCCTCTGCCTACCCTGCATTATGCGGGATACAGCGTGAAACAGAATAATTAAGATTTTTTTTTGTGACAAGTGTTGTATAATTATTATGTATGTATGTATTATATATACATATTATATTATTATATTGATTTAATTTTTTTAGATTTAAAATATGGTTATATTAAATAATCTGGTTGCGTTCTAACACAAACTTTATTATAAGAGACGTTCGATGCATCTTTGACAAATTTCTAACCACAGTAGCGCGTAAAGAAGAGAAAAATCTTAAATATTATTTTTTTTTCTGGCACTAACCAAAATACATTCACAAAATACAGTCATATCTAGACACTAAATTTTTATACCATTTTTGGTGTCTGCCTAAAAAAATATGTGAGAAGTGGAAATACAACAGAGAACAGTATGATATTTCACTGGGTTTTTGCCATAATCTGCAATCTATCCTGCATAAGCAATACTAAGATCTCCTCCAGGAGTTATTCTCCATTCTCTCTTGCCAAGCGATAATCCTAATTAATTCATTAACATTGGATAACACAAATTTGTAAAAACTCCATTAATCTTCTCTACAAAGATAGTCACAATATAAATAACATGTAACAAGCGTATAAGACTTTCGATGTAGCTTGATGAGAACGTATGGCTTAGGTATGCAGGTCAGGATGCTTGGACGAATTCCAAGAGTTCAAAGAGTTCAAATTTGACAAAATTTTTATATGTTTTAAATGAGTATAATTCTGTATGATTTATTATAAATAAATTATATCACATCTTAAAGAAATAACATAAAAAAGTGAAAAAAGTGTAGGTTAAATAAAATAACTATTCATTTCTATTACTGTCATTTGTAGCCCTTGTAATATAACTTGTAATATAAGTTTATGTTCATAGGCCAGCTCTTTGTGGACGTTGGCCAAGAAAACCCAATTACGTGGGGTTTCACGGGTATGTAAATGTATGGCACTCCAGTGACCATTTAATGGAAAACTAATAAAAATATTTCACTCACGAGTTTGATATGTAAGGAAAATACGTGCGCGCTGTTTATAAAGTAGCATCTATTTGTTTATAGTAGACTTCATAAAATATTGACATAGTTTTGTTTCAACGCAACGACGTCTGGTTGAATGAATTGATCGCAAGTTTGATCTTTGAATGACTGCTGTTTCCAAGCATATATATATATATGTATATATATATATATATATATATATATATATATATATATATATATATACATATATATATATATATATATATATATATATATATATATATATATATATATATATATATATATATATATATATATATATATATATATATATATATATATATATATATATATATATATATATATATATATATATATATATATATATATATATATATATATATATATATATATATATATATATATATATATATATATATATATATATATATATATATATATATATATATATATATCTACAGGCACTCTTAAATGTAATTTAAATAACTGTGACTGTAACCGTTGAATTAACAAATAAAAAACTAATAACTTCTAATATCTAATAGCTCAAACTGTTAAAACTGTCATAACACCTTATTTTAGATTTTCTCAATGTATCCAAAAGTAAATGCAGAACATTTTGGTGAATGAACGCGCATGAGCGTAGCGCCCGGCTCTGTCCATTCAGCGACCGTCTTCAGTTTGGCTGAAAAACTGCGGTTGCTCGCACGACCCGCCACACTAATACTCGGTTATATTTCAATATATTACGTTCGCGTCCCGCTTATAGTGTAGTGCATATAGTGATATATACAGTTGTTATTTTCATTTTGTGATCATTGTTTTATGTGAAAATTTGGTAAGTATTTTTTATATTTTAAATATTTAAACTCTAAGTTGTAGTTGCAAGAAAACTTTTTTTATAAGAAAACAAAAATGCTGCAGTAAATACGTGTACATTTATTAATATTTAGAAATAAATAACTTTTTTAATATATAATTATACAAGTAACAGTCAACATTTATTGAAATTAGTTCGAGTAGAATGCAACTTTTAACGTCATAGCGTTTTTAATGTTTTTTTTTTTGCTTCGATTCAAGAAATAATTGCAGTGCCTGATAAAATAGCACTTATTATTACTGCGTTTATTAATATAGTCTATATATTCTTATTCTTATTCTTATTCAGCTTCACGTCGTATCCCGCACGAGGCAGGGTAGGCAGAGGGAACAGGTTCCTTTGTTCCCTCTGCCTATAGTGTTAAGACACTCCGTTCCACTTCCGTTCCCCACTTTCCGCCGAATTTGAGGCATTGCGTGTTGAGTGGTGGAACTCAACGCCCAGGTTTGCCTTATTACCAGACCTAAGAAATGAAACATTAAATATTTAAATTAAGAATATTAAATATTTCATTTCCTCGACTGGGGATCGAACCCATAACCTGTCGGTTACAGTCACCCGCTTGTGCCGCTTCGCCACGACAGGCCTCATAGTCTATATAAGTATATTTCATTTAATTTTATAGAAAATATGGAAATCAAGACGGAACTGTTAATAGAATTGTCTTATTTAAAAGTATTTCGACATTATAAAAACAAATTCTGTGCTCACAGGAATGAAATATTGATTAAATTTAGTTTATTAATTATATATTCACAAAAAAAAAAAATAGAAAAGTTTTTTGAGATACATTTTCGGTGCAATAAAATATTTTTTAGGATAACACGGTGGAGGCTTGATGTCGTCATTGCTCTTCCTTCAATCTCATCATATTTTAATAGTAAACGAATTCGAAAAATATTTGAAACTTTTAAAATTTATCTTTTGAAAAATCATAATGGTATTAAAGTTTTTTTTAATATTTTGTTTATACATATTTGAGCTAATTGTCTTATAAACTGAAAGAAATTAGAAATTTGGAGCCGAAGTTAAGGTACCGTGTTTTTTTTTTATAATATATGTAGTAAAAATTTATATTACTTTGCCGTTTACTAAATCAATATGTTATTTTAAAGAATGTTTAACGGTCGTAAAACTTAAATTTAACTAAATTAATTTAAAAAAATCACAGTAAGGAACCTCAGACTTGGCTTGGCTCTACCTTGACATTTAATTACTTTCCATAGACAAACAAACAGATTTTTTAGGGATGTTTTGGATAAGATTTAATTATCTGAAAGATATTTACGTATTGCATATGTACCTACATGGCATTCGCAAACTTATTAATAAAATTAAATGTGTCATCGTATTATTTTATTAGTTGATGGATGCTAATAATTTTAGATCATTACCGCTTATAATAAGTGATATACACACACACACATATATATATATATATATATATATATATATATATATATATATATAGATATATATATATATATATATATATATATATATATATATATATATATATTATATATATATATATATATATATATATATATATATATATATATATATATATATATATATATATATATATATATATATATATATATATAATATAGGTATATTATATATAATATATAGATTTGTGGATTTGTGAATATTTCTATTTTTTTACTTTACGCTATGCTTCAGTACTTGGCAGAGTAGGCAGAGGGAACTTGGCAACCTACTGTTCAGACACGCCGTTCCGTTTCCCGTATTGGGTAGCAGGACTCAATTCAACGTTACCAGAGCGAAAAAATGAAAATATTATACATTAAATTTCCTACCTGTCGCGTTTACATTTTACTGCGTCACGTAAATCGTCATCTTTTCAAATAAAATGTATGATTTTATAACAATCAACCAAGTTATTTATTACGGTTCTATATTTTCTATAATAATTATATATTTTCTATAATAATTATGTAACTATGTTTTCTATAATAATTATATAATATATAAGGTATTTCGTCTTATCTTATAACAGTGACCAAAACGTTCCCACCACTAGGATTGAACCGGGAACAATGAGTCGATTTTTCATAGGCAATTCATTGAAAATCGAGCGAAAAGTGTACAACGGAAAGTTTTCTCTGGACTTTTCTCTACCTATGCCTTATGATATTCATGCAGAAAAAAGTAAAACTTAAAAATGTTTAAATACGGTTGTGGGTTCGATTTCTACTCGTGTTAATTAAAAAAATATATTTCACCCATATAGCAGGGTAGGCAGGGGGTTCTTGGGAACTTAGTGTTGAGACACTACGTTCTCCACTTTCCACCGAAACTGTAATGCCTCAGTTTCGGTGGAAAGTGGAGAACGTAGTGTCTCAACACAAGTTGAGTGGCGAAACTCAACGCCGCGCTTTGCCTTGTACCAAAGAGCTGCGTTTAATTCCAAAACTCAACGCATAGTGATTTTGGTGGGGAGTAGAAATCGGAAATATCTTAATAGGAACGAAGTGTCAAAACACGAGGTTCCCATTTTCCCTCTGCCGACTCCGCTATGTAAAGGAAATATAATTTTTTCAACCAATTTATGCTCACACATAAAAGGCAAATAAATAAAGAAACAATATTTTGTTTATGGATCATTTTATTTCAAATAAATATTGAGAAATTAAATAAAAAGTGAGTAGAAATTGGTAATAATGATATGTATTTTCTTTAGTTGCATATTTATTTTGCTCGGAAAGTACATAACAATTTAAAGGCGATTGATAGACTTTTTGATTAAAGTTTTTTGCTTTGCAAATTTATTATTGATGTTTATAAAGGAAAATAATTTTCATACTCAAAACTATCGTAGGTACATACAAGTTGTCTGATATTTTTTTATTATAATAGACACTGTCATAGCGAAGTCGGTGTAGGAGTATCTCATAAAATATTTATAGTTTCTGAATCAAAGAAATTTAATACATTTACAGAAGGCGAAATAAAATCTAACGGTTTCAATGTTTTAATGATGTGGATCGTTTTTGTAATATTAAAAATAATATTTTAATTTAGTTTTCCGCTTTACGCTCTATACGTATATCTCACATAGCAAAGTAGCCAGAGGGAACTTAGGAACCTAGTGTTAAGGCAGTCCGATCTATTCCCCACTTTCCGCCAAAATTGAGGCATTGCGTGTTGAGTAACATTGCGTTTTGTCTTATTGCCAGAGCGAAGAAATGAAAACATTAAATATTTCATTTGAAATTGTTATATGATGTCTTCACGTGGGGATCGAACCCACAACCTGTCGGGTCTCCAGTCTCACGCCTGCGCTGCTACGCCACAACAGGATAAAATTTTTAAAATTTATTTCCTTTTATTTGACAATCGTGAAACAAATTGTGCCCACCTGGCAATATGACCGGTGATTAATATACATATTCATAACAGCCATATTATAACTATGAATAAAAGATTGAGGCCAGTCATGGCTTGTAACTATAATTTTACATTACATGGAACGATTATGGATTCGATTCTTACTTGAGGAAATAAAATATTATATATTTTCATTTACTTTACTCTAGTAACGAGGTAAAAATCAATTTTCATTTCCGTAACTCAACACACACGGTCTCCATTTTGTGAAGGAGTGGAGATCGAAAAGTCTTACTTACCACTAGGTTCCCTCTGCGTTCCCTGGTAAATGTGAGACATGGAATTAAAAAAAAATCTTTCAAATCTTTACGTAACCTGCTTAAAAGCAATACCAATGAACAAACAGGCCCAGAGCGTTATATGAACACTGTACAACCTTTTTTTTTGTTACTTAAGTGAAAAGTTCGTAGTGACAGCATTGTGTTAGATTTAGAAGTAATATATTTTCATTAGTTGGTGTCGTTGCTTATTAACAATGATGTGTTGACTATTTTCTCGGGTCCACTCGGTAGGGTTTCTATTATTTATTTATCATTTGCTCTTTATATAACTTGTTAGATAAATTTAAACATTACATATTTGTTTGACAACAATGTTAAATATAACATATAACTATATAACTCATTAGTAAAAAGGAGAAAATAAGTACCTTAAATTTCTGTAAGTAACGGAGTTTCTCAACACTGGGTTCCCAAGTTCCCTCTGCTTGTCCTCCTATGCGGGATACAGCGTGAAGCTGAAAAAGAATTGTAAATAAGTAAGGATATTCTTTCGCAAAGCGAAGTAAGCAGAGTGATCCTAATGTTATAACACTACTTTCCCTGTATTCGTGTTGAGTGGTGGCACTAACGCCGTAAAAGATAGTGGTTAAAAAAAAAGTGTTAATCCAGGTAGAAAAGAAAAATATTAATTTAGAAAACGTATAAAAAATTTAAAAGAATTTTAGGAAATTTATACTTTATTTCATTATAAATTAAAAAAGTATATATTGTCTGCTTGAGGCCTTTCATGGCGCAGCGGCACAAGGGTGTGAATAGCCGACCAGGGTTCGATTCCCACTCGAAGAAGTGAAATATTTAATGTTTACAATTTAATATTTAATGCTTTCATTTCTTTGTACTGGTAAAAAGGCAAAACCTCGGCGTTGAGATCCGCCACTCAACACGCAATGCCTCAAATTCGGCTGAAAGTGGGGAATGAAAGTGGAATGAAGTTGTCGTTAGGTTCCCAAGTTCCCTCTGCCTACTCTGCCATGTGGGGAATACAGCGTGAAGCAGAGTATGTATTGTCTGAATTGAAACTAGACTCCACAGAATTTAAAAATCTGGTACTAAATATATACGACCGACAAAACTGTCAAATATGTAACAACTTTTACAAAATGAAAATATTGCAACTGCAGAAAATATTTGCAGATATTTTATTCTTTCCGTAAATATTATCTCATTTTATATTCTGGTAAGCAACTTATGGATTGCATCTTCCACAATATTCTCAGTACTTTGTATTATTATATAAATCTTTTTTATGAGGCCTGTCGTGGCGCAGCGGCATAAGAGTGTGACTGTAACCGATAGGTTCTGGGTTCGATCCCCAGTCGAGGAAATGAAATATTTAATATTTTCAATTTAAATATTTAATGTTTCATTTCTTCGCTCTGGTAATAAGGCAAAACGCGGCGTTGAGTTCCGCCACTCATCACGCAATGTCTCAAATTCGGCGGAAAGTGGGGAACGGAAGTGGAACGGAGTGTCATAACACTAGGTTTCACTTCCGTTCCCTCTGCCTACCCTGCCTAGCGCGGGATACAGCGTGAAGCTGAAAAAAAAAAGAAAAAAAAAACTTTTTTATTTGAGATTTTATGTACTTTCAGCTGACTTAGAAATGTTTCCAATGTTTTTCTACACTTGCTAAATTTGTGTCAAATTACCTCCATTCATTTAAAATATTCTATCTTTAAGATTCACATGATTACTAAGCTATATTATGTTCTCGTTTTGTAGAATTTAATACAAATAAATAACTACATAATTTAAAAGTAGCGAAATTTGAACCAGCGTAGGATCAAATTATGGATTCCAATCTGTCCAAGCCTTTTGATCACTTCACTACTTGTTGTTAGTATCTGTTCCAATAGATTTCATATTATTATTTTTTTTCCGGTAATTTGTAATAAGGTTCCTTACAAAGATGCTTACAGAGATACAACATGAATAAGTTGTTTTTACTATGTTTTAAAGTTTTATTCCACACTTAGGACAGAAAATACTAAACTTAAATTTAAAAAACGTATAAAAATTTTGAACGAAGCAGGATTTGAACCCGCGCCTCTGGCTGGAACGGTATTCCAGAGGCGCGGGTTCAAATCCTGCTTCGTTCAAAAATTTTATACGCTTTTTAAATTTAAGTTTAGTATGAATAATTTGTAACAAGCGCATCAACTAAATACTATCATTTTCAGCTTCCCATAAATAGTGGTACAAGCTAACTTCGGAACTTATGCACTGCGTGTTGTGTGTGGAACGCTGCGCTTTGCCTTGTTACCAGAGGGAAGAAATGAAACCATTAAATATTTTTAAACATTAAATATTTTATTTTAAATATGAAATATTCTATTTCCTCGAGTTTCTCCCCTCGAACCTGCAACCGGTCGCGTTTATAGTCATACGCTCGTGACCCTTCAACAGCATTTAGAGACCCTAAATGCTATCATATTATTGGAAAATTTGTAATTAAATTCTTAATGAATTCATAAACATAAGTTACAGCTCCTTACTCTTATTCTCATAGTTTTCTCCAAGTTGCCTCTATCCGATTAAAACTTACTGTAATATCCGTTTTACGCTTGGGTGTTATGCATTATGGCAGCAATTATTCATTGATAAAGATGAAACTTGAAAGGAATCGGAGCGGGTCTAAAGTGTAGAATCTATTGCTTTTGAAAATAAGTGAATTATATTTAAAATAGGGCGTAATGACAAAGTGGTACACTATGTCCTATTTTATTATTCATTTTCTGTAGGACACATCTGATGGTAGGTTGGTGTGGGTTCAACCTTTGATTGGGAAACTGAGGGGGTAAATTACTTTTGTTTTTTGTTCGTTTTGATGAGATTCTGTCAGTCAGTTTCACAGTCAGTCAGAGCGTCATCCAGTTTCACAACTCAACACATAACGTATAGAATTCGGGCGGAATTGAGATAACAGAGCCTCCTATTAGTAGGTTATTCTATCAGAATATGCGAACTATAGCCGAAAGCTTGATCAATAGTGAAATAAAACACAGTTTAAAATATTTTTATTAATGAAATGTTGTACAATATGTCAATTTTTAAAGGGATAAATAAACTAAATATGATGCAAATAAGTATCTTCAACTGGTCCAATGGGACTTTATATAGTAAGCGCTCCTTAAAAATTAAAACTATTTTTTTATACAAATTATAACATTTAAAAATTTTTAAAATAAATATTTAATAATATATAAGCTTATTAAGCCATGTTTTTTCAACTATTGTCAAGATATTTTCAATTGATACCGAGAAGATATACTTTAACGTTAGGGGTCACATCCCCCATAACTACATATATATTATTTGATCTGATTATAATGTCAAATGGTATAAAACACAATAAAATAGCGGTAAAAGCCAGTGATTTTCTATGCTCATACGGTTTAGATTTCATTGTCATAGTTGTTCATTATTGATTTATTTTTTTCATCAACCTTTTGAGTTCTGCTACCAAACTCGACGCAAATTTGGAAACGAACGGAATGAAGTGTTTTAACATTAGGTTTCCAAGTTCCTAGCTTGCCATGTGCCAGAAACAGCGTTAAGCCATTTTTTCTAGACTCATGTCCAAACGTTCCAAAGATTGTTCCTTTGTTGGATGGCGGAACTTAACACCGTATTTTATGTTTCCGGGGTGAGGATATAAGAATATTTTAAATATAATAATTTTTTCTAATAACTAAGTTGAAATCGAATCCATAACATAATTTACAATAATATATATATATATATATATATATATATATATATATATATATATATATATATATTTATAAACGTCAAGCGTTTTCTAAATACCATTAAGAAACATCCCAGAACTCAAAAGAAATATTATTCTGAAAACTCAAAAAAAGTTTAACTCTCTACCAGATTCAGCGAAAAAAAGTTTCTGTTCGGCTGCCACACATCAGTAAAATAAATCAAATGCGTCCATGTTGGTTAGAAAATGTCAGCCGTTATCTACAGTTTGGATGAAACACGATTTTGTAATTAAAACTCTAACATTTTTCTGTAAAATAAATCTTTTTTCCCTCTTATTTCATTATTTGATAGAATATAAAACTAAAAGTTATTTAAAATACAATTAGAAGCTAGTAGCAGTGAATTCGTTTAGTCAATTTACGATATCCCAAGAAAGAAAGTCCTTCTTTTGGGACACAGACCCTTTTCAAAGTTAATCCTTTTATAAATTCACGCACCTGGTCATGACATTGGGTAAAGTAGACGTAATTATTATAATAGCATAATATTTATTTTGTTTCGGGTTAAATTTAGGCTAGCTGAAGATATTTTTTTATCACGCTGTATCCTGGACATGTTAGGATAGACAGAAGGAATCTGGAAAACTACTGTTAAGATACTCCGTTCCTTCCTCACCGAAATTGAGGCATTGCGCGATGAGTGGTGGAACTCAACGCCGCGTTTTGCCTTTTTACCAAAGTGAAGAATTGATTATGATAACATATTTAAATTGAAAATATTAAATATTACATTTCCTCGAGTGGGAATCGAACCTACAACCTGTCGGTTACAGTCACACAAGGCACACACACAGGCAAGCCTCAAACAATATGATATTTTTTTAAATAGTAATTATCTGTATAAAAAATAATTTATTAAATAATTATAAAGCTTTATAAATGTTTAATGACGTGAACAACGTACAAAACTCACCGAAATGTAGTTTTTGTTAATTTTTTTTTGATTTCAAAAAATATAATTTTATCTTCAGTTTTCAATAAAAGCTCTTATAGGTAGTAATTATATAGATATTCTAAAAGAAACATACAAGCCGGCCGAGAAATATACGAGAATCGAAACGTATTTTTCTCTTCAGACATGGAATATAAATTACATTTCCGGGTGTTCAATTATTTATGAAGAAATAATCAAGTACGAATACCATTAATCACACTATTTCTGACTTATATTAAGTCCAACGAATTATATGTTCTGAGAAGTTTCAGTGTGTATATATGTTGTATGTCAACGTGAAGTCCTTGAAAAATTAAACTATAGGCACAATCAGTAGGCGGTCTATTTAACTGTGGAAATCAGAATTTTGTGGTATTTTAAATGGATATATTAAGTCATTAAAACATATCGATATATATGCGAAGCCATCCGATCTTGATTTCTCCAAAACTGAGATAAAGCAGGTTGAGCAAAGGCAGTCAATGCTGTCCTTTGATTTTCCTGTGTAAAAAGACAGCACACAGCTTGTAGCAAGGGTGCAAAACTTGCAATTCCGCCTATGGATGCAAAACTTGTGGTTGTTCTGTTAGAATTTTACCGTCCTTCGAAGTCCTTTTATTCTACAGGTTAGTAAACAACTTCAGGAATCATTCACTTCTCACCAGCCTTCTGACTGTTTAATATTTTGCCGAAAGTTATTCGTTATCCTTTTCTTCTCATTCTTACTCAAAATGTTAACGCTTCATCTATATCATTGATCATACTTTACTCATATAAAAAGAATTGATCACGACTTGTCGTGGCGCAGGGACAAAAGAGTAAGAATGTTAAGGACATGTGGGTTAGATCTCCACTCAAAATAGTGAAATATTTAATATTATTACTTCTTCACTCTAGTAACAATGCAACCTTTTGGAGGAGTTCCGCCGAGCTCTACACGCAACGCCTCAAATTCAGCGGAAATAAGAAATCGTAACGGAGTGTCTTAATACTAAGTTCCTTCTGCCTATCCTGCCATGTACGGGAGTTAGGTGAATATAATATGTTTAAAAAAAAAGTTTGAGTCCATCAAAATTTACATAATATGTAGATATTGACATAATGGTACCAGAAACTATGTTTAAATTAGCATGTAATCTTAGGCACAAGCTATTTATAGCTTGAAATAAAGCCCAATACTGAATGGTAAATTGTGCATTAATAATTAATTATTGCTGCCGTAATTCAATCCTGTGCCACACGAATTAAACAAGAACATTCAAAGATAATTTCCAATTAGTATCAGATTTGAGAAATCTAAATATATTTTATTTTACGGAAATGAATATTTATGAGAATTATAACTTATTATTGTACTCGTATGTGCTATGTGTACAGCAGGCAGAGATAACTCAATGTCTAGATTTCCGCGTTCAACACGAAATTAAGATATTGTGTGTAGAATGGCGTAATTTAACGCTGTACTTAAGTTATAAAGACACTAAACTATATGAAATTAGACGAGACAATTTAATGTTTAGGTTATTATTTCGATGTATTTTTTAATGCTTAATCTGAACTCTAACTCACAGTTTTGTCTATTGAATAACAATTTGAACGTAGCGAGGTGTAGACGTTTTTAAATCTTATCTTAAAGTACTTTTTTACTTTTCTTTCCAAGTGTGGAATAACATAGTAAAAATATTTAATAAGCAGCATTCGATCTTGCCAAATGATAATACTAACGAGTTATCTTTGGGTAGCGGAAATTTGTAAAGAAATCCCTACAGAGATGCTAAAGACATAAATAAGTTGTAACAAGCGTATAAGAATTTTGATGTAGCTTGATGAGAACGTATGGCTTAGTTGGTCAGAACGCTTGGACGATTTGTATATGTTTTTAAATTTAGTATTTTCTTTCGTATGTGTGGAGTAAATACACTTTAAACATAGTAAAAATATTATTTTCTAAATTTATTGATTCATTTTTTTTATTAAATAAATTGATAAATATAATATTCTCTTTATGAAGGTGCAAGATGTTTGTGTGTATGCTATGTATATGTATATATATATATATATATATATATATATATATATATATATATATATATATATATATATATATATATATATATATATATATATATATATATATATATATATATATATATATATATATATATGTATATATATATATATATATATATATATATATATATATATATATATATATATATATATATATATATATATATATATATATATATGTATATATATATATATATATATATATATATATATATATATATATATATATATATATATATATATATATATATATGTATATATATATATATATATATATATATATATATATATATATATATATATATATATATATATATATATATATATATATATATATTATATATATATATATATCAAATACACAACATTCCATTTCTCTAGTACCATCTCGAAAAAACAGAAAACCTTTTATGGAGTAATAAAATGCTATCGGCGGTTAACTTTTCCATAGAAGTTGGGGGCATTGATTGAATAAGGAAACACTTGAAAAGACTTCCCTAAAACAGTATTAACCTCCTTTAATAATGGCAGGTCAAGAAAACAAAACGGGTTAGGTATATGATAGAGGAAGGATTAGTGAGTTTTGTAGATACTTGCAATATTAATATATATTTTTATTGTTTTTAAAGTGTTAGAAAACATATAAAAAAATCTATTTAATATTTAAACGTTGTCTAAATAAGTAAAGTATTATATATATTTTATATTTAAATGAAGCAATTACTTTCGTTAAGTTTCGAGTTGAGTTCCGTCACTGAACACGCAATGACTCAAATTCGGCGGAAAGTGGGAAATGGGTTCTAGATTCTTAAGTTCTGCCATGTGCGGGATATAGCGTGTAGCTAAGAGAGAGAGAGAAAATATTATTAAATTTGTCGATATTTTTACGCATTTATGGTATGGTATGGTTCTTTGATTATGGCGTTCCGAGCGTGCCAGTTGAGCACATATCACTTCGTCAATGTCACGTTGAATGGAGAAGGCACGAACGAGGTTGTACAATAGACAAAATATATTACGCAATAGGAGTATGCATATTAAAAAGAAGATCTAGATAAAAAATTCCTTCACCTACGACAAAAAAAAATTATATATGTGTTAAAATAAATATATACATTATGTACACACAAGGTTAGTAATAAGAAATATATAATACAATATAATTTTTATGTAAATAATAAAAATTTACATAATGGACTAAACACAAATTTACGCATTTATATGTAATTTTTAAGTTCTTTGATGACTTTATGTCATTCCTCGATGATTTCATTATTTTAATAAAATAATATTTTTTTCAATTGCTTTTAATTTAATATATTTTTCTTAATGAATAGAATTAGAAAAAAAAATAATAAGATATTTTTTCCAAAAATATAAATTATAATTTATTTTATATACGAAGCAAAAATTCTGGGTAAAAGCAAAGTTGGATCATGTTAAAAGTTGACGGATACAAGAAAGTTGTTTGCTTTTCACTAAGTCCTTTTACTAAAACTTTGTTGAAAGATTGTAAAATCGAATCAATCTAATTCAATTTTGCAAAATTCTATGACTATTATTGCATATATTAAGTATTTCTTATATCACAAGTTGTTTAAGTGACGTAAAAGTTCATTAAATTAAGTTTAATTCCTAAATATGTATAGTTGCTTTAAACAAGTGTCTCTTATACAAAGATAAAACGACGAGATATTTCAAGACAACCTTCTTCGTTTAGAGCTTTCTTATTAAGTAGAAAAATATATATTTAAAATATCTTTCTTGAAAGTATCTGCATTGTGCCATTTTTATGCTAAATATAACTATTCTGAATTGTTATTTCATGTTCTGTGACTAAAAATATCTAGCCATAGTAAACACTGTAGATGGTAAAAAAATACTTTTCTTTCATTGTTTGGCTTCCAGCGGAAATGTATCTTCATTAGCTTCGGATTAAGAGCTTATATTCTTTCCATTAACTGTATTCCGAACGAAATGAAAAATATAAAATAGTTTTTATTTTGAAACGTTCGAGACTTACAAGCTTATGTGTCTTGTAGAATCTGTTCTAATAATTATTTACTGATTTTCTTTTATACTAATTTTACTTTCTTAAGGATTCTCTAAAATCTAAATGACCATATGTAATTAATCATAATAAAAAAGTTATTTTTATAGTAAAAAAGTCGTAAATTATATTACGCTTACTCTTTGGTCTTCTAAAAGTTCTGATAATATCAGACTCTGGCCTAATGAATATTAAAAATACTATTTTTTTATACACTACCGCAATTTTATTTTTTCGCTTTAGTAGACAACGGCGTTAAGTTACGCTAATCAATAGGCCATATTTCGATAATTGTAGAGAGTAATAGCAGACTATTTACCGATTAAAATACACTATTTAATTACAAGAAATAGTTAATCTATGGATGTGTCACAAGCCAAATGTTGATGTGAAACGTGTCCCTCTATCATTTGTTCTGCACGCTTGGCTGAACGCTTGGCTCAAGCGGAACGTGACAATGAGTTACGCTTTTTCGTATGCGTAGCCGGCGTTCATCAATTTGTAATAAGTTATCACGTCAAAAAAGCAATTTCACGTTTTTTGCCGCATAACGAGGTCAACGCTTCACTTTTAGTGACCTTTCCAGACTCGGGAATGTAATTTTGTTTAGCTTCACGGTGTATCCCGCATACAGTAGGGCAGACAGAGAGAACTTCGGAAACTAGTGTTAAGACACTCCGTTCCGTTCGCCATTTTCCATTTTGTTCAAAGAAGAAAGGAAAACATTAAATATTTAAATTGAAAATGTTAATTAATTCATTTCTTAGACTTCGAACCCACAAACTGTCGTTTACAGTCATACGCTTGTGCAACAAACCTTCGCTTGGGAATACAATTATTATTTTTACTATGTTTTAAAGTGTTATTCCACACTTAGGACAGAAAATACTAAACTTAAATTTTTAAATTTTAAAAAGCGTATAAAAATTTCCTTGAATCCTGCTTCGTTCAAAATTTTTATACGCTTTTTAAAATTTAAAAATTTAAGTTTAATACAATTATTTCTAAAATAATTAATTTTTTTGGGTGTGGTACAGATACACCCATGATTATAATGCTTACACCCAAACGCTGAACTACTACCACAAGTGTTATACCCGATTATATTGTTATATATCAGATACGATGAAGATTTTATAATGTAAGTATTGAGAACGCTTTTATAAATACTTTGCAGATGCAGATTATTTGGTCGTTAACGAGTTTATTCTCATAAAATAAGTCAAGATAGTAAACAAACTTTGTCGTTTTCAATATAGGAGTATAATAGAGACAGTACAGTTGTGTAATTAAGTGCACTAGATAAATATAATTAAATTAATATCGAGGTCTACAAATAAATAGAGAAAAAGTTGTACGAAAGTTCATTATAAAATAGTGAAATAAAAAGTTTAAAATTTTTCTGTTCTCGTCTTGTTTCATGCATAAAATCATCCAAGACTATTATAGATTTGGATATTGTTCACTTTAATGTCAATGTACATACATATACTATACATTACTCAACTTCACGCTGTATCCCACATGGCAGGGTAGGCAGAGGGAACCTGGGAACCTAGTGTATATTATAATAAGACATTATTAAGATTATATATATTTTTACAAAATGTAAAAACAAGTATATAGCACAATTTCTATTTCCAAATATATTTTGATTGTAAACTTAATTGAATGTTTCCAAAGGGCATCATTAGGAGTGTTTGTTTGAAATTTCTGTTTATTGGAAGTTATTGTATTACGCAGATATTTGAGCAAATAAAGCAAATGAATGAACTTTAATTTACAAATAAATATTATTTTGTGAAGCGACGTTTTTTTATACGTCTGAGTTGTTATTTATTAAACGAAATAGATTAAAATCGCTAGCAGAGAAAAGCTGTGTCGAGTATTTTTCACTTAATATAGGCACTTTGTAAAAATTTCAGCAGTAAAAATATTTTCTTCTATAATTTTGATATTTCATTTCATAATTGCAATTTGTTACAAGTTTTTAGTTTATGTTTATTTAATGTATTAATATTTCTCACACATAATCTGCCTGTCATTGTACTAAGTCTTAAACTATCATTTTGTAGCGCGTATTATTGCAACCCTTACTATATAATCTGTGGTTATGAATTATGGCGGAAAATTAAAAACCATTCCGTCATATGACATTTGAATTTGTTACATGTCAGATGTAATGTTATTATGATGAAAGTATGTGTAATACAAAAGAAAAGTAATGTCAATGTCAAAAATTATTTAAGCAAAATATTTTGGTACATTAAAAAATAAACGTGATTCAAATGAATAAAATTATATGACATCCTTGCTGCATTTAGTATAGTTTGACTCTAAAAATTCTACTTGTACTTCACACAGATTTCTTATTTTTGTGACGAATACTAAAAAATTGTAAACAACCTTTATACCGGTTTAGATAAAACCATTTAATATTCAATTTCGAGTTAAGTCCTGTAACATAAGTAGATCTATTCAGGATTCATTTCTACGTAAATTCCGTGTCCCTAATCTTACCTCAGCAGGGTCGTGAAGTTTATAGAGGTTGTCAAACACACGTGACTTGGTGAAGTTAATACCTGTGTAAGTTACATAAGGTTTTTGGCAAGTAATATTTTTTTACTTTAATGATTTGTATGCTGGGAACATTTTCGTTTTTAAACATGACACTTTTATAAGCCAATTGGCTCATTCGTAGTTGTTGGCTTTAATTGCACCTGCGAGAAATTTTTGTTTTTAATATATATATATTTTCTCTCTCTCAGCTTCACGCTGTATCCCGCACATGGCAGGGTAGGCAGAGGAAACTTGGGGACCTAGTGTTAAGACACTCCGTTCCACTTCCGTTTCCCACTTTCCGCCGAATTTGAGGAATTGCATGTTGAGTGGCGGAATTCAACGCCGCGTTTTGCCTTATTACCAGAGCGGAGAAATGAAACATAAATATTTAAATTGAAAATATTAAAGATTTCATTTCCTCGACTGGGGATCGAACCCAGGACCTGTCGGTTACAGTCACACTGTTGTGCCGCTGCGCCACGACAGGCTTCTATGTTTTTCTTAAGTATAATATCTAAATATGTATATTTATTGCCAGACTAGTTCAATATAACAATTAATTTAATTAACAGATACAAATATATTACAAATATGTGTATATTAAATAAACTTACACAATAATATGCATTTTGTACCGAATCATGCGGGTCGTTAATTCTGTTCTGGAGCTGTCAGACGCATATACGGCGGGGTGGAGTGTAGTGAATTACCTCTTAGCCAACTTTATCTATGTACCTATTACGTTGAGTAAGAAAATATTTATATAATACGGTTGATGTATAAAAATATATTCTTTATTGTATAATAAGAACTTTTGAATGATGAAATTGTATAATAAAAGCTGTTGAATGGTGGTGCTGGACTTCGTATTTTAAAACATTTTTTTTAAACAGGTTAACTTTTCAATCAGGTCATGGTAAGTTCGAGGCCTGTCGTGGTGCAGCGGCACAAAACGTGTGACTGTAATCGATGGGTTGTGGGTTCGATCCCCACTCGAGGAAACGAAATATTTAATATTTTCAATTTAAATATTTAATATTTTCGTTTCCTCGCTCTGGTACAAGACAAAACGCGGCGTTGAGTTCCGCCACTCAAAACGCTATGCCTCTAAATTCGGCGGAAAGTGGGGAACAGAAGTGGAACGGAGTGTCTTAACACTTCACAGCGTGAAGCTGAGTGAGTTGTTTATTCAACATGGTGTTGTCAAAAGTCTTAACTACCATTCCTATGAATCGTCTTGATACACTGGTATAGATATTTTGATATTTTTGTCACAAAAATATGTCTCAGTCACTTCATAGCTAAGACCCCAACACACTATCACTGAAGTCGGGTTACAACCACGTCATACTGTTTTTACCAATTGGGAAACTTTATGAGACCGTTTGTTTGTTATCGATAGTTAAAAAAATTCACATCCGTAAGCAAAATATTTCTCTGACCTTACTTACTTAATTTATTAATTTAAAACTTTGTGTGCCTTTCACTTACTACTGAACCGATTTAGATGAAACTTTAAAGTAATCTCATACATGAGAATACCACATTGAATACAATTCATGTTAAGATTTTGCATAATTATATAATTACTATAACAAAACAATAAGTCTAAGCGGGCGAAGCCGCTAATAAAAACATATAAAACATTCTTGACATGTCAACATTCGCTTCGTACGCCTGAAACGGTTCATTTCGTGGTAAAAAATAATTTTGGTCTCTACATGTCAGTCACACGCACGACACGCCCTGCAAAATAACTCGCACAATACATATGTGTTACTTATATACCTCGACCGAATTAGACCCTTGATGATATTTCTAATTATAGAGGCGAACCCAAAATAAAATTATTTCAATAAATTAATAAATCAATAAGTCATAAGTATTTCATTGATAAAACCAAAATGATAAAATAAAGGCCTCGAGGCCTGTCGTTGCGCAGCGGCACAAGCGTGTGTTTGTAATCGACAGGTTGTGGGTTCGATCCCCACTTGAGGAAATGAAATATTCAATATTTAAAGTTTAAATATTTATTGTTTCCATTTCTTCGCTCTGGCACATGGCAAAGCGCGGCGTTGAATTCCGCCACTGAACACTCAATGCTTCAAATTCGGCGGAAAATGGGGAATGGAAGTGGAACGGAGTGTCTTAACACTAGGTTCCCAAGTTCTCTCTGCCTACCCTGCAATATGCGGGACACAGCGTGAAGCTGAATAAATAATACAGTTATGTTTTTTAGCTATATACTTTATATTATAAAGATAAGATCACACTTAGCTTCAAGTAATAAGTTGTCATAATTTTAGTAATGTTACGAGTATATTTACCGACGGCCTCATGTACATAATAAATTATTGACAATATAAAGGGACGTTAAGAGTATGTATTGATGGCGTAATTATATACATATAAACGTCATTGTGCCCTCGAATTTTCTACAGAATATATACTCTACGTAAATTGTTTATTCACGCCAATGTAAAAAATGGAGGTTACAAGGTTACAAGTTTACCCTGTCTGTCTGTATGTCTATCTTCCTGAATTAATGAACCAATTTGAGTACGGTTTTGTTAATCGTGGTAGTTCTTCTTTTCAAAGGTTAGCTGTTCTTTTCAAAATTAGCTCTGCAGATCTAATTTACTAGAGAGTTGTTGTTGAGCTGCAAGCTCTTTGCCAAGATGATGTTGATGCTTTTTATTATAATTATATTATTTTTTATAAAAACGATTGATTAATGATCTAACTAAGATTTGTGTAAGTATAACACATGACAGACGGAATTGGATTACGTACCACTGACCGCTATAATTTTTTGACATGAAGTAATATATATATATAGTCAAATAGTCAAAGTCTTAAATGGACTATCTATTAGAGAAAAAATAATCAAAAGTTACGAAAAGTAGAAAAGAAACAAGAAAAGGAAAGTAGAAAAGGAGTGGTTACAATATAATACAAAGTATAAGATCTTTGAGGTTTATTTTACATATAAAATTTTCTTATTCATGAAGTGACTTACTTTTTGTAGCATTGCGTTTATCGTTTATACTGGTAGACATTGTTATCCAACTAGCTCTCAAGGGGTGTATTAGGCGTTGTAGAAATTGTCTGTTCAAATTTTTCGTCTGATGTAACGATCGATTCGGTTGATTCCGAGTAAGGGAAATATTTGTATTACTTTTTTGCTTATATCTGCAATAATCAGAAAAAATATTCTAATTAATGTTAACAGGACGAAAAGACAGCACAATATGTAAGTTAAAAACTGACAATTGAGAAATAAACATAGTCTTAATTAATTGTCACTATTAGAAATAAAAAAAATGCGATGGCAGCCTTATGCTACACTTTAAAGTGATTTCCTATAGGCGATCAAAAGAAAAGCAAACAATTTAATTTATCAAAGAACCCAATATATAGTAAATACACATTAAGAACCCATTAATTTCATACCAACAAACATCCATAATGAGAAAATAAAATACTTCCATTTCTTTGCTGTAATAACAAGGAAAAGCGCGGCGTTTAACTCTGAAACTCTACACGCAATGCCTTAAATTCGTTGAAAACTAGGGAACGAAGTGTCTTAACGGGAAAGGAGTATCGTAACGTTAAGTTCTCAAGTTCCTCTCCATTTCTTCTACTCAGTATTTATTGTTTGAATAAAAATGTAAAGCAAAAAATATTTACATTCTTAATCAACATTTTAATTTTAGTTATTTTAATCTGTACTACTAATTAATCCTTTGAACAAATTGTCTACTAAGTTTTTATTATGAAAAGAAATGTCAGAAGTTTAATTTAAAAAATTGTCTAGTATCTTTCATCCAGCTTTTACAGTTTTTGTAGTTATTACAGCGTTCAAAATTGTAAATGAATAATTTCTGTGATGGAAATGTGACTTTTAATAAACAAAAAGGCTGAATGATTTTATACGAAATAATAATAATTCAGGCTTTAAATAGTTTGTACGATGTTACCTGATGGCAGGGTAGGCAGAGGGAGGGAACTTAGGAACCTATTGTTAAGGCACGCTGTCTTGTGAATCGAATGTAGGGAATATTTTGACAAATAAGTCTACGTCCACTCAACACCGCTTTTTTCGTTACTATATGAGCGAATAAACATGAAAATAATAAATATTGAATTTCCTCGCGAAGAGATCGAACCCACAGCCTGTCGCACTATTGTGTCCCTGTGCCACGACAGTTCACAACTTTTTTACCTTTTCGGACAAAGAAAAGCTATTGATAAATTTTAAGATTTTCCTCTAAATGTTCTATTTACTATAGATAGATATTACAAAGAAATTTATTAATATTTTCTAGTCATACACTCTAATTAACTGCATTTTACAATTAGTTGCAGACAGTAAATGCTAAACACTAATTAAATGTCGCTATAATACTCAGTTCCGTCCGTAGCTCGGAGCTTCTGGGTCATCTACATTATAAGTTATGGCAACTGGACGTTATATATTTTATAATACAAAGTAAATGTATTATTACCATTAATAGTGGTTATAATATATATATTTTTACTTAAATATACGAATAAATGAGAGTTTGTCAATATTAGCTAGCTATCGATTTTCGATGTAAAATTGTGATTAATAACAAATACTTTTTTAGCTTACGTAGCTTCAGCATATGGCAAGGTAGGCAAAGAGAACTTGGGAACCTAGTGTTAAGATACTTCTTCCCTCACTTTCTGTTGAGTTTGCGAGTTGAGTGGTGGAACTCAACGCCGCGCTTTGCCTTGTTACTGGAGCTAATAAATTAAAATATTAAATATTCAAATTGAACATATAAGATATTTGATTTCCTCGGGTGGAGATGGAACCCACAACCAATAACTTAAAAAATCATAAAAACTTGAAGCGTTCCTGCATTTTATAACAACAATTCCGAGATATATAAATAATATAACAAGTTGTTGATGTTGTCATTATTATACAAAATATAGCGGTGCTTAACTGTAATCGCAGCAGACTCGACTCGACTGTTAAGTAAAGGCCGACATGGCTGTGATTAGTTCTTGCGTATCCTACAGGGTGTAATTAGGCAACGTTAGATAGTGGCCATTTTCATTAAAACATTATAAGGTTAAATGTACTTCCTCGATTATAATGGCCTCATCTACATAACATATTTAGCATGTGGCGAAAAATCAAAATGTATTATTTTTCACATTTGATGATATATACAGAGTTGATAATCTCAGCTGAATATCGAATCTTGACGGTGCCCAATTTTGGAACAACACTAGTCAAATTAATATTTTTACTATGTTTAAAATGTTATTGCAAACTTAGGAAAGAAAAATACAATTATTTAAAAAACGTACTAAAATATATTAAATTGAGGCCTATCGTTACGCAGTGGCTCAAGCGTGTGACTGTAATCGACAGGTTGTGAGTTCGATCCCCACTCGAGGCAATGATATGTTAAATATTGTCGTTTTAAATATTTAATGTTTTCAGTTTTTCGCTCTGGTACAATGCAAAACGCGGCGTTGAGTTCCACCACTCAACACGCAAGGCCTAAAACTCGGCGGAAAGTGGGGAACGAAGCGGAATGGACTGTCTTAACACAAGGTTCCCAAGTTCCCTCTGCCTACTCTGCCATTTGCGGGATACAACGTGAGGCTGAGTATAAAAAAAATGAGCGTAGCGGGATTCGAACCCGCGCGTCTTGGAAACCGTCCAAGCTCTTTGGCCAACTAAGCAATTTGTTCTCATCAAGCTATGAACTAGTTAAATTTATTTATGAAATTTATTTATGATTTACGTTCAAATGTTTTATGCGTTTTCTAAATAAGTATTTTTCTTTCCTAAGTGTACATTAACACTTTAAAATTAATATATAAATATTGTTATATAAAATATTATTATATTTTATTATATTTGATTGTATATAAGAAAGGAATGCTTTCACACTTTAAGTGTCTCATAAGTATTTAGAAATGTTATGACACAAATAGCAAGTCTTTGACCGCTAGATCGTTAACCTCTGAAGACTGATACATATGAGCGTAAATCGAAGTGCCAATACCCCATCCCATCATGATTTTCCCATTAACCAGAACAATCTTTTACGCAAAATTATGTACATACATTAATGTATCTCTGCTACATCATTTCATAATTAATTTATATATATTAAAGTAATACAGTTATATTAAAATACATATAGACAACATTTTTTTTTAGAATAGACAAAATAAAAATAGCGGTATGCATTTGTGACTGTAAGCGATAGGTTGTGGATTCGATTCCCACTTGAAGAAGAGAAACTTAGGACGAAGAAATTATTCTTAAAGTTCCCTTCCTACATAATTAGGAAGGGAAACTATTTAATTTGAACATATATGATATTTTCAAACAAAATATTCATTAATTATAATATAAAGAAATATTTCATTTCTTCTGGTAACAAGACAAAGAGGGGCGTTGAGTACCGCCACTTAGCAATCGATGCCGTAAAATTTGGCAGAAAATGGGAAACGGAACGGAATGTCTTAACACTAGGTTCCCAAGTTCCCACTGTCTACTCTTCCATGTACGGGATACAGCGTAAAGCTGAAAAATAAGTCTGTAATAAATTTACTAAAATAAAGGTCCTTAATATTATTTTGCATTTATTACAAAACTTAAAACTGAGTAATTGCTTCGGTTTTTATCAAAGTAGTTTTATTGCACAGCTTTCAATTTCATGGCTACAGACGTCAAAGAAAATTGGCAAAACTTCGTAGACTTGTTTATTAAAAGTCTGTCGGGGCACCATACCGTCTAAAAATGACATATAATTATATAAAAAATGTATAGGCACTAACGTGAAGTGTTATTCTAAAGCTCAATGTTAAAGTAAATGATAAGTATTATTTTAGAATACCAGGCAATAAAATTATAATATATTTTTTTATTCAGTACACGTTCTTTTTGTTCGTTTTTTAATTATTATAAAAATAATTTTTCAAACCTAACTATCGTATTTCTCCTAAAAATAGTCTAAACTTTTAAATATATTTGCCATATCAATAAAATAATCGTACATCGTCAACAAAAAAGTATTTATTTACATTTAAATAGTAAGTTAGTAGTAGCAAGGGGCTTGTCGTGGCGCAGCGGCACAAGAGTGTGACTGTAAACGACAGGTGGTGCGTTCGATCCCCAGTCGATGGAATTAAATATTTAATATTTTCAATTTAAATATTTAATGTTTAATTTCTTCGCTCTGATAATAAGGCAAAGCGCAGCGTTGAGTTCCGCCACTCAACACGCAATGCCTCAAATTCGGCGGAAAGTGGGGAACAGGAGTGGAACGTAGTGTCTTTACACTAGGTTCCCGGGTTCCCTCTGCCTACCCTGCCTCATGCGGGATACAGCGTGATGATGAGTAGAGTAGAGTAAATAGTAAGTTGCGTAATTTCGCCAAATAAGGCATAATCAAGGTAGGCTTAGGATAAAACACCTCTTCCGCCGAATATATGAAATGTTTTATGATTACGACGAACAATCAATTACTAAAGTGATTAGATATGTTATATGAGACCGATCGATCATGTGTACACGGTATGTCAAAAATTGACATCGATATACTGAAGGCTATAGTTATAATATGATGAATATAGCCCAAGAGATAGTGTCATAAATAGTTTCCTGTTATGTGAAAAACATTGAGGCCTGTGTCATTGTTAACGTAATGAGCTTAAGGGTTCGATCCATTCTCAAGCAAACGAAATATTTAATATGATGAATATATATAATAAATGTTTTTATTTTTTGCTCTGGTAACAAGGTAGAGTGCGGCGTTGAGTTCCACCACCCAACACGCAATGTCTCAAATTCGGGAAATTGGGGAACACTAGGTTCCCAACTTCCCTCTGCCTAGCCTGCTATCTGCGGGATACAGCGTAACGTTAAAAAAACATGTCAAAGCTTCTAGCTACGTTTTTTATTCTAAACTCAGTCACGTTCACGGTTGAAAGCTTTACTTAAACACATCTTTTGAAAGGTTAATTTTAGAATCTTGTGTTATTTTAGTATAATGTTACACATTTATTTAGATATTTACAGTTTATAAGAGACTGTCTTTGTTTTCGATACTACTCATACATAAATGTACTGCAGCGGTAAGCTCCACAAATTGTCACTAATTAATAAGATTAGGATGTATGACTTTCCTTATCTTTCTATTTAAAATACAAGAATAGACTCCATTTATATCTACTCAGTCTCTCGCTGAATCCTGCACATGGCAGGGTAGTCACAAGAAAATTGGACACCTAGTGTTAAGACACTTCGTTCCACTTCCGTTCCCCAATTTCCGCCGAATTTGAGGCATTGCGTTTCAGTGACGGAACTCAAGGCCGCGCTTTGCCTTGCTACCAGAGTGAAGAAATGAAAGCATTAAATATTTAATTTTTATATATTAAATATTTCGTTATCTCGATTGGGGATCGAACCCATAACCTATCGTTTACAGTCACACGCATGTGCCTCTGCCACCACAGGCCTCAATTACAAGTACATATATTTATTTCTATTACAAGTATATTTTATAATGCAGACTTTCGTCGTAGTACTGCTGCAAAGGTACCGTTTAATGCTACGAACACGGCGTAGCAATTTCGCTAGCTCTTCTAATGCACACTATGTGGCTATTCATTTACCTTTTATGTCTCGTTTATATTCAGTAGTTTAACATTTTCACAATCTGCATGAATAAATATATTAGATAATCCTATAAAATTTTGATATTTCCATTATCTTTATTAAAGTTTTAATATTTTATTTTAACAGCATTGCTGTAAACTCAGGAGATGACTTCTATTCATTTTATTTGTAGTCTTAATGAAATTGCAGGTGGAATTGCATATAAGTTTTATCTTAGTTATTTTTGTATATGTTATATCTTCAAAATGTGCACTGAGTAATTGTATTTTTAAACGATAGTTACTCGCATATCTGAGTTTAACATTTTGCTATTTAATCAAAGATCTGGTGAAGCGTCAGTGCGTCTTTCATTTCATATTAGAGATAATGTATGGATTCATTTCATATTAGAGATATTTAACTCCTTATTATATTATTGTATAGTACTCGTATGTATTAAGTTGTCTCGTTATGGAGAACAAAATGATGTCAACGTAAGCTATAATTATTATATATTTTTTTTATAAGACATATGCTTGATATTTAAAAAGCATGGCATGAAATTAATAATATAAATTATATGTATTTTTCTGTCTCTGTCTTACAAGGTTTTGCTAAACGTTATAAATTTTCAAAGTAACATTGTGACCAGGCTGCACTTCAGTAAAGCAAAGTTTAATAGCACATATATAATTATACAAGCAACAATATTATGTTTAACTCAATCCAGTTTTCCGTTGTTTTTGTTAACAAACTATTGCAAATGCGGGGGCTCCTGTAATCAAAACGCGAATTGTTTGCAAGTTCGTTAAATGTTACTACTAAATTATCGTTTATGTAACGTAGAGCTAAACTTACAATGCAATCAAGTTGTGAAACTACTGTAGAATGATTATAACCATGTTCACGCTTAGCGCCCGTATCATGATTTTTCTGATCTCACAAGAACATCGATGTAAAAAGTCAAAAGTCAAATTAAAACAGTACGATCTAGGCTACCTCCTTTTTATTCAAACTAAAGTCTCATAAAATTTATATTAGCCATTTTGGGGATTAGCTGGGACAAACGGACATACAAAAATTTCAAAACCTTGCTTAGTCAAAATTTTGCTTAGTATCGTGTAAAGTACAATATGTACTCGAAAAAAACACAGTTATTTGAAATCACATTGACACAGACACTACATTGAATAGAACAGGCAATTCTATCATATTTATATGTACAGATTGAATTATTATCATTACTATATAAAGTAGCATGAAGTTTCTACCCACATAGAGAATATAGTGTCATAACATTACGTTTCCCTTCTGACGTCTCATTTACCTTTGCTAAGTAAATTCGTTCTTATATGATGTTCCCATGTTCCCACAAAATTCCCTTTTCTCTTAATGTTCAATATTTGTTGCTCTTTGTGTTTAGTCTTTTTTATAAAGTTAAACAAAAAAGAAATAAAATGTGGCTAACAATTTTGTATTAGGTATATATTTTTATTACTTACCTAGTATGTTATGTAGAGGCCTGCCGTGGTGCAGCAACACAAGCGTGTGACTGTAACCGATAGGTTGTGGTTCGATCCCAACTCGAGGAAATGAAATTTTTTTTTTAGCTTCACGCTGTATCTGGCAGGGCAGGGTAGGCAGAGAGTGGATTCGATCCCAACTCGAGGAAATGAAAGATTTAATATCTTTAATTTAAAGCGTTGAGTTCCGCCACTCAACACGCAATGCCTCAAATTCGGCGAAAAATGGGGATCGGAAGTGGAACGGAGTGTCTTAACACTAGGTTACAAAGTTCCCTCTGCCTACCCTGCCATGTGCGGGATACAGCGTGGAGCTGAGTAGAGTAGAGTAGAGTAGTATGTTATGTAAATTGATTTTAAGGAGAAGGCAATTTTTAATTTTATCTCTTTTCAATCTGAACTCTCCTACTTACATTATCTCTTTTTCCCGTTTAACTGCTTGTTCTCTGTACAAAGAAAAACACCACTATAAGCCATAATTAAAGAATAGACTTAATAGTAAATAGTAACGACTTTATTCTCTTTTCTGCCTTGGTTTTGTAATCTTTACGATACTTCGTTGTTGTATAATATGAATTATACTTAACTGGCACGAATGCCTTAACTGAAGAATTTGACTTTAGTGACAGATCTCTTTGGTGAAACTGACAGATACAACCGAAATTTACTATATAGCTTAGAATTTTCGAGAAACCAGAAAGTGAAAGATAATAGTTACTACTATACTATACATCTCAAATAGTTAGAAAATGCTAAACTTAAATTTAAAAAACGTATAAAAATTTTGAACGAAGCAGGATTTGAACCCGCGCCTCTTGAAAACCGTTCAAGCAATCTAACAACATAGGTTGTAATAAGCGTATAAGAATTTCGAAGAAGCTTGGTGAAAACGAATGGCTAAGTAAGCGCTCTGAGCGCTTAAACGGTTTTCAAGAGGCCAGAGGATAAAGTAATTATTTAAGAACTCACTTTATTACACACAGAAGTTCATAAAGATTTGAAACTTGTTTTCCAGCGATCAATTGAAGTAGGAAAATATCATCCATATTTCAATAGAACACTTAGCAAGCAAATATGTCGCTTTCCATTGGCGTTTTAAAGGTAAAATTCAGCTGATCCAGCTTACACAGCTGGTCAATGCTAGTTCACTGTAACGAGCAGCTTAAATAAGCATACAAGATTTATCGACTATAAATATAGTGTAATCGTAAGATTTTTCGTTTGGAATTTTATATTGCAAATGTGTTATTAAATTATTTTTAAGAATTATTTATATTATTATCAAAATTTAAAACATACATAACATAACTTAACGCTGTATCGCGCATAAAGAAGGATAGGCAGAGGAAAATGGTTAAAACACGTTTGCCGAAATCTGGATGTATTACGGCGTTCAGTAGCGTAACTCCACGCTGCACTTTGCCAGAAAGAGGTATATATAAGGAATATAAGGAATTGGCCATGAGTTATTATGTATTAATTCTTCCTATTTTATGTATATATTTTATGTTTTATGTTATTTCATCAATATATCGAGTTCACGGACAAAACGCGATGAGACAATTTATACCAAAACAAAATTTGCGTACAAAGAAACAACACGAACGTTTATTGAGAGGGAATGAGGCTGAATATTTGGGTGGCCATACGCCTTTAAGCATTCTTCTAAAACAGTCGAATAACTTGGAAACGTTCCCTTTTTTCTTTTATACACCTATAGTTAATGTAAATCAGGCTTTGTAGGCATTTCCTGAAGGGACACAGGCTTTGTGTAGAATTATCAAGGGCGCGGCTCATTTGAAGGAGCTGTAATAAAACAGTATGAATTGTGTTTTTTTTATTGTTAGCTTCTGTGCGATATATTTTACAATTTAGTTAAATGCGTATATTTTTGATTTACATTAGTTTAATTACTCCGTTCCCAACGTTCACACGATTTTGGAGACTGCGTGTTAAGTGGCGACAATCATCGCAGAGTTTGGCCTCATTATAAGAACGAGAATATAAAAAAATGAGAACTCAAAGCGTAGGGATCCTCCGGAAGACATGTATGAATAACTTGATGACAGCGGAAAGGCGAAAGGGGCGTGACCATAGCGCTTGGCTTGCTTTGTTTTCTCTGGCCACCGCCGTTAGCCACTGTTAAAAAAAATGTTCATGTGACAAATTATTAGTTTCAGATAATTAGAACAATTTTTATATAAATAAAATAAAGAATAACTTGGAGATTATTATTAAAAGATAAAATATTTCATAACTGACAATTTATTTAGGAAATAAGACGAACATTTTTGTGTTTAAGCTCTTTATCGCAGTTTACCCGCCCTAGGGAAATATGTAAACAGTGAATTTACATTAAGAATTACTTAAAGCTTCTTAAAGTTTTGAAGCAAGTTGACACTGTTGTGACTCAGTGGAACAGCGTACGGCTGTATCAGAATGGTTGTTGGTTCTATCCTTACTCTGGTACGTAGAGGAAATTGTGCTTTTGAAGCACTATAACCGTTTGGAATACTTTTCTTCGTGTTTTATTAATACATAATTACAATGTTATCAAAAATATTATGTTATATAAATGGAATTGAAGTAGTAATGTATTTTGTTAATATTCAAAAAACCTAAAACATTATTCTATGAGCTCCGTAAAGTCTTTAATTTACTCTGTCCTTAACAAAAAAAATTGTCAACTGTTAAAATAATAAAAAAGTGAGCATTTCTTGTTATGTATTAATTTGAAGCCGTATTATATGTTTAATTAAATTAGTTAATAGATATGTTTTTCGATCATAAGTGCAAAAAATGAAATCCATATAAAATGTAAAACAAAAAGTATCATCTTGACAAATATTAATTTACAGCACAGTAAAATCATCTTGACAAAATAGCAAAGTGTCAGACTGCATATTGGATGGTAGTGGGTGCCATTCTTTCCAGAAAATTATTATTTTTAATTATTTTATATTTTCTTAATTTTTTTTTAATCTAAAAGCGGCATTGCGTTCTGCCTTTAGGATTTTTGCATAAATATAGTATGTGTCCTAAGAGGTTCTACTACGTCTCCTTTTTCATAATTAGTAAAAATTACTACTCTATGTCAATACTAATATTAAAAATGCATAAGTTTTGTCTATCCTTCAAGTTGGAAAACTAACTAGTAAAGAATATTTTTTGCATTGATTTAGGCGAGGGAGGACGACATGTGCTTTTTTAAAAAGCGAGAAAACAGCACATACATAAAATAAAACCATCAATATAACGATAATGATATTAATAATTCATTAATTACCGCTCAGTGACTACTCGGTTAGTTCTACTTGGTGAGTAGTTAAATTATTTAATAATTTAACTGCTCACCAAGTAGTAATGGTTTGTCTGTGTGTGCGAGGCCTGTCGAAGCGCGTGGGTACAAGCGTGTGACTGTATAAGCAACTGGTTGTTAACTCGATCCCCACTCAAGGAAATGAAATATTTTCATATAAAATAATATTATAAATTATTTTTATTATAATTATAAATGAATATAATATTTAATATGTCAATTTCCTCGCTCTGGTAAAAAGGCAAAGCACAGCGTTTAGCACTGCCATTCAACACGCAATGCGTCAAATTTGGCAGAAAGTGGAAAACGGAACAGAGTAGTACTTAACGCCAGGTTCCCATGTTCTCTCTGCCTACCCTGCCTTATGTGTGATACAGAGTGAATCTATAAAAAAACTTGTTATATTGTCATAAAATTACAGTCGATTTTTTCGACTGGCAACTTAAAAAAACCACGCGGGCGAAGCCACCGACTAGTTAGTATGAATAGGAAAAAAAACCAAATAAAGAGAAAATTTAAATTCACGAAATTTTACTCTAAAATATTTATTTCTATGAGAAAACTCCATTTGATAACTAACCATGCGTAATACAAATATGACAGATGATTCGCATATTATTTTACAATAATTTGATCATTAATAATGATAATCAACTTGTCAAAATCAAGTAGATTAATAAAATGTCATTAAAATATGATTCTGTCACATACAAAACATTCAGCGCCATAATGACCGTCAGTTATTATTTCATTTTAAGCGTTCAATAATTATTTTCAAAAGATTCAAGAATTATACTTAAAAACCAAATTTCGTAATATGAATTGTCTCTTGATTACGTATTGTCTTTAAAATCAAACGTGTATGCGAAATTTGTGTTCAATTGTAATCTGAATCTCAGTTGGGATATTTGACCCATATATATATATATATATATATATATATATATATATATATATATATATATATATATATATATATATATATATATATATATATATATATATATATATATATATATATATATATATACATATATATATATATATATATATATATATATATATATATATATACATATATATATATATATATATATATATATATATATATATATATATATATATATATATATATATATTTATATTAACTAATGTTTGTATTGATTTTATATATGTATGTACATATACTCATAACTCCTGAATAAAAATTATTTTTAACATAGCATAGACAAGCTTTTAGAGCAATTTTAACTATTACCTTATCATTAGCGCCACCCTAGTAATGACTAAATGTGACATATTCTAAATCTTCTTTTTCTTTGTATCTTTAGTTAAATAGGGCCAATGTTGTTATACTCAGTCAATAACTAAAAAGGTTAAGTAAATTTTTACTATGTTTTTAAAGTGTTATTCCACACTTAGGACAGAAAATACTAAACTTAAATTTAAAAAGCGTATAAAAATTTTGAACGAAGCAGGATTTGAACCCGCGCCTCTGGAAAACCGTTCCAGCGCTCTGACCAACTAAGCCATTCGTTCTCACCAAGCTCCGTCGAAATTCTTATACGCTTGTTACAACTTATTTATGTTGTTAGCATCTCTGTAGGAAGATTTTTACAAATTTCCGCTACCCAAAGACAATCCGTAAGAATTATCGTTTGGCAATAGAGAATACTATTTATTTTAATATTTTTGCTATGTTTTAAAGTGTTATTCCACACTTAGGACAGAAAATACTAAACTTAAAATCTCTTGCCAAACGATAGTAGGTTAAGTAAACTTTAAATATATATTTTTTATAACATTTAGCTGAAATTTCAGTTTTCAATGTATATAATATTTTAAAAGTCATTATGTATATAACAACTTGAAAATATTTGTTAAGAAAATAGTTAAAATTATGCGGGCGAAGCGAGCGGGTAGCTAGTTTTTAATATTTTCATTTCTTTACTTTATTAATAAGGCGAAACGCGGGGTTATTTTCTGTTCTTGTACAGAACGACGAGTTTTCTCTTAGTGTTCCCCGACAATTTTAATCGTATCTTCTAGCGGCATTTCACATTTTCAAAGTTAAGTTACAATTAAAATTGCAATAAGATATTTCATGTGATATTAACTTAGGCACTTCTTTGTTATACAATATTAAAACACGACAGGATCCGCTGACTGACAAGATGTATGAAAGTCATTAGCCCGTATTCTCACGATAACGGTAACCTTTGCCTTGCCTTTGGATCTTAGGATTAATAGTAATGCTTATCACACTAACGATATGGTGGTGGATAAGTAATTAACTCGTAAATAATATACAGAAATTTGTTCATGATATAACGAAAAATAGACGATAATTAGATATATTTTTAGTGTAGTCAAATTATGAGAAAGAACGATCTTATACTTGTTAAGAGAATGTATAAAAATGTTAACCTAGCGGAGGGTTTCTAAAAATATAATAGAAAAGTAAGTATTTTTCTTTTCTAAGTGTGGATTTAAATTAAAAAAAATTGTAAAACGGAACGATCTTAATATCGATCCTTAGACACGTTAAAAGGATAGAAATATTGAGATCTCATTTATTTTTGCAAATTTGTGTGTGCTTTGTGATTTTTGAGTATTTTTAAAAGTAAAGTCAAATTTTGTTATTTAATATGACGTGTGAATTTTAATTACAATATGTAGACATCTACGAGTACATAAAGTTAAAGGAAGTTTAAATGAAACATACTTATAACTAATATTGAAACTTTAATCACAAAGTGAAGTGTCTTTTGGAACTCATCAAGCAAAATTTAGTTTGACAGAAAGTGACGAGTCGACAGATATTTTATTAGAATAGAGAATGTAAGTACATATATATTTACAATGGCTGAAGATATAACAACTTACTTATATAACAGTAACTTCCTGAAATAAACAAAATTTATCCAATTACCATATTTATATCACAAATTTAAATATTTCATGGCGATGCAGCTTGGCTTTTCGGAATATTGAATACTAAAGAAGATCCATTGTACGAATGCATTTATGCATCGTCAATCCATAGACTATGAACATTTATAAACTTTCAATAGACCACTGACGAAGAACGTATGCCAATTCTACGTTACTTTTCAGTTTGCTGACTATTTCACACTTAAATTTACTTACTTAAACTTAAGTTTAAACTAGGTATTTTTTTTATATATAATTATACTCCATAATTATAAAGATCTCAAAAAGATTCTACTCCATTCTTCTTTTTCTATCTTTTAAATATATACTCGTGTATATATAAAATTTAATGAGCTTTTTTTTATTAAAAAATTGTTAAAAAACTAAAGTTATATTAATTATATATTAAGTTACTATTAAAGTCGACAAAATTGCTTCAATTTATTTAATAGCTAATTTAGCTGACATTTTAGGTTTAAATGTATAGTGTCTTTTAAGTGATAATGTCATAAGAACAAGAAAGTAGTTGAAATTAGTAAATAAAATAAGTCTCGTGGGCGAAGCTCCGAGTGGCGTTATTTAATATTTTCATTTGTTCACTCTGATATCAAGACTATGCACGTCATTATATTCCATCACTCAACATACAATGTTTTCAGAATTCCGCAATGCATGAGAACATGAGAACAGAGTGTCTTAATACTAGATAGATACCCTGCTATAATACAAAGTGAAGCTAAAAGACTTCTACACCATTTGGATACCGTCCAAGGGATAATACGCTGTTGTCATGTGAAACCAAATTTCTATCAATTCTTACAATTGAATTCATATGACCATTGTAATTTTAGGATTCGTCGTCCGGATTCGAAGTCCGTTTCATATTTCTATAGTAAATATTTTATAGAACTGAAATTTTATTTTCCCGTTTCTGCTGGTGAAGAAACAGTATATTATTGATTATATTACATTGTAATACGCTAAAATCTTTTAATTATTCATGTATATCCTTCAGCTTCACGCTGTATCCCGCACGAGGCAGGGTAGGCAGAGGGAACCCGGGAAACTAGTGTTAAGACACTGCGTTCCCCGCTTTCCGATGAATTTGAGACATTGAGAGTTGTGTGGCGGAACTCAACGCCGCGTTTCTCCTTTTACCAGAGCGAAGAAATAAAAACATTAAATATTTCAATTGAAAATATTAAATATTACATTTCCTCGAGTGGGAATCGAATCCAGAACCTGTCGGCTACAGTCACACGCTTGTGTCACTGCGCCACGACAGACCTAAAGTGCCTTGTTACACGAGGCACTTTACACGAGTGAAGAAATGAAAATATTAAATATTTCATTTCCTCCAGTGGGTATCGAACCGACAATCGCGTTCACAATCACACGCTTGTCCCCGTGAGTGACGACAGGTCTTAACAGCGTAATTAAATTTAATAAATTTATATAAGTAATTTGAAAGCCTGTGTGTGTTACATTTAAAGGTAATATTTTTTCTTTATCTATAGTACCTTGGTACTCAATAGTACTGTAGTAGACTCATTAATAACTAAAACCGAAAGGTGGACAGGGTTGAGTTGCGATATCGCATATCCTTTTGTTTTCTAATTGATTATGCTCTACATACCCGATTGTTCGTCTACAAACTTGTGACTTTATCGCCTTTCTGAACTACCAGTGTGTACTATTTAAATATGTATGTACCTATTATGTTTTCTTATAATATGGGTAACGGTTTATATTTATATTTTCTGGCCAACATATATTTTTTGTATATATTTTTTCTTTTTTAGCTTCACGCTGTATCCCACACATGGCAGGGTAGGCAGAGACACGTGAACCTAGTGTTAAGACACTTTGTTTTGTTGAACACTTTCCACCGAATTTCAAATATTGCGTAATAAATTGCGAAACTCAACTCGCGTTTCGCCTTGTTACCAGAGAGAAGAAATGAAATCATTAAATATTTGATTTTTAAATCATAAATTTTTCGTTTCCTCGAGTGGGGATCGAACCCACAACCTGTTGTCACACCTTGTACCCCTGCACCACCACAGTGCTCAATATTATATATATATATATATATATATATATATATATATATATATATATATATATATATATATATATATATATATATATATATATATATATATATATATATATATATATATATATATATATATATATATATATATATATATATATATATATATATATATATATATATATATAATATATATATATATATATATATATAAATATATTTTTATTCTTGAATATCTAACTCTGTTAGAGCAGGTACTGTTGTCTATTTAACTTAACGGTACATGTTGTCTAAGTATGTAACTGGTACATAGTTATATATAATAATACATTTAAATATAAATATTTTTAGGAACAAAATTCGACCGATGATCATTTCTTTCTACTCGTAACATTTACTATACGTAGTTACTTTATTTTTTACTTACAAGAAAAGAAGTTACTGACAATTCTAAACAAAAAGTTAATTCAACATTTTATTTTATGAATTGATATCTGGAATATCAACGCCAAAAATTGTTATTTACATAATACATTTCAATTTATTCAATGGCCCGGTCTATTTTAGTACTTAATATTTATAATATAAAATACAGTAATATCTTTGCTTTAAAAGAAATAGTGGTGAGACAGGAAGAATGAGAACTACAGTTTATTTATATTTTATATGTACCAATAAATATTCTTTATAGGAACGTAATTCATCATAAGCTGCAATTAAATAGATAATAAGTTAAAATAGACTTTATTCTTTTCGCTAAATGCAAAGTAGGCAGAGAGTCTTATCAACTTTCGACAGTAATTCTACAAGATGCAAGTTCAGTAATGGCAGAATTCAACGCCGCATTTGTTTTTTTATATAAGAAAAATGAAAATAATTATTTTTTCTACAGGGAGTCCCACAATTGTCACGTATATTAGATGCCACACCAAAATGGCCAAAATATAAATAAGCATCTATACATTATCACCATCTATATGGATAAAATAGAAAAAGTAATACATAGGGCATAGGCAAATTGAGATAAATAGCCACTCTGCAGCACATTTTCCTTGAAAAAATGCTAGTTATTTTTTATGTGAGCAACGAAGATGGATTTTACTAATCTTTTTTGTATCATTACGTTTTTCCCGCGTTTCGTACAATACGCATGGGATTCCGTTTTACAAGTTAATCCTTTTTGTCAATATAATGTAGAGTCATTAGATCAATATTTTTCCAAGCCTGATTGACAATGGATTATAATTGCTTTGTTTTTTTGTTTGAACATAAAAAAATATGGCCATGGATATATTTTGACTAGAATAATAAAAAAAAATAAAGTCGTGTAGATCAAAAATCAGTAAGAAAACTGGCGTTTTCATTGCAGTAACAGGTACCGATTTAATTTATAATCGTATAGGATTCAAGTACGTGAGTTTTCATTTTAAATTTTGAACTTTTCCTACGAATGTACATGACATATACATATCTCAGAATGTAGTTTGTGCACATATAATAGCAGTTAATTATATAATTGGAATTAGAAAGAATACAAAGAGTCATTCATAAAAAAATATTTAAGTGCCCTACATCACTTTGAACAAGGGAATGAAATATTTATATTTACTTACTTATACTTATCTTCATGCTGTATACCAACTTGCAGGGTAGGCAGGGAGAATGGTGCACTAAACGGTACGGTCTCGGAATATCTCTTTCGCCTCGTCCACTGTCATCAACCTCTTCATATATCCGGAGGGTCCTCACGCTTTTACGGGACCATCCTCCAGTATCGTAGATCTCAAGTACTATATTTTTGAAGGTCTCCCCCTCCCTCTCTTACCACTCACGTTACCTTTATGAATCTTCTTTCATCACTCATTCGGTCGACGTGCCCAAATCACCGGAGCACTTTCTTCTTCATTCTCACTGTGACATCTGCGGTAGTATCTACCATTCTGTGTATCTCTTCATTTTTCTTACATTCTTCTGTAATACTCACGTTTCGTTGCGTGTATCAACGAAACGTGAGTATTACAGAATCCTTTCTCCTTTCTTAATTCCTTTCAAATTTAAACTTAGTCATATTCGCATTTAGGCTTAGACCATTACTTTTACACCGTTCTTACAAAATAGTAACCCAAGCCCGTAATTCGTTTGTAATTTACCAACCAGCCAAGCTGACATAGCGCAACCTTGTTAAATAAACGATTGGGTGTGAAACCAAGGCAACATGCCAGTTACTATTTGCATGCAGGCTAAGTGATTTCTGTAAAGAGATTTTACAGCCTGTAGCAAGGGTCGGTACAAACTGTACCATGGCATTTTTTCCTATAATTTATTTCTTATAATCCTGTATATAATATTAAGGACTGAATCTGATTTAAACCATAAACAAAATAAGCACAAATCAATTTAGTACTTTCTTGCTTTCTTTCTTAGCTTCACGCTGTATCCCGAACCCGGGAACCTAGTGTTAAGACACTCCGTTCCACTTTCGTTCCCCATTTTCCGCAGAAGAGTAGTACTTATATAAATAAATTATTGCAAACAATGTTAGCCAGAGTTATCGCAATTTGATTAGAGGTAGCCAAGGGACGGTTTCCTTGTGGCTTCGTGATCAAAACAAATGTACGGTGAAAGCCGAAAATATTCCAAGAATTCAAACTTCACAAAATAGTTCGATCCGATAAAAGCCTACTGCCTAATTGTAATTTGTTATTTTGTAAGTAATAGTAAAATATGTATTCAATATTAAAAATAAGTTATTAATGAGTAAATATAGTAAGTAAAAGAAGAATAATTCATTTACGAGAACTTAACGACTATTTTCATATTATTTTCATTTATTTATCATTGTAATTTAAAATATAACTAGTATCGGGTGGCGGAAGTGAACGCCGCGATTTGTTTTATCGGAGTGGAAATAAGTAATCAATTAAAATATAACCTCTCCACCGAGTGAGAATTGTTCTTATACACATATTGTTTATACTTAGGTGGAGTCCCAATTTTCTATAAAAACTGTGTAACATTTCTTTTGGCATGTTTAAATTTCTTTCGAATGTACTCCATAAAGGTACTATCTTATAGGCGGGTCGAAGTACGTCAAGTTGGTCGAGTGAGTCATTAACTTTTTATAAGTCACCAGGCTTGATATATTATGATTTATAACACGACGTGATTTATAGTAATTTATGAAATTAAACTTTAAAAGTCTTTTACTTGTCGCTCATATTAAAGTAAAATATTTTACGTATTTATTGCATATATAGTTGACTCCTGAAATCGAAAGTGCTTATATAATTGGAAAGCAATCTTCAATTTTGCCTTCTTGTTAATAAAGTAAATTGAAATATGTAACTTATTTGATCTCTCTAGTTTGAGCCATAAAGGTATTAAGGAAAGAAGCAAAACTAATAAAGAAAGAAAATCTGTTTATAACTTTCACGTATTATTAACGTGAATTTCGACATTAATGGAATATAATTAAAATAATAATTATTATTATTTTAATATTGTCAAAAATTCAGTAGTATAGGTTTGTTACGCAATTACGTAATGATTTCGTGACCAATGTAAACAAAAAGCTTCCAATCTATTTAGAATTTGTTTGTATGAAATAATTAATGTTCAAACTAAAACCTGTCGTGGCGCAGCGGCACAAGCGTGTGATTATAAGCGCTGGGCTGTGCGTTCGATCCCCGCTCGAGGAAATTAATATTTAATATTTCATCGCTCTGGTAACAAGGTAAAGCACGGCGTTGAGTTCCCTAACTCAACTCAAAAAATTGAAGAACGGAAGTGGAACGGAATATCTTACCTTTTCAAGGTACCTCTGCTTACCTTGCCATGAGCAGGAAATAGCGTGAAGCAGAATTGAGTAAACTGAAACTTAAAACAATTTTTAGCAAACAAATTGAATCTTCATAGACGAAATCATTGCTATAAGTTTCAGGTGGATTGAGGCTACCGCTTACGCTAGTGATGCCTCTACTAAGATGTACTAGGCAACCTACCCTGGGACCGTAGAACCTTTTGTTTGTATTAGTTGTTTTATAAACCTTTAATTCTCTGAAATTTGATACAATAGTGTTTACAGACATCACACGAAATTCAGTACTTACACCAATCTCAAATGTTAATACGTAACATATTATTTTATTCTTACGTTAAGTGCAGTCCACTTTAGCTATATATAAAAAAATGTTACTTTAAAAACCGAACCAGAAATAATAGAAAGGGCATATAATCGATCAAACGAGTCCATTGTTAAAATATCCAAGTAATTACCGTTGTTATTATGTATTGGAGTGGACATTACAGTACCCACATACAAAATCGACAAGTATTTTTGTACTTTTATGTTGTATTTGGTTCATCATTGACAGGTTTTAACTGTAGTAGGTATATTGATTATGTATTTTAATGGTATGGCAACTAGTGTTTCTATTTGAGTGTCACGCCAGCCAAGTGTCTAGACACTTGGACACAACGTTGTATATATAGGAGCATGGTGAAAAAGATTTTGAACAAGTATGACATTTTCAATTCATCGCACAGTCTACGTGTTATCTGTGATATAAATTAAAAATTAATATCAGAAATTTATCTCGATATTTCCGTCTAAGTGTATTCGTACCATTAGAGGTAGAAATTTATTTATGAAAAAGCAAGTATAACTGTTACACCTGATGTGAAATTGTAGCTTGACTACCTCTTTGATGTATTTTATAAAAGGTACACAATAAAATTTCAGCCAAGTTTAAATGTTTGTTTGAATTTTCATGGTCCTTAGACTAAGAGTGAATTTCGAAACCCATGTTTTTATGAAATTGTATTTGGTGATGTACAGCTCGTAATACTTTATTTACTAAAACTATAGTTGGTTTTCTCTAAAATCTTATTAAGACCAGCAGATCAATTTGTTTAAAAGGTCTCATAGTCGTTTTCATTATAAAGATACATTTAGAAAAAGCAGTCAAGTGCTAGTCGGAGTTTCCCATCGAAGGTTCCGTACCAATGATTGACCAATTTGAGTTTTCGGACAAATGCAATATTTTTTTATGAAATTGGTTATAATTTTAAATTGAAATTAATTATAATTTTTATATATTATTTTCTGTAATCATACTAAATGTGAATATAACAAACAACACCTTAGAACTTTGAAATTACTAGGTATTAACACTATTATATATAAAATTTTAAAAACCAAGCAACTTCAAAGCTTTCAAATTAATCTTTAAAAGCTTCAACTGTTTCAAATTATATATGTTAAATAAATATTCATATAATTAAAGCGCGTGAAGCCGCGCGAGTCCACTTGTATAAAAATAAATTGACATGTTCCCGAATTTTCATTTCATTTGCATAATAAGTTCTCACGAGGCCAACGGAATCACCGTCCTGTACCTACATCTTCGAATCGTCAGGAGAATTGCGTGAAAGCCATAGTTCTAATTTTCCTTACAATGCCAACCTGCCTGTTTATTTAAAATACAAAAATTTAAAACCGAAATATTTTAATTCAAAATATTGAAACTTTTGCTTAAAATATATTTAAAATTCTTAAATTGCTAGGAAAAATATTACTTTTGAGGGAGCACTACTATATAACAAATTACCCAGATCTATAAAAAAATTAAACACAGTTAATGAATTTAAATCTCAACTCTCAAAATATATTTTGGAGAAAATCTATTTTTAAAATGTTATATGTTTATATAAAATATTATAATTTTGTATACTGGGTTCTATGTAAATTGTTAGGCGGTTTAACCTGTAAAATTTATTTGGCTGTTCTCATATAAGTGAAATTGTATTTCTTTTTGAGAATAAAATCGTTAAAACATAAATTTAAGTGAAAATGAACGATCCGTGTATTTATTTCCGCAGCAGATTCAAGCTTGATTAAGTGGAAGCCCTTGTCAGCACAATGTTGAGAACTCTTACTTTTGAAAACTCATAGATACTTTGTTTAAAACAATTGAAGAGAATATTTTTTGTTAACAAAAGTAATGTTAATCGAAGAAAATATTTTTTGTTAATAAAAGTTAATCCACGATAAAAAATATGTATTGCTATAAAAATGTCGTTGGACTGTCCTTTAGTGCAATCTTAGGAACCATCTTTTTAATATTTATATACCGAGTAAACTAAACGCTGATAGAAAGACTCATGATAGAATATTTTATTTCTTATGCTTATCTATTCATTGCCTTTAATTTTACTGAACATTCTTAACCAGAGTTAACACAAAACGTTCTCATTATCAAAAATTATCGTTTAATATAGATTTATTAATTGCAAGAATAGCAAGAAATATCCATTTATTTTAAAAAGCAAAGGTATGGTATGGTTCTTTGATTATGGCGTTCCGAGCATGCCATTTAAAAAGAAAAAATGTAATCTTTAACTGATTATTAATGCGTAATTTTTAATATATTTTTAATATATTTTCATTTAAAGTACAGACGAGTATGCTAAATTATATTCTCCAAAAAAATATTTAGGGGTAATATAGAGAGATCGATTTTGAATGTTATGTATAAAATCGTATAGACTGTCGTCGTGTTGACCTGTCGGGACGCAGTGGCACAAGTGTGCGATTGTAACCGGCAGGTTCTGGGTTCGATCGCCACTCGAGGAAATGAAATTAATATTTTCAACTGAAATACTTAATGTTTTCATTTCTTCGCCCTGGTACAAGGCAAAACGGCATTGAGTTCCGTTACTCAACACGCGTGCTTCAAATTCGGCGGAAAGTGGGGAACGGAAGTGGAACGGAGTGTTTTAAAACTAGGTTCCCAAGTTCCCTCTACCAACCCTGGCATATGCGGAATACAGCATACATAATGAGTTTGTATAAAAAAATCCATGCCATTGTTCTTTGATTTTTTTTAATACCTTATATATTGTATATTTTTTGGAGCTATATATAGTACGTGCGGTACAGTCTTATATTTAGATCCAATTGTTTCTTTTAATAAAATGGTGGAAAGTGAGAAATAGAACGGAGTGTTTACGCTAACGCTAACGCTAGACTAGAGTGCCATGTTTCCTCTGTCTTCCCTGCCATCTGCGGGATACAGCGTGAAGCTGATCCCTCAGATCGTTTTGTTTTTTAAATTAAACTCACATGAAGAAGAAGTTTTACACTTTAAAAATTTATATAATATTAGAATCAGAAACTATCTATCTTATTATATTGGTATCCTTACCACAAGGGCATTGATAAAAACTTTTATTTGCTTCTGAAACTAAAACGAGCACGAGATAATGATGCTTGAATTTTGATGTGCTTCCAACAACTTTAATATTCAGGCCATATTGGCCTTAAACAAAGTTAATTGTATTTTTTATATACAAATCGTTTTTGTATTTTCTGTGCAGGTTTACTTGTTAGTTCTTATGAAAGTCCAAATAGAAACAAATATTTTAAAATATTAAGATTTCTTTGAGGTGAGCTGAATTCATTTAATGTTGTCGTCAAAAGTGGAAAAATACATAAAATATATAAAACCGAATACATTTATAGAAATCATTATTCACGCTTATTGCTGAAAAAATATTACCATTTTTACTTTACAGCCAAAGATCACAAACTAAAATGTAAATTTGACATTTTATGCAAGATTCCTGCCTACAAGGTACGTAATGGAAACCATTTTGTATGTATTTCAAGTAACCTTTAATGTAAAATTTATATTGTCATATTAATTTTGTATATGAAGTTTTCCAATATACACACTACCTCTGTTGAGAAGAAATGAAATTAAAATTAATACTAAACTATTTTATTATAATATAGATATAGATACAGATATAAACTATGTTATCAATTTAAAAAAATTAAACAAAAAAGTGAAAAAGAGATGTATTCAAATAAAAAAAATATATATTATTTGCTTAAATTTATATATAAAATCATTGCTTTAAGTAAGATTGTAGCAACAATGTTAGCAGAAAGAACAACTGGCCTTAGCGGTACACTTTATAGCGGCTATAGACATAATTTACGAAGGTTAGTTTAAGATTTTACTACCGTTTGTTTCAAAGGGTAACTAGTTACGAGTTATTTCGAGACGATCTCTTGAACCATATAGATACAAATGAAAATTTCTTCATTGCTTATATCATAGTGTTAAGTCTTAATTTTAAACATTATCTCTATTATATATTAATTAAATATTTAAGGACCGCTTCGATAAATTTCAAGAGGTGCAGGTTCATTTCTCGCTACGTAAAAATGTTTATTCGTTTTCTTAATAACTATTTCTCTCCTGTGTGGATTAACATTTTATAATATAAATAAGTAATAGTAAAACAACTTTTACAACATTTATATATATATATATATATATATATATATATATATATATATATATATATATATATATATATATATATATATATATATATATATATATATATATATATATATATATATATATATATATATATATATTGTATAATATGATATTATGATATATGATACTCGTATGACTTAATTATTTTAACGGAAACGTGGTTGTTGGATGGTGTGTGTGACTCAGAATTGTTCGATGGTAGGTATATTGTATGGCGTCGAGACCGAAATTATGACCTTACCAAACAAAGCCGCGGTGGCGGGGTGTTAATCGCCGTAAGAAAGTGTTTTCAAGTTACCTCGCAGTTTCAATTTAATTCTACCGCGGAAGATATGTGGATATCACTGCCGATTAAGCGCTTTAATAATAATAAGTTCGTAAAGCTTAATATATGTGTTGTTTATCTGTGCCAACAAAAGCTAGGCCATAGTTTTTCAGATCAATTGCGCCGTCGTTAATAAAATGCATAAAAGAAAAGTATAAATATTATAAAAAGTTTAAAAACTATAGTAACCAGTCAGTATTTAACATATAAAATACTTAAAAATAGAGTAAATCAAATTGAATCGGAGTGCTATTCAAATTATATATCATGTGTCGAAAAATCGATCAAAGACAACCCTAGATACTTTTGGACGTTCGTCAAATCACGGTATAAATCACATAGCATGCCGAATTCTATGGTTTGTGGTGGCACTGTTGCAACGGACGGTGCTTCTATCGCTAATCTTTTTTCAAAATTTTTCTATTCAACTTTCATTCAACCCTCTTCCTCGGTAAGTAGTTCATATGTAGCCTCAGATAGCAACATCCCGACATTGACTAGCGTCTCCAGTATGTACTTAGATATTAACGATATTTCTAAGCTACTTTCATCATTAGACACTAGTAAATCAGCCGGACCAGACTACTTACCCCCTATATTCTTTGTTAAATGCGCTAAATCTATTTCTAACCCTATTCACTTACTATTCCGAAAATCATTGTCAGAAATATTGTCCCGTCAATATGGAAATCAGCTTTTATCACACCAATATATAAAAAAGGATTAAAAACTGATATTACAAATTACAGATCTGTTTCAAAATTATGCGTTGTTGCCAAAGTATTCGAGAAGATCATATACAGGCAATTATATCCATCTCTGAAAAATTGTTTCTCAGATTATCAGCATGGCTTTCTTAAAGAAAGGTCAACAACATCTAACCTAATTTCATTGAATGAATTTATTGCTGATGGTATGAGTGGGGGAGGGCAAGTAGACGTTATTTATACCGATTACAGTAAATGTTTTGATAGAATACACCATCCTACTCTGATTCGTAAGCTTAAAATCATTGGAATCAGCGGGGACTTGCTTAGGTGGTTTGAGTCTTATATTTCTAACAGATCCCAGGCTGTTGTTATTAACAACTATATCTAGCTGGGTTGTTGCACCTAGTGGTGTGCCTCAGGGTTCCCTGTTAGGCCCGTTATTATTTTTAATATTTGTGAACGATATTGGATCATGCTTTCGTCACTCTAATTTGCTATGCTTCGCCGACGACATGAAAATTTATAAGGCCATCTTATCTAGATCCGATGTCACTGACTTTCAGTCAGACTTACAGAGACTTAACTCTTATCGTGAATTAAATAAGTTGGACCTCAATATATCTAAATGTTCATTTGTATCGTTCAGTCGTAGGTTGTCTCATATTCACTCAACTTATCAATTAGAAAATCAAAACTTGCAGAAACTAACGAAAATACGGGATCTCGGGGTTGTTCACGATTCGGCGCTTATTTTCGACGAGCATATTAACGCGGTCGTGAAGAAAGCCTCAAGAGCACTTGGGCTTATCATGCGAAGCTCAGTTAATTTTAAAGATGTTAAAACTATCAAAATACTGTACTGCACCTTTGTGCGAAGTATCCTTGACTACGGATCGCAGATATGGAATCCCCGGTACAGGAAATATATAGACAGAATCGAGCATGTTCAAATGAAATTCGTTAAATTTCTGTGTTACCGTCTGAGGCTACCATATTCTTCTAGTACTTATTTGAATCGATGCGCTCGATTCCACTTGCTCCCTTTATATAAACGGCGTGAGTTATCCGACATAGTTTTTTTGTTAAAAATAATTTCCAATAAAGTCAATTCCCCGGAACTACTCTACAAAATTAATTTCACTATACCATCAAAATCTGTTAGATACTATACTCCTATCCAACCACCTCTGGTATCCACATATTATTGTCAAAATGCATTCTTGTGGCGAGCGAGTAAAAGCTTGAATGACTTGTGCAGATTGGGCGACTTGGACGTTTTTAACTCAAGTGTGGCGGTGGCAAGGCGATTGTATAATCAAAGTTTCTTTGAGCTGTATCGTTAGTTGGGTGGATTGTGTGGAAAGGTTACGTATCATCCTCATGTTTGATCTGTTTGCATTATATTTTTATATACTATTTCTATTTGTGAAGACCTGTAATTGGCCAAATGTAGCCTATAAGTGTTGCTATGTATTGTTTCATGTGCTGTTGGTTTTCCAATTATTAAATAAATAAATAAATAAATAAATAAATTATAAAAAACGAATGACGCAATTTTATTGCGAAAACAACTTAAGTGGTAAATGGTTTTAAATTTTTATGTGGTATTTATCGTCATATAATAATTACACTTCACGCTGTGCTTAACGATTGTGGAATGGCGATTTATGGTCATGATACTTTTATTTACAAAGTATATTAAGTTTTTAAATACAATTTATTAGTGACGGAAACGGAACGGTCAGCTTCACGCTGTATCACGCACATGGCAGGATAGGCAGAGAGAACTTGGGAACCTAGTGTTAAGACACTCCGTTCCAATCGCAACGGTTGTAAGTTCAATTCTCAGTAGGGGAAATATAATAAGAACATAAAATTTCTTCGCTTCGAAATGAAGATTCATGTGTATTAAATGACTATTGACCCGCCTGTGGCTTTGCTCATTTGAATTACAACTATTTTATTTATTAATCTCAATTACTTACTTGTTCTAAAAAGTTATCAGTTTTAAGACAAAATGTATATGTTTAATACAATTCAAAATTTCAACTAATTTAATAAAGGATCAATTACAGATCTATTTATAAGTATCGGTTAAATGAAAACCAACTTAACAGAAGTTTAAAAAATACTAAAGCAACATTTCGAACTAAAATGTATACTCGCATTAATCATACTTTATCTTATTTAACAATTCATAAGTCAAACATTTCTGAAGCGAACAAACACAAAACTTAAACTAAAATAATTTATTATATCTTTAATATCAATTTGTTATTCATATAACAGTGTCTGAAACTCGACGTTGAGAAATGACAGTGTTCTGGGACATCCGGAGATAAGTAGTTTTTCAAATAATTCTCGAGAGACATCAATAGTTTCCGGAACGCAGATTTTTATGCAAGAAGAGGTTGATAGGTTTAAAAAAAATTGACTTGACTTTAGTTAAGTTCTACGTTTCGTTCATTAAAAGTATTACTAAAACAATTAAAATAACATACAAGGTCTTTTATACTGATTGTAAGCATTTTTTCATAATCAAACGTTTTGCTGTAAACAATTTAAACATACAAATATTCCTTAATGTTCTTCTTATATTTCTAGTATTTTCAAAGAACGATACAAATGAGAAGATATATTTAGAAAACATAAAATTTTGAACGTATTTTATGTTTGGACTTTAATGGTTAAAATTCATCCATCCCATTCCTTTTTAATCATATTATATTCATTTTAATCCCATTATAACCATCCAAGTCCAAATTAGCATTTTATTTTTAGCTTCACGCTATATCCTGCAAATGGCAGGTTCCACAAGAGGAACTTGGGAACCTAGATGTTAAAGCACTCCGTTCTCATTAAGACACTTTGATTTCTCACTATTGACCAAATTTGAGGTATTGCGTGTTAAGTGGCGGAGCTCAAAACCGCGCTTCTTTTTGTCGAACTCACTACCTGTCTCGTTTACAATCGTATTCTTATGCTCTAGTAAAATTATTAAAAAAAAGCCTCACTCCAAAAGTAATTAACAAGTAAAATAACATTTTTAGAGTTGTCTTATTTTTATTTTTTTATATTTTGTGACTTATTTAAAAATGTCTTATATTTTAAATGAAACACTTTTAAACGGATTAATCGCGTATATTGAATGGTAAACATTTTTGGGAAACCCGACGTTTCGAACACTTTACAGTAGTCCGTGGTCACGGATAGACTGTTTGTTATTAAAAATTCTGGGATTTATTTACTTGTAGTAAGTTTAAATTGCATTATTTTTACACTTCATTGTGTCAAGATATTTATTTAAATTTTATAATAATGATTCACACCCAATGATTTGTTGATATATATAATCTAGCCGCTTTTCCTTATGACAGCTTTAGTTATGTATAGGAAAAGCACTTGGAAAAGAACTCGTAAAAGACAATTATGAAATCATTCTTGTTTTTTATATTTCGACTACACGACTCCACAAGAGAGAGAGAAAAAGCAGCTTCACGCTCTTTCCCGCAAAATAGAAAAACAAGTTAGAGTGGAGTACGTCACTTTGTCTATCGGAATAGGATAATGAAAATTAAATATTAATTTTCCCCTCAGTGGGTGTCGATCCCACTGTCGTGGCGTTTCAGTCAGACGTTGTCACACTGCACCACGACAGCTAAGTAGAACATAAATACTTTCCATATTGATTAAAGTCTACATATTACATAAAATTCACATAATCGATAAGTAACAAGTGTATTTTCATAATCAAACTAACTCGTTAACGCGTGAACGGTTCAATGAACCTTCCGCTTTGATTCCCTTAGGGGTTAAGACGATGTGACGGCTGATAATATTTCATACATTATGGTGTCAAGTTTTTGTGTCACATAAGAATTATTTTATTAGTTTCGTTAAAGTAAAAATTTTAGCTTTAATTATATTATATTACTATATATATGTATATCTGTCGAAAATGCAGCGGAAAGTGGGGAACGTAATGGAGGATCCGTTGCACACGTGATTTTAAAGATGTTCGGTTCAATTCTGGCGAAGGGCAACAACAAGTACAAAGGTTTGTTTTGTTGTATCTAGTCTGGCTGATGGACATGTAAATATTCAGTTCACTTTTCCCCACCGGTTTCAAAATATAATTTTGTATTGTATTGTACATTTTGTATTGTATTGTTTATAAAATATTTTCAATTCGATACCCATATTGGAGCATTCGAAGAAAAAATATTGTTTCACTTTGAGCAATGGAGTCGTATATAAAAAAATATTAAGCATAGAGGCTGTGCTCTATGCTTAATATTTTTTAACACATAAGAACACACGCAGCTCAGATGAATCTAACGATACTTCTTTAACTAACCTTATGTAAATTTGTTGTATGGTTTTGGAGATATCTGGTAATAAAGAATATTACATACATACATACATACATTTGAGGCTTGTCGTGGCGCAGCGGCACAAGCGTGTTACGGTCAACCGACAGGTTCTGGGTTCGATCCCCAGTCGAGGAAATGAAATATTTAATATTTTCAATTTAAATATTTAATGTTTCATTTCTTCGCTCTGGTAATAAGGCATAGCCGGCGTTGAGTTCCGCCGCTCAACACGCAATGCCTCAAATTCGGCAGAAAGTGGGGAACGGAAGTAGAACGGAGTGTCTTAACCCTAGGTTCCCGGTTTCCCTCTGCCTATCCTGCCTCGTGCGGGATACGGCGTGAAGCTGAGTGAGTGAGTACATACATACATACATACGACATACTGTACTTCTTACAGCATGTAGTTTGGAGACTGATTTCAATTTTAGACTCAGATATTTTAATTTTAGCATGTTATTGTTTTAAATAAAAAAATATTTACTTTTTTAAGAAATATAAAAGATTTTATGTTATTATTTTATATATATTTGTATATATGTGTGTACGAAGTGGAAAAATCTTAGGAAACTTAAGTACAAGACAAGCTTTACAACAGCGAAGACTGAAATGAAGTGGGTCAAGAGCCGTAGCTTAGTGCAGAATCAGCCTTTGTAAAAGACGCTGAGAATAATTATATATAGACTTGTTTTCAACTAAAACTTAACTGTACAATTGTATTTTCAATATTCCGACTAGAAAATTTCTATAAATATATATTTTTACATACAAATTATACTTCTTTAAGGTATGAAAAATAATAATAGAAATGTGTCGGTACATAAAGTATAAAACATATGTATGATATTTATGTTTTTGTCTGTTTGTAAACGCACATCCAATAGATGTTTAATATGGGAAGTATATATATTTAACTTCACGCTGAATACCGTGGCAGAGTAGGCAGAGGGTACTTGGGAACCTAGTGTTAAGACACTCCGTTCCGTTCCTAACTCTCTACCGAATTTGACACATTGCGCGTTGAGTGACGAAACTAAGCGCCGCACTTGAAAACATTTTTTTTTTTTTTTTTTTAGCTTCACACTGTATTCCGCACTAGACAGGGTAGGCAGAGGGAACCCGGGAACCTAGTGTTAAGACACTCTGTTCCGCCAAATTTGAGGCATTGCATGTTGAGTGACGGAACTCAACGCTGCACTTTGCCTTATTACCAGAGCGAAGAAATTAAACATTAAATATTTAAATTTAAAATATTCAAAAAATCATTTCCTTGAGTGGGGATCGAACCCAGAACCTGTCGGTTACAGTCACAGTCAGTAGTGAATATATATATATATATATATATATATATATATATATATATATATATATATATATATATATATATATATATATATATATATATATATATACCTATATATGTATATATATGTATATATATATATATATATATATATATATATATATATATATATATATATATATATATATATATATATATATATATATATATATATATATATATATATACCCAAAATAGTTTTATTAAAAAGAAATTTTTATACAAATCTTTAGAATTATTACAACAAAAGTTTGCAATGATTCTATGCTTTACAAGTAGGTACTGCAAATAAGAATGGTCTGTGAAAACTTTTACTTTATTTTACTGCATTTCTTACGATTGCCCGACAAATAAAATTGACAGACATCGAGAGACATTGGATTTAAAACAGTTTTTCAATAGCAAAGCGTTTGTGAAAACTACTTACTTAATGTTTTAGCGCTGGGTGAAAAACGTACTTTTTATCTAAAAGTACGTAGACTACTGGAGGCATTAATAATTTGTAATTTAAAAATCTATACATTTTATGTTAGGTTATCTTATACATTTCCAATCATTAGGTAAAACATAATATTTATACGTTATTGTCAAATAAGTAATGCCCAATTAAAATGGTAAATAAAATAATTGGACGCAGCCATGATCGCATAGCGACAAGGTCTGACTGTAATCGCGACAGCTCATACAATTATTTCGATTCCATTCATCATTGTTTAAAAAAACATCATTTACTAAGAAAAGAAAATAATATAATTATAAGTTGGTAATAGTTCTTTTTAATTTCCAGTTATGATTTTTTTATTTATACAATTTTTTTTTTATTTTTAGTCAAATTTCATATTTTAAGATTCACTAAATACTATACCGTGCCTACCGTGCTTGATACTCGTAACTTTTGAACTTTTGATCATATTGACTTCTTGATTTTACTGTGGTCCAAGGAATCGCAGACTGATTATTTATTGATATTAATTTCAGCTGATGATAAGTTCAATAGAGCTCAAGTTAAATGGTCCCGAGAGATGGCAAGAAGGAAAACACAGTGATTTCAAATAACTTCCCATATCGCTACAAAATACTTTTATAAAAATTAATAGAGAATGGTTTCATGAAAAATTCTACTTAATTTAAGTCACTTTTATTATATATACTTCTATTTTTTAATTATATATTTATAAATTATCTGGGCGATGTAAAATATATTTTATTTACGCAGGGGATTAAAGGGTAGGTAAAATGGAAAGAGAAATAAATAATTAGAGACCTCAAGCGGGTTCGTTAAGAGGGTATGTTTGCATTGGACGCATTGACACATCGTTTGTTAATTATTGCCTTGTGGTTTTAAGGTATTGGTTAACCGTAAACAGAGTATTATTTTAAAGAATATAACTTATGCACGTACATTACATATAAACAAAAGATTCAGTTTAATATTATATTTATTATTAAGTTAGACTGCTCGTGGCTTTTCCAGCTAGGTTTTATTTATTTTTTATTTTAATAATCATATAATTTTAAAAATAATATCTATATATTGTAATTTAAAATTTCAGCTTAATCAAGTTATATTGTAACAATTTAACTAACTGATCATTTATTATGCTTTTTTTTATTTTGAACTCATTTAAATAAAACACTAAATGTTTTGGGAAGTTTAGCAAAATACAATAACTGCATTATGATTAACTGGTTAGGTCGTTTCTGAGATTAGAGTGACCAAAGGTAAGGTGATAAACAAAAAAAAATATCTATTATTATGGCGAATATATCTGTATCCCGCACACGGCATGGTAGGCAGTGAAAACATGAGAACTTAGTGTTAAGACACTCGTTCCGCTTCGCCTTGTTACGAGAGCGTGTAAAATGAAAATATTAAATAATAAAACGGGAATTGAACTGACAACCTGTCGCATTTATAGTCCAACAAATGAGTCCCTGAGTCATAATTGGTCTACACCGCTGCACTTTATACACCAGATATTACTGGTAATATGGCAAAGCGCGGCGTTGAGTTCCGCCACTCAACACGCAATGCCTCAAATTCGGCGGAAAGTGGGGAACGGAAGTGGAACGGAGTGTCATAACACTAGGTTTCACTTCCGTTCCCTCTGCCTACCCTGCCAAGTGCGGGATACAGCGTGAAGCTGAGAAAAAAAAATATTACTAACCAAAATACAAAAGTCTATATCACCAACTTATCTTTATACAAATTAATATACGTTTTTTATACAATATATAAACATTTAAACATATTTTAAAGTTTCACAACTTAAACTTTTCAGATTTCAAATACATAATATAAACAAGTTGTCAACAAGCTCGTAAAATATTGCTATTCATATCAGGAAGCTTCTACAAAAAATGCCCTAACCCATAACGGCTATAAATATTTCTCTATTATTTTTTTAGCTTCACGTTGCATGTGAAAAATAATAAATGTCAGGACACTCTACAATTAAACAAAGGTCCGGCGTTTAACTCCACCACTCGACGGATGCCTTAAGAATTCTGCAGAAAGTGGGGAACGGAGCTACTAACACCATGCAATAAAATTTTTGATTTTCGCATTTTTAAAACAGTTTTCTATAAAACAAAACAAAATTTAGTTACTTAATAAACCTAACTGAATTTATCGAGTCTACCATGGATAGTTTATCAACACGTCGGGTTCCCAAAAATGTATAATACTTTTGTATATGTACTCGTTTATGCGACTATTCTGACACAATAGTTTTATTTAAAAAAACATATCATTCTTTTAATAATCATGTGTTAACTGTAAGCATTTTTTTAATTTCTTCCATTCATGTAACAAAAACGGAGAAATATATAGGTACTTACACAAATATATTTATTTCATTAGATATGATATGACAGCAAAGGCATGTCATGAAAGTTGAAATGCCTTCTCTTTTCTAATATTATCATTTAATCCATAAAACTTTATGTTATAATATTGACATTGATAGATGGGCAACGAATTTATTATTTAGTTAAAAATATTGAAATTGGTAGTAAATAATATTTATGTATCTTCAGGGTAATAATACTAAATTGTAGAACGTTATTCTGAGATATTTAAATTTATGAAATATTATAAAAATAAAATGTCTCTACTACGTCAAAAGCTGTACATATTGGAATAGGTTAAGTTCAAAGTTTCAAAATTATATTGAGGATAAATTTACTTGACCGTACGTTTTTGATATATTGAATGGACACACCACCATACGTTGTATAATTACATCAGACACACTTTACTGTCATTTAGATCATATCCTACATCTAGCAGGTTAGACAACTTTGCGTCAAGATACTCCGTTCCCTACTTTCCGCCGAACGGAACTGAACGCCGCGCTTTGTCTTCTTGCTAGGTGGAAAAAATGAAAATAATTAGTCATATATTATTATATCATAAAAAATATTTTTAACCGCATTAGAACTTTGAACGGAAAACGAAGGGGTCTGCCTCTATACTGCTCTGGGCAAAGCTGAAAATAAATAATTTAATTACTTTACATAATCAGAATAAAAACATACAATATATTTAAATATTATCTAGGTTATCTTATTATCGTTTATAACCGTTTCATTATTTATAAGTTTTTGGTTATACCTTTTTGTTTCTGATACATATTTGATGTGTTCTAATTATTCAATACCGCTGTTAATAAAAACTTGTATGGCTCATCCTGACATTTATAGATCATTTTTGCTTTATGATTTCCTTCCGTGTGGTTTTATCTTTGTAAGTGATGTAGAGCTGTTAACATTTTATGTCTTGAAATTTCATGCTTATTTACACTCTTACAAGAATATTTAAATTTTTGTTGTCTGAATTTACTTTCTAAATTATTTTTCCGAAGCATGTCGTGGCGTAGCGGCACAATTTTGTGACTGTAAGCGACAGGTTTTGTAAATATAATATTAAGTATTTCTTCGCTCTGGAATCAAACCAAAACGCAGCGTAGAGTTCCGCCTCTAAATTTGTGATTCCTTCAAAGTCCTGTGAGACAGAAGTGTCTTTACATTAGTTCCCATATTTTCCCTGCCTACTCTGCTATGTTTGGGATAATAGCACATTAATGGTAAAAATAGCTCATACTACAGTTTCACGTTTCATCCCGCATTTAGCAGGGTAGGCAGAGGGAACATGGGAACCTAGTGTTAAAATACTTCCGATCCACCGAATTCTGAAGGCATCACATATTGAGAGATGGATCTCAACGCCGCGTTTTCCCTTGTTTCCAGAGCAAAAATATGTAACTATTAAATATTTAATTTTCCTAAGTGGGAATTGAACCCACAACCTGTCACGCTTACAGTCGCACACATGTGCCTCTGAGTAACGACATGCCTCATATTTAATTTTGTTTATTCACACTCTATTATGGACTAAGCTATTCCAAGCGTTATAATATTCAGAAATAACGTGCACAGCTGTCGCCTGTCGGTTACAATACAATTTTTTAATTTGAGGCATAAATTATTGAGAATGTTTACGTAATAATTTAATAGCGTTTTAACATTGATATGACACTAAATATAAATAAAATATTTTACAGAATGCGTCTGTGCGTCTTATATTTAGATTTGATAAAATTTTGTCAACAGGTAGATCGTGTAGGTGGCTTTATAGATTAATTAATTATACCAAGGAAATGTTAAGCTTTTATATTAACGAAAATTTTGTTTGAAATGTTAGTTACTTATCATTTATACAATAGAAATAGTGATGAACTTCACACATTTTTTTATACCATTACCATTCCATTTCCTACTTTCCTCCAAAATTGATACATTGTTGGTTGAGTGACGGAACTTAACGCCGCGTTTTGCATTTTAGTTTCCAGAGCGAAGAAAAAAACCTTTACCGTACCATAACAAGTCTTTTGAACTCAATATAACTTTTAAATTTAGCTTATGTACTTTTATTATATAATTATCTGTGTTATTTTTATGTTTCCAGTGTTTAACAAGAATAAATATTGTCACGAACTTAATCCTTGAAGGTTGTTGGTACTGTGTTAGACAGTTGTAAACACAGCTGTTCAAATGTATACGTATTCTTGGGGATAACCTAATAACGTCCGGCGAAAGCGCGTGGAAAGTAGATTAGTGCTATGATGTCAAAATACCTATAGTGACTCAATATTTGGGGCGCAAGTATCGAATGTTAACACGACAGGTTGTGGGTTTGATTTCCACTTGAGGAAATTTACCGCCGCGTTGAGTTCTGCCAATAAACACGCAACGCATCAAATTTGGCGGAAAGTTGGGTAACGGAACGGAGTGTCTTAAGACTAGGTTCCCAAGTTCCCTCTGCCTATCCTGCCATGTGCATATGGAGATATGGTGTGAAGCTTAAAAAATGAAGAATCAATACATCATCGTTACAACGACCTTGTCGTAGTTGATAGTGTATATCTAGTATATGTAAATATATGTAAATGTATGTCAGTTGAAGAGTCTTTTAAGAATTTAAAAAAAGCCTCGAATTAGATGTGTAATATACTTTAACCGGCTCTACCTTTTAGTAGAAACGACAGCTCAATAAAATTTGCCTTCGCTGAAACTTATCGTGGAGTTATTTATTATATTTTACTCAGTACAAATAAAATCATGAACATTGATTTTTTAAATTGTTAACCACTTTTTTCATAATTTCATTTCAGCCCCGAAGCGGTTTATAAAGTTGATTTAGTATGCTACATTTTTTTTAATATTATATGAAAATTTTAATATTTTCTAGCTAGTCGTTGTCGTACTCTGTCTTCACTACTGTAACTTACAGGCTATTAATTTTGGTATAGAATTATTCTCTCTTAGTCATAATAAAATTTATTTTCACGTTATGATTTTATTATGGCCTGTTTATCAGCTCAGTGGCACAAACGCGATAGGTCACGGGTTCGATCCCGATCATCGATTAAAATAAATAATTAATGTTTTCTTTTTTTGCTCCGGTAACAAGGAAAAGCGCGGCAGTGAGTTCTACCACTCAATGCGTCAAATTCATCGGAAAGTGGAGAACGGAATGGAGTGTCTTAACACTAAGTTTTCAGGTACCCTCTCCCGATGCAAAAATATGTTATTTGTTTGACCTATCTGTTTATGGTACCATATCTCCTGAACGTAATGAACCAATTTAAGTAAGGTTATTTTTAACTCTTGTTCATCTCGGTGGGACTTTGCTATATTTTATGAAAGATGGATTAGCAGTTTAAGAGCTTCAAGCACTTTGCCAAGACAATCTTACGATTTTATGGGTGGCGCTGTTTTTAATTGTTTTCCCGAACAAGATCAAATTCAATGCAGTGCTCAGTTTCGATGAGGCCTGTTGTGGCGCAGCGGCACAAATGTGTGACTGTGGCCGAAAGGTTATGGGTTCGATACCCAGTCGAGAAAATGAAAAAAATAATATTTTATAATTGAAATTTTTGATGTTTTCATCTTTTCGCTTTGGTTCAAGGCAAAACGCGGCGTCGAGTTCCGCCACTCATAACGCAATGCCTCATATTTAGCGGAAAAGTAGGAAACGGAAGTGAAACGGGGTGTCTTAACATTAGATTCCCAAGTTCCCTCTGCCTACACTGCCGTGTGCGGGATACAGCTTGAAGCGGAGAGTGCCAAGTTTCGAAATGATAACAAAGAACGGGAAGTAGGTATTTGGTATCATTTCTTTCATTAATTTATAACGCTATCTAACTAAATTACCTCAGTCATGTACAAAACGTTAATTTTTATTACTTCTTAATATTCCGAAAATAATTGCACGTAAATAGTAATAAATCCAAGTTATTTGAACAATTAATTAACCGCTACTAGGAAGACTCACATTCCACAGTATTCAGTTTATAGGTCGTAAAACTGTAATAAAGTTATAATGGCAAGTCATCTTTAAGATATCTCAAGACCTAATATTTTGGTGTACATTATCTCTAACTGTTTACTCTTATCTTTTTATTAGAGCTGTAATATTTTTATATATATATACTCTGACCTTTTACCGGCACTGTAAGTAATTTTCAATGCTAAGTAAAAATACTGTAAAATATTGTTCTTCTATTTTTTATTTTGTTTTAAGCTAAATTATATACGATGATTTCTAGCTTTTAATATATATATATATATATATATATATATATATATATATATATATATATATATATATATATATATATATATATATATATATATATATATATATGTATATATATATATGTATATATATATATATATATATATATATATATATATATATATATATATATATATATATATATATATATATATATATATATATATATATATATATATATATATATATATATATATATATATATATATATATATATATATATATATATATATATATATATATATATATATATATATATATATATATATATATATATATATAATTATATATATATATATATATATATATATATATATATATATATATATATATATATATATATATATATATATATATATATGTTATTTAATGGAAAATATGGAATAGGCAATATTTTTCCATTTTTTATTTTTTTTTCCTGCCGAAGAAACCTAGTGTTACAACACTCTGTTCCGGTTCTCATTTTCAGCCGAATTTGAGGCCTTTCGTGTTGAATGGCGGATTGCAACGCCACGCTTGCCTTGTTACCAGAGCGAAGAATTTCAATATTCAATACTTAAATTAAATATTTCATTTTCTCGAGTGGGAATCGAACCCACAACATGTAATTTTTATTTTTAACTTCTATTTTTAAATAGAAATTTAATAAATCTGACAAACGTTACATTATTATTTAGATATATTTGTCATAATTGGTTCGAAGTACATAATATCTACATTGTGAATGATTTATATAAGATTAAAAATTGAATAGCCTGTCGTGGCGCAGCGGCACAAACGTGTGTCTGTAACCGATGGGTTGTGGGTTCGATTCCCACTCGAGGAAATGAAATATTTAATATTTTCCATTTAAATATTTAATGTTTTCATTTCTTCGCTTTAATACAAGGCAAAATGCGGCGTTGAGTTCTGCCACTCAACACGCTATGTCTCAAAATTCGGCGGAAAGTGGGGAACGGAAGTGGAACGGAGTGTCTGAACATTAGGTTCCTAAGTTCCCTCTGCCTACCCTACCATGTGCGGGATACAGCGTGAAGCTGAGTAAGAGTAAAAATTGAATAAAATAGTGTTTCTTTATACTTTTCCATTACCATTCAATATAATATTAAGACATACTCGTAGTATTATGCTCTTAACACCATAAGGAAGACATTAAAATATAAAGCACCCTAAAAATGTTTTTGTTACGAGAGAAAAGACGTATTCGCGTGTATATTAGATTTATTTTTCCTCAATTTAGGTTATAGCTGTATTTTTATGGAAATACAGTTAAATAATAATTTATATGTTAACAGACACTGTTGTGGTGATGAATAGGGTCTTACTGAAACATTCTGGTTGGTACTCGCGGTCTCCCCTTTCTTTAGGTTTAAGCTATATCGATAGGCAGTGGGAACTTAAGAACATAGTGCTAAGAAACTCCGTTTCGTTCTTCGCTTTCCATTGAATGTGAAGCGTGTTGCGTGGTGTAACTCAACGCCATAATCCTGATTTATGTATATGATTGCGGCTCTACCCACACTGTGAAATGGAAATAAGTAATTATATATAGCTTTTCTCAATTAATGGATCACCTCATACAAAAATGTCGTATCAAACACATCACATATCTAACTAATTTAATTGAATGAGGAACAATATTAATGCTTAAAAGAGTTTCGAAAATTAACGTGTGAAAGTGATCACTGCGGGTTGTCCTTAGGAGATAAAAATATGCTCGTGAATTTTTTTTCAACTTGAAGGACAGCTTCTACAGCTTGCGCAGCGCATGCAAGGATGTTATCGAGTCAGCAAGATTATTCTACTTTTTTTTTCTCGAACCCTATAGATATTATTGGGAACTTCGATAAATAGGATATCGAATGCAATAAGATGTTTTCTACTCGAATCAGTAGTTCCTGAGATTTTCGCGTTCTTCAGCTTTGTTAATTTATATTATAAATTTATTTAATCATCAAGTTTCCAAAATAAATACTAAATATATGAAATTAATCTGATTAAAATAATTTCTCGCTATGCTAGAAAAAAATGTTGCGCGCTCAATTTTTAAGATCTTTCGTGATTTCCGCCACTCTTCACGGCATGTATTAAAAAACACTTGTTTATTGTTTTTTTTTTGTTGTATTGACTTTATCATATTCGTATATTCATACGTTCATACATAAAATATTTTATGTAATAAATATTGAAATACCAAAAATCATTTAAGCTACGTCGCTTAGTTGTCATTTTGTACCACCAAAGCGCATCCGGGCCTTGTGCATGTGATTGTAAACTGTTGTAGGTTCGATTCCTATTCGAGGACATTAACTATTTAATATTTTCAAATAAAAAATATTTGATGAATTCATTTCTTCGCTCGCAAACAAGGCAAAAGTTCAGCGTTTAGTTCCGCCATTCAACACACAATGTCCCAAATTCTCCGAAAAGTAGAACGGAATGTCTTAAGACAAAGTTCCCAGGTTTCTCGGTGTGGGATGCATAAGGCTGAAGAAAAAAACAAAATTATTGATGGTGGTCTACAAAACAACGAAAGCTTTGAATGAGTGAACCAATAAAAGTTTATTAAATACTCAGAGTATAGGCTTTTTCATTCTCGTCGAAAGCAATAAGGATGAGACGAGACGTCGAGGGCGTGCCAGCATATACGAGGGCGCTCTGTAACACTCGCTTTAGCACTTCACTATTTACCTTTCATTTGATACCCATGTAAGGTGAAACTTTATAATTCGCCATTTTGTTGTGGCTTCAATAATAATATTTTTACTAAACTTAAATTTAAAAAGCGTATAAAAATTTTGAACGAAGCAGGATTTTAACCCGCGCCTCTGGAACACCGTTCCAGCGCTCTGACCAACTAAGTTCCAGCGCTCTGACCAACTCCGCTCTGAACGAATGGCTTAGTTGGTCAGAGCGCTGGAACGGTATTCCAGAGGTGCGGGTTCAATACTGCTTCGTTCAAAATTTTTATACGTTTTTTAAATTTAAGTTTAGTATTTTCTGTCCTAAGTGTGAAATAACACTTTAAAAAAACATAGTAAAAATAATATTTTTATCTATAATTCCATTGTCATCAGTACTAAAATTGTAATCCAAATTTCACTAGAAAGGGGAACATATTCAGCTTTGCAAGATTTCACACGGCAAGTTTAGTAAAAGCTTGTGCGACAAGAGCTTAATTATTTTATAAATATATTTACTCTTTACAAATATTATTTACTCATTAAACGCTCAATGGAGTATTGAAAAGGAATAATTGTTCGACAAATGATTCCCTCATTTTTATTCGATTAGAAAAGTCAGAAACGAGCAATTTATTTTCCTTTTCGCGTTGTTCAACTCGACTGATTGAGCGTCGTTACTATAATGATGAATGAAACGTGCCTTGAAAAATATTAATAGAAAGTATAAAAACTATTTCACAAATATTTATAAACTTCAAAAGCAATCATAGCTCTTGACTGTAAATTTGTTGTGCGATCGAAGTATTCAATTATTTTATTTTATTGTGTTTGTAAGACAAAGTTAGTTAAGTTTTTTGCCGTGTGATCCCGGCTTAGAATAGGATCACCCTGGTACTGATGGTGTCGTAAGTGGCGACTAAAGTGCGTGTGGTAGAGTCACGTTGCCAGCAATGGCAACACGCATGGGCAGACTCGACCGGATTGTTGCCACCCCCGGCATTTAAGACCGGCGTTAAGTAGTGGCTTTGGCCACTGCGTTTGCATCAGGTAATGCCAGGCCCCGGTGCCCATCCACCTTAAAAGACGGCAACGCTCCTGTAGTTCCTCTGGAGTTAAACGGGGCCGTGGGCGACGGTGATCACTTACCATCAGGTGACCCGTACGCTCGTTTGCCGTCTCTTCCATAAAAAAAGGCGTTGAGATTCGCTATTATAGATAATTCAAGGAAGTTAAATAAAAAATACTATATATATATATATATATATATATATATATATATATATATATATATATATATATATACATATATATATATATATATATATATATATATATATATATATATATATATATATATATATATATATATAAACAAAAAAATTGAAATAGAAGTATATAAACCCGAGCTTACTTAATTCTAGTTTATCTTAATAATTCAGTACACTTACCACTTTTAAATTCAATAAAACAATTCCGAACTTTTCAGTGTATAATTTTAAGATAATACTAGATTACAAGATTGCGCGACGGCTTTGTGGCGGTCGCTTTGTATAATTATGTTTAGGTCCTTTTAAATAACATATTAAATATATAATGAAGTTTTGAATTAAGCTATCGTGGGAATATAACGGTTGTTATATCTCAATAGTAGTAATGTTTATAACAATTTTTCTAAGGGTGTTGTATTTATACATTAGTGTGACTGTAACACGACAGGTTCCGAAATCGACTCTCAATCAAGGAGATGAAATATTTAATACTTTCAAACTAAGTATTTAATATTTTTACTATGTTTTAAAGTTTGTAGGGAGATTTTTACAAATTTCCGCTACCCAAAGACAACTTGTAAGAATTATCGTTTGGCAATAGAGAATAATATTTATTTTAATATTTTTACTATGTTTTAAAGTGTTATTCGACACTTAGGACAGAAAATACTAAACTTAAATTTAAATTTAAGTTTAGTAAATATTTAATGTTTTTATTTATTCAGTTTAGTAACAAGACAAACCGCGGCGTTAAGTTCTGCCACTGAACACACAATGCCTTAAATTCGAACGAGAACGGAGAGTAAAGCACTCCAACAACACTAGGTTCCCAAGTTCCCTATGGCTACCTGCCTCGCGCGAGATTCAGCGTGAAGCTGAAACTAACATAGATATGTCAATATGTGAAGTGAAATATTTTGTTGTATTAGTTAAATTATTTTTTTTTTCAGTAGTTGAATTCAGAGGATTTTTTTTTGTTTATACTCTTTATGAATTTGCTTATTTACATTACCTGTAATGTTTCATAAATATGGGAAATGTTGCCATTTTATAACAATTAATATTTTTTTGGGTTTTATACGTACCAAATACGTACATACTAACGTACCAAATACGTTTCAAAATTTGTAACGATGTCATCAGATAAATTATTTTTACTTTATTAATTGCATTTTTGGTAGTGTTTCAATAATTTTATCAAAACGTTGTTAACATTTAATGATGTTCAAACTCACTTATGTGTATTAAATTTTAATTTCAACAAGTATCTAATAATAGCTTCGCTGGGAGCAATAAGTTTAAATATAATGTTGGTTATATTAAATAGCCTTTAACAGTCGGTCGGTGTTTCGACGCTTGTTTTAGCTAATGCTTGTCGTTATCACTATAAATTGTATTAATAGTTAATAATAATGAGAAATTGTCTTAGAGCAGTGACGCAGCGTCAGACTGTAGACGCGGTGGTTATTCAAATTCAAATATTTTATTCAATATAAGAAATTCACCGGATCAGTGTTACTGCCACTTGCAGACCTGATCTTACTACAGACCTGCAAAGAACCGGCTCAAGAGATACAGCGAAACTATTTTTTTATCAGGTATTTACAGATAGACATTATTTATTACTGAAAATGATATTTTACAAATACCGAGTATTTAATTTTTAAGTTAAATACTCGGTATTCGACTCGCTACTTATTCCAATAGTCTCATAAATGAGTTACGTATTCAATAAAATCAAGTTACTGCCGCACTAAGTTCTCGCCTGTTTCTAGTATTAATACTATGTACATTACCGATTTTGGTAAATTAATTAATATTTTTCGTAATATAAATATCATTTTTGAAAAAGCATCAAGATGTAACGATCAATAATCAATTGTTTATTTTTTTCCCCTCATTAATCTTTAGGATCTAAGTTTTACACTAAGAAGATTTACACATGAAAAAAACACCTCTTTTAAAATAAGGTCTGTAGTGTCCATATTTTATGACTTCAAGAAATCTTTTGATACTTTTAAAACTGAAAAATTATTAAATGGGACTATCTCAAAGCACGCTCTTTCCAGGTGAAGGTGGGTGACGTGCTCAGTGAGACCACTGAGGTGCGGGGTACCGCTGGGGTTAGGTACAGACCGGTATGGCACTTGCTGCATGTAAACAGCCTATGCACTGTTATTCAGTATTGTTTATGTACTCAGCGCTCTACGCTGGCACCAATCGTACTGAAACGTGTCACTTAGTTCAGTGAGATGTAGACAAAGTGGTCGCATAATAGTGGCATTGTCCTAAATTCTGTCAAAATTAATCTTCTTATCGTTTATTCACCATGCTTTTGAATCCATAGTTTTTCACGCCTCCATAATAATTTTATTAATTGTAGTTATAAGCCTATTGACAGAGTAAATGGGGTAACCTACCTTGATGATGAGATCCTCTAATGGGTCTTCCATATTGATTACCTAAGTAATAAGTTATGAGTGCTCCTCAACAAATTTTATTATTTAAGCATAGAAATTCTACTCTAAATCTCTAAACATCTATTACACTAAAATATCTGCAATTTTTATAGCTAGATTCGATATTGGGATTGGATTATTGGGATATCGATATTACGCTCTCGATATGGTCTTACTTTTAAAAGATATTTATTAGTAACCTTAAAACATACAATTGAGATTTTTTTAAAGTTGTGATCTATGCTGTAGGATATAATACTATTAATGTAGTTAAAATAAACAAGGCGAGCCGTTCAGGTTAGTTAATAATCTGATTTTTTTAACTGTGAAAGCTGCTAACCATGATCTGTTTGCCGTTATATCAATATGAGCCTCCCACGGTAATGGTAATACTGCGAAATACCGTGGAATTAACACAAACTATATTATAAAAAAATAATAATAAAAAGGTTTTCTTTTTTTTAATTTTGAAGTAAATATTAGACACAAGTTATTAAAATGCATAGCTTACAGCACTTGCTCGGATGGTCTCAGATTGTTAAGATTTTTATTATGCAGAGGGTATATTAAGTAGGCTTAGGTCATAAACTACAGAAAGAGCTGATACGCAAAATATTAATTCATATTATAATATTAAAAAGTGTAACTATTTTTGTAAAAATAGATTTTAAAAATGAAATTTAATTATTATTCAAAACATATTAACTATGGTTCACTAGTCGTGTCTTAGCTTAGTTAACTAAGTAGATAAAAAGATTTTTTTTTGTATATTTTAATATTGTATCGCTTGAAAATCAGATCAGCGCAGCGTGGACAGTTACATATTTTTACATTATATTACTCTCTCTGTATCCCGCACATGGCAGGGTAGACAGAAGGAACTTGAGAACTTAGTGTTAATACACTCAGTTGCCCATTTTCCGCAGAATTTGAGGCATTGCGTGTTGAGTGGCAGAACTCAACGCCGCGTTTTGCCCTTTTACCAGATATTATTATATAATTATAAAAAATATTTAAACATCATATTTTATGTAATATATTTATTATACTTTAACTATTTGTGGTGTGTGTGTAACAGTGGCCTTGATTTTTTATTTTTCATAAATTATTCGCAATTTTACTGATTATGCATAAGAGATAATAGCGGTAACGCTGAGAACTTCCGGTGGTTATAAATAATTCAAGTCGGATGCCGTTATACGGAGAGAGCACGAATCAACAAACCTCTGCGATGCAAATTAAGACTGTAGGAATTCAGAAATTACGAGGAAAAGAAAGATTCTTCTTAGATCACGAAAAATAAGTTGACATCGCATTCAGCTGTTGGAATGTAAATTGATTCAATTTTAATCGTAACGGAAGAACGGAGGAAACGCTTAATGTAACGTTCCTGAAATTGTTTTCTACGACGCTTGCAATAACATTGTGGCACAATTTTTTTGCCTTGCTGGTATATTTTTTATATCACAAAACAAGTAGTTGGTATATTTTTGTAAATAAACATGGCTCAACTTGTCTTACATAGTTGTTTTGGATTACGAATCTGAAATGATTATGTAAGATAGAAATTATGAATCATGTTATCAGAAGTAATTATTTCGACTTAATTGTTTCTGTAGTCATGAAAAGTCAAATGAGTAGTTAAATGTACTGTTAAACAGTACAGTTAACCTACATTTTACTTTTCTATATGAATGGACAGAGAATTAAACCCACAAACTTTCGCGTTAACAGTCAAATACTTATGCGACTGCGCCACGACAGGCCCTCACACACCCGCAGGTATTTCAAATAATTGCACCATTATAAAAAAGCAATTTTGTAATTATAGTTTTATCATTTTGCACTTTTATCAGAACGTAGAACGTGCAATAGTGTTATCATCTAATTAGCGAGATAAAGCTTTGACGCAAGCTGCGTTACTACTGAAACTACATAGCAATATCGTTAATCCACTTTTTAATTCCATTAAGATAAAACCTGCGCTATAAACTTTGAAGTTGAATATTCTTAGGTAAACAGTGGTGTTTTCTTTTATACTTACTTAAACATTTAGATTTACGTGATGTTTTTACCTCTTATTCGATACATATTAATTATATAAAGAAGTTAGCAGTTAGTTTTTGAATATTGCTTGCGTTACTTTCGATCTTCTTTAGAGCGTCATTTTTATACTAGAGTACTAGAATATTGTTAAATTATGTGTGAACAATAAAATGTTTAATTTTCGCGATTATTATAGATTTTATATTAAACTAATTTAACCTTGTCGCCTGTATTTAGTTATAAACATTTTTGAAAACCTAACGTTTCGAACACATTGCAGTAGTCATAAAGTTTCGAAAAATGTTTATAACGCGATTAATCCGGTTAAAATTATTTTATTTCACTCACCGTCTCACTCAGTTTCACGCTGTATCCCGCACATGGCAGGGTAGGCAGAGGGAACGTGGGAACCCAGTGTTAAGACACTCCGTTCCACTTCCGTTCCCCACTTTCCACAGCGAAGAAATAAATACATTATATATTTAAATTGAAAATATAAAATATTACATTTCCTCGAGTGGGGATAGAACCCACAACCTGTCGGTTACAGGTACACGCTTGTGCCACTGCGCCACGACAGGCCTCTTTTATTTTATTATATTTATTTATTTCATTTCATTATTTTATTTAATATAATATATTTATTTTATTTAATATAATATATTTATTTTATTTTATTTAAACAATTAAATATTCTAGTGTATAATTTCCTCACAGTTTATACAACATTAGAGGACCTACCGCGGCTTCACTCGTCTTACTCGTTTAAGCTTATTTCTATATTATAGCTACATTATACAAAGATCGTTTATGTGTTATTTTAATGTATACACTGTATAACTGTTCATTATTATATTAATAAATACCTTTTTTTTTCATCTTCAAATAATTTGAAATTTATTATACAAGTAAATAGGCTAGGCTAGTAGTAGAAGTAATGGAATAAAGGATGTTTAAATATTTTACTAATATTTATCATTTTTTAAATATATTTATGAAAAACATAATTCTTAAATATTTTTCATTAGAGTTTCAGAATATTATTATATGATATGTATCTATTAATAGTACAATGTGTACATCAAAACTTGACACAATGAAAACATGTATGTGTTTTTTTTTTATTTTACATCTTTGTTCCATCTCAAATATATTAGAGATATAATATTTAATTTTCTTTTCAGCTTCACGATCCGCATATTGGTTTCGTTCCCCATTTCCGCCGAATTTGAGGCATTGCGTGTTGAGTGACGGAACTCAACGCCGCGCTGTACCTTGTTACCAGAGCGAAGAAATGGCAACATTAAATATTTAATTCGACAACATTATTTCAAAAAGCAATATTAATAACTTTAATATAAGATATGTTACTCAAGATTGTTGTTAATTTGCTTTGTTGACTTGAAATAACATAGTTTAACACTTTAAAAAGCCGCAACGTCGTTAACTTCCTTAAGATATCTTCTAAAGTGCCAACATATTGTATCGACGACGCCGTCCTTCATTATTCAATAATATTTCATAGATTAACCGTAAACTGTCGTCGGGCCCATCACGTAGCATGGTGAAAAGCTCAAAATAATGCCCTGGGCTTACGATCCAAGTATGTCTAAGAGGGCATTTTAATATTTTCTTTTTTATTTAGTTATTCAAATGTATATCAACATCCAATTTCAAATTACCAAAAATATGTTGTAACATTCTAATACTAATATTGTCTTTGATTTTTGCGATTGTTACACATTTTAAATGAAACACTTTTAACCGGATTAATCGCGTATATTGAATGGTAAACATTTTTGGGAAACCCGACGTTTCGAACACTTTACAGTAGTCCGTGGTAGACTCCCCGTGGTCGTGGTCCGGGTAGACTGTCTACCCGTGACCACGGACTACTGTAAAGTGTTCGAAACGTCGGGTTTCCCAAAAATGTTTATCACTGAATATACGCGATTAATCCGGTTAAAAGTGTTTCATTTAAAATTCTAATTCTATTTATTTACTTATTTAATAAAAAATTATATGAAAAAAAAATATATATATTACAATCAAAGTAACGTGCGTCAATGTTAACTGAAACGACCTGAAACGTAGTTCACGTTTCAGGTCGAAATAGATCTCAAGTCGTTCACAATTATAATAATAAAGTTCTCTAATATAGAGAAATCTATATTTGTCTTTGTCATATTTCATATCATTTCATTCAGCATAAACAGCTCCTGCACCCGGTGAAAAATTCGATACGCATTGACTCTACCTCTTTTACATCTACTGTCGGAGATTCTGTAACTGGTGCTTCCTTTATAGTACTTTCCAGAAATGAAATATGGGAACAAAAAAATAATGAATTAAAAATATATTTTATATATAGCTCAATTTTAAGCAGAATAAAATTGCACGAGTGGCGTCGAACTCAAGTACATCATAGGGCATACATCACGTCTAGCAACTTCAATTGCGCAATCGTCATGTAGATAGTAGAGATTAAAAAGCTAGAAAGATAGCAATAATTTTCATTATTTTTTTACAATAGAACTATCATTGAATAAATCTTATACTTTATAATAATTAACAATACTGAAGATGTTGAAAAACCATGTAAAATGATAGATAGACATAAAATAAATAACACTTTTTTTTCCTTCATATCTCGACAAGGATAGCATAAATTAACCAGCACCAAGGCATCGCTTTGCTCGCTGAGCAGAAAAAGAGCAAAATAAAAAATCCCCGATTGGAGAACATTGGCGTCAATTAATAAACTACTTATATATATTATAAAAATGTTGTAAGTGTTAGTTTGTTAGCTGTAGAATTTCGAGCATGTATTTAGGATCGACTTTCATTACTTATGTACAAAGTTAGTTACACAGTTACATATGAAGTTTCTTAGAAGGAATTCTTAAAGTTGAATTTATCTGTTCTTTAACTAAAAATAGCGATTTCTTTTGGACCATTTCTTAATATTTTGTAAAATTTACACATTCATTTTATTTTACTTCTCTATTATGTCGTTCTACGTGTATCTAACTATAAGTACAATATTTATGGGTTCGATTCCATTTGAAATAATTATTATACCTATATAAAATACATATTTTCTGGCTATATTCATAGACATTTCGATATAAAAAGCCTCTATTTTGCAAAAAAAAAAAAATGTGATGTTGATTTGTTTGTTTCAAACAACTGCTTATTTTCTGATTTTACTTTTTATTGTGTTTTTTATAATATTTTTTGAATGCTCTTACACTTTTTTAAAGTTAATTACATAAATGTTTGTTCAACACTTATTTTATTTAAAATTTCTAGGTTTATAGAAGGACCTTTTCAGAAAATAAAATACTGTCTTAAAAGGGATGAGTATTTATTTTCATTTTTGTGCTAATACAAATATTTATCCAAGAGACAAATTATGTAATTCCACTTCCTGCCTTTTCATAGACAGTAAATAAAAATGTTAATTTCTTTTACTATATCTTAGTACTTATCTATTTAATGAGAACCATAAGAGATTATATTTTTTATTAGACTTTTGAATTATATATGTAATTTTTGATGGTAAAAACTAATTTAATTACTCAGCTTCACTGTGTATCCCCTATATGATAGGGTAGGCAGAGAGAACTTGGGAACCTAGTGTTAAGACATTCCGTTCCACTTCCGTTCCCTATTTTCCACTGAATTTAAGACATTAAGTGTTGAGTGGCGGAACTCAACGCCGCGTTTTGCCTTGTACCAAAGCGAAGAAATGAAAACATTTAATATTTAAATTGTAAGTATTAAATATTTCATTGCTCGAGCGAGGATCAAGACCAGTCGGTTACAGTCACACGCGTGTGCCGCTGCGCCACTACTGGCCTAATTTAATTATTATTTGGAATTTAATCTGAGTTGTCCCTATTAATAAAATTTTTCTTTTAAGATAAGGTATAAAAACTAGAAATGTTTCTTTCGTTAGAGTTGAATTACAATTTATAAAGTTTTATAAATTATTGAGGCCTGTCGTGGCGCAGTGGCACAAGCGTGTGACTGTAACCGATAGGTTCTGGGTTTGATCCCCAGTCGAGGAAATGAAATATTAAATATTTTCAATTTAATATTTAATGTTTCATTTCTTCGCTCTGGTAAGAAGCTCAATTTTACTTACATTTAAAATGGTATACATAGAATGGTTTTATAAATATGATCCAATCCAATCCATTATGTGTAAGCAATCATTTATAATATTGAAATTCATGATGATATGGATATTGTGTAAAGATGTATGGTATAAAATTGTAGTTGGTCGCCACTGAACTGTTGCCACTATTCAGGCAACAGGTTGAGAGCTCGATTCCCACTTAAGAAGATGAAATGTTTAATATTTTAATTACTTCCGTAGCAAAATGCGGTTGAGTTTCACCAATCGCAAGGCAATGCTTCGAGAATTCATAGGAAAGTTATCAAGCTATCGCTAGTTCCTCAGGTTCCCTCTGCCTATGCCAATAATTAAAAAAAATACGCTTATAATTCGATATCTTCCTGTATGAATATTTTTAAAAATATAATTAAGTTAACGTTAAAAATTACATTGGGTTTACTGGACAATAAAATAAAAAGCTTTTCCTAAAGATGTGGCTTAAAATACATTGCTTAACGTTCCATTCAGTAATAATGGATAAAAAACATTGAAAACACGATAATGGTACTATAGTCTGAACTAGCATAACCTTCGGAGATGGGACATGTCAAGCGGTTTTCAAGTCGAACGAGAAAGGTCTCGTTCTAAAAATATCGCAACGTTGCGCTGTTACAGCTAAGATGATTATAGTCAATCGATGGTATAACAATGCGATGGAAATGATTTTAGTTTAAGAATTTATATCTAGCAAGAATTTTGCTATAATAAATTTACTGGTTTGACGAGGAATGGTAGTTTCTGTATTAACACTAGGTTCTTATGTCATATGCGGGGAAGAAAATGAAGTGGATAGACAGATTTACTTATGTTCGATAATATTTTTAATTTATATTTTTACACTATTATAAATATTTTTTAGCTTTTTTACGTATGACATATTTTAAAAATATATTAAAGTTTTGGACGTAACTATAGCCGCATAACTGTAGGTACATATTACAACATCTGAAAAATGCCTGAAGTATCCATCGATATACGGCCCTGTAGGGGCGAAGCGGCACACAGCGGTTGTTTTTTTTTCTTCATTCTGGTACGAAACGCAAGGCAAAGCGCGTCGTTGAAACAGAGTGTTTTAACACTCAAGTTCCAAGGTTCTCAAGTTCTCTCTGCCTACCCTGCCACGTGCGGGATGCAGCGTGAAGCTGAAAAAAAGAAGGAAAAGAAAGGTATACGGACAAACACATAAATAATTTATTGAGTTTCATAATATTAAAATTACTTTAATCTGTTACATTCGATTGTTTTAACATATAAAATAAATATAAATAATAATAGCGAAAAAGGTGGAGAGATCTTACAAACGTTTAACTTATATGGAGTGTAGAGCTTAAGGCAACGAAACGAAAGCACTTAAATCTAAAGTAATATAAACCCATATCATTAACATATTCATTTCTTAGCTTGTGATTGATTTGTTAAATAATTATAAGAAAAAAAGTTGTAAGATAGTTTATATGGACAAGTATATAATACGTTTTCTATACATATATAAAATATTAAAAAGTATGTAAATATGTAACTAAAAAAATATATATGAAATTCATTCATTAGTCGTCTATTGTAACTGAACCAACTGAATTTCAAACAAAAATAAAGCGCCTGACGCGAACGGCAATTTATTTTGATTATAAATTCAGCAAACAAAGTTTCATTTGAAATAGTGATACATTTTATACAATAACACATTGTAGCCAAATAAACAGGCGATCTGGAAGAGTAAAATAATCATTTGAAAATATATTGGCTTCCAAAAATTGAATGAAAATCTTTCTTTCCTGGCGCGTTTTAAAATCGCTCAACAAATAAAGAATTGAACTGAACTGGTCTCGCTTCGTGCAATGTTTGTACAGCTTGGAGTGCGTTATTTTTTTTTGTAAAAATTGCTATTTCTTTTTTTTTTTAATTAATAAATATCGAAAAATGAAATATTCCTTATTTCTTTCAAATACTGTATCGTTGGCGCAGTTTCGACACATACTGAACCTGAGTATTATATGTTCAAGTCCACTACAAGAAAAATATATTTACCTCGAAGGTAGAGAATGATTGAAATAAAATTATTTTAATAATAAGAAATAATTCTGAATCGTAATGATCATAATCTTGTAATTGTGTATAAATAAACGTTACAATAGTTTTTAATTTATATTAAGCCCAATAAAATGTGTATATCTCTATTAAAGTTTTATTTTTTTTTAGCTTCACGCTAACCCGCACGAGGCAGGGTAGGCAGAGGGAACCCGGGCACCTAGTGTTAAGACACTCCGTTCTACTTTCGTTCCCCACTTTCCGCCGTGCCACATTGCGTGTTGAATGGCGGAACTCAACGCCGCGCTTTGCCTTATTACCAGAGTGAAGAAATAAAACATTAAATATTAAATATTTCATTTCCTCGACTGGGGATCGAACCCAGAACTTGTCAGTCACACGCTAGTGCCGCTGCGCCACGACAGGCCTCTATTAAAGTTGTTATAAAAATTGGTTGAGCTATTGTTATTCCATGAGCGTTAACCACACGGACGATGATATTCTTATCTGGTAGCTCTAATATGGAATAAAATATTTGCAAGGGCCTTTATTCAGTACGTTCTCCTTTACATCTATTTAAGCAAGTCACGTAGACTATATGAAAATCACAGACGAAATCTCGGTACGTTTTCGAGATACCTGCCCAGGTTGGACGTGAGGCTGTGAACCTTCAAGCAAAAATATAAAACATATGTATGTGTACTGTATTATCTACTTTGTCTTTTCTTAATTTTTTGAGAAAACAGAAAAGTTGGGGCTTTTTGTAAACTTTTAGATTTTTCCTTTTCAAAGGACGTAATTTACTTTCTACTATTGTATCGCATAAGTAAGTTATAAATATGACAATTCAAAGGTTACTATGGATTTATTTAAAGGTTGAAAGAATATAAATTTTACTAGCATATTTCAATATGTTATACACAGTCAGACAGAGACATTAGCTTGCTTGCTAGCAACAAACACAAAATTTACAACAACACTGTATGATAACAAAAAATATTAAAAGGTATGTTAAATCTGTAACTGCAATGAAATTTGAAAGTTAAATATATTGTATAACAGTCCTTTGTACTACAATTTACAAATAATGGTCTGAAAAGAACCATCTCAAGCGGTGCTAATAGGAGAAGCATCTAGTTTAATTGACTTTTCAATAAAGCAAGTTCTCTCGTTCTCATCATGAGAAATACTTTAATCGTTTGAAAATTATATAAATAATATAACTATATACCAAGATTTTATATAAAGTTAAATATTTTAGATATTTAGACTAAGATGAGGCCATTTTGGCGCAGGACCAACGTGTTACTGTAAAACGACCGAAAGTAGGGAACGATGAGAAATTGTTTTTATTTCTTTATTTTTTTCAGCTCCATAAAGTATCCCCCATATGGCAGGATAGGCACAGGGAACTTGGGAACCTAATGTTAAGAAACTCTGTTCTGTTCCCCATTTTCCACCGAATTTAAGCATTACGTATTGAGTGGCAGCACTCAACGCCGCGCTTTACCTTGTTACCAGTACGAAGAAATAAAAATATGTTCATAAATATTTCATTTGAAATTATACATTTTTTTGAGGCCTGTCGTGGCGCAGCGGCACAAGTGTGTGACTGTAACCGACAGGTTCTGGGTTCGATCCCCAGTCGAGGAAATGAAATATTTAATATTTTCAATTTAAATATTTAATGTTTCATTTTCTTCGCTCTGGTATTAATTCAAAGCGCGGCGTTGAGTTCCGCCACTCAACACGCAATGCCTCAAAATTCGGCGAAAGTGGGGAACGGAAGTGGAACGGAGTGTCTTTACACTAGGTTCCCGGGTTCCCTCTGCCTACCCTGCCTCGTGTGAAAGAAGAGTCCTCAAGTAAAAGAAGATCGTTTACAGCCACACGAATGTGCTCCTACTACAACGGGCCATAAAATAGTTATATAACTACAAATTACTTATACAATATGTATTTTACGCAACATAATTTAGATCAACTCAATTACCAATTGTTAAATTAACATTTAGCACCAATTAAAAGCGACATTTCATCTAGACTGGTCGTTATCTACGAAACGTAATTACTTACAGTAGGAATGTTTTAATTAAATCATTTGGGCGTTTCGACTTGGTTCCTGACTTTCATATAAAATACTGTTGATTTCTTAGCGTTGGGGATGAGTCGTTCTTAATTGCGTAATCGTTTTGTTGAAATATAAATAATAACAACATCTTCTTTGATAGTGTTTGCTTTTACTTTTTGTGTAATAAATTATTATTTTGAGTTTATATCTATACATATGTATAATCTTTGACGTTGCACAGAGGCACCAGCATTTGACTGTAAATGCGACAGGATGTGTTGTGTTGTGGGTTCGATCCCCACTCGAGGGAATGAAATGTTAATATTTTTAAATTAAATATTTAATGTTTTTAATAATTTCGTTTCACTCTTCATTATCCGCATGAATTGACGAGTGCGTGTTGAGTGGCGGAACTCAACGCCGCAAAACTTAAACAATACAGGTTTTTTTTTATGGAAAAGACGGCAAACGAGCGTACGGGTCACCTGGTGGTAAGTGATCACCGTCATCCACGGCCCCGAGTAACTCCAGAGCAGCTACAGGGGCGTTGCCGTCCTTTAAGGTGGAAGAGCACTGGAGCCCGACATTACAAAGCCACTACTTAACGCCGGTCTTAAATACCGGGGGTGGTAATAATCCAGTCGAGTCTGCCCATGCGTGCCATTACTGGTAACGTGACTCTACCCACGCATTTTAGTCGCCTCTTACGACACCATCAGTACCAGAGTGATGCTATTCTAAGCCGGAATCACACGGCATAAATTTATTTTTATATTTATATAACAAGATATAATTATTGTAAAAGTTTCATATTCAAAAGGGCTAATTTTATTGGACAATATTTTCACTCAATATGTTCGAGTTTCTTATCTCTTAAACTCTGCCTTATTAATGTTTTCATTTAACACGTAAAAGCTTTTATTATAATAACCAGTTACCCAAAGAATGAACTTTCAAGTAATTAATATTTCCAGTACGTACGTACGACGTACAGTTGTAATTATGAAAATTTTAATATTATCTGACGGCCTAATGAAATTAATACGAAGAAAAACTGTGGCAGGAATTAACATTATAACAATTAACATTATTTATTTATTATTGCTAATTTTTTTTTCTTGTTTGCTTCACGCTAAGCTCTGCAGTCCGTTTTAATGCACCGCCCCACGTCTTTGGCAACAATATAATGTTTTAGATGTCACGCAGTGCCTCAAATTCAGCGAAAAGTGGGGAACGGAAGTGGAACGGAGTGTCTTAACACAAGGTTCCCAAGTTCCCTCCGCCTGCCCTTTCGTGGGCGGAATACAATGTGAAGATAAGTAGAGTGAGTGAGTAGAGAACGAAGAAATGGAAATGTTCAATGGTTTTTTTAAGGTAGTGAATATAAACTGTACTGTATTGTAAACTGTAAGACAAGTGCTCTTAAGTGCACCATTAAAGCTTAAATTTATTGCATTTTTTTTACATTGAATACTTTTTACGTCTTCCACATATTAATTTGTAAATTTTTACAAACTTCTATTTTTTATTTGTTACTAGCTATCCCTGAGCCGCTTCATCTGCTTGAACTATACGAATAGTTGTACGCGAAAATTCAAAAGTCTATATATTCCTTCTATCTTTCAATGCTCGTCCTAAAAATAGGTCTAGTTACTATTGAGATTACACCGAACATACACAAAGACAGACAGAAACTTTATTTTTTTTAAATTGTGTTTAGTATTGTGTAAGTAAAAAAACACTTGAAAAATATAGTTATTTTTAAAGCACAGAAGATTGCTAAGCAACAATGTGGTCCGAAAAAAAATATTTAAAAAAAATCTTTTACTTATATTACAACTATTTAGTGTTTATTATAGAAATTAAATTGTATATTACATGTAGTAGTCAATTTAAACTGTAAAGGCCAAGGTTCATTAACAAAGCAAATCCTCAATAACCTCAAATTCTAAACAATGTCATATTAATCCTAAATAATACGGCTCAACACGTGAATGATGACAAACAACAATATGGATTGAGATAATATTATATACCTACTATTAATTACTTAAGGCCTATCGTGGCGCAGCGGCACAAACGTGTGACTGTAATCGGTGTAAATAACGGTTGTGGGTTCGATTCTCACTCAGGAACAGGAAATGAAATATTAATATTTTCAAATTAAATATTTAATGTTTTCATTTCTTCGCTCTGGTGAAAAGGGAAAGCGCAGCGTTGATTTCCGCCACTCAACACGCAATGCCTCAAATTCAGTGTAAAGTGGGGAACAGAAGTGGAACATAGTGTCTTAACACTAGGTTCCCAAGTTCCCACTGTCTACCCTGCATTACCTTACCCTGTATTAATTACTGCCTAAGTATGTATATATTCGTACATCATCTTTATTTATCTCCATAGATTTATCGAGAGAACGAAGTGCGTATAAAACCCGTTGCCATAGCAACGTGAAGAAGTGACTAATCAATAATAATAATAATAAACCCGCAGGGCAGCTTGTGGCGAGCTGTTGGGGAGTGGCGACCCCACGGACCTGAGTCCTCCAGAGGGGAATTGTAATCTATCCCCCGCCTCTGGCTTGCCTTTGTTGGCCGGCAGAGTGGAGCGCAAGAGCTATATGCTCGAAAGGGTGGAAGTGCTCAATCTGCGTAATAACGGGGAAACCCGCTCACGAGTTTCTCGTGATGGTGAAAACGGTGCACACCTCTCTACACCCTTAGCCGACCACGCCGATGTTGCGCCCGAGGCATTACGCCGCTTTGTGGGGGCCCATCTAGTGGGAGGCGAGTCACCGTCCGTCAAACATTCAATTTGAGACGTTGAAAAGGCGGACGTCCGATAGTCTCCTCCAATAGCCCAGTTCCCGATCCATCCAAACTACATTCCATAGACCCAATTTAGTTTTTCATATTTTATATAGTTTCTACGCATTATCCGGAGACCATCTCTGGGCAATTACCTCTGGTTATTCAGAGATGGATCCCGGCTAATGCGTCACAGCAAATTATTTTAATATTCTCGAAGGGGCCTCTACGTGTTGGACCTGTGTCCCCACGCAAGCCTTCCAAAGGACCGGGTTCGGTTTTGAACCCGAGAACTTAAGCCGAGAAACATAATAATAATAATAATAATACTTTATTGCACAAATAAAGACAGAAAAAAAACACAATTATATTACAAATATGACAGAAGAAGTAGATGTGCAATGGCGGCCTTATCACTAAAAGCGATCTCTTACAGGCAACCATATGGAGAAAGGATACATAATGCATAACTAAATATATAATAAAAACAATTTAATAAAAAAAATATATAAATAAATGTTCACAATTACATATTCATAAAGATATATACTTTCAAACAGACTCCATACATACATATATACAAACATACATAAACACACATACATACATACATACATACATACATATATATATATATATATATATATATATATATATATATATATATATATATATATATATATATATATATATATATATATATATATATATATATATATATATATATATAAATATATATATATATATATATATATATATATATATATATATATATATATATATATATATATATATATATATATATATATATATATATATATAAACGTATAGAAATAAATACATATATACATAATAGTATTGTTCGTTAAACATTCGACATGATATAAGTGTATGTTGTCAAATATATGATAGAGTAGCGAGAGAGATTTTGGGAACCTAGTATGAACACACTACGTTCCGTTCCTCACTTTCCGCCGAATTCGAGGCATTTCGCGTTGAGTAGCGCTTTTCAACGCTTTGCCTCGTAACCAGAGCTAAAAAATAAAATAGTTATTTTTTTCAACTAGGGATAGAATCCACGACTAATCGCATTTATTGTTACTCGTTTGTGTCCCTGCACCACGGCAGGCCCCAATTTTTTTCTATTAAATTTACATTAACTGTTCGTTAATTCTATGTGTAATTGGAGATAGCCAAACTTTATTCATCAGATGCTATTTTTTAATATGAAGCTGCCAATTATACTATTGAAAATCAAATAAAAAGTTATTGATATATAAATAATTACTTTTATCCAAATTGTAATTTGAGATTTGTTCTCATCCAGTTTTTTTGTATAATAGACCAAATCATGTAATTTTAATAGATAAAGATAAAAATCCAAAATTTGTATCTACTAAGCAACCCTTTATTTACACAAAGTATTATATATATATATATATATATAAATATATATATATATATATATATATATATATATATATATATATATATATATATATATATATATATATATATATATATATATATATATATATATATATATATATATATATATATATATATATATATATACATTCATATTTCTATATTCCTTTAACATTTTACATATTCGTTTTTTCTCTCATTTTTCTCTACCAACCGCAATCACTGCCAGCTACGAAGCATTCTCGAGGGTCTACTAAATCTGACCCTAAGCCCGAAAGGTTTAATCTGATGAAGCCAAACATATACGTTTGCTTAAAGTTATCTGACAAGTGAAAAAATCCTTGTAGAATTGTAATAAATATTACTTTTAGTTTCACACTGTATTATGCCGCTTACAGCAAGGCGGAAAGAAGGAAGTGTTAAGACACTCCGGTTCCCAAGTACTGTCAAAATTTTAAGGCATTGATTGTGTTGAATAGAATAAACGCTATATATTGTACCAAAACGAGAAAAATGGAAATATTAAGCAATTGGCTTTCTAGAGTGAGAATTCAACCTGCAACCGTCTTACGGCGTTTACAAACGGTGTACCACTGATCGAGGATGGTCGAAATGTAATAAATATCATAGCTCTAAAGTAAAATAATATAGATATTGTTTTATATAATAATCACAGGTTATTTACAGTGAAAATGTCTCATAAAGAACTACACGCACTCTTCAAATGTACTGTAAAAAGAAACCAATTATTATTCTTTCTACCATTTTTTCCTAACAATAAAGTGTTTATATTGAAAATCCAGTATATTCAGTAGTATCTAACACATCTAATATTATGTTTGAGGCTTGTGGTGGTGCAGGGGCAGGGGGGACGTGTTACTATAAACGCGACGCGTTGTGGGTTCGATTCATACTTGAGAAATTATTTTCATTTTCATTTCTTCTCTTTGGTAATATGGCAAAGGGCGGCGTTGGGTTCCGCCACTCAACACGCAATTCTAGAAATTTGGCGAAAGGTCGGGAACAAAGCGGAGTGTGCTAATATTGGGTTCCTAAGTTCCCTTTTCTTATACAGCCATGTGAGTGAAAACGAATGGAATTAACAATAATGTTTTAATTTAGAAAACATCTCACAAAAGATAATGCAAAATCGCCAATGACAGTCTAAAGGTCATATTTCACAAAAAAAATCCAGAGATGGTATTTTTATTAAAGCGAGGGATTGCCATGCAAATTTTTTACTTGTTTTCACACAGCATACCCTTGTCAAAAGCGCTACAAATTAAGGCATTTGGAAACCTCGCTCGCCTCGCAATTAGGCAAAGAACGCATTTCATTCTGCCTTTCTTAAATAAAACTTAATGAAATATTTAATAAACATTAACTATAAAAGAATTATATAGAATAATGTATTAAACAAATTTGTTTTTCATTGTGAAATATTATAAGGAGAAAAATTTGAAGTAATTTGTAACCTTCCCACAGGATAGGTTATAATTTATCACTCTGCTCTTCATTTTCGTTCGGAAGGGTAAGGTTAGGCCAAATTTTACACTTGATTTGTTTAAATTTACGTACAAAGCTTTATTGTGCTTATTTATAATTACTAAAACATTTGGAAAACTTTATTTTTTATAATAATGTGTATTAAACATTTAAATGATTACTTAATTCTGGAGGAGGCCTGTCGTGGCGCAGTGGCACAAGCGTGTGACTGTAACCGACAGGTTCTGGGTTCGATCCCCAGTTGAGGAAATGAAATATTTAATATTTTCAATTTAAAATATTTCATGTTTCATTTCTTCGCTCTGGTAATAAGGCAAAGCGCAGCGTTGAGTCCCGCCACTCAACACGCAATGCCTCAAATACCCTGCCTCGTGCGGGCAACAGCGTGAAGCTAAAAAAAAAGTAATAAAAAAAACAGCGTGACAGAACAAAAAATATTACTCATTTAAATTAACAGCCAATATTATTATATTTTGAAAACAAATTTATTTTAATATGTAAAAATGGCAAAAATGGAAAAAAAAATCAGACAAACACAAACAAAGCGTATTAGTCCCAAATCGGATAAAGGAAATATAAATTTGCCTTTCGCTGCCTATGAGATATTAATGGAATTGTTGACGAAGGTCAGAGGACTTTCCGAGTAAAATGTAAGGAACCAGTCGGAAGCAATAAGTTTCTCGGACGGAAGTGCTCCTTGATGCTATGAAAGGATTGAATCGGCTACGCAATTTTATCTAAGTCGAAGAATTGTCTGTATGTCACTGATTTATTGGATAAAATAGATAATAGTGGTCTATTTGGTATTTACGTTATTTTTTTATAAGCTAATTGTATTTAGTATTAGTATGTTAGTATGTACTGATAAATACAAAGATATATATATATATATATATATATATATATATATATATATATATATATATATATATATATATATATATATATATATATATATATATATATATATATATATATATGTACATATATATATATATATATATATATATATATATATATATATATATATATATATATATATATATATATATGTACATATATATATATATATATATATATATATATATATATATATATATATATATATATATATATATATATATATATATATATATATATATGTACATATATAAGCATATAAAAAGTAAATGAATTAAAGTAATCTTGAAAACTAAGAGAAACTACTCTTAAATAATATCACGTACAGATTTATAAACACTTGATAAAGATATAATATATAATAAACTAATATTCGAGACTTTTGGAGAGGTTGTAACTTCGACCCCCGCTCGAAGAAATGAATTATTTACTATTTCAACTTCTTCGTAGGCAAAAAGCGGAGTTGAGTTTCGCCACACAAAACATAATGCGTCATACTCGGTGGAAAATGGAAAACGAAACGAGTATCTTGACATTAGGTTTCCAATTTACCTTTACCTACCGGGCAAAAGAAACTTGTTTGACACACCGACCAACAGGCAAACGGACAAAGGGACGCAGATACTTTTAATATATCTTTCATGTCTAAACAGGGATTAGGAACAGATTTATTATAAATATAGATAAATATACATAATCTTATTATTTGTGAGGCCTGTCGTGGCGCAGCGGCACAAGAGTGTGACTGTAACCGCCAGGTTCTGGGTTCGATTCCCAGTCGAGGAAATGAAATATTTCCAATTTAAATATTTAATGTTTCATTTCTTCGCTCTGGTAATAAGGCAAAGCGCGGCGTTGAGTTCCGCCATTCAACAAGCAATGCCTCAAATTCGGCGGAAAGTGGGGAATGGAAGTGGAACATTTATTACCACCCCCGGCATTTAAAACCGGCGTTAAGTAGTGGCTTCGGCCACTGCGTTTCGCATTGGGTAATGCCGGGCCCCGGTGCCCATCCAGCTTAAGGACCGGCAACGCTTCTGTAGCTCCTTTGGTGTTACATGGGGCCGTGGGCGACGGCGATCACTTACCATCAGGTGACCCGTACGCTAGTTTGCCGTGTTTTTTTTTTTTAAAAAAAAGTGGAACAGTGTGTCTTATCACTAGGTTCCCGGGTTATCTCTGCCTACCCTGCCTTGTGCAGCGTGAAGCTAAAAAAACATATTTTTTTCTATTACAGCACTAACTAATTTCATAAGATGTCGACTTATAATTTTCATTTTCCTACCTTATACAACTTTAAAGTTTATACTTGAAATATGTATCCATGAATATATACATAGACAGACCAATTACCATAGTTTAAATATCCCTCTTATAATATTTATTATTTTCTTCTTTCAGTCGTATTCAAGTTTGCATATTCTATTTTAGATTTACTTCGATTTCAATAGCTTATATAAAACCATTTCTCTTAAGCACGTGTAAATCGTGAGCATCTGGTTTTGTACTACAATAACGCAAAAGGATTTGCAATTCTGTAGAAATAAATCCCGTTTTCTTACAAATAATTGAGTGAACATGACACGTATTTTAATATATAGGCTAATCATATTGATTAAAGGTTCACATTCAATCTAATAATTAATAATGTTTCTTAACAATAATTTTTGATTCTGCTATTGATTTTTGGCACCAATTTCCGTTTCACCGTGTGATGCCGGCTTAGAATAGGATCACCCTGGTACTGATGGTGTCGTAAGAGGCGACTAAAGTACGTGTGGGAGAGTCACGTCGTCAGCAATGGCAACACGCATGGGCAGACTCGACCGGATCATTACCACCACCCCGGCATTTAAAACCGGCGTTAAGTAGTGGCTTCGGCCACTGCATTTCGCATTAGGTAATGCCGGGCCCCGGTGCCCATCTATCTTAAGGACCGGCAGTGCTCCTGTAGCTCCTCTGGTTTTACACGAGGTCGTGGGCGGCGGTTATCACTCACCATCAGGTGACCCGTACGCTTGTTTTTCGTGTCATATCCATAAAAAAAAAAAAATTATTAATTGTTAACAGAAAATAATTTTTAAATGATTCCATATATTACACGTTCATAGTGTGAAGGTGAAAAAATATACGTATATTGTATAGTAATATTGTTAAAAATAAGAACATTTTAGCATTTTGTTCTCAAGTATATATCTCTTCTCTTAACTTATCTATGTAAATGATTTAAGGATTAAGTCAACGCACGGCGAGGTGTTTGATTAAACTGGTCACAGGTGTCCTAAATCCCTTTTGGCGGCGGAAACTTAGAATGACACAAACTTTGGCGCTCTCTACAGAATTTCAATTTGATTCAATCATTTAATTCTTTATAAGCTTTTAAGTGTTCAATTTTTTGCTTTTGTAAAAATTTTATTCAATCTGTTCAAATACCATCTATAAGGGAAATGCGAAAAAGAAAGTCAAAAGAAAGTTCTTTTTCGATACAATATTTATTACTATTTTTATATTTTTTCTTTTTTTCAGCTTCCCGCTGTATCCCGCATATAGCAATGTAATCAGAGGGAACTTGGGAACCTAGTGTTAAGACATTCCGTTTCGTTCCTCACTTGTCGCCATATTTGATGCATCGCGTCTTGAGTGGCCGAACTCAACGCCGCGCTTTGCGTTGTTATCAGAATGAAGAAATGATATAATGGTTGTGGCGCAGTGGCACAAGCATGTGACTGTAACCGACAGGTTCTGGGTTCAATCCCCACTCGAGGAAATGCAAATGTTTTTCAATTGAAATATTTAATATTACATTTCTTCGCTCTGGTACAAGGCAAAACGCGGCGTTGAGTTCCGCCACAGAATGCCATGTGCGGGATATAGCGTGAAGCTGAGTAGGAGTAAATATTAATATTTACTCCTACTCAGCTTCACGCTATATATTTTACTTCTTCGAGCGTGGTTTGAACCCATTACATGTAGTTTACAATCACACGCTTGTGCCCCTTCACCACGACATGGATATTTATTAAATAATATAAATAGTCAAATATATTAAAAGTTAAATTATGTAACGTGAATAGGTAAGTTATATTAGTTTTAGTATTTACCAATAAAAATATTACAATTCCAGTATAGAACTTACGATAAATTCACAAGAGACTTGTCAATACTCGTTTTACCAATTCATATATTACGGTCATGCTGACCTTTTCTGTTTATATTACTTTGAACTCCTCAAGAGAAGGATCGACATTTTGAAGTGCCGAACTATTCCAGAAACATTACGTTATTGTTTTCGTAATCGTAAAGTTATTTTTTTCAATGTTTTTTTTCTAGTATTGTTTTGATATTAAATTTAATAGTGTTTTGTGAAGGATGTCAAAAACATGTTTTTTTTATTTGTTTTTTGTCTACATATTATTATGTTATGTTACATATAATTATAATATATGTAATTAGTTAAAAATAAGTCAAACCATTCGAGTTATTACTAGATTGTTAGATTTTTTCAATTTCATGTTGTATTTCGCACATTACTGGGAATACAGAGGAAACTTGGGAACGTAGGGTTACCATTCTGTTCCCAATAAGACACATCCGTTTGCCCAATTTTTACCGAGCTATGAGGCAATGCAAGGTAAAAAGCGTTGACTTCCCAACACTACATTGCCTTTTTACTAAAGGAACAAATTAATATACCTATGAAATATTTCATGTTGTCTCTTAATAATTTATTTTCTTTTAATCACACACAACTGAAACTGTAAAAATGATTTACAAATCATTCAATTTACAAAAATTCATCAAAAATTTGGATGAAAGAAATGACTTGAATGAAAAGCATAGACATTGATCGACGCTCCTATAATCGTAAAGGCAAATGCTTTGTTACATCGTGATTATTATATAGTTCGGCCAGGGTTTCCTTAGCTTTATCTCGAACAATTTTCTGAGGCGTACTCTGTAGATGACATGATATTTCAAAGGTCAATGTCAACGTAGAATGGCGGAACACTCCACTGAATAGCTGCAATATTTCTAAGAAATTTCTAGCAATATACAGAGTAAGGGATCGGTTTTAAAGAGTTTTAATCAGTAGTAAAAGCTTAGATGAAGGTTTTTTCTCGGCTTTGGCCTTACTTGAATGTACGTATAGTGTATATTTTTGTTGTTTTGCTGAATTGTCACAAAATCACACTATGATCATAAAATGTTTATTTCGTAATTATGAGTTTTATTTCTTAAGTGACGTAGGTACGTATTCTAAATGTTCAATAACACCTTAAAATTTTCTAAACGAAAATATTTCTTTTCAACTATATTTTATTTCTATAATTAATATTTGTAAATAATATAAAATAAAAGTATTATAAATATTATAAAATTTTTCATTTTTTCCAATTTTAATAAATAGAAACCCCAAACTAAATTTTCTTGCATAAATTTATAAATTTGCAAATCAATATGTATGTAAAAAAAATATGAAGGAAAAATGAGTGATAAGAGAGAGAGAATAAGGGTCACGTAAAAAGCACAATGTATGTAGAGGTTGATGACAGTGGACGAGGCGAAAGAGGTATGCCGACACTGTAGCGTTTGGCGCTCCGTTCTCTCTGCCTACTCCGCTAGGGATAAAGCGTGAAGTTAAGTTTAAGTTGAAATATGTACATATATTGCTAGAATCCTGAAACTGTAATGCGAGAGATTGTAGGTCTTGTCGGTTTCCTCTCGAGAAATTGAATAACTTAATATTTTCATTTTCTTCGCTGTAGTAACAAGGCTAAGCGCAGCGTTGAATTCCGCCACATTAACACGCGATGCCTAAAATTCGGCAGAAAGTGGGGAATGGAATGAAGTGTTATATCGTGGTCGAGTTATATGTACGAAATACAGCGTGAAACTGAAAAAATAATAAATATTAATATTTCCATTTTTCGCTCTGGCTTCGCTTTCGTTTATTTTTTCAAGATAAAATACAGCGTTGATCAGATTTTGGTGGTAAGTGGGGACAAATTTCTTACTGAGAATGGATTTCTCTTTGCTAACCCTGCTATGTGCAGCTTAAAAGTTAAAACAAGTCTTTCTTGAAAATAATGAGAAAATGTTTATACATTAGCAATAAAAATAAAAATATAAATTTAAACAAAAGTAAAACAAATGTAGTGAAGTTGTAAATAGCCCAAGAATCACTATAACCCACTGAGTTAAATGTTTTATACCTTAGACGAAGTTGGTAATGCTTTAAAGTGGAGTACTTTCAAGCTTTTACGGTTTACAAAAATATATACTTTAACAAGAACTTTACTCGCTCGAAATTAAGCTTTCTATTATAAAATAGCTCTTGTGTGTATGATTTATTTGTTTTGAATTATCTTTTATTTTGTCAGCTTCACGCTGTATACCGCACGTGGCAGGGTAGGCAGAGGAAACTGCAAAATCTAGTACTAAGGAAGTCCGATCCGTTCTCAAATTTCCGCCAAATTTGAAGCATTGCGTGTTGAGCACTCAACGCCGCGCCATTTTGCTTTGATCATTCAATATTTATTGTGAAAATAATCAATATTTCATTTTCTCAAGCAGGGATCAAACCCACAACCTGTCTCGTTTACATTCACTAACCACGAAAGGCCCCTTTATTATATATATATTTTTTAATTTTTGGTCACACAAAATTATCACATACAAAAATAATTCATATTAATGTGATATAACATGATATAATATTATTTTGAAATGTAAAGATATTCCCCTGTTTCATGTACCAAAATAATTAAATTAAATTGATACAAATCAATAATTAGTGAACGCACTAATTGTTTCTCACAATTTCACTCTCAGCCTTTTTATAAAACAAGAAATTCATGTTCTACATAAATTTCTTGTTTATAAGAGCTTTTTAACTCTAATAAGGTGAACGTTGCAAAGCGAGGAACACGGGTATATAGTTAAAGTAGACTTCCAAGTTCAGAGGAACGGGTAAGCTACCTTTAGCCTTTGCTGGGGATAAGAGGATAATTTGATTGTACGTTTTATACATCGTTATCTAGCGATGCGTAAATATTTGTGTTTTGTACCGTCTTTTGTCGACTTTACCATGAACTGCGAATTGTGTGTAGTAAATATTTACTTACATTGGCACATTTGCTGCGTTGTAGCGCAATTTAGATATTTTTGATTAGTTCTGGGTTTTGTGGATGCAATGCTTTTAAATGGAACTCCGGACCTTATATATTCACATGTCTCTCATTTATAGGACAGGTAGAAAGAATCTAGTGATTAGACACTCTCAGTTTCCCTCGATTTCGAACATTACGTTTCGAATAGTGGTATTAATAGTGCATCTGACGAAGAAAAATAGATTAATTCATAATTTCACGTTGGAATCTACTGAGTTACTAATGGCCTAAATATTAAATATTTATAATATTATTAGAAGAAAATTTCGTATTAAATTCACATAACAATAAAATGTTATATATTTATATCGCGAGTCGTAAAATTTATTATTATGTCACATAATTCATCGAAAAACAATAAAAATGTTGCATACATCATTGTACATATGTTCAAATTTGTCTGGTGAAGGTTGTTTATGTCATTTATACATACATATACTTATGTAAGCTTCAATTTCTTTGTCCAGACGAAGTATGTTAAAAAAATCTCTGGAAGCATTTCTAGTCGAGTGGCAGAGCTCAACGTTACACTTTGCTATGTTATCAGAGGGATGAAATGAAAATATTGAATATTTGATATACAAATTTAATCTCAAATATGCAGGATACAGCGTGAAAATGAAATAAAAAAAATTGAGATGTCAAAGACGACGTGAGACATGAGGTACTCAGACCCCGCGTCATTGTCAAGGAGTTTTGTCATCTCCTCCATCCCCCCGACTTTTCAATAGCGAAGAACAATATATATAGCCTTATATAAAAGTTTTCAGCATTATATTCTCAATTGTGGATAAGCTTAAATGTTACCTTATTGTTTAAGAGACCAATCATGGCGCAGTGGCACAAGCGTGCCACTGTGGGAGTTTGATTCTCACTCGAGGCAATGAAATATTTAATATTCTTAAAAGGCCTGTGGTGGCGCAGCGCAACAAGTGTGTGACTGTAAATGCGTTAAGTTATGGGTCCGATCTCCATTCGAGGAAATAAAATATTTTATATTTTCAATTTAAATATTTTCACTTATTCACCCTGGTAACATGGCAGAGCGCGGCCTTGAGTTAGGCCACTCAACAGGCAATGCCTTAATTGCGGTGAAAATTGGAACACGGAACGGAGGGTTTTAACACTAGGTTTCAAGTTTTCTCTGCCTACCCTGACAAATGTGGGTTACAGCATAAAGCCAAAAAAAATATATTTTTTTCTTTTGATTTTTAATGATTGAGATATATATACCGTACAATTTAAATTATAGAAGGCATTTCTAGGCATAGTCAGTTGTAAGATCTAGCTAGATCTATATATTCTTGGTAAAAGAAATTGTAAACTAAATTACAAAATAAAAAAAAAAAATAAAAGTTATCCACTTAGCTGAACTCGGTAAACGTAGCCATCTACAAGCTTTTCAAAATAGTAACTTTTTTAAAAATTCTTTTATACATAGTAAACTACTGTAATTAAAGTATTACTTACAAATGTTCAAACGTTTCATTCAAAAGTCGAATGTATCTAAAACAAATTTAAAATGGTTATTTCTATGAAACGAAATAGTACTTATAAATATTTTTATGATTTTTTCAAAAGAGAAGTATATTTTACGAGTACGGTCTTTAATAAGGTTTTTTTCAAGTTCTTTTTTTAGCTTCACGCTGTTGCCCGCACGAAGCAGGGCAGGCAGAGGGAACCCGGGAACCACCTAGTGTTAAGACACTCCGTTCCACTTCCGTTCCCCACTTTCCGCCGAATTTGAGGCATTGTGTGTTGAGTGGCGGAACTCAACGCCGTGCTTTGCCTTATTACCAGAGCGGAAAAATGAAATATTAAATATTTTAAATTCAAAATATTAAATATTTCATTTCCTCGACTGGGGATCGAACCCAGAACCTGTCGGTTACAGTCACACGCTTGTGCCGCTGCGCCACGACAGGCCTAAAGTTTCATCTACTATTTCTGTACTTCAAATATAATATTACAGCAATAAAATATAGCAAGCAACAACAAAACTAGTGACCTGTCGTAACGCTTGAGCACAAGCATGTGCCTTCAACGTTCGATGCCCACTCGAGGAAATTCAAATTCAAATTCAAATTCAAAATATTCTTTATTCAAATAGGCTTTAGCAAGCACTTTTGAATCGTCACAACATAAAATTACCACCGGCTCGGAATGCAGTTCTGCTAAGAAGAGCCGGCAAGAAACTCAACAGTTGCTCTTTTCAATATCGAATAAAGTCACAATTTCATTGTTTAATACAATAGTGATTATCCTGCATGAAATTCAAATGACCTTAATTAAATACATTTTTATCATTCAAATATTCTTCGACAGTGTAGTACGCTTTCTTAATTAACATTACTTTAACATTTACTTTAAACTTCTCTAGTGGCAAATTCAAAATACACTGCGGAATATTATTGTAGATACGTATACTCAGACCCATAAATGACTTATTTACTTTTTGGAGGCGATAACTAGGCGTCACAAGTTTGTCCTTGTTTCTCGTCCCAATCGTGTGTCTGTCACTGTGTTTGCTATAGCACTGAATATGTTGCCGGACAAACAAAATATTGTAAAAAATATATTGAGAAGCAACCGTAAGAATACCTGTATCCTTAAAAACATCTCGCAGAGAATCTCGAGCTTTAAAATTATAAATAGATCTTACGGCTCTTTTTTGCAGTATAAATATTGAATTTATATCGGCAGCGCTGCCCCATAGTAGCATCCCATAAGAAAGAATACTATGAAAATTACTAAAATAAACTAGTCGGGCAGTATTAATGTTCGTAATTTGCCTTACTTTTTAAACTGCGAACGCGGCTTTGCTGAGTTTATCTGCGAGTGTTGCAAGATGGGAATTCCACTGAAGCTTGGAATCTATAGTTATACCTAAAACATCGTCGGGTTCACCCTCGACAGGTTCACCCTCGACAGGTTCACCTTTAATAGTAAGATAAAAATTTTGTTTTCTAACGTTAAGTAATGAAAATTGTATACATTTAGTTTTTTTTTTGCATTTAACATAAGGTTATTTACGTCAAACCAATGAATAACACACGCGACACTTCGTCAAAGTTAACTTTACTTCTGTCAATCTTAAATATTAGAGAAGTACAATGTCGCATAAATTCTTTGATTTCTTTGAAATATTAATATTGTCAATTAAAATATTTGACATTTTTATTGCTTTGCTCTGGTAATAAGGCAAAACACGGCGTTGAGTTCCACCACTCAACACACAATGCCTAAAAGTGGAACGGAGAGTCTTAACACTACAGGTTCCCTCTGCCTACCCTGCCATGTGCGGGATACAGGGTGAAGCTGAGTGACCAACAAAACGTAAGTTAAGCTCCGAAAATTAAGACTATTGGTGCGGAAATGGTAAATCAACTAACTAAGTACTTATTCGATAGCAAATGTATTTTTCTATTAAGTAAACTATAAATATACTGTTCATGTTCATTAAAGATCATTCATTGAATTAAGAAGGCGGTTGATTCTTTTAGCTATACGCTGTATCTCGTATATGACAAGGTAGGCAAAGAAAACTTAGGAAGACACTTCGTTCCGGTTTCCACTTTTACGCCAAGTTTGAGGTCAATTCGTGTTGAGTTCGTGTTGAAAACGCGGACTTTAACGCCGCGCTTTGCCTTGTTACCAGAGCAAAGAAATTAACATATTAAATATTTCATTTTCCGAGTGTGCATCGGACTCAGTGGTATTTACAGTCGCACGCTTGTTACACTGCGAAACGACAAGCCTCAAGAACATAATAACAACAAAGAAATAATGCTAGTATTGTAAATACTGTACTGAGATTATGGCTTGTTGAAACCGGATACGTCCTCCATAATGCACACTTAAGCTATCTAGGACTTTCAATAGAGATATTATGTTGCGGTACAGCTAATGACAATGTTCAAGAATGAAATCTAATGTGCCTCGTGTTAAATTAAAGTAATTATTATGATAAATTTAAGCAACTTAGTTATAAGTTGTCTATCAGGTTGTGGGTTCGATTTCTACTAGTAGTAATCGATATTTTTTTCTTATCGTTGCCTTGGTAATAAGACAAAGCGCGGCGTTGAGTTCCGCCATTCAATTCACCTCTTAAATTGGCTGGTGTGTTGGCTCAACTCAGTATTTAAAAACTGGACGCGTGAAGGACATAAAAATATCCGTATATATATTTAAAGAGTTAAGAGTGAAGAATTGGAAGAAATAAAATTTAGAACGGAAAATAAAAAGATCGCTAAACTAGCGGATTATCGTTACCATAAAATAAAATCACGTAACGTGGTGGGGCTATTTTAGTAAAAAACAATTTTCTAAAAGACTTGAAGTAAATCTTTACACAACTTTAATACGTATGACTTAATTTAGAAGCCCATTAAAATGGCGTAGGAATATATTCCACGACAGTTAATGTTTATTTTATTCAATTAAGCGGATTAAACTTATAAATAAGTTAAGATGTTTCAGTTTGTATTAAACGAGAAAATTATTCGTTAGGGGCTGCGGCTTTATTAAATGTACGGTTAGTAAAATACTAACAAAAATATATATTTGTTATACAGTCTTGGTAAAGAGGCAATGTGATTACAATTTCATATATTGTTATCTACTGCCTGATACTACTGATTTACTTCGGGTGATAAACTGATTGATTATTTAAAGACAAGAGAAGATATTAAACTTAAATTTAAAAAGCGTATAAAAATTTTGAACGAAGCAGGATTTGAACCTGCGCCTCTGGAAAACCGTTCCAGCGCTCTGACCAACTAAGTTGATTCACCAACTAAGTTTAGTATTTTCTGTCCTAAGTGTGGAATAACACTTTAAAAACATAGTAAAAAAAAGAGAAGATATGTTAACGTTATTTGGTTTGGTGATATGTTCACGTATGTGGATCTCTACATGTAATGTCTACATAATTTGGTTTTTTTTAAATTTAATTGAAAGTGTTAAAGATATTTATTTAATTGTATTCGTAATTTAAATTATATCTGAATTTTTATTTGTAAAATGGTGAATGGGTGAAAAAATATACACCACAGAATATATGTAGATTTGTGAATGAATGCTAGTTTATATTATATAAAATAAAGCTCCTCGCCATTGTAATGCAGAACTTTTATATATATATATATATATATATATATATATATATATATATATATATATATATATATATATATATATATATATATATATATATATATATATATATATATATATATATATATATATATATATATATATATATATATATATATATATATATATAAACATTGTTTTTTACTAACATAGCCCCACCACGTTACGTAATTTTATTTTATGGTAACGATAATCCGCTAGTTTAGCGACCTTTTTATTTTCCATTGGATTCCAAAATTTATTTCTTCCAATTCTTCACTCTTAACTTTTTAAATGTATATCGGATATTTTTATGTCCCTATTGAACTCCCGACTGTCCTAATTACATCCGAAGGAAGTGCTGCTGCTGCTGCAGCACGTTGACATCAATCATAATAAGTGTTGTGTTTAAAATTTTATTAAAAATGTAAGTCAACTCATTGAACAGGTTGTAGGAAATTGATTGATCAATACAGAAGGATTTTCGGAATTTATACCGGAAATCAAAAACGGACAAAACGGAATATTGTATGAGAATTTTCACTTAAAATTAATTGCCTGAAAACGCCAACTCGTAAAGGTCTCGGTAAAAAAGCTTTTATTGTTTAATTTCGTGATTAAAGAGGTTTCAAAAATGATTTTTATTAATAAAAGTTAGAGAAAAAGAAAAAGCCAGATGGATTTGAAAATTAAAAGATCCTTATTCTTGACGTTGATTAAAGTAGTTTTATTTCACTGAAAGGTTTTAGAAATATATCCAATATCTTATGTACTTTTTATTTTATCTGTACTTTTATTTGGATTTCGAATGTGTTATAAACAAAAAATATTGCACTACAGATTTTCTGCTAGTATTGGAGCTCATAAAAAATATGACCAAGACACTAAATGACCAAGATATTAAATACTAGATTCCTTTTATTAATAATTTGCTTTCATTATGTTTATAAATATCGTAGACCATTCCTATATTACACAGTTAAAGTTATGATTTCGAATTCTATTTGAAAAAAATGTGCGATTTATAAATAATCTGTTCTTCGTTGATTTCTATCTCCTTCTTTATCCTTCTCTATCTTGTACAGATTGGCGCTGTATCCTGGAGCAGAAGGAACTTGGTAACGTATTATTAAGCTACTCCGTTTCGTTTCACACTTTCCGCTGAATTGGCGGCATTACGTGTTCGGAGATGGAACTCAACGCTGCGCTTTGCCTTTTTACCATAGCAAAGAAATAAAAATATTAAATATTTAATTTGTATTAATTCATTTACTCCTTAGGGAATCGAACTCACAACCTGTCATATTTACAGTCATACGTTTGTGCTTCGCGACAGACACCTTGTACGCTTGTAATTAAGTTATTAATCAATAAATTAAAAGCATATTGATAAATAAGTTTAATTTCAATGTAAAATCCACGTAAAGCGTGTGTTGACTAGCAAATATTGTATTCATCCAGTTACTTATGCAGTAGCAGTTCACGCTATTAACAAAGAGTTGGCGTCCAGCCAAAACATATATCAACAGATAAGCACCGAAAGACGTGAATGTATTTTGTCGAATTGTAATTTACTACTCATTATTCAATTTTATGGACATATTAAGTTTATTTACATATTTACTTTTTGATATCGTGATTTAAGTCTTTGAAATTGAATTGCTTGAAAAATGTTCTTTTGTTTTAGCTTCACACTGTACGAACACTTAGTTCCCAAGTTCCCTCTGCTATCCTAGACAGAGGGAACTTGGGAACTTAGTGTTAAGTCACTCCGTTGCGCCGCACTGTGTCTCGTTACCAGAAAGAGGAAATTAAAATAGTAAATACTTCTTGTATTTTAATGGAAATCGAACTAACAACCAAGCATTTACAGCCGCACGCTATCCTTGCTCCACGTCAGGGTCTACTACGGGCCTACCACCTGCCTGTCGCCTTTCACCTATTATATATTATACTTATTATTTTTCTTCATGTTAACAAGATTTTACATTTAATTTGTCACGAAATGTATCTAATCTCATTTGCATTTCTCTCTCTTTACTTACGTTGATTGAAACTTATTTATAACTTTTATCTGAAATAAGAAAATTTAAGGTAGTGTTATTAAACGTATGCAGTTTTCAAAAGACGTGGTTTCAATTTCCAAGATTTGTAATATATTTTTTTAATCTTTTTTTTTAAATAAAAACAAAAAACATTTAGAAACAGTTATAATTGTTATTTCTTGTTTATATTATTTTATTTTTTTTTGCTTCCACAGCGAGAAAGACAGTGTGTTTTACGACCAGGTTTTCTTTACCCTTTTTGCTATGATGAGAATAGCGTCAAGTTTATTAAAAGAAAATACTAGGTTATATTTCAAATTCATTTTTCTTTTCAGAAAAGAACTGAGATCACTTACACATTATTAATCAGCACAAAGAGTGTACTTAAGTATGTAGGTAGGTTTGTACACAAAATTATAACAGACTTTCTAAATTAAATCTACTGCGAACTCATATTACTTCGACGTGGAGTTGGCTAATCTCAGATAAGCTTGAAACCGATAATCTACGATAGTAACTTGTGCTCATTCACAAAGTTACGGAACTCGTATAATAATTATCTTTTATAGGTATTATAGCTTTCATAATATCAAGTCTTATAAATACATATTGCTGCACAAGCTTGTGACTGCAAACAGTAGGTTGTGGGTTCAATCCCCACTCGAGGAAATGAAATTTTCAAATTAAATATGTAATGTTTTCATTTATTCGCTCTGATAACAAGGCAAAACGCGGCGCTGAGCCCCGTCACTCAACACGCAATGCTTCAAATGCGGCGGAAAGTAAGGAACGAAAGTGGAAATTGAGTGTCTTAACACTAGGTTCACAAGTTCCCTATGCCTACCCTTCCATGTGCGGGATACAGCGTGAAGCTGAGTAGGAGTTGAACTGCAGTACAGAGCCACAACTGTGACTGTAAACGTTACAGGTTGTGGGTTCGATCCCCACTTGGGGAAGTGAAATATGTAATATTTTCTTTTCTTCGCTCTAATAACAAGGCAATAGGTTCCAAGTTTTTTACCTCCTCAGTTAGTAGTACATACTGTAAAGTAAAAAAAATGTCAACAAGATTTAATATGAACTTCATACATACTCGTGTTTTTTTTCGCCTTTCATCTTTACTGCTTATCAAGATAAAAATAATAATATAAAAAAAGTTAAGATCTTTTTTATGTTATTATAATAGTATATGCATTTTTGTCAGGTTCTTGTTGTATTCTTGTACTTAACGGTGTAGGCAGCAATTGTGAAGGCATTCCTATGCATTTTGACATTACCGCTCCCCACTGAATTTGAAGCTTCCGCTTAATTTGAGTATTACGTAATTCTATTATTTATATATAACAAAAAAAAAATAAACCAATGAAAATCAATATTTTGATTACACCTAAACGCATAGTACCTACTGTTTAAAATGTAAAATAATGAGAAAGCCATTTTTACTATTTTATAAAGTGTTATTTATTCCTCACTTAGGACAGAAAATACTTAATTTAAATTTAAAAAACGTATAAAATTTTTGAACGTAACAGGATTTGAACCCACGCCTCTTGAAAACCATCCTCCTCTCCTCCTTTTTTATTTTTAATTTTAGTAAAGAGAAAGCCAGTCTAAAAAACAAATAAATCAAATATGACAGACATGGACGCACGTCTCATCCCTAATATAACTTCCTAATCCTTTTAAAAGTTAGCAGGTCACGTAGAATTAAGCCCTAGGCTTGCGCAATAGGACACCCGAGATTATATATACAAAATAATGAAATCTAATACCATTGAATACGTATTTAGAAAACGTATATTTTTTTTAACGTAGCGATATTTGAACCCGCACCTCTTAGGAACTGTCTATTCGGTCTGACCACTAAGCCATACGTGTGCCATATTTATAAATAGGTATTTTTCTTTCCTAAGTGTGGATTAACGTTTTAAAATTACTAAAAATACATCCTTACATCCTTACACCACCATACTTTCACCGTTGAATAGTATGCAATGCAATGTTGTGCACAGATAGTTCTGACTTTTCTATATAGCTGATGTTCATACGATTGAATTGCTAATGATTTAATTCAATAGGTGACAGAGGAAGAATATAAAAAAAAAATATTTAAACTTTTTCTTTGCTTGTGGTGGCACAAGGGCACAAGCCTGCTGGTTCAATATACATTATAAATACATAATAAAAATCATAGTTTTTATACAATTATATATCGTATGGTTTTTGGTTCTTTGAAGTTTATAGAAAAATAGTCACATCCCATCAATAGTGAGGATACTTGACGGTTCGTTCGTTCTAGCTTTCCAGCTCGTCGCTCAGACAATGTTCGATGGCATTCATTGGATTGCTTTGTCTTTGCGACAGGAATATATCGGAATACAGGCAATTCACAATAGAAATCTTTTGTTTTTAACTTCATATTTTCTACGTTGTCGGGCATAAAGTGAACTTCTATGGTGTTTGTGCAAATTTGTTTTACACTTTTCGATCACATTATAAAAATTACGTGCCACAGCTAATAATTTTAATAGAGTTTTTTTTTTCCATTTAAAACAGGTTGAGTTGGTTTTCTTAACTGGAATGAATCCAATACTTTTGCGGTAGCAACAGTTATTGAATTTGTAAAAAATATTATTTAAACTTATAAGTTTTTTTTTTATTGGAAACATTAAATACTTCTACCATGCCGGAAATCTGTGATGGAACATACTTAAGGATATGAAAATAATATATGTATATAATGTTTTTGACATTAATGTATAAAAATTCGGCAACTATACAACCAAAATATTTAAATAACTGACGCTTAGAACATGAACGTAATACAAAAAAGACACTTTCTCCCCGTCAAGGCAGAAGTGCTGAGCAAAGAAAACAAGAAAAAATGTGGTGGCTTGGCTTTAGAATAATACTTTTACGGCCTTCTAAGATAATTTGATAAAATATGAAAAAAATGATAAAATATTGATTTTTTTTATTGTTAATCGCTAATTTGTTTATTTATACTTAAATTAATTAACTTCATACCGTTACTCCACATTTTGTGTTTAGTACTAGATAACGAATTATATCTACATTCTCGACTATTAATTTCATCAAGTAATGTAGATTATTTCGAATTAAAAATACTTCTGAAATTTTGAAAAAAAAGCAGGGAATTCGTTTAATAATTTTAAAATAAAACCAGCAGAAGTCTCCAGTGACATAAATTTAATCAACGAATATTACATCTTGTTTGGTAAAGTACGCGTGCCATGAGAATGTGCGGGTTTGCGGTTCCATTAAATCGTCTAACATGGGAGCGATAATAAAGGTATAAAAGGTAGAACTTTTAAGAATGGACTCCGAATATAACTGTTTTGGCTTTCATTGTTTAACTAATTTATAATTAGCCGCAGACACAAAAAAGGGTATTGTAAGTGTGTGTTTGTCTGTGGCATCCTAGCTCCTATATTATTGAACTGATATGAGTGTGATTATTTTAATCGAAAGCATCACACGGTGGTTGTTAAGTATTTTATTTTTCAAAGGTGTTTTAAATTTTTATTTGATAACGTGATTGGATGATTGTATTTTAAAAGTTGTAATAAGCTTTTTGTTTTTATTCTGAGTTTTCCATCCGAATTCGAGACACTATTAGTGGTGGAACTTAAAAGCCTTGCCAGAGATTAAACCTACAACCTCCCTGATTATAGATAGACGCTGTAGCACTGTGCTACAACAGTTTTTTGTATTTTTTTAATGTAATCACTCACTCAGGTTCCCGCTGTATCCCGCACATGGCAGGGTAGGCAGAAGGAACTTGAGAACCTAGTGTTAAGACACTCTGTTCCACTTCTATTCTCCATTTTTCGCCGAATTTGAGACGGAATCGGCGGAACCAAATGCCGCGTTTTGCCTTGTACCAGAGCGAAGAAATGAAAACATTAAATATTTAAAATAAACATATTAAATATTTAAATACATCGATTTGGAATCGAACTCACAACCTGTCGGTTACAGTCACACCTGTGCCGCTGTGCCTATATTAATGTTTGTAAATTAAACAAAAATTACCTTGACCTCTAATAAGATTTTTTCATTCAACCAAATTATTGTTCTGCCACATCAAAGCCTCCAAATCTGTGTAGATGAAAAACATAAAAGAAAAAAAGGGAACAACCGAATCGTCTCATATTAAAGCTAGAGATTTTATGTCATCGGGTACGACGCCCTAGTAACTCTTCCAATTACGGTTTGGATGCTCGCTATTTCGAAATTCTTGGTGTGACAATCCTAGGAAATTGGACGCAAACTACAAATTGTGAACGTGTCAATTTTGTCGAGAAAGCTTTTTAATCGTTTTAACATATTGAAATATTTATAACTGTTATATTTGTTTTATTATATTAAATGTTAAGTAAATTTTAAATCCTCCATATTAATTTGTAATAGGTATAATTATAACTTTTATTTTATTGAACAAACTAGTGCTGATATGGAGCGGCGTTGAGTACCACCACTCCACGTTCATTGTCTCGGAAATTCTTCAAAATGTAAGGAACGTAGGTACACTAAACATTTCTTTAGGTAGAAATTTAAAATCTGTAAAACAATTGATTTGGCCTGACTAAGCGAACTAGCCAGATAATAGAAGAATAGACGAAATTCAGTACTATCGCCCTCTAAATATATTTTTGGGTTCTATGTCGACCTTTTTACATAATACACTCATGTTCATACAAAAAAGGTGTAGACGCCCAAAATAGTTTTTATTCACGCGTAAAAATACCGCTAGGGAGTAATTGTAATATAAATATACATACGTACGTTTATATTTTTTATTTTTATTCATATACTTGTTAGATATACAGTATATTAAAATAAACCATCGATTTTGGCGCAATAGGACTGTGTATGTCTTCAGAGAATTATCATTACTATCATTTCGTTATCGTAGACAAAATGCGGCGTTGAGTTCCGCCACGTAACAACTAGTTTCTCGAATTTGGGCAAAAGTCTGAGAGCGAGATGTATTAACACTAGGTACCTTTAACGTGCTTCATATATACAAGATGCAGTTTAAAGAAAAATAAAACATATTGGATTATTACCAATAATGGCCGCATCAATTGCATTAAGATTTAGAATAATATTTGCTATAATTTAATTTTGATAAAAGCTAAGAAATGTTGAAGCGGCTGAATGTACAATTAATTTTCCATTTAATACCGTATCGTCGTCATATATGACATCAGTTAGTTAATGAAAAAAGTTTGCCTATCGTATTAGTAGGGGACTGTACGCGCTTCTGAATATGCTTCAATGAGCACGTAGTTAACCTAGATCGAGTTATATACTTACTTTTTCTGTTATTATATTAGATTCTAAGGGTCTGAGATATATCTGAGGCCTGTCGTGGCGCAGCCTGTAGCCGACAGGTTCTGGATTCGATCCCCAGTTGAGGAAATGAAATATTTAATATTTTCAATTTAAATATTTAATGTTTCATTTCTTCGCTCTGGTCATAAGGCAAAAGCGCGGCGTTGAGTTCCGCCACGCGTTCTCAACACGCACTCGGCGGAAAGTGGGAAACGAAAGTGGAACGGAGTGTCGTAACACTAGGTTCCTGGGTTCCCTCTGCCTACCCTGCCTCTTGCGGGATATAGCGTGAAGCTGATCGATTAATCAGTAGAAATAACATACAAAATAAATAATATTTTTTATGGCCACGTGTAAAACGTATATATAGTAATATGAAATATACTTAGAATAGACGTCATTACAAAAGTTGCTCAGGATGGACAGGAGCCGTTTTCTGTTGAGATATAAAAAATTAAAGATCTGATATATTTCATGTTGATCTGTAAGATCAGTAGCAAAGGTTAATGAGGATGACGACCGTTTTGTAATAAAATTCTACAGAAATATAAAAGACCATCAAGGTAGAGTAGAAAGTGTCTGACTATAAACGAAATGGATGTAAGTTCGATTCTCACTAGGGGGATATTTATTCTTTATATTTTCTCTGGCAAGAAAAAAAACGTCGCTTTTAGTTTCATGATCATGATATAACACGCAATATCTCGAAATCTGACGGAAAGCGATTAACGGAGTTTTCCGATACCAGTTAATCTACTAATTGCGGAAATAATCGAGAAAAAAAATATACATTAAACATGTTTTATTTTTAATCAATACCAACAACATCCGAAAAAATGTTATTTAATTTGCGAATCGAGACGGATAAATTTAAAAGAATCTGAATTTTTCTTTAGGAAATCGTCCTCTGGACAAATATTTTTGTACGTGATAGGGTCTTATTATCTTGATGGTTGCGCATAATGGTATGAAGTGCTTCTGTCGGCATTATTCTGAAATAAAGTATATTTTTTGTGATTCGTATACAAGATATTGTATACATATGTATGTATATATGGTTATTTTTTTAGACAAACAGAAATAAGGCTAAGAAGCTTTAAGAATATATGTATTTAAGCAGCTACACTTATTATGTGTTACATTTAACTTAAAAAATATTCTAAGATTTATATATTTATATAAACTATATATGATAATAAAACTATATATAATAACTATATATGATATAAATTATGTATATATGACCACAGAACAATACCGGTAAACGTTTATCAGCTGATTTAAATAGCAAATAAATAACAAATATTTTTTACTTTCTTTGTAAATTGACACTAAGTTAATACTATAGTTAATTCTAAGTTTGTGAGTTTAATTCTCATTCGAGGTAGTGATTCCGCCACTATTTTCATTTTCCTCGCTCTGGGAACATTAGCTATACTTCCACTTAACACGCCAAAGCCTGCTGTGTACAAAAAAGTTCCCTAAGCCTACGCCACTAGACGCCAGTATAGACATTTGGCAGACCAATTTTGATGAAAAAAAAATATATATAAAAAATAATTTTATTGTTCACAGGTACAGTGAAAGTGCGTCCTAAGTACATTAATAGTGATAAAAGAGAGTGATAGTAGTGAACCAGTGAAAATAGTGTGAAAATGCTTTTTTGACATAACTGTGTCATATTATTTACTTTGACATTGTTCGGTGTCACCACGAGGACGGCAACAAAGCAGAGATGGCTTGGCCTGAAGTTGTGCGATGAAGCCTCGGACGAGGACGGCATGGACGAGCCGAGCGCTGCCAAACGACCATCTGTGCTTACCATCGATAGAGCAGCCTTTTTACTCTTGAGGGTAAAAAGGGCTTTTAAAAAGAAACGGCAGCAAAGGAAAGAGAAACAGTAAGTATATTCACAAAATCTATAATATATATATATTTTTAATTACTTACTAATTTCAACTACTTTCTTGTTCTGATAACATTATCACTTTCAAGACAATGTCTATACATTGAAATTTTCATCTAAATGAACAAAAATTGTATAGCAATTTTGTTCTTTGAGAGCTTCAAAAGCTACAGTTTGCACATCTTTTCGTCCACTGTCATCAACCTAATGATACATGCACTTATTTTCATAATTATCTATCAAGAAATACGTAGTATATTAAAATAAAGTTAATTACTACAGGATATTCAGAGGGAACTTAGGAACATAGTTTTTTTTTATGAATAAAAGACGGCAAACGAGCGTACGGGTCACCTGATGGTAAGTGATCACCGTCGCCCACGGCCCCGTGTAACTCCAGAGGTGCTACAGGACCGTTGCCGGCCTTTAAGGTGGATGGACACCGGGGCCCGGCATTACCCAATGGCTGAGGCCACTACTTAACGACGGTTTTAAATGCCGGGCTGGTAATGATCCGGTCGTGTCTGACAACGTGACTCTCCCACACGTACATTAATCGCCTCTTACGACACCATCAGTACCAGGGTGATCCTATTCTAAGCCGGAATGTGTGGCAAGTGTGTTAAAGTTCCAACAGATCGACAGTTTCTAATCTAGCTTGTTATATTTCTTATGTATCAGAACAAGTAGACAACAAGCAAGAGGTTGATTCTATATTTACCGATTTCACCAGTGCTTTTGACAAAGTAGTCCATGATATCCTTATTCTAAAACTATGTGCGTTTGGGATCTGTGACCCTCTTTTATCATGGTTCCGCTCATATCTAGCCAACAGAGTTCAACGGGTAATAGTAAAGGGTCACACTTCAGATCCGTAAATTTCTACATCTGGAGTGCCTCAAGGATCCCACTTGGGTCCCATTCTTTTCGCCTTGTTTATTAACGATATCACACAAAACGTGCGTCATAGCAACTGCTTGTTGTTTGCGGATGACCTAAAACTCTATCGCACAATATGTACAATAGATTATACTTTTCTGCTTCAGAAACATCTGAATTCCATTCAACAGTGGTGTGTTATGAATGGAATGGATCTTAATGTGTCTAAGTGCTCATATATTAAGTCTACTCGAAAAAGGAAGGTTATTGGATCTAAATACTTAATACAAAATGAAGAGCTCCAAGAAGTTACAGTCATTAGAGACCTTGGAGTGTTCATTGACACCAAGCTCACATTCATTAATCATTATAATCATGTAGTTTCCAAAGCATGGGCACTGCTAGGTATGATTAAACGTAATACCGTAGATTTTAAACGACCCGACTCTATTATAGCAATCTTCAATGCACTGGTCAAGAGTGTTTTGGAATACGCGATTCCGATATGGAATCCGTCCTATAAGATCAACACAACCAGAATAGAAAAAGTACAACGCTCACTAACAAGATACCTTGCTTTGAAAGATAAGTCTTGTCCATTTAGAGCTGACTACAACCAGCGATTGAGCCATTTTAATATTCAGCCTCTAGAAAATCGGAGGCACGTAGCAGACTTAGTAACATTGTACAAAATTATTCGTGGTAAACTAGATTCCCCCGAGTTACTATCACAAATCAAGATAGCAGTACCTCACCGCAATCCCAGACATCCTCTTAAAAATATATCTCTGCCAAGTAATTCTAAAAGTAATCTAGGTAAATGTTCACCCGTTAACCGAATATTAAATACGTACAATAATCTGTTGGACAATCACGTCGATATATTTCACGATAAAATCGGTGTTTTCAAAAAAAAAATGTCACCACAACTTCAGTCGCAACAACTGATATGTGAATTTCAGATACTTTTTATATATTTTTTTTATTTTGTTGTTATTAAATAAGATTGTATTATATTGATTTAGAATTATTATAGAATTTGTTGTAACCTTTATATTGTAAATGTCCTTCAACATCAGTTATAATTGTAATTGTATATTTGATTTGATTGTATTTTTTTTTTATTTTGAT